>CM062812.1:415701743-416301743 GCA_031772625.1 Pinus tabuliformis | reverse complement strand
ATTATATGGAGGCATATAGAGACATTTCATGCTTGTTAAATTATGCATGCTTGTTAACATAATTTAACAAGTGTGCAATGCCTCTATATGCCTCCATAGAATCATGCAATGCATCTATATGCCTCCATAGACGTTACAAACGATGTGTGTTGTTAAACCGTACAATGCAATGTAGGTATATACAATCAGCTAGATATCCAATATTAATAAAACAAAAATTAAATGTTGGAGTTTACAAATATTATAACATGAAACAAGTTTCCAAATAGTCAAATGCCAACAATGTTCATAATTATTTAACCTTGGAAATTAAAGCAACAACTTGATGCACTAAATGATGGAGTTCAGTAATTGGAAAATGGAGTGATATTCAATATATGAGTTAGGTTTGATAACTTACCCAAGTTAGCAGTGATGCACATTATGTTGTCATTAATAGTAACAAGATGTCATTGATGCTAAAGGGGATGTCCAAGATAGTAGCAATATCATCCATGATGCCTAAGGGAGCAACAATACTCTCTATGATAGCCATATATCTTACAAGATCTCATCACATGAAGTTAAAAGAGCTTGAATTTATTTTAGTTTTAGATGCGATTATTATGCCTTAAGAATCCTATAAACTACATGGTTGCATAGTTATTGTTGATACCTTACCAATGGTATATCCTTCTCTAAAAAAATCCTCCCCAATGAGAAGTTATGGCCATTTGAAAATAAACACTAATTGGAGGCCCAAACTATAGGGAAAAACACTAAATATCAATACATTAAAGAGTGCACACCTTCTAGGCACATCCATGGTCCATTGATCTAATCAACAATGGATCTCAATAGAACATGCATGAAGTTTAACCTCGTTAAATATTGTGCATCTTTCCAAGATCTAATGCATCTAATCAATGAATAAAGAGATTGGAAGGAAGATGACATGACAACTTGCATGATAGTTAACGCGCCACCATGGCCACCCTTAGACTGACATGTGGAAAACGCGAACTAGCCTACACATGGAAAAATATCATAGCCTACCTATACACGTAGATGACACATTATTTGTTGATATCAGGATGTTGATGTGGCATCATCAAAAGTTGTGTCGTGGCGAGGACAAATGGCAAATTTTGATTGGTACAAAAGTTGAAAATGGATGACACATGGCACCCCTCACAAGTTTCCATGTGGCATGATGATGTAATTTTTATGGCATCATGTGGACCCCTAGGGACCCTATCAAATAGCTCAGTTACATCGGACGAGAGCACTAAGTTTAAGGAGCCAAACTAAGAAAAATCTTGTCACATGGTAAGGGTCAGCCCCCGATTTTATGGCAGAATTAAAGTGGCAAGGTAAGGGTCATCCCCCAAATATATGGCGGATGTAAGGTTACATGGTATAGCCAAGTCTCATTCATATGGCTCACATTTTAATGTATGTCAACCCCATTGCACAGGTCGAATCCACAGACCTTTGGTTAGCCCTCCACAAGCTTGGGACTGCAAACAATTATAAATACCACTTGATTCA
The DNA here is from genome assembly GCA_031772625.1 of Pinus tabuliformis. Taxonomy (NCBI): domain Eukaryota; kingdom Viridiplantae; phylum Streptophyta; class Pinopsida; order Pinales; family Pinaceae; genus Pinus; species Pinus tabuliformis. The sequence goes on along the minus strand of CM062812.1, from coordinate 416,300,213 downwards.
ATGGTGTGAGAAAGTGGAACATTCGTAGCTCAGTGAAGTCTCAGTATAAGGGGAGAAAACTGATTTTTATTTTGGTCTGAACAGTGGCAACATCGCTCAGTAGAGAAAACCAATTTTTGCTTTTAATGACAACATCGCTCGCTCAGTGACGTCTCAGTCACGATGGAGAAAACCATTTTTTCTTTTGGTGACAATATTGCTCACTCAGTGAAGTCTCGGTCTTGATGGAGAAAACCAATTTATTTTGGTCTTAATAATGGCAATATTTCTTGTACAATGAAGTCTCAGTCTCGGTGGAGCGAACCAATTTTCTTTATTAGAAAAATGGCAACATCACCTCGGTGAAGTGAATTGATTCTCTTTTGATCTTAACAATGGCGACGTCACTCTAGTGAAACAAAAGATGTGGTTTGAAGTATTACAGAATGCAGTTATAAGGGTCAACATTCTAGTCATTTTGGTGCATGGTTTCGATTCAAACTCTGATCATGGATATGGCTAAGAAACATATATGTATTTCCAAATGTTATCACCAAATTGTATCGTTTTACTAGTCTGCATAAAATGACCCCCAAGAAATCAAGTTAATTAGTGACATGAAGTAATTGTGTTGGCACATAGGGTGGTTCTGCACGCTCATTCTGGTTCTAAGTGATATTCATTACAAAGTCGGAGGACGAGACCCTGGTTCAAGTCCCAATGATATTCATGTTCCAAGAAGGGGTATATGTGACCATATTGATGAACAAGTGTGGAAAACAACACAAAAGCTAGTGGTAGTAGTTTATATGGTAGCTTGTGGTAATGATTGACATTGGATTTTAGTGAAAATGGTTTTAGGTGTTGTAGTCAAAGTGATTGCATATTATGATAGATTTTGTAGTGACATGGACTGATAGTGATTGTAGGTTGTGTTTGATTATATTTTTATTATGATTTAGCGATTAAAAACCATATATGATGATATTAGATATAGTTTGAAAATGATATGAAATATAGGTCCACAAGGATTTGAAGGAGTTGGGTTCCTCCACTGAGGTTGGAGGCTCAATCGGGTTGGAGCATAAAGTATGTTTAAGCCCACTCATCACTAAGGTTATATCCCAAATAAGGTTGAAGCCTCAATCAGGTTGGATCGCACTCATCACTAAGGTTGGAGCCTCAATCAAGTTGGATCCTAGAGCGAGTTGGAGCCCACTCATCATCGAGGTTGGTTCCTCAATCTAGTTGTAGCATACAATGAGTAGTTTTTTGCATTATTTTATGATGGGGCCTCAATCAAGTTGTAGCCAACCGCAAGTGGAAACTTGCATATCTTGGGGGTGGTTTCCTCCACCAAGTCATAGCCTGCAAATCTATGGAGGATATTTGGTTTTCTCTTGTATGGGTTTCCACGTAAGATTTTATGTCTCTCTTGTGATGTGATGGATTCTTGATATGTTATTGATATGATGGTAGCTTGATGATGCATTTTTCTATTTGATGATATGATTCTTATGGTTATGATTCATTACTATGTGATTTTTTGATTATGAAAAGTTGTGAATGGAAAATTTGTTCAAATATTGATTCACCCCCTCCCTTCAGTGTGACCTTTGGGCCAACAAGTAGCAAAATTATTTTCATTTATATCTCATGACATCATAAATATTATTAAAAAAATAAGACTAATCATTCCCTAAAAAAAATAAAAATAAAATAAAAATTAATTAATTAATTAATTAATTAAAATAAATTAAAAAATTAAAAAATTGAAAGATCTGAACCCTTAACTCATATTAGTATACTTTACCTTATCATTTTTAATCTTTAACACGTGAAAAATGCTTAATTCTTCAATTAGAAATGACCAAAAAGTTATACAATTGAGTAACACTAATTTCATTACACCAAGTCAGCTTAGGCCAACCAATAACATAATAGGAACTAAAAAAAAGAAACACATCAAACTACAAATTCATATATGTTCTTAAAGCACAATAACCCACATAATGGAAGCATGTTTCTTTATCCCCACTCATCATATAATGAGTAAGAAAAATGTGTTTTAACCATGTGTTCCTAGCTAGCAGGAAGGAGAAGAAGGAGATACATGTTGTTGTCTAGCATGAGAGGAGTTGGCTAGGGAGGAAGTTTAGGGACATGCACAAGACAATAATTTAGTTCAAAGGTTTTATGTGTGAGATCTCTAACTCCTAGAACTCTTTTTTTAAACAATATTATGTTAATAGAAAATATTGTCACTATATTATCAATTATAGAATGGGTATTCAACCTTCCATGATAGGAAATGTGAATTATTTCAACTTTTTGTGATGCTAAATGAACATTATCATGTGGCATAAACATTGCTAATTTTAATATCTTTTTTTGACAAACAAGATGCAATATTTAGGGACAAGGTATAAGGATGAAACTTAAATGTAATACTACCTTTAACCTTCATAACATTAATGTCGTTGATTAGACTCTACAAATTTGGTTGATGTGGTTAATTGGCCTTTTAAAATCTAATATTAAATAATATGAGACTGAAATAATGGAACCACATGCTATCCCAACTTGAACTTTCTCAAGACATTATTAGCAATGGTATATTATAAAATTGGATGTTTGGTATTAATCCTAGTAGAAGGGCACATTGTCCCAAGGAATAGATAAGAGTACTTTTTTGTGTTATTTTCAAGGGAGATTCAATTAATGATCCATCCAACTGTTTAGTTAAGTTTAAGGGTATCAAATATACCAAATATACCCAACCCATTGTATACAAAAAGAGAAGACTTGACCATAATAAAACTCTATTAGGGAAATTATCACTTAGGTACCCTGACCATTAAACCATTTATGTATTGGTGTGTTCAATTTTTTTGAGTGCATATGGATATAACAATATCCTGAAGATGGATCCCATTTGGGATTTGAAACGTTGGTACAAAAATGACAAAACTGTGGATTCTCTGGTCAATGATTCAAAAGACTCAAACCACAGATCTTTGAAATCCACTATTATGTTATCGGCAGAATTTTATACTTTTTAATGCTCTATGGATATTTTACTTGTCTTCCTAGATTTAGTTGCATTATCCCAACATGTAAATTCTACTTTAACCCTTACAAAACCTTCAAAAGAAAATAACATTAAATCATGAGTGGGTTTTGCATTGATCTTACCAATGATTAATGGCAACCTAGCCCTAAGATAAACCATTTTAGAAGATATAAGAAATCCATTTGTGTGAACTCAATTAAATAAATTGATCTTAATAATATGTTGAATTATTTATTTCTAATCCACTACTAATCATTAAGCAAAGAATAAAAATATATCTCATTATGTTGTAATTGACCATTACACCATATGCATAAGAAGTTTCCTTTTGAGTCCAACCTATGAGAAAAAAAAACAAATACTACCCAAATGTTGATTAATACCAACTATTAGACTTAATAACAACTCCAAAAAGTGGCTTAGTAGAAAATCCAAAGAGTTTGGCATGGGCTTGGTGGTAACTTCACAGAGTGAATCTCTTTCCTCTATATCAACTTAGAGTGGTTCCTTAATTTTCAAAATGGTTTAGATGGGAGGTATAGAGTGAGATTCTTAAGATATTGTTCATGAGTGATAGTCATGTCTCGTAATCTATAAGCAATGTAGGTAGTAGTCGTTACAAACCAAGGTTTACCAATGATCAAAGAGTAGCCACCTAGTCCAAATTTTATTTACAACATCATGAAGTCTACACAATACTCACATCAATATATTGAGACCACAACATCCTCCAACGTCTCTTCAATCTTAACAATGGATATATTAACCATTTACAAAATGGTAGGTGTTTGTCTCAGTACCTATTAGAGATTCAATCCTTCCATAATTTTTTAAATTTTGACGTTAATAGTTGCTACTAAGTCAATTAAATTGTTATGTCCTAGTTGATTGGTTGTGTATTTTCATTATAGGGATACCTAGATTAGAATAGTTGGGAGTAAGGACCTCCTATAGCCTGAGATCAACAAGCTAACCTATGGCATGAATGGTCTGAGGATATTTCTTTTTCCTCCTTGGTTTCTTTAGGCATAGTTCTCTAACAACCTTGATGTAAACAATTACATCCTTGATTTCTTGGACCAAAGGAATTTTGACACATAGGTTTTAAATTTATCTTGGGAGGTACAAATTAAGTTGAGGAGTTATCTTACTTTATTCTAATCCTTACATAAAAAATGGTTTTTTTTTTACCTTTTTTAGTCTTACTAAGTACAAATTGTTGTGGTCAACCTTAAGAAATGGAGGATTGTATAGATAATATTATTAAACTAAAATGGTAATGATAGGTGGAAAAGGATTTTATAACACCTTCCCTAAATGAAGTAAAAATATTCAGTTCCATCGGGTGGGTAGGGTGTGTGGTAACTTGCTATTTGCATATCAACTAAATCTACCTGTTATTATTCAGATTTAGTGTGATTTGGGTAGGCAATGGTGGTTGGATTTGAAGTTGGAAATCGTTGTTTCACTTAAGTGGTGGCAATAATGCTTATTATTGGTGTTTTACCACCCTTGCGAAGGTCTCCAAGGATCTTGAGGAGTAAACCACTAGGGTTGATGTACATATTAGTAAAATAATGTCAATTATTTTCCTTTAGGATTTGTATATTGTTATGGTTTTGTATTATAATGTTGTCATTATTTCAAACTTAGGGGAAGACCCTGATGTGGATAACATTTTAAGGACAAACCCAGCCATGCCAAAGGGAGTGCATGTTAATTCAGCCCATGGGTCAGCTTGGCTCAGTTATGGATTTGTGAGCACATTAGATATATGGAAATTCCAAGAAGAAGTGTGATCTGAGGTATGAGGAGTAGAGTAATGTGGAGTAGTGAGGCTCGAGGAGTAGAGATATGAGGTGCGAGGTGCAGAACAGTATGGACTAGTGAGGTCCAAGGAATAGAGATCTAAAGTGAGGATCAACTTAGTGGCATAAAGTTTAAAGTATGGAAAAGGTATAAGGTAGGGGAAGATCCATATAGTGAGTAAGTTTGGAAAAACATAAAAACTCCATATAATGTGAAAGACTCATAAAATCAAAAGTTTTAAGCCACTATCATTAGTTAATGAGAGATTGCAGATAGAAATTTTGTGGTCAACTGGCATTCCATCTACTAGGCACTCAGTATATCGGGAGTTTCACAAACTATATGTTATGCATTTATCCTAATATCTATTAAGCCCTCAACATATTGACATATCAGAAATTCTTATAGCAACAATTTCCCAACAATTTCATGGTAATTGGTAAGCACCCAGTCACAACCCCTAGTCATATGGTGCTTAAGTGTAGTACGTAAGGGTTTAAAGCCCTTGACATATCAAAATATCACCCTTTATGGTTAAGGCAAAGTTACAAAGACCTTTTGATATTTTAATATCTAGTAAGGCCTTGGTTATAGCACTTGGCCAGGAAGGCACTACCCTATAGCACCTAAGAGCATAAGAACCTCGACACATCACCATATTGGTGTTTTGTTAGAACAAAAATCATGTTATTATTTGATACACCAATATGCCATTATTATTAACTAATAAGAATTGTTTACATGGGCAGGTTATTTCAACTAAATTTTTTCCACTAATATAGAACCATATCGAGACTTTTGTTATGTATTTTGATGCTCCAAGCTCATCAACTGGCATAAAAGTGACCAAAATTTGATAGAAACATTTGTTGTCAGTTAGGCCCCAGAAGTATTGGTTTTGTAGGAATTTTTAATGTTAAGTGATTTCAATTATTTTTCGATATTCCGTTGCAAAGGGGAAATTTTGAGTTTGGCACCCCTAAAACATTTGATAAAGAAATTGCCAACAAGTGTAAGTCTATCACACTAAATAGTTTCATACTGGGAGATTAAGAAGTGTAGTGTTAATCCAATCCTTTGGTATCCCAATATCTTAGTGTACCTAACTTTTAACTAATAGAAGAATTGTAGACAAATGACAAAAATGTTTCCAAACATGAGGAGGAAAGAAAAGTGTTTTGCAGGCTTTTCTAAATTTATTGCTTTTGGGAATTTCTCCCAATATCCTCGTATAGTAGTAAGCACAAGGATCCAGATTAGATTATTATATTTTTTTCAATCCATATTGAATCATGTTTTTAGAGTGGAAAAAGTGGAGGAATTAGTTCACAGGACCAATTTTACTGGTAGGACCTAGTTTGGCAAATTGGTATCTGAAACCTTCTGGGATAAATTTGAGGTATCGAACCATGTTTTTTAGGGGTTAAATTTTTCGCCATAAGTTCCACACCTCTTTATTCTATTATACACATATATACCTTTCCAACAACATAAGAATGTTGGGTCCCTATAATACTAGTGATTACCCCATTACTATTGTAGTTTCATCTATTATTAATATTGTTGTGCCGCTATTATCCCCATATTGTTATTAATGTGCCCCATAGAATCCCTCTATTGTTGTTTTTGTTGCTTTATATTATTATTGTTAGGTCGTCTCGGTTATATTGTGACTCCTTAGACTCCTATATATAGAAAGGAGGTTTTGTCATTTGAATCATCCAAGAATTGTTCATTTATGTAATGTAAAGGAGGTTTCCCCTCGAAGAGGCTGAATTCTAAGGCGTTGATCTATCTTTTCTATCTTTTCTTGAGCTGGTTTCATAACATTTGGTATCAGAGCTTTGGATTCTAGGGTTTCGCTACTCCAAATAGGTCATCATGGAATTTTCGCTACAACTTTTTTTCTGCGACGTTTCAGAAGCTAAAAAAAAAACCCATTTGAGAAGACATCGCACTAAACCTTGGGTCCGAATTTCAGATATTTTCGCGCTATATTTATGGAGATATGATCTGAGGAAGTTGGTATTTTTGCAGACTCCTGAATTACATTCCAAACAGGTGACCTGGGGAAAATCGTCATAACTTTCTCTCTAAACATCAGATTGAAATTTCGTAAGAAGTTACAAAAAGAGGATGGACTGTAGTTTCTTGTAGATATTTTCCAGAGCCAAAGGTCGAAACAGTGACTTGTGGCATGTCGTACAAGTTTGCTCTACTGAACTAGTCTATAATCAAGTCACTGTGGGAGATTTCGCATAACTCTTCCTTGGAGAATCCAATTTGGGTCAGACTGGTGGCATTAGAAATAGGACACAGAGGGCTACTGTAGGTTGCAATTTTAGAACTGGATGATCAGAAAGTACAGAGATACATCAGAGGAAATATCGAGCTCCTACAAAGTGAAAAAAGGTGTGTAGATTTTTTTAAATTTTTGCTTAAGCTTGGTTTGAAAATTTATTTTGAAGGAATTCAAAGGGCATAGTAGAGCATTATTATTGGTAACTGATGCCCCGAGGAAAGAAAATGCAAACACCTAGTAAGCAACCTGAAAGCTCTAGCATGACTCATGAAAAAGAGGAAGAAATGATACATGATATATCAAAATTACAAGAACAAGTGCAACAAATTTCGCTCTCACAAAAGCTAATAGAAGCTAAGATAAATGGCGTGGAATCTAAGATAAAGGGCGTGGAAGCTAAGATCGATGATTTGAAGATAGATTTGAAGAGAGACATGACAGATTTGAAGACAGACATGGCAGATTTGAAGACAAATTTGACAAATTTTCTACAAGAAATACTTACTAATGGTGAAAAGGTAGTAAACGAAACTCATGATGCAAAAAAAAGGAATGTTAATCATGATTTCTTAGACTCTAATGTGGGATCGAAGACCCACCATATTCCAAAAATCAATATGAGGAAGTTTGATGGCAAGGATCCCGCAACATGGATATTACAGATGGAGCAATTTTTCGATCTCAATAATGTGAAAAACACACAAAAGGTACGTATTGCAACTTTATATTTGGAACCAAATCAGTTTGTATGGTATCAATGGCTTTGCTCTCGTAAACAAATTATGACTTGGGAAATTTTTACAGAAGAATTGACAGCACATTATGAGGATACAAAAAGCAACACCATTTTTAGCCAATTGATAAGTCTCAAACAAAAGGGTTCAATAATGGAGCACATTGAGGAGATCCAAAAATTGAACATAAGGGTAAAAAATATTCCAGAGGAGCATAGGATTGATGTGTTCATAGGGAATTTAAAGGATAATATCCAACATGATGTTCGCCTTTGGGAACCTGATTCATTCGACAAGGCATTCAGGTTAGCAAGAAAAATGGAAAGCAAAATTATGGCAACCAGGAAGCATACCACTCACAACTATAAAGATGGAAGTTTTGTTGCCCCTAGTCTTCCACAACCTATAAGGTTGACACCACAACAATTGGAAGAAAAAAGAGCAAAAGGGCTTTGTTATAGTTGTAATAGCAAATACACTAAAGGTCATAAGTGTGCTAAGAAGAAATTATTCTACATAGATTGCGAAGAGGAAGAAGAAAAGGAGCAAGAAAGGTCAAAAGAAGAGGATATACTCCAGGAAAAAAGCCTAGATAAAGAAGAAATGAATCCGACCATATCTTGTAATGCTTTGGCGGGAATTACCACTCCTCAAACCATCAAGATAGAAGGAAAAATCAAGAAGAAGAAGGTAATAGTGTTGATTGATTCAAGAAGTACCCACAATTTTATTCATTGTAAGGTAGCAAAAGAATTGAATTGCTTCTTATATCCAGCACCAAAGTGTCAAGTGATGGTTGCAAATGGAGGAACAATAAATTGCTTTGGAAAGTGCCATAATATCAAGCTATCGATGGGAGAATATGTATTGACTAGCCCAATGCTTTCCATTCCAATGGGAGGTGCTGATGTTGTACAAGGAGTCCAATGGCTACAATCCTTGGTTACAATAGCTTTTAATTTTCAAGAACTTTTCATGAAATTTTCTGTGGAAGGGAAGGAAGTTGAATTAAGGGGTATTGCAGGGAAACCAGGAAAGATAATTAGCTCTAACGGTATGACAAAGCTTCTAAAAAAGGAACAAAGGGGTGTAATTGCACAATTATGTTCGCTAGATGTTTCCACATTGCAATCATCTATTTCTCTAGATCTCCAAAAAGTCTTGGACAATCATTCCAAGGTATTTGAGACTCCCAAAGGTCTCCCACCTATTCGTGATCATGATCATGCTATTCATCTGATTCCAAGAAGTGTTCCTCCAAACATCAGGCCGTACAGATATCCCTATGCCCAAAAGAGTGAAATTGAACGTATGGTTGCAGAAATGCTAGAGGCTGGTATAATTCAACCGAGTCAAAGTTCTTTCTCTGCTGCAGTAGTATTAGTGCACAAGAAGGATGGATCATGGCGCATGTGTCCGGATTATAGGGAGCTCAACAAGCTCACTATTAAAGATAAGTTTCTCATTCTCGTTATTGATGAATTACTGGATGAATTGCATGGATCAATTTACTTCACCATGTTGGATCTTCGTTCAGGATATCATCAAATCAGAATGAAGACTGAAGACATTCCGAAAACAACATTTAGAACTCATGAGGGTCATTATGAATTTTTGGTCATGCCTTTTGGCCTTACCAATGCACCTTCAACATTTCAAGGTTTGATGAATTCCATTTTCAAACCATTCCTTAGAAAATTTGTGTTAGTATTTTTTGATGATATACTAATCTACAACAAGTCTTGGAAGGATCATGTTGAACATGTTGACAGGGTGCTACAACTATTGGAGGAGAAACAATTATATGCAAAAAGATCCAAATGTTTCTTTAGAGTACAAGAGGTGGAATACCTGGGTCATATTGTATCTCATGAAGGAGTTAAGGTAGACCCTAGCAAAATTAAAGCCATTAAGGAATGGAAAATCCCCACATCCATAAAGCATCTACGAGGATTTCTCGGGTTGACAGGGAATTATCGCAAGTTTGTTAAGAATTATGGGAGAATAGCAGCACCTCTAACAACATTATTGAAGAAAGATGCATTTTCATGGACTCCAGAAGCAACAAAGGCCTTCGAACATCTTAAAGAGGCAATGTGCCAAGCACCAGTCTTAGCTACACCGGACTTCACAAAAACCTTTATTGTGGAATGTGATGCTTCAGGAAATGGAATTGGTGTTGTTTTAATGCAAGATGAAAGACCCATTGCTTTTGAAAGTCGGCCAATCAAGGGAAAGTTTTTACAAAAAGCTATTTATGAGAAGGAAATGTTGGCAATACTCCATGCACTTAAGAAATGACGACCCTACCTAATGGGAATACACTTCAAGGTAAGAACGGATCATGATAGCCTTAAATACTTTTTAGAACAAAGATTATCCTCTGAAGATAAACAAAAGTGGGTCACAAAGATGTTGGGTTATGACTTTGAAATCATCTACAAAAAATGGAAGCAAAATGTGGTGACAGATGCACTCTCAAGAAAGGATGAGGATGTGGAAACATTGTTGTGCGCCATTTCTATTATCCAACCAGATTGGATAAACGAAGCAAGGGAGGAATGGAAGAATGAAGAAGACGTGTGGGCACTTATTCGAAAGTTACAACAAGATTCCAGTACGTCTGATACATTTAGTTGGCAAAATGATTCGTTATGGTACAAAGATCGCTTATACCTCTGTAAGAATTCCCAACTAAAACAAAATATTCTTATGGAATTGCACACTTCTCCCTTAGGAGGGCACTTAGTATTTTAAAAACTTACCACAGGGTTAAGAAGGAATTTTTTTGGGATGGCCTTAAATCAGATATTCAAAAATTTGTGGCGGAATGTTTGGTTTTCCAACAAAATAAAGTTGAAACAATTAAGACACCGGGTCTATTACAACCTTTATCCATTCCAAGCCAACATTGGGAGGAGGTTTCAATGGATTTTATCACAGGTTTACCCAAGTCTGAGAGAAAGAGTGTCATCATGGTGGTAGTTGACAGACTTACCAAGTATGCACACTTTTGTGCATTATCACATCCATTTAAAGCTAGTACAGTTTCTACTGCATTTATGGAAACAATTCAAAAGCTACATGGAAACCCAAAGATTATTGTAAGTGACAGAGATCCCATTTTCACTGGAAATTTTTGGACAGAATTATTTTCTTGTCTTGGTACTCAGTTAGCTCATAGCTCATCTTATCATCCTCAATCTGATGGGCAAACTGAGATAGTAAACAAATGTTTGGAAGGATATCTTCGTTGCTTTGTATCTGATAAACAAACACAATGGGTCAAATGGTTGCCTCTGGCTGAATGGTGGTATAACACTTCCTTCCATACAACAACAAAAATGACCCCATTTATGGCACTTTATGGATATCAGCCACCATCCATCACATCATATTTAAGAGAAAATTCTAAGGTTCAAGCAGTGGAACATCACATCGAACATCAACAACAAGTCCTCCAACTCTTAAAGGATAACCTCGTGTTGGCACAGAATAGAATGAAACAACAGGCAGATCAACATCGCAGTGAAAGAAGTTTTGATGTAGGTGATTGGGTATTCCTACGGCTACAACCATATAAGAAAATGTCCCTCAAGCAAGCTAAGAAGGATAATAAATTATCACGAAAGTATTATGGTCTGCACAAGGTGTTGCAAAAGATTAGTACTATGGCATATAAATTGGAGCTTCCTGCAGCTTCTCGATTGCACCCAGTTTTCCATGTTTCATGTTTAAAGAAGGTTATAGGCGACAAGCTCCCAGTTCAAACAATATTGCCAGAACTTGACGAGGAAGGAAAAATTATATTGGAACCAGAAGCAGTAACAGAAACAAGAACTCGACAGCTACGAAATCGATCAATTTCGGAGTATCGTATCAAGTGGAAGAACTTATCCGCTGAAGATTACACATGGGAGGATGAGAATTTTATACAGAAGCATCCAGAACTACTCAAGTGTTGAGGACAACACTTTTTTGAAGGAGAGGGGCATGTTGGGTCCCTATAATACTAGTGATTACCCCATTACTATTGTAGTTTCATCTCTTATTAATATTTTTGTGCCCCTATTATCCCCATATTGTTATTACTGTGCCCCATAGAATCCCTCTATTGTTATTTTTGTGGCTTTATATTATTATTGTTAGGTCGGCTGGGTTATATTGTGACTCCTTAGACTCCTATATATAGAAAGGAGGTTTTGTCATTTGAATCATCCAAGAATTGTTCATTTATGTAATGTAAAGGAGGTTGCCCCCTCGAAGAGGCTGAATTCTAAGGCGTTGATCTATCTTTTCTATCTTTTCTTGAGCTGGTTTCATAACAAAGAATCATCTCAATCAAATTCCATATGCAAAAGTTATGCCACTCAAAAGTTAACCTTCCTGTTTTTACCACCATAATTCGAGAGGATGTCATGTCAACACCCATTATTCATCGAAAATGGATCATCCAAACTATCATGCTCAAGATTACTTTAGAATAGTCCATATTGTAATTGTATTTAAGAGTTGAAGGAGTCAAAATTAAGCATTAGTAGGCTATTGGGTTTTGTTATAACTAGGTCACTAGGAGAAAAAGGGATTCCATTATAATTGAGTTCATTTTGTTTCATAGAAGAGAAAATTATCCATGAGTGGATAGGGAAAAAGAAAACATAGAGGATTTTCACATTATAAAAACCCACAAGCCACAAGCCTCGCTTCTTTGTACTTGCATCTGGCATATTTTGTTCAGAGAAAAAGAGCAAAGCGACCTCACCTTCCAATTAGGTTTTCTCCTGAAAGGGTTTCCCATGTTATATCTTGTTCTAATTCATGGTTTGTAGTTTTATTTAATTTTATTCTATTTTTTGTATAATTATAACTTGCATGCATATGCAGTAATTTACAAATCCATAAATCTAGGGAGGAATAAACTCATGGTGTAGATTACGGATTTTAATCATAATTTTATTAGATTTGTTGTGACAAACTATCTAATTGAATATACATAGTATTTTATGAATAATATTGGTATCATAGTAGCTTTCTTTAGGTATATTTTTGGGAGTTGCAGGGGATCTAGATTGGTTAAGTTGAGAATCACAAAACCCTAGTCATGGCTAACGAATCTATGAATAACCCTCATGATCTCATAGAGGTGAGGCTTCTGTGGTTGGAAACACAAGTTGCAAATATAAACCATAAAGTGATCATCCTCATGGAATCCATGACTAATATGCTCAGGATATTCATAGAATATATGGATTCTAACGCAAAGGTCTGATAAGAGGGGATATCAAAAAATCAGGGAGAAAAAGAGGATCAAAGAAAGAACCCAAAAAAGATCAACCCAGTTCGAGTTCCATGAACCATTAATAGTTCTTATTCAAAAGGGAAGTGAAGGTTGACTTCTAGTTGCATCAAGGTGATATTGAAACTCTGAATCTAAATCACTAGTTGCAACAATTAGAAGTTTATTTTAGTGTTCAACATATAGGGGAAGACCAAAATATTTAATTTTCTCAACAAAAATTAAAGGGCCATGCCCTAACCTAGTGGGAAATCCACAAGAAAACCTTAAGGTTAGAAGGATATCCTCAAGTGACTAAGTGGGAGGATTTAAAATCCACCATAAATTCACAATTTATCCTTATCAAATATGTAGAAGACTAGTGGATTTGGTGTCATTACTTCAAGTTGAAGAAGGGGCAGAGTGTATAGGATTGCACCACAAAGTTTATAAAGATGGCCATAATGTTGGGTATCTCCCCAGAGAAACTGAATGTACTTGTTAAGTATCTAAGGGATCTACACAACCATTTGTGGAAGAATGTGATGTTATTCAAACCCAGATCAGTGGATGAGGCTTGTGTACAGGCATAGTACCTAGAGAATATAGGCCAAAAGAAAAGGGAATCAAGTGGTTCGCAGTAGAAGGAGCACCAAGACACTTATAAGGATGGGAAGAAGAAGCGGGAAGTGGTAAAAGATATTAAAAAAATATAGCATCCATAGCACACAAGTGAAGATTCCAGCAACCACTGCTGCATTGACGGTAATAAAGAGGAGAAGTCTGGGAAGTTACATCCGAATCTTAACTTGAAGAAAAAAAAGACCTCATCAGAACCTATTCAAGAAACCAAGTTGAAAGAAGCTCAAATGTGGATGAGAAAATCATCTACACATCAGTGCAGAAGGAGGTGAATCTGAGTATCCTTCAACAATAGGAAGAGAAGGAAATTATCAAACTATTATTCCACATAAAGATATAGGTCAAGAAGATGAATATTGATGCTTTGTTCAACTTGGGATCATAAGAAAAATTCATTACAACATAGCTGGTCAAAAAATTGGGATTGGAATTTCGTGATCATCCAAGCCCATTTCCATTAGGATGTGGAAATAAAGGTAACTAAAAGAATGGAAATTTATATTTTCTATCAATTTTGATTTCATTGATGAAGTAGAACTACATGTCATTTTTCTTGATGTATGTGGAGTGGTGTTTGGAAGTCCCTATATGTACATGACGAATATAATCTTCATGTAGAGAGACAACTCGTACCACATCATCAAGGATGAAAAGAATTCATCATCAATGTGAAAAAAGGTAAGTCAAAAATTTCACTGGTAAGTTCCAACCAAGCTAAGAAACTAATAAATTCTAGCAAGAAGTATGTTTTACTAATTTTTAAGAGAAAATTAGTTTGTAGAATAGTCAAGGAGAGAAAATTCAACCCTAAAATGGTGTACTAAGAAAATAAACAACAAATAGAAGAGTCGTTATAGGTATACAAGGATGTGTTTCAGGAGCTTAAAGGGATAAGACCCAAGAGGGAAGTGGAGCACAAGATCTAGCTATTTCTGGAATCCTTGTTTCCAAGCATTGGGTTGTATAGGAAACCTATTATCTAAGCAAGTGAGGTGAAGAAGCAGTTGCAGCAGTTACTAGAATAGGGTGTCATTCGACCAAGAACATCACAATGTGGGTCATCCATCATCATTGTTACAAATAAGGATGGGAATTAATGGATGTGTATAAATCACAAGGAATTAAACAAAATTACGCTCAAGAATAGGCACCCCCTGCTTAGGGTAGATAATTTTTTGGACCACTTGTAGCAAGCAATATACTTCACCAATCTAGACTTACATTCTAGATATTACTAACCTCATGTCAGAGAAGAGATACCTAGAATGCCACCTTCAAAACCCATAAATATTTGTATGAGTTGTTAGTCATGTCATTTGGCTTATGCAATGCACTAGCTACATTTACAAGGTTAATGAATGATATATTGCACCCTTTTATATATTCATTTATTATTATCTATTTGGATGACATTGTAGCATACAGTGCTACCTAGGAGGAGCACATCACATATTTGACATAGGTGATAGATATATTAAATGAGCACTAACTACTAGTAAATATAAAGAAGTGTGAGTTTGCATGGTAATCTTTGGTGTATATAGAGTATGTGATAGGTGGAGGAGGGTTAAAGACATATATTGTCAAGATGAAGGCCATCATGAGGTGGCCAATGCCTACTAATATTTTATAGGTCAGGAGTTTTTTTGTGGTAGCATAGTACCTAAGGAAATTCATAGCCTCATTTTTAGTAGTACCAACACCATTCCACACCATAATAGCAAGTGTAAATATTTTTCGATGGGGAAGGAGTCAACAGAGAACCTTTGACTAGTCAAAGAAAAAGATCATTCAATCACCAGTTCTTCAATTACCAAACTTGTAGCAGCCCTTCGAAGTGGAGATACATGTGAGTGGGTATGTTATGGGAGTGCTCTTGATGTAGGGAGGAAGGCCTATATGTTACCATTCTAAATTATTTCATAGGGAAGTTCTTAACTACCTTACCTACGATAAAGAGATCTATGCCCTAGTGCAATCTAGGAAGAAGTGGAATCACTATCTAATGAGAAAGGAGATAATAATCCACATTTATCACTATCCACTATAGTACCTATAGGCCCATGGTAAGCTATAGAAGACTAGGCATTACAAGTGGATGGGGCTTTTACAACAATTTCATTTAGTGATTAAGTATAAGAAGGGAATCATAAGAAAGTTGGTTGACATGCTTTCAATGCCACACACATTGAAGATCGAAAATTTGGGAACTCTGATGCACATGGATCAATTCACCCATGATTCATACAGAGAGGAATATTCAGAGGATGAGGGCTTCAAGGATGTGTTTAAGTAGTTACATATCTAGATTCATGTGCACAATGTTGAAAATATAATTGACTACCATCTCTAGGATGGGTTACTCTATAGGTTGAATAAGTAATGTGTTCCTAAAGGTGACTAATTGTAGCTTATTAGAGAGGCTCACACCTCCAAGATTGCAAGGCACTTTGGTGTATGAAAGGCAGTGGAAATCTTGCATAGGTATGTATATTTCCCTAAGATACAAGAATAGGTCGCTAGGTTCATAAGAGGGTGCATGATTTTTTGTACTAGAAAACCTAGTAATAGGAAATAGGGCCTATATCATCCCTTAATTTTACCCATTCTTCCTTAGGAAAGAATTTCCATGGACTTTGTGGGAGGTTTACTAACAACCAGGAAGGGAAATGATTGTTTGTTTGTGGTAGTTGATAGGTTCAACAAAATGTGTGTTATGGTTCCCAATAAAAAGGCCATGAATGGGCGAGAAGTGGTGAAATTGTTCTTTGGATAACTCTAGATGCACGTTGGAATACCAAGGAGCATCATTTCAAACAAGGAGACAAGATTTATTAATGCATTCTAGACTGCATTATGGGAGAAGATCGACACAAAGTTAAAGAGGTCTAGAACATTACATCCATAGATAGATGGGAAAACGAGAGTAGTCAATGGGACTTTGATGCAACATTTGAGGTGTTACAATAAAAAGCATCTAAAGACCTAGGAAAAAATAGGGTATATATATAACACTCTTTCAATAGAGTGGTTCACACTTCTACTGGTAAGTCCCCAATTGAAACTTGGTTTGGATTTTTACCACCTCCGCCTTTAGATATTGTATATGGGAAGAAAGGAGGAGAGAGGGAGGATATTGTAGCGGATTCCTTATGTAGGTTTTAACCCCATACAGAAATTACCTGCATACGAATTCTAAAACACAGAAAATAAACAATGCGAGAGCATAACATATAAAACACATATACACAAAGACTTTCCCCTGAATCCCAAAACCGGGACTACCAGCTTGACTTTTCATTATGTTCCTTTCAATGTTACAATACATATTTATACATGCCGAAGCATCCAATACCATGGACCGAAAACCATCGCGTCCAAAACCATGGACCAAATAACCATCACATCTAAAACCATGTGCGAAAAACATGCACAAAACCATAAGCAGGTCCACCCAACCTAATATAGGGTCCAAAACCAAAATTTTCCAGGGCGCTACCCTGGACCCCACAGAGTGGGGTTACCTGCACCCCTCAAACCCCCTGTGACTCCCCCACTACACAATCGGTGCAACAAAGGGGGGGCTCCACCCCCCTTCTAACCCCCCAGTTAACTATGTGGGCTAATCATGGAAAGAATATAACACAACCCAACATTCTCCCACTTGTTGTTTTCTTTCCACAAAGGGGCCACAAGAGAGCTTAGTCATTTATTCAACCTTGCAACGCCCATTGTTTCTCTACACCAAGAGAACTTCTCAGAGCTCACAGATTTTGTCAATGCATCTGCAGTATTCTTCAAAGTGTCCACCTTTACCAGCAACACCTTTTTGTCTTCTATCATATCCTTCACAAAGTGATACTGAACATCAATGTGCTTTGTCTTTGAATGATATGCAGGGTTCTTTGCCAAGAAAATTGCACTTTGGTTGTCACAGTGTATCCTTATAGCTCCTTGTACTAACCCCATACTTGAACACAATCTCTACAACCAAACTGCTTCCTTGCTTGCATTAGTGGCTGCCATGTATTTTGCCTCTGTAGTTGATAGTGCCACTACATATTGTTTCTTACTCATCCAATTGACTGCACCTCCAAATAGGTTAAACACATACCCACTTGCAGATCTTCTCTGATCTAGATCTACAGCCCAGTTTGCATCAACAAAGCCATGAATATCCAACACTCAGTCCAATGCTGGTCTTCCTTGGTAGTACAAACCATAATCAGTAGTGCCACACAAATACCTGGAAACCTGCTTCATTGTTGTCCAGTGCTCCTTCCCTGGTTTTGACATAGACCTGCTCAATACTCCCACTGCATGTGCAATGTCTGGTCTAGTATAGACCATCGCATACATCATGCTACCGACTACACTTGCATATGGAACACAGGACATGTCCTCTTCCTCTTATTGTGTCTTGGGACACTATTCAGCAGATAACTTTACACCTACAAGAATAGGAACCTTCACCGGTTTACTATCCTTCATATTAAACCTCTGCAATATTGTCTCGACATACTTCCTTTGGTTTAACCAGAGCTCCCTCTTTGTCCGATCTCTTTTAATTTCCATGCCCAAAATATAGTTTGCAGCACCAAGATCTTTCATGTCGGATTTGGAGGACAAATGGGTCTTCAAATCCTGGATAATTTCTTTGTCATTTCCAACCAGCAACATATCATCCACATACAAGACCAGATAAATAACACAGTCACCAATTAATTTAAAATACACATAGTGATATGCTTTGCTTCTCGTGAAGCCAAGTCCCCGTATAAATGTATCAAATTTCTGATACCACATCCTTGGTGACTATTTTAACCCATACAGAGACTTCTTTAACTTGCATACCAGTTATTTATTACCCTTCACCGCAAAGCCTTCAGGTTGCTTCATGTATATCTCCTCTTCTAGATCCCCGTGAAGAAATGATGTCTTCACATCCATCTATTCTACCTCAAAATCAAAAGTAGCAACAATAGATAAAAATAATCTAATAGAAGTTACCTTGACAACAGGAGAAAAAATATCACCAAAATCAATTCCCGGCACCTGGGAATAACCTTTTGCTACCAATTGAGCTTTGTATTTCTCCACCTTTCCTTCTGAATTTGTCTTCTTCTTGAACACCCATTTGCTTCCAATGGGTTTCCGTCCAGCTGGCAACTCCACCAGATCCCAAGCCTCATTTTTGTGCAAAGATGCCATTTCATCAACCATGGCCTCTTTCCAAAGTTTTCCATCCTCTGAATCTACTACTTCGTTCACAGTTCTGGGATCATCATCAGTAATAGATAAAGCAAAATTTGAACATAAAGTAGATGGACTATACCTTTCTGGTTGCCTTCTTTCTCGAACTGATCTTCTCACACCTGGAGTTTGTGGCTCTTCATCTTTTGATTCCTCCTTTGCTGTAGAGTCTAATTCTTCCTCCTTTAGCTCAAACTCTATCTTCTCAGGTTCCTTTGGTTGGACTTCATGTTTAATAACATCTTTTACCTCTTTGAACACCGCATCTCGACTATACACAACCTTCCTTGTTACTGGGTTCCAAAGGTTATAACCCTTTAAACCATTCTTATACCCAATGAACATGCACTTTTCAAATTTGCTATCCAACTTGGTTCGTTTCTCCTTTGGAACATGTACATATGCATCACATCCAAATACCCTCAGATGTGAAAGAGAGGGTTTCTTACCAGTCCATAGCTCTTGTGAAGTCTTATCCTCCAACGCTAATGAAGGTGATCTGTTGACTAGGTAACATGCTATCTCCATCGCCTATACCCAGAATTCCTGTCCTAACTCGGCACCAATGATCATGCTTCTTGCCCTTTCCATCAACGTCTTGTTCATTCTTTCCACAACTCCATTTGTCTCAAGTGTGTATGGAGTAGTCTTCTGCCATGCTATACCACACTTCTTACAAAATTATTCAAATTCCTTACTGCAAAACTCTCCACTGTTATCTGTCCTCAACACCTTTATCTTCTTCTCTGTCTGGTTTTCCACCAGAGCCTTAAATTCTTTAAACCTGTCAAAGATTTCAGATTTCTTCTTAAGGAAATATATCCATGTATTCCTTGAGAAGTCATCTATAAAGGATACATAGTACACAGACTTACCCAATGATGGAACCTTCACAGGTCCAAACACATCACTGTGCACAAGCTCTAATATTTGTTTCACCCTCTTACCACTAGAGGGGAAACTCACCCGATTCTACTTCCCACATACACAATTTTCAAAGAAATAAAAATCCAGAGAGTTATTACTCATACCTTCTACCATACCTTTACCATGAAGTATTCGAAGGCCCTTCTCTCCAGTATGTCCAAGCCTTTGATGCCACAGCATGGTCTTCTCTCCAGAGACCACTAGATTTTCTGCTCAACTTTCAGGAACCACAAAACTGTTGCACCCATCAACAACAATGCTACCTTGCAGCTTGTGCATAGTTCCAATTCAAACTCCCTGCATCAATACCAGTGCCCTCCGAACCATCTTGCAGGTATCCTTCTTGAACACTGTTTTTACACCTGCATCATCTAGCTTTCTTACATAAATCAAATTTCTGGCTAATGCAGGAATATGCAGAACACCCGGAAGTGTTCTAACCCTTCCACCTTGCAACTTCAGCTTTACTTTTCCACGACCAACGATTCTAGCCTTCCTGTCATCCCCCAAGAAGAAATCACCACCATCATATTTCTCATACTTGCAGAACCACTCTCTATGGGGAGAAAAGTGAAAGGATGCACCTGAGTCAATCAACCATGCCTCATGATCTACATGTGTACTTGAAGATGCCAAGTACACATCCCCACCTTCATCTGAGGTGGTTTTCGCCTCTGCAAAAGGAGCATCATCAGATCCCTTTCCTTTATCAGGAGATTTCAATTTACAGTCCCTTTTGTAGTGCCATTCCTTTCCGCATTTCCAACACACCACCTTTACATGTTTTCCTGAAGATTTAGATCTCCCTCTAGATTTAGACCTCCCACTCGATGACTTATTTTTGTTTCTTTTCTGGGACCGTCCTCGTACAAACAAGGCATCACCATTCTGGCTCTCCATATTTTTCCGTCTCATTTCCTTCGTCAGCAAGGATGAGACTATTTCATCAAACCGCAAGGCAGTTGCATTGCTACCTATTGCAATAACCAGAATATCCCACGAATCTGGTAGAGAACACAACAAATTGATGCACTTATCTTCATCTAAAATTTTAATATCAATAAATGATAACTGACTTACCACAGTATTAATGTGTTCAGATGCTCTGTCATCGAGGCTCCATCTTTATCCTCAGGTTATACAACTTTTTCCGTAGGAACAGTTTATTCACTAGAGACTTAGACTGGTATAAAGTCCCTAACTTGTCCCACAAAGCCTTCGTCGTAGCTTCCCCTGATACATTCAACAATACTGAATCTAAGACACACAATCGTATTGTGCTCTTTGCCTTCCGATCCGACTTCTTCCATTCTTCATTGGACACTCCCGTTGGTTTAGTGCCTGGATCTACCGCGATCCACTGATCTTTATCCACCAATAGATCCTCCATCTTGATTTTCCATAACTCAAAAATCTGACCATTAAATTTCTCGATCTCTATCTTTCCACTGCTCACCTTTTCTTTCACCACCAGAATCGATCCCACGGATCTCCCACTGAATAGGGTCTACCACAGACCCAAGCAAAACCCCTCAACTACAAAGGCATCCCCTTGAAGCCAAAACAACTCTAATACCAAATGTAGGTTTTAACCCCATATAGAAAATACCTACATACGAATTCTAAAACATAAAAAATAAACAATGCGAAAGCATAACACATAAAACACATATACACATAGACTTTCCCCTGGATCCCAAAACAGGGACTACCAACTTGATTTTTCATTATGGTCCTTTCAATGTTACAATACATATTTATACATGCCGAAGCATCCAATACCATGGACTAAAAACCATTGTGTCCAAAACCATGGACCGAAAAACCATTGCGTCCAAAACCATGTGCGAAAAACATGCACAAAACCATAGGTAGGTCCGCCCAACCTAATATAGGGTCCAAAACCGAAAATTTTGGGGTGCTGCCCCAGACCCCATAGATTGGGGTTACTTGCACCCCTCAAACCCCCTATGACCCCCCTCGCCCCCCGCTACACAATCGACACAACGAAGGGGGGGCTCCACCCCCCTTCTAACCCCCGGGTTAACTATGTGGGCTAGTCGTGAAAAGAATATAACACAACCCAACACCTTAAGGGGAAAAAATTGTTGATAATATCAGGTATATTCATATATAGGTATAGGAGACGCTACATAACTCAAATGAAAAAGATAAGGCTAGGCATGATCAACACAGAACAGAGAAATCATTCAAGGTAGGATATAGAGTATGGTTTTAATTGAACAAGGAGTGACTACAGGGTCCTAGTAAGAAAATAAAGGTTATGCAATAAGGTCCCTTTGATATAGTGTAAAATGTGGGAGATAACACCTATAAACTCAGTCGTCCCCCATAATGTGCATTTACTCAATGGTGAATGTGGAGAATTTGAAATTTTATGAGCCTTCAATGGTAGATCAAGAAGGGGATATGTCCTATCTTCTATAGAGGACTTGGAACCAGATGCTCAAGCAAAGTTGAAAAAAGATATAGTTTTGTAGAAGATTTATAGAACTACAATAAAATGGCCACATCACCTATGGAAAATTGGATTGAAAGGACATCATCAAGGCAAGGCTAAATGGCACACCCTAAAAAGGGTGGAGGAAAAAATTTCCTCACCTCATTCAGTAGAATATTTTTGGGACCAAAAGCCTCCCAAAATGGGGAGGTGTGATCCCAATTGTATCATAATATTATTTCTCATCCATCTTGATTATTTTAGAGTGGAAAAAAATAAAGGAATCAATCACAATGCCATTTTTACCAATGAGACCCAATTTGGAGAATTGGGTTCTGAAACCTCTCGGGAGTAGTTTGAGGCATCAAACATCATTTTTAGGGGTAAAAATTGTTTTCTTAAGTTCCTCGACTTTTCATTCTATTATTCACACGGAGACCTTTCCAATGACACAATAATCATCTCAATCAAAGTATATGTGCAAAAGTTATGCCAATTGGATTTTGACCTTCTTGTTTTGACCACCATAATTCAAGACAATGTTAACTTAGCACCCATTATTGATGGAAAAGGATTTAGGAATGTGATCATGATGAACAAGGCTCTAGAAGATTCCATATTGTAACTCTAGTTAAGATTTGAAGGAGTCAAAATTAACTAGTAATAGGGTATCGCGTTGTATTATAATTGGGCCACTAGGAGGAAAAAGAGTTCCATTCTATTCGAGTGAATTTTGTTACATAGATGAGCATAATAGTCGTGAGTGGATAGGGAGAGAACAAATAGAGAGGATTTGTGAATTGTAGCAATGTATGGGCCATATGCCTCACTTCTTTGTACTTGCATCCATTTTTCATTCAAAGAAAGAGAGAAAACCGACCTCACCTTCCAAGAGGTTTTCACCCAAAAGGGTTTCCCAAGTTATTTATTATGTTAATTCATGGTTGTGAGTTTTTTTTAATTGTTCTCTATCTTTTTCATAATTACAATTTTCATGCATATGCAATAAAAAGTAATTTACATATCCAAAATCTAAGGAGAAATAAACTCTCATAGTGTAGATTTCAGATTGTAAGCATAATTTTATCAGATCTATTATGACGAACTATCCAATGGAATATCCATGGAAATTTATGGGTCAACAATGTCATAGCATAGGGTTGCATATGGTGTGTATTTTTAGCATTGGGGCTATAATGCCACATTTATTGTAGACTATTGATAGTAATCAGTGCCAAATTTTTAAAAGTGGGTTGAAGGAAGTGCCTATTCTAATATTATGAGTTGAAGGAAGTGTTAATTATGAATTTTTTATGATGGTTTTGAATGTTTGATTTGAAGGAAGTTTGTGCACAGTTTGGTATACAAAGAATTTTACAGAGAACCAATTGACCATTAAAAATTGAACAAATCAACGAATAGTAATGGTGTCTCCTGTAGGTTGGTGCCTATAGAGAACCATTATATAAACAAGTTATGTGGTTTTTCTCACACAAGTGTTTCCAATTATATCTTGTTTCTCATGAAATACTTATAATATTATTTTCTTATGGTTCTTGAATGTTTAAATAAGTAAAAATTGTCTTATATTGATTCGCTCTCTCTTAGTATAAGTGTGAATTCAACACTGTGGATATGGGGTTTGATTTGGCGAAGTAGATGAGTGGGATAATACCAGTTTATTGAAGTATTCATTACTACCTTGAGGGATTTATCGAGGTGATCCTTCCCTCCTTTCGTTGATGAAGAAACTTGCTTCTTATCTCCTCATCCCCTTCTTATAAAACCTTTAAGCTAAGAAATTGAGGGCATTGACTTGTGTTATGATCTTCTTTACAAATGATGCATATTTCTACATTATTCAATGGGCTTTCATGGTGAGTATGATTTTTGGTACATCTTGGAAAAACATTTCCAAATCCTTCACCACATCCTCTTTATTATTATTAACCTGGATAGTATCAAATTGCATTACTAATGAATTCATCTATCTTCATATTGATAGTCAGCCTCCATCTTAATCAATTTAGCTATAGCTTTTGAATGTTTTCCACAAATTCTCTCAGACCATTATTTTTTCTTATAAAAAAAATTAAATAAATCCTGAAAATATCCCTTATTCCATCATAATATCACTTGGATATGTCTCTAGTTCCAATTATATTTAGAGTTTCCATTCATTCATCTCTCACCTTTCTTACGAGTATAACTTTAAATGTGTTTTTGTCTATTTTACAACCACTTAACCTCATATAGCTAAAGTGAAACCTCTTAACATAATCCTCCAATGACTCATCATAGTCATTAGCAAACATGGTCATATATTTTAACCATTGAATTTATTAATGAATGACCTTGAAAGAGGCTAAAGTGGTTGACTATTGATTGAGTGATACATGCCAACAAATGGTTGATAATAGTTTTAATGCTGCATTGTTTTAATTGTTGAGAGAATTGTTACAATTTCTCATGAGTAGTCATGAAAACTAAAGATCCATTGTCTTCCTAATACCTATGGTAGACTTCAAGTGATATTTTTCATGTGTAGATGTTTATGGCATAATTTTAACTTTCATGGTGCATCACTAGTAATTCACTTGTGCCATTTTAATTTATCACTAAAGGGTTAAATGTGTATGTTTGAATTAGAGATATGAAGGTAAGATTGTTGTAACATTTCCAAATTGTAGCCAAAGAAGCGAACATGATAACAAACATAGACATAAAATTAAATACTTCTAAGCTTGCAAACGTAGACCTTATTCATATAAATCCTACAATGTAGGCATATAATTAAGTGATTTGGGTGGATGATGTTCTTCAACCCATTGTAGGGGCACAATAATGAAATTGCGCTAGAATTTTCTGCAACATCTCTATAGCAATGCCACCAAAATTCATGGATTTATTGTTGAGGTCGCCAAGGAGTCCATCTCTTAGGTGACATGCCTCTCATCAATAGGAGAACACTAGTCTAAGAACAAGACAAAGGCTCACAAAACTAAGAATATCATATTGCATGCTAATGAAAGGTAGATATAGGAAAGGGTGAAATGAGAGATGCTATTAAGAATGTGGATGATATTTCCTTGCATATTATCCAATATATCTCTTGTAAATCCCAACACAATATTACACTTTCTTACCATTTCAAGTTGTTGGAGCACTTGAGACACCCACAACTCATCAACATATTGGTACCCCTATTACAATCAATACAAAAGACATCTTTAGAGGTTTTGTTGGTTTGACAAGATGTTTTAGCACACCATATGTTAATAAAGATTTCGATTTTGGATTCCCTATAAAGAATTAGTTGTATATAATTGGGACTAGTTCACCAACACCTAAGTTAGAGGGGCTCTAGAACCTTGACTACATAAACCATAAATAAATGTTGAGGAGGTTATAAATTTTTTGCCTACACTTACAATGCTTACAATTGTGCTTCCATATTAAATTTTGGTTGCTATTGTAGATCCAACACTTACTACTACAAAAGTAGAAAAACCCAAAAAAAACCCATAACAAAGAAATAAGTTCCCGAGGTCCAGGAACTTACACGCCTCTGTGACTATGTTATTATATAAGTTCCCAAGTTATCTTAAGTGTTACCTAATCTACCATGCATTTACAGTTACCTTTGTGTAATGCTTTATTCTTGTTGGCGTTCAATTAACAGATATAATCAAATACATTTGCACCTTAAATAAGCATTATAATGTAAACCTGGATCATATCATAATATAATCAGATGCATTAAACAGAGACAAAATACATAGTGATTTGCAAAATACTTCTCTTTATTGATATCTCAAGTTCAGTACAAACTCTACCCACCTTGCATACATAGCTATAGGGGTCCACACACTCAGCTGCGGACTTCCACCCTAGGCCTCTGTGCACTCAGCTGCAGAGCCTCTACCTACGCTAAGACCGGAGAACATTTAGAACTTCTTACCCAAAACTCTTCTACTCTACTGCTATCATCTTAGACTCTTCTAAGACTCCCTTTTTATACAATCCCATGGTCTGTGAACCATGGGTAGATATTTACAGCCACCATGAGACTTTACAGAACAAGGGCGGGCAATCTTTTGACATCTTCACTCTCCGTGACCACAAAATGTGTAGACTTTAAATATTTATTACAAAATTTGGGCCTTCTGCCCCAAAATATGGGCTTTTAGCCCCAAAAATAGCTCTTGGGGGAACCTATTCCCAACAGGAGAATACAACCTTTTACCTTTCCAATATGTTCACATGCAACCATATCCTTTGAAATATCTAAAATAAATTCCACGGATTTCATACCCTCTCTAATAGCATGTGCACGTGAATGAACAATAAAATCAATTACATGATCCACCTCCGCTAGTTTCACCTTATTATGATTGTTTTCCTTTATCAGGCTACAAAGTAATGCTAGCATTTTGTTCCTAATAAATGGCTTATTCCGTCCCAGACGACCAACTAAAATACAAATGTAACCTTCTGCTCCTATCCATTGTTTATGCTTTTCTTTCTCCTCACTTAACCTTAGTAATTCATTAAGAGCATATAACACAGTTTGCTCCTCATCAAAATCCAAATTAGGTTTTAATGAATCTATTGTGACCATTGTATTTCTATCCTTCCACTCTTCTATACACCTTTGGAGCATGATATTCGGTCTGAGTTATTTACTGATTAGCACCTAATTAGTCATGGGACAAGTAGTGTGCCCCTTTGAAAACCATCTTTCAATAGAACTTCTATCAAATGTTTGACAAGAAGAAATCTCAACAGGATCTCTCATTACCTCTCGAGAAATTAGATAGTAAAAGGATTGTAAGGGAGGAAAATAATGACTTCCCAAAAGGAGCCTTTTCTCATAATATTACTAATTGGACTGTGACACCATTTCCATTCCATAGGAAGAATAAATTGGCTCTGATAATCTCTGCATCAGTTGTGGATTCTTGTTGAGATTTTGGTCTGTGTCAGTCCATATCCATTACTAAGATGTGGCTTCCTATTGACATTTTGGTCTCTGTCAGTCCATATCCATTACTAACTGGACTGCGACACCACTGAGAGTCCACAGGAAGAATAAATTACAGAGTCTTCATCGAATGTTTCCGCATTACAGTGGGATCATAAGGGAGGCAAAGAATGACTTCCAAAAAGATCATTTTCTGGTAATATATCTTATCCCTCTCTTTGGCAGAAGATGCCACATCTTCACAACGAAGCAATCCAATGATTTGTTCCATTTGCAAAGCCTCTGCTTCATTTATTTTCCTCAATATGGTATCTTCCATATCCCTTTTAAACTCTTCATATTTTTGTTTCAAAGTCAATGTATCAGTGGAAAATCCCACTACTTTGGCAATCTGTAAAAGATATTTATTTTCATTTTGAATTAGCTTTTATACGTATCCTATATTGATTCCCCTTAAAGCCTTATATTTTCAAGATATTATGTTTAGCTTCCAAATTGGAGAAACTTTATAAGCTGGAGTTGTCGACTAAGTAGGGTCTCTAAATGAAGTAAGCCTTTTAGTATGCCTTTCTCTGATCCCAGATCCAATTTTATCAACTATCCAATGCATTATCTAGATAGTTTTAAGGCTCTCCTCCTGCATGTTATTAACAAAATGTTATCTGCATGTTTTCCCACCAATCCAACTTGGCCATACCCTCTATTTTGTTGTTAAATTAATGTTATCAGCCTGGTTTTCCCACCAATCTTCCTTAGTCATACCCCACCAATCCTCTTTGGCCATACCCTCTTAAATCTTAAATTTGATGAGTGGGAAAATGAAATTCCAAATGAAAAGCCCCAATATTTTTACTATAATGTAAAAAAAATATATTATTCAAATATAATAAATATTTTAATTTTTTTTAAGTTATCGAATGTTATAAATGTTTTAATATTTTTCGAAAAGAAAGGTAGTTGAATTTGCAAGTTCTTTAATTTTTTTATTTTTAATGTTTGCACCTTATGAAAGATTTGATTCCTCCGTCTTGGCACTTGGTAGATCCATAGTTAAGATGGATCTAGATCAGTTTAATATATATATATATATATTTTACAGAGTCAAAATGTTAAAGAGGACATCACAACATCTCTACCATGGGAGAGGAATTCAATAATTATGGAGAAACCCTATAGGCCCATGGAAAAATTGCAGGTGAAGAAAGGGGTGTGGAGTTTCTGACTAGAGCGAGGCATAGTTTTGATGAAGAGTGAATGGGCTCTGGACAATGTCAGGCTCTGATATCCTTGTTAAAATGAAAAATAAGATTAAATGATAACCATGGAATATTTGTTCACATGAAGTATATTTTTTAAGTACAGAGATCGTCATCATAATAAACCCTTTGAAGACTCACAACTACTCATCAAATATGTTTTTTCAGATGAGATGTTGGTTTCTGACTATCAGACCCACATGAAGGAGGAGGAGTTGGTGGATTATGCATTGGAGGAGGGGGTTTTCAACAAATTTGGGCTAGCACAAGGATTTTATAAATTCACATTTCGAAGTTAGATAGAAAATTCACCATGCCTCAGATTTCAGGCCTATCAGGTCTTTAGAAAGAAAATTTAATAATTTGATAGGGCAGTCTTCTGGCAATTCATAGGCCCTAACCCCTGCTCAAATTGTGCATTGTTCAGGTCCTCTAGTTTCGGCCAGCCCAGAACTTGAGGCGATTTTTGAGGGGATGAAAAATTGTTCTTGGGGTTGTCTAGCTTTGAGTTTGGTTTCCCTTTCATCCTAGAGATCGAAGAAAGACATGCCATGTCTTATGACTTTCTTAGGGTTTTCAGAAGTTTCAAAAGTTACGACTTTCTCTAATTTATTTGTTTGCTTATCCTCCATCTCAAGTTTCATTGGCCTCGCCCTCCTTAAACGAATTGGTGAAGGAGAGCCTTGCCCCGATGGTGAAGGAAGGTCAAACTAATGTTGAGAATATCTGAATCCATTTCCGGTGTTAAAATTTAGAGACAAAAGGGTATTTAGAATTTTAACACTAGAAATGGATTCAAAGGCCCCTTTGTCTCTAAATTTTAACATTGTAGATGGATTTAGAGAGCCCAGTAGTGAAATGAAACACTTCAATATCAAAATTACAATTTTCCATTTCTGGAGTGACACAATTAAAAATTACGAACATAAATTACTAATTCATATACTTCTTGTACTTATTATTTGGTCATATTTTTATTATTTGACTGTAGTAGTCATTTACATTAATCATTATTAATTTTGTCACTTATTATCTAGTCATATATCTTAGTCCTCGACTTAATTAGTAATTTTAGTTAGTCGCTTTTATTTTGGTCACTTACTATCTACTTATATTTTTTATCCCTAATCTAAATTAGTCATTTAAGTTAGTCACTTTTAGTTCGGACACTTAAAATTGCTCAAATTTAGTAGTAATTCACTTGAAATAATTGCGGTGACTAACTTTTTTAGTCACCTAGTCACTAATTTCATCATTTTCTACTAGTGCATAGGCAGAAAACTATCATGCCCAAAACTATGTGTGAAATCCATGAAAAAAACCATAGGTAGGTCTGCCCACCTAATATAGGGTCCAAAAAAAATTATGGGGCGCTACCCCGGACCCTATGCAGGGGACTACCGCCCCCTGCAAACCCCTCGACAGGGGGGGTTTCTGCCCCTCCACTGTGCCCAGTGCAAGGAAGGGGGGACTGGCTGCCCCCTGCCCCCTTGCAAACCCCCTGACAGGGGGGGTTGCCACCCCTCCGCTGCGTCTAGTGCAAGTAAGGGGGGACTGGCCGGCCCAGGCGTCGTGCCTGGAGCTAGTCGTGGAAATAATATAACACACACCCAACACTTATAACATGACCATTTTGAAATTAATAAAAAGGTTCCAAGGTTAATAAGAGTCAGAACATCAATGAGGCTATCATTCCACCAAACTAGAAAATTGAGGGGGTCCAAGGCGGAAATTGGCCTATGTTTGATGATGGTGCTGTTTCATATCCATAAATCCTCTCCATGTGGTAGTGTTATTATTATTGTATCATAATGTTTATGCTAATTAAATAGGAGCCTAGTGAAATGAGTTAATTACTCCAAGTATTATTTCATATAATCAAGTGTACCTCCTACTTTGTAGAAACATCTCCCACTATAAAGTAATGAAGAAAGGAGTGGAAGAAAGACTCCTCCCTCTCACAATATTTACCCATTCATGGGTGAAAAATCGAATTAGGGGAGAGCAGTTAGGGGAAGAGGGAGTTATTGAAGAGAGTTATATAGAGTTGTAGAGGAGGAAAAATTAAGTCAAATCTCATAATTAACTTGGAGATAACAAAGATGGACTACTATGTGATGTTAGAATGACTTAGTAATATCCTCTTAAATCCTTATGGATTGTTGGAATATTTGGAAGTTAGAGTCAAAAAATGTTGTCCAAGGAACATAAGCTATTTAATCTTGAATCTGATAGAATAAATTGATAGACCCCGTGCAACAAATACTAAAGAGCATAGAGAGGCAAAATATTTTTGAGGGCTTAGAGATAGAAAAAGGAGTTCCTTCCTATGTTGTATGGGGTAGTAAAGTGGATGCCAAAGCTAATATTTCTTAATAATTAATTATAGAACACAAATGTGGTTCTCATGGTGAAACTTGGTAGTCTTAAGTTTCTCTTCTTCACCTCTATGGTAGTTTCATAGTTGTGCGAGTGATAACTATAAAGGATTTGCATAGGGATCAATGAAAAAGATACATGTCCAACTTATTATGAATATATTCTATTATTATTATTATAAAAATTTTAATATTAACTATGAGATTTCTATGAAAATCCTACACAATTTATGAGTAAAACGATTTTTGTTTAAAATCCATATATGTAAATTACTTTGCAAAAGAGTTACGTTGAGTACACAAATTTCTTATTAGAGAAATTTTCTATATATCTTGTTAATTCTAATATGCAAGCTTTGGAGTAAGAATGATAATAATAATATAGTGATATATAGCTGAAAATCACTATAGAAATTTGGATGCTTATTCTTGTAACTAAATCTTTAAAAGTAACAAGGATATTTTAGTGATACATGGAACCATTCCTAACACCATGAAATTTCTTTTGAGGCTTGATATTTTTGAGTTCCAAAAGTTTAAATTCTGCATTTTATAGATGATCTTATATCTATGATTACATTGATTATAGTAACCTACCTATGCACATATGTTTGACTGATCCTATATGTATGATTACTCCACATCTATGATTACTCTAAGTCCACTTCACTTTGCATAAAATAAGTGTGATTTTAACTTTGGATCCAACATGAACTACTTAGTATGATGGTGATCCAGCTGGATATTGGTGGCCACCTGCCAAGTCCACTTAGACCCCACCATTGTTTCTTTTAGCTTTTCAGTTTCCTTAATTGTAGCATAGTTTACTATTTTTAGCAGTTTTTCGGGTCTTGAACTTTCGGAGTCGTTTTGAGGCCCTAAACAACGGTTTTTGGGAAAACTGGGAGCAACATGGGTCCATGAACTGATGTTTCTATTCCGAAAGTTGTAGTTCTTGGATAGATATTTCTAATGAGATATTGTACGTGTCAAATAGAGATCGTATGCCAAAGTTACGACCCCGGGAAGTTGATGTACCAATAAATGAGGCCCACAGTTTGGCATTTCATCTTCTAGGGTTAGGTTTTTGGATGTTTATGGTTTTCCATTATTTCTCAACAATAACTAGGCCTTCGAGCCTCATTGTAACATAGTTCAGAGGCATGTAGCCACCACATCTCTTCTCAGATATAAACTACCATCGCCCTCGCTGTTTATTTCCATTTTCTGTTTGTAAGCATATCTCTGTATTTTACATTAATGAAATGAGGTATTATTTCCGCTGCATCTTTATGTTTATGGTTATCTCTGTAATTTGTTGCGTTCCTGTTTAAATCCGGATCAGTGGTATCAGAGCGGTCTGTTTTTTCTCTGTTTTTTTTGCATGTCCTCAACGAGGTCGGGATATAAGGAGTTAGCGCTTGAAATGGTCGAACCTTTGCAAGACCAGCCTCGCAAAACCTAACGGCCTCCCATGGCGGATGAAAAGAAAGACAAGGGAGCAGGAGATCCTATCAAAATCTTGCTCGAAGAAGCCCTCGAGCGACAAAGGAACTCGATGATGGAAAACTTTGCCCAAATCCTTCAGCAGCTACCTAGGGGCAACACATTAGCTTCCCACAACTACTCTGGAAACACCACACCATTTAAGGTACAAGTTAATTTTGAAATCCCCATATTCGAGGGTCAGATAGACGCAAATGCCATCGATAAATGGTTAAATCTGCTAGAGGGTTATTTTTCTGTTCATGATTTTTCCAGTCGGGAAAATATTATTTTCGCTCTTCTCAAAGCAGTCCCCCACGTCAAGGACTGGTGGGAAACCTACTGCGAGCAGAAGGATGAAAGTACTAGCTCACTATTTTCAGCCGCACCCACTTGGAATTCATTCCGGGATGCCATCAAAGAGCAGCACTACCTTGTAAGAAGCTATGAGGATCAATACATAAAGTGGACCACGTTGCGGTAGGGAAGGGACCAAGACGTGCCGGTTACCAATATTTTCCATACACTTCGCACAAAGTTGGGTATCAACGATTCAGAGCAGCATTTGATACTCAAATACCGTGGCTGCCTGCACAAGTACATCCAGGAAGAAATAGAATTCATAAACATCTCCTCACTCGGCACGGCATACCGATATGCCGTCAAGGTCGAGAAAAAGTTTAAGCAGAAGAAGCGAGACTTTGGATCTGCGAATCTGAATCAAGGGAAAGGTGCCCCAAAACCGTAGAACAAAGGACAAAGCCAAGGTGGGGTGGCCCAAGACAACTTGCCAAAGCTACAAGCAAAGAACAACACCGCGAAGCTGAAAAAGGACACAGGAAAATGGTGTGAGTCCCATAAGAGCTCCACTCACAACACAAGTGAGTGTCGGGCCAAGCAGTCACTAGTGGCTGAGCTAAAGGTTTCAGAATCAGATGCATGTTCCAACTCTGAGTCAAAACCCGACAAGGGGAATGACAAAGGGAAGCAAATTATCGATGCAGAGCCCAACACCACCATTGCCACCACGAAGATCTAGAGGGAGGAACCCGAAGATCCAGAGGAGGAGGAGCGTCTCTTCCACTCCCAGATGTGGGTAAAGGGATCCCCGATACAGTTCATTGTCGACAGCGGAAGCCCAAAGAACCTCATTTTGGCAGAGGTCGTGAAGCAGCTGGGCTTAGCGACCACAGCACATCCACAACCGTACACCATCGAGTGGCTTCACCAAGGACAAGATCGCCAGCAGTGTCGCCTTCCATACAACATCAAGCCCTTCACGGATGAGGTATTGTGTGACATTGCTCCCCTTGAAGTTTGTGATGTATTATTAGGAAAACCATACTTGTGGAAGTGACATGCTGTGTATGAATCAAGGCCCTGTGCTGTTATTATTACTTTGGGAAATAAGTTGTACAGGATACCAAAGGTAGCACCGCCTACCGCCATCTCTTTGGTTACTGCAAAACAATGTAGTAAGCTCATTTCCAAAATCGGGAAATTTGTTTTCTTGATGTTACGCCCTCAAGGAAAGAAGAAGACGGTGGCCACGACCTCCAGACAGGGCCCCTCCGCACTACAACTATAGATGGACAAGGTTGTGGAGGAGTACGAGGACATCTTCACCTCCCCCGTCAGGGTTCCTCTACACTATCAAGTCAAGCACTCCATCGATCTGACCCCAGGTGCACTGTTGCCTAATGGCCCAATCTATCGGCGCTCCATTTTGGAGAATGATGAAATCAAGAGGTAGATTCAAGAGCTGCTACAGAAAGGTCACATTCGTCCGAGTTCATCGCCCTGTGGAAGCCCGATCGTGTTGGTACAGAAGAAGGATGGGACTTGGAGACTCTGTATTGACTATCGGGCACTGAAAAATATCACTGTCCGTAATAGGTACCTGATCCCACAGATTGATGACCTCCTAGACCAACTGAAGGGGGCAAAATATTTCAGCAAGATTGATTTGAAGTCAAGATATCACCAAGTACCAATCGAACCCTCCGATGTGTGGAAGACTGCCTTCAAAGCCAAGGAGGGCCTTTTTGAATGGTTGGTTATGCATTTCGGATTAACGAATGCTCCTGCAACATTCATGAGGCTAATGGATGACATCTTGCAGCCATTCACCAACTCATTTGTAGTGGTATACTTGGATGACATCCTGATCTTCAGCGAGAGTTGGGAAGAGCACCTCCACCACATCCGACAGGTTCTCCAAACACTGCGGCAACACAAGTTATGTGCCAACTTGGAGAAGTGCACTTTTGGCATGACCCAGGTTCAATATCTGGGATACATTATTGATGAACAGGAGGTGCATGTGGATCCAGCCAAGATCCAAGTCATTCGGGATTGGCCCTCGCTAACCACTCTAACGGAGCTCCACAGCTTTCTAGGTCTTGCCAACTTCTACCGCAGGTTCGTCTTGGGATTTTCTCATATCACTTGGCCCTTGAGTCAAGTCACCAAGGGAGGAGCAAAGGCAAAATTCTTTTGGTCTGAATTTCAACAGAAGGCATTCACAGAGTTGAAAGATCGCCTCTGCTCGGCACCAGTGCTCGCATCGCTAGACTTGCAACAACCATTTGAGGTCGAGATAGATGCCTCTGACTGTGCTATTGGGGCAGTGCTTACTCAACACGGGCATCCAGTGGCATATCACAGTGAGACACTTTCAGACACAGTCCGGAAGTATCCCACTTATGACAAAGAGATGTATTCCATTGTGCAGACCTACTGACAATGGAAACATTACATTTTGGGGAAGGAAACGGTCATCCACACAGACCACCAACCCCTCCAGTTCATACAGACCCAAGGGAAATTGCAAAATGATCGTCATCAGAAGTGGTCCACATACTTGCAACAGTTCCATTTGAATATAAAGTATAAGAAGGGCAGCACCAATAATGTTGCAGATTGACTCAGTCGACCACCGATCATGTCATTAACCACCATGCTCAACTCTTGTGGGCATGAGACTTCTAATTGGCCACTTCTCTACAAAAGCGACCCAGAATTTGGCCACACATATCAGACACTCTTGGAGGGTCGGCATGTTCCATATTTTCACCTCCAAGATGCCCTGTTATGCCACCTGGGTCACCTTTGTGTTCCTTCAAGCGAGCGTGCCAAGATGATTTGAGAAGCACACTATAGTCGGGTTGCTGGGCATTTCGAGTTCGAGGAAATAGTGGCAGTACTGCAAAATATTTCTATTGGCCGCATCTTCGACGGGATGTCGGGAAGTACATCAGATCATGCACTGCTTGTGCCATTGCCAAACTGACAGTCAAGAAGCAAGGCCTCTATACCCCACTGCCTACCCCCATTCGACCTTGGGAATCCATCTCCATGGATTACATGTTAGGCCTTCCTTCCACTAAGCATGGAAATGACTGTTTTTTTTTGGTCATCGACAGGTTCTCGAAGATGGCCATTATGGCGGCCTGCAAGAAAAATATCACAGCAAAAGCCAATGCTAAACTCTTCTTTGAACGAGTGTGGATACACTTTTGGATCCCATAGTTTATCATCTCAGATCGAGACAGCAAGTTCCTAAGTATATTTTGGTCCAGTCTATGTTCGATGCTGGACACGAAAGTCACTAAGTCCACAACCTTCAATCCTCAAACTAATTGCTAGACAAAGGTTGTCAACATGATGATTGTACACATTCTACGCATGTACAACTCAAAGCATCCACACACATGGGATGAGAGCCTCCCCTATGTTTAGCACAGCTACAACCGGGCTCTCCACAGCTCGACTGGCCACATCTCTTTTCAGGTGGGCTTGGGATTCCGACCACTATGTCCCATTGATGTGGCCATGCCATTTGCAGCTACTCACGCAGATTCGGCTCATGTCCAGTCTGAAACAGATAAGGAAAACAACTTCTTTGAGCACATCCAACATATTCGCTAGCAAGTCCATGAAATTCTGGAGAAATCAAGTGCCAAGTACAAGCAGCGACATGATCAACATCGAGTGCCACATAAGTTTCAGGTGGGCGACAAAGTCTGGCTGCATTTGCAAAAGGAACGCCTTACCAGAGCCTATCGGAAACTCAGACCACTCTGATATGGTCTTTACACCATTACTAAGGCTGTGGGAGACAATGCATTTGAGCTCAGCATCCCCCCATTCCTTGGCCTGCACCCAGTTTTCAATGTGGATCGCCTTCAGCCATACTTTCTACCATTATTGGACACATCAGACATTGCAGAATAGCTCACAACCATAGAGTTAAATCATGATTGCATGGAACAAGCTGCAATTGATCAGATCATGGACACACAGATCAAGCACACTCGCCAGGAAAACATCCAACTGTATCGAGTTGTCAAAGCAGGCCAACTCCTTCACCAAGGCAAGTGGCTCACGAGGGACCAAGTTCAACAGAAGTTTCCTCATCTCATGGAGAAACTCAACGCAATGGGGACCATTGCTTCCTAAGGGGGGAGGAATGATCCAGGTGGATATTGGTGGCCACCCGCCAAGTCCACTTGGACCCCCACCATTGTTTCTTTCAGCTTTTCAGTTTCCTTAATTGTAGCACAGTTTACTATTTTTAGCAGTTTTTCGGGACTTGAACTTCTGGAGCTGTTTTGAGGCCCTAAACAATATTTTTTGCGAAAACAGAGAGCAACATGGGTCCATGGACCAATGATGCTCTTCCCAAAGTTGTAGTTCTCGGATAGATCTTTCTAACAAGATATTGTACGCGCCAAACGAAGATCGTATGCCAAAGTTACGACCCCGGAAATTTGATGTACCAATTTACCCAAACGGGGCCCACAGTTTGACGTTCCATCTTCTAGGGTTAGGTTTTTGGATTTTTAGGGTTTTCCATTGTTTCTCAACAATAAATAGGCCTTCGAGCCTCATTGTAACATAGTTCAGAGGCATGTAGCCACCACATCTCTTCTTAGAGATAAGCTACCATTGCCCTAGCTGTTTATTTCCATTTTCTTTTTGTAAGCATATCTCAGTATTTTACATTAATGAAATGAGCTATTATTTCTGTTGCATATTTGTGTTTATGGTTATCTCTGTAATTTGTTGTGTTCCTGTTTAAATCCGGATTAGATGGAGATTCACATCTATGATTACTCTAAGTCCACTTCACTTTGCATAAAATAAGTGTTGATTTTAACTTTGGATCCAACATGCACAACTCAATATGATGGAGATTTATTATTTAGTTCATAATTTAATTATTAATATTTTTTTATTTTTCAATTAGCATTATATATCCTAATATAATAAAGTAACTTAATATCTCTGTAATTATGTAAAGCTTAAATGGTTAGCTCATCTTAAAAGTACCTTTGCTATTGAGAGATCACAAGCTTAATTTTCTGTACACTCTTAGGGTGTTTAGTGATTGAGCCAGCAAGAAGTGATCCCTTTGGATGCACCTACGTAGTATAAATATTCATTGGACTTATATCTATCTTGTACAAATATTGCATGGACTGATCTTTCAGTCGATCTACCCAGTGCAAATATTCACTGCACTAATATCTATCTAATACAAATATTCGATAAACTAATGCTTTAATCATCTATCTCCACATCAAAAAAAAATTAAAAAAATCACTTTTAAAATTTATATTTATATTCTTAAAACATGGTAAAAATATTTTTAAAAGCATATTTGAAAATCACTCTTTAGAATTTTTTTTTTCACTCTTTAGAATTTGTACCTAAAGTATTGTAAGAGTATTTTTAAAATAATATTCAACATCCATTGGACTACTATGTGATGTTAGAATGATTTAGTAATATCCTCTTAAATCCTTATGGATTGATGGAATATTTGGAAGTTATCTAAGAGTCAAAAAATGTTGTCCAAGGAGCATAATCTATTTAATCTTGAATCTGATAGAATAAATTGATAGACCCCATGCAACAAATACTAAAGAGCATAGAGAGGCAGAATATTTTTGAGGGTTTAGAGATAGAAAAGGAGTTCCTTCCTATGTTGTATGGGGTAGTAAAATGGATGCCAAAGCTAATATTTCTTAATAATTAATTATAGAACACAAATGTGGCTCTCATGGTGAAACTTGTTAGTCTTAAGTTTCTCTTCTTCACCTCAATGGTAGTTTCATAGTTGTGCGAGTGATAAATATAAAGGATTTGCATAGGGATCAATGAAAAAGATACATGTCCAACTTATTATGAATATATTCTATTATTATTATAATAAAAAATTAATATTAATTATGAGATTGCTATGAAAATCCTACACAATTTATGAGTAAAAGGATTTTTGTTTAAATCCATATATGTAAATTACTTTGCAAAAGAGTTAGGTTGAGTACACAGATTTCTTATTAGAGAAATTTTCTATATATCTTATTAATTCTAATATGCAAGCTTTGGAGTAAGAATGATAATAATAATATAGTGATACATAGCTAAAAATCACTATAGAAATTTAGATGCTTAGTCTTGTAACTAAACCTTTAAAAGTAACAAGGATATTTTAGTGACACATGGAACCATTCCTAACACCATGAAATTTCTTTTGAGGTTTGATATCTTTGAGTTCCAAATGTTTAAATTCTACATTTTATAGATGATCTTATATCTATGATTACATTGATTATAGTAACCTACCTATGCACATATGTTTGACTGATCCTATATCTACGATTACTCCACATCTATGATTACTCTAAGTCCACTTCACTTTGCATAAAATAAGTGTTGATTTTAACTTTGGATCCAACATGAACTACTTAGTATGATGGAGATTCACATTTATGATTACTCTAAGTCCACTTCACTTTGCATAAACTAAGCATTGATTTTAACTTTGGATCCAACATGCACGACTTAGTATGATAGAGACTCATTATTTAGTTTATAATTTAATTATCAATATTTTTTTTTTTTTTTCAATTAGCATTATATATCCTAATATAATAAAGTAACTTAATATCTCTGTAATTATGTAAAGCTTAAATGGTTAGCTCATCTTAAAAGTACCTTTGCTATTGAGAGGTCACAAGCTCAATTTTCTCTACACTCTTAGGGTGTTTAGTGATTGAGCCAACAAGAAGTGATCCCTTTCGATGCATCTACCTAGTATAAATATTCATTGGACTTATATCTATCTTGTACAAATATTCCATGCACTGATCTTTTAGTCGTTCTACCCAATACAAATATTCACTACACTAATATCTATCTAATACAAATATTCCATAATCTAATTCTTTAATCATCTATCTCCACATCAAAAAAATAAATAAATAAATCACTTTTAAAATTTATATTTATATTCTTAAAACATGGTAAAAATATTTTTAAAAACATATTTAAAAATCACTCTTTAGAATTTTTGTTTTCACTCTTTAGAATTTGTGCCAAAGCATTGTAAGAATATATTTAAAATACTATTTCAACATCCATGATTCACTCTTTAGAATTTGTCCATATATCCATGGACCATTGCCAGAGTATTTTTTAAATAATCATGCGGTTCAATCTTCTAATTGAAGTGTTTTTCAAGCCAAATTGAGTAGTGCTTCAAAGTTGGCCTGTGATTTTCAAGGCTTCCCTTAGATTATGTATACTAGTAACCAAGAGTGAAAATTACATAGAGATAAATATTCCCATATATTCAAAATATTTGTTATAGAGTTTGCCCACTGTCTTTACTTGCCTTGGCTATCAAAGAATGCGATATAGACTGAGATGTGTACTGCTTAATAACAGGTTATTCAAACGGCTATCAAAGAATGTGATGTATACTGAGATGTGTACTGCTTAATAAGAGGTTATTCAATCTGTACGAGGAAAAGTCCCTGTACTGCTTGGTGGTGGCGTCCATCGCGATACAGGTGTTTAAAGTGTTGGCTCTTGGGGCTGTATAGAAAATTGATTTTTTTTTTTTAAGCATTCATCACAGGAAAATTCTAGCCACTCATAACAACAGAATGTTTCTGAAAATATTTACATATCAATGGTGTTGGAATATTAGGTGATAAAATTTATAGATTATTTATTTATAATTTGAGTGAGTTCAAGGTTATGTTTTTTCATAAATGGTTATATGTTTAAATTTAGAGAAATAGAATATATATTTTTTCATAAATTTTAAATATCAAATTATTAGTAGAGGTAAATCTCTTATCCCATAAATAGGATTTTAAAATTTAATATATAGTTTGATAATGATTTTCAAAATTATATCGTATATAAAGGATTTTTTGCAACTTGTGGTGATCTTAAAAATAAATTATAATTGAGTCTAGAGGCTTATTCCACCGTCCACTATGAGAAGATGTATAAGTATGTTAGCGCAGTATGAAGAAATGTATAAGTATGTCCAATTATAATATAAAAAAATGAATATATTTTAAAGTAATTAGAAATAAAACAATAAAAATTAACACATTATATTTTACATTTTAAAAAATACACTTCTAAAAAATTTACACGTGATAAAATTTAGTCCCTCCAAAATCATATTACATTTATAATTAAAATAAATTTATACTAATTATTATTATAATTAATATTATATATTTGCAATCCCTTATATCACAAATTGGCAGGGCAGTACTCTATGGTCAGGCAGTGAATAGCGAATCTGGTGTTAAAAATGTACTGGAGATGCTAGAGGACGAACTTGAGCTGGCCATGACTCTTAGCGTGGTTTAGCATCAAGGATATCACTAGATCTCATGTTCAGACTAAACATGAAATTATACGCTCAATGTTATGATAAAGATTTTCACGGCCACAAAATAAGATATTTAAGTTCATTGAACTGTAAGCATGAGGTTACAATAACCATTGTAATTGGAATATTGTTTGGATTTTTTTTATTTTACTTTGATTTTTTATTATTATTACTATTATTATAAAATTTTGATTTTTTATTTTGGAAAATTAATGATTATGAATGATAATGTTAGTTACACTAAATTAATGGTGGTACTGTAATTTTTATAAAATCCAGTCATTTACAAAATCTAGTTATATGGTGACTGGGGCGTTATTTTGGAAAATATCATTATAATAAGTGGATAATTATTTTAATTATTTAAGTGATAATTATTTTAATTACTTAAGTGCAGGGATATGAAGGATATGAATAAAATGATTTCGGATAAGAAATTGTTTTAATTTTTTTTTTTTAATTTATATTAAAAAATTTAATTATTTTATATTAATATATATTAAAAAGTTTTAATTAAAATTTGTTAATTATTTTTTAAAAATAAATTATATCAAATTTAATATCAAATATTATAATTAATTTTTTAAAGAATAATAATAATAATAAATTAATTTACATTTATAAATAGAATTATTGATAATTATTTTATTATTGATTTAATAATTAAAAGTCTGGGAATATCTCTCAAATTGAGAATATCCGAATTTTTTGTAGAATTGAGATAACTATATGACTTTACAATAATATATGGAGCTGAGCATGTCTGAGAATACCGGAGAACGCTCCTTTGTTGATGTTAGTACTAGTATTAGATAATGGGTTATCCATAACATTACCATACCTTCTCTATTCATTGCAGGTTGGTTATTTGTCAGCACGGGTTTGGCTTACGATGTGTTCGGAAGCCCCTGGCCCCGGGCGTGTAAAGTAGCCGTAAAACGCATGCAAATGGCCTGTCAGACTATATTCCACGGGGCTCGATAAGGATCAGATCACATTTGCTCCTCAACTCAAAATGAGAGATCATCTAGATATGATACGATTTATGAAAGAATATGAATTGAAGTTTACTCCTGGTGCATGAATGATTCATACAAATTACTCAACAATAAATGTCCTAAATAAAGCCAACGATTAATTAATAATCCCGTTGCACAAAGAAAAGTAACTATCATGCCCTTTCCTTCCGAACTACTTAGTCCTTCAATTCGATAAACTAGAAGCTATGGAACGATGGAACCTATGACTGCATAAGATCATATAGGAATCTTAATCATTCATTGGATAGGATGGCGATACAATGAAAGCTTTTCTAATTCTTTTAGCAACCGATCTATGTATTGGGTTTCAATCACCCCATGGTTGGGAACTGATGATCAATTCGATCTCCGAAAGTTATGGAGATGTTCTTCAATTTTATTCTGAGAATGAACCTTCTCATTCTAATAATCTTAATTCTGAGGATGAATCTTATCAGGATCATATCACTTTCACAAGCCTCTCAAGTGATCCAATTTTATGGTTCTTCATTATCTGCATATGGTCTTTTATTTTTAGGTGCTCATTTTGTTTGGGCCTTCAGTTTAATATTCTTATTCAATGTTATAATGAAAAGTTTCAATATTTAAAAATAAAAATAAAAAATAACATATTCATACATGGAATCTCAATGTCTTCTACTTTCTATTTGTCAACTTGTACATATTTATATATTAAAAAAACCAAATCAACTTTCACATTTAAATAATTAAATAAAAATAAAGTAACATATTGATATATGGAATCTCAATGTCCACTTTCTATTTTGTCAACTTGCACTATCTAAATGCCCTCAACCCTTTATTTGTCCACTTCTAATTTATCTAACTTTTTATTTGTCAACTTCTAATTTATTTAACCTTTTATTTGTCAACTTCTAATTTACCTAGATAGTAGGTAGAAGAAATTATTTCACTTAATTCCATGCCTAAATATCTCTGCCTATACCTTTTGGGCATTCCAAAAATATTTAAGCCATATCATTTGTTTTTGTTGATGGTTTTAAGGGTTTACTGTTTTATTCTATTAGACATTAAAATTATGTGAAAGGGACATCGTCTGATTTCTCATATTCTATTATTTGGATAGATTATCTTTTTCCAAAAGCGTTATTCTATGAGACATTGAAATTAGACATTAAAAT
This sequence comes from Pinus tabuliformis, assembly GCA_031772625.1. Classification (NCBI taxonomy): domain Eukaryota; kingdom Viridiplantae; phylum Streptophyta; class Pinopsida; order Pinales; family Pinaceae; genus Pinus; species Pinus tabuliformis. The sequence goes on along the minus strand of CM062812.1, from coordinate 416,256,766 downwards.
TATGTGAAATGGAGATTGTCTAACTTCTTATATTCTTAAACTATTTGGATAGATTATCTTCTTCCACCTTGCTTTTGGATGGAATATCATTTTCAATCTTTGAGAGTTAGAAGTTTTTTCAATAATTTCTTTTTTTTCATAAATTTATTTTTTCTTTATCATTTTATTAATATAATTAACACTCTTTTTCATTATTAATTTATATTTCTTTATCATTTTGTTAATACAATTAATAAATTCACAATTTATTAATGAAAAATATGTTTGATAACTAAAAACACTTTGATCATCATATTTAAATTTATAGTTTTATATTTTGTATAAAATTAAATGATATATTCAAAATCTTTGTATTGAATTATTTATAATATTAAATCCAATCATATGTAAATATAAAAAAATTTTAAATTTTAAATTTTAAAATTTTAAAAAAAAGAGAAAGATGTAAATCTATATTTGATATATAAATAATTCAAACTATTATTTTTTATATAATAGATCAATTTTAATATAAATAATGGAATATTGTAACTGTGTAATGAATTAATTTACATATAAATATATATTAATTAGTAAAATATAATCTAAACCATTATTATTAATATAACAATTGAATTTTGGTAAAGATTATAGATTATTTTCATATATATATATATATAGATATATAGATATAATGGAATTTTACAATACAAATGGTAAAGTACTTTGATAAAGTATTTTGCATATAAGTATATGTTAATTAATATTATTATTAATGAAAGAAACAATTAACAAAAAGATTTTGAAAATTATAATTTCTCTATAATAAATAAAAATAAATAAATAAAAAATAAAAAATTGTATTTGTAAATTTAATATTATTATTACAATAAGTTAAAAAAAAATTGTACTTGTAATTTTAATATTATTATTATTATTATATTGTTGAATCAGAGGCATCAGTGGAAATATGAAAGGTAAATTTCCAATCTAGACCTCTCAAGGCAGGTGCTGAAGAAAGTTTTTCCTTGAGTGTATCAAATGTAGCTTGACACTCATCACTCCAATGAAATTCAGATTATTTGGTCAATAATTTAAACAATGGCGAGGCTATCTTTGTAAAATTCTCAACAAACCTTCTGTAGTAACCTGTATGTCCAAGGAAACTTCGAACTCCCTTTTGACTAGTTGGTGGGGACAACTTTTCAATTACTTCGATCTTAGCTGGATCAACTTTAATTCCTACAGCAAAAACATGATGACCCAAAACATTATCTTCAGTCATAATGATGAAACATTTTTCATTAATCGATGAAAGATTAGTTTCTCTACATCTCTGCAAAACTTTCCTAAGATTGTGTAGAGATTCTTCAAAAGTATCACCCATTATTGTAAAATTGTCCATGTAAACCTCTATGCAATCATGCAAAAGATCAGAGAAAATACCAAGTATCGCCCTTTGAAATGTGGTTGGTGCGTTGCATAAACCAAATTGTAGTACTTTATATGCATAGGTTCACTAGGGACCTGTGAATGTTGTCTTCTCCTGGTCCTCTGGAGCTATCCTAATTTGGTTGTACCCACTAAACCCATCTAGGAAAGAAAAATACCTCTTCCATACCAAAGTGTCTAGCACTTGGTCTATAAAAGGAAAAGGAAAGTGATCTTTTAATATAGCTTTGTTCAGTTCCCTATAATCCACACACACTCGCCATTTACCATTCTTTTTAAGGACAATAACCAGTGGGGATACCCACTGGATGTCTGAAATAGGATAAATGAACCCTATAACAATTTCTGCAACTCATTTTGTACAATTTCTCTCAAAGCAGGGTTCATTCTCCTTTGCAGTTGTCTCACAGGCTTGGAATTTCCCTCTATGTAGATATGATGAATGCATGTATCCGGGTGAATACCCCTCATGTCTGTGTATTCCCAAACAAATGTATCTGAAAATTCTTTCAATGTTTGAATTAATTTCTCCTCATGTTCAGGAGTCAAGGCAGAATTGACATTTAGAGTTTTTCTAGAAGAAATTTCAATTACCTTACCTCCACATTCAGTCATTGAATATGCAGGAAATGCAGATAAGAGGGTTGAATGTAATTCAGTTTTTGTATCATATTTATAAGAGTTCTGCAGGTTAGTAATGATATCTAGATTAGGACTAAACTGCCCCTCTAAATGTTGTGAAAAATCAGGATTATAAATATGACAATTTATCATATTTTCCTCCAAATTTTCCTTAAGGCTCATGGCTTGGGCTATTGTCAATAATGGGTGAATATCTTCTGAATCACATTCTTCATCATCCCAATAGGTATTTTACGACTTTAGGAGAGGTTTGGCAAGGGGGTATAGGTTGATGTGTTTAGTATCATCCCCATGAGAGATGGTCATGTTTCCAGAACCACACCCTATGTAGGCATCTGGCGTAGCCAACCAAGGTTTCCCCAAGATAAAAGGATGCCATCCCAAGTTGGTCTTAAGTTGAAGAACAAAGAAATCTACAGGGTATTCCCAGGAATCCAATGAAATCACAATATCTTGTAATACACCCTCTGGCTTTACCTTAGACCTATCTGCCAGTTCTAACATGGTAGGAGTAGGAAGTAAGTCAAAGGACCCTATGTGAGACAATGTCTCCATGGTCATCACATTGATGTTTGCACCTAAATCGATTAGAGTGTTTCTTATTGGATACCCATTGATAAAGGTGGTAACCATAGGGATCCCAGGTTCTGCATATTTCTCAGTAACAAATCTGGTGGACATAAGACTTGTAAGTTTTCCACCTACTTGAATTGTAGAAGGTTCCTTCTTTTATCTCCCTGGTTTCTTAGTACATAGCTCCCTCACTGTTTTGGCATAAATAGGGATATCCTTAATTGCTTGCAGTAACGAGATCTTAATGCATACATTTCTCAGTTCAAACATAAGATCGAACTCGAGTTGTTTTATTTTCATCTCCAACCTCTCTGGAAAAGGAGGCTGGACAGTATGAGATGAGGAAGGTTCTTGTGACTTTGGAATGATTTGTTCAGCTAGTTCTAGTGTGGTTTCTACTTCAGGTGTATCCAGAGTGTCTTCCTCTATAATCTCTTCAATTTTTTTGGGTTGAGTCACCACTTTTCCTGACCTGATCTTGATTTCTTGCAACTACACAGGAAATTCCTACAGCGACACAGGAAATTCCCATAGCAACACAGGAAATTCCTGCAGCATAGGAACAAAAATTTCCTGAAGAGGATGTGGTGTAATACAATAGGTAGGAAAAGTGGGATAGGTGGCCACTCCAATATTGTGAGTAGATTGGATGGCTTTATTGTTGGGATTAGGTACTGGCTGGGCAGGGAGTTGTGTGGGTCATGGTTGATTTGGTGGGGCACACAACTAAAGTTGTTGTTGTTGTGGCTAACCCATTTGTTGTGGCATGAGTTGTGGTGGATAACAGTTTTGTGGGGGGTAATTTAATGCAACAGGATAAGGAAAATTCTCCTGCCAAGGTTCTTGTGGAGGTCAGGGAATTGGAATGTTCCACATCTAATTATGAGCATAAAAAAATTGAGAATGTTGTTGTGACATACCTAAACGACGTGATTTCCATGGTTTTTTAGGTTCCATTGCATAGAGTGCATTAGGACAGCTTCCTGATCTGCTAGATATGTTGCTTTAATATTTGGAAGAGAAGGACACTGATCAGTAGAATGATTAGCCTCATAAATTCGGCATACCTCTATACTGTTTGCAAGACATTCCCTCAAGGGATGTTTCTTCCTACACTTGGAGCATAACACAGCCAATGCTTTCTCACTTCCTCCTACTTCTTCTTAGCCTATAAAACATATAACTATGAAGACAAAGTGATAAGAATGTCAGTTTTAAAATTTTCAAATAAGTTTCTCATTTCAGCTCTGGTTACCCCAACCCCTGCAACTGATTTAGTGAATCTAGAAGAGGTATCTCTTGATCCTTTTCCAACCTTAGAATTTCCCCTTGAATATCATCGACACAACTCGCACACATCATCATAACTTAATTTTGATATATCACTTGCTCCCATCAAGTTCAAAACCTCGAGAGATTCTAGTCTTATGGATCTCAGTAAGATTGTCCTCAAGGTTTCCTTATTCAGTTGGTTCATCTTGGATCTTTGCAAATTATACTGGAATCTTTCCAGGAATTCTTCCAGGCTTTCTTCCTCCTTCTAGGTCATGCCAAATATTTCTTCCCTGATGTCCCTGGTCTTACAATAATCCTGGTACTTTTTCAGGAACACCTTCTTCATGTCATCCCATGTTGAAATGGAATTTGCAGTTAGTCCCATGAACCATCTGAGAGTTGCATCCTTTAATGTGGTAGGAAACAACTTTAAATTTTGAGCATTTGAAGAGTAATCATAGCTCCTGCACAATACATCAAACTCGAATAAGAAAGCATTAGGATCTTCACTAGAGGTACCATGAAAATTAGGCAAAGCAGAGGGAGGAATGTTTTTCATCTGACTGGTCCCAACAAAATCTTTGATAGGAAATTCGAATGTAAATGGTTCCCCTTCCTTCTCATGATAGTCCCCATCTATAGTACCAATACCCTCTAAATGAGCCATATTAAACCAAAAAGGAGTGGGACCCTAGTAAACTACAGATCCTTCAGAGTCAGCTGCCTGGAACTCTGGTTCTTGAATAAGATTGAAGAGGAATTCTTCTTCAGGTTGACCACTAAGAAAAGACAATGTCCTCCTAGTAAGAGGAGATTCTTGATGAGTAGCAACAGAGGATTCTCTGTCAGAAGGAGAAGGATTCTTCTCCGCTATGGAGGTATTGCTCTGCTTAGGATTAGTTGTCAATCCTTGTTCAAAACTATTAGTCCTTGGTTCAGATTCCCCCTTGTTCTTTGCAAACTTCTTTTTCCCTGCCAGTTTATTAGTGAACGAAGTGGTGCTCACACCACCACCAAAAATTCTTGAAAATTTATATTGGCCCCTAAAAAAAAATTCAAAACTTCTACTTACCAAAAAATCAGGACGTGGCTTTGGCAAATTCTGATCTTTGTAGGTGCGTAGGCCTTACCCCACATCTTACTACTTTGACTCCCCCAATCGTGAAAAACTTAAACAAAAAGAAATCATATTAAAATACTTTTAGTATCATCCCTTAGCACCTCACCGGCAATGGCACCAAAATGTTTGGGCAAATTATAGACTTATAATTTGACAACATGAATTATCAACCAAGGGTAGGTAAGCTTATGAGATGTTGCGCAAAATATATGCAGGCTAATACCTTAAGTGCTTTCTAATTAAACCATTCATACACACAACTCTAATGTCTCTTTTTTGCATCAACACTTGGCAGCAAAGGCTATTGAGTGGATCTAGTCATCCCTCTACAACTCTTGATATTGTTGATGTTGATCAAAAAAGATAAAAGACCAAACAGACAGTCATAAAAATCAAGAAGCTAAAACCTGATTAAATGATTCCAAACACATTTATCAAATAAACTTCTTCATCCAACCATTTCACATATGTTGCTAAAATTCAAAAAAGAGAAACACTAGTTGTGCAAATAACTTATTGATGCATAAAAATAATCAAAAGAAATACAAATATTGTAACTAATGGAGTTGTGAGCAAAGGGGGCCCTCCCTTACTCACAACCCCTCTATTGTTAAAGGAGTTTACACAAGGAGATCAACATAACATATAACTTTCTATTAATCTAAAAAGTATTATAGAGATGTACAAGTCTGATATGTTTGACCAACTAACCCCCTTGCAAATGAAACATAATGAAATTTATACAAGTTCAAAGGCATATGTTTGCCTAAATTAGGAAAACTACTATGTTGTAACTACTTGCTATCAATGACTAAATAGAATGACAAAATAGCTCTACTGAGTTTGATCCATGACTGAAAGCATGGATCAAACTAATTTCGTTACATTGTTGGAGCTTTTTCCCAATACGACCATCGAGAAGAGGACTGAAGATCTAGGTGGTTTCAATGATGAATTCAAGGCAGCCAATAGGACAACGTCCATGTAGGTGGATTTCCTCATAAAACCCATGTTCCTGTTCTTCTTGAAACTAAGTGGAACATATCCAACCACTGATTTTGTTGCAGGAAATCTAGGCGGTTATAGGAAATCCACATCTACAGGAAATCATAGAGTGTCTGCAGGAAATCGGCGACCACGACTGTTTACAGGAAATCGTGGAGCTGCTTCAAATCATGACTAATCTGCATAAGATTTCGATCAGTCAAACTTGATAATTCAATTAGGAAACGATTAACTTCAAGAAACACTTAAAAACAAGGTAAAATAATACTTTTTAAGATGATTTGCATATCGTGAGCACACAACACCTTTTTGGTCAAAACTTAGGTAATATATGCAAAATAGAAGTAATTAGGAGTCAAAAAGAGTTAAAAAAGACGCATTGAGGTCTTAAGAGGCTATAAAAAATTGAGCAAAATAAGACTTAACAACATATGTTAAAACTATCATATATCTTGATTATAAAATTTATTATCAATTCTAAAAAAATTATATTAAAATTATTAATTATATATATATATATATATAATTACAAATAACCACTAAAATCACAATTACCATGAACTTGAACTTACATAGCTAATAAAATAATTATACAACCCCATACCCGTAACCAAATCCTTTTAACAAACATACATCAATAAACCTCAATATTTTCAAGACAATGCTTATAAATTCATTAAAGGTTGAATACCCCTTTGTTATTAAAGACAAAATTGCATTTTCAAAAGATGCAAAATATGTATGCGGAAACTCTCACAATCAAATAAAAAAGAACTATGTATTAAGATATATAAAATCATTTCAATTATTGAAGAGGTAGCATATAGATCCATTGAAGGTTGAATACCCACTTGTTAATGATAAAATCATATCTTAATTCATGTATATTATAATGTTATCATAATTAAATAATTAATATATAAGGTCTGTTTGTGTATGTTTACTAAAAGGATTCGCTTGTGGGCACATGAGGTTTATTCGTGTATGTTTGCAAAAAAATGTTTGTTATTAATGATAAAATTATATCTTAATTCAGGTATACTATAATGTTATCATAAAGAATTAATTTTGTGGTATCTACATATATAAGTGTATTGGTGTATGTTTTCTAAAAGGATTTGTTTGTGGCATAGGTTTGTATAATTAATATATTGGTTAAGTATTATGCAATTTCAAGATCAATATAATTATGACTTTAATTATTATATTTAATTTTTTCAAGTGGAGTTAAATTTAATGTTTTTTTTAAACCATAGTTTTTATCTTGATTTAATTTTATGAAGAAGATGATGTGTACTGAGTTTAAGAGATTAGAATCATGATTAATGAATGGTTGTTTCTAAAATTTTAATCGATGTAAGTTAGCTTATCTAATTTGATTATTAAGCAAGATTTTGAGGCCTTCTTAACTGTAAATGCAGAGTTGTTGAATGTTGGTATAATTAGAGTCAATTAATTTCAAAATAATGTTGCAGTTTGAATATCTTACAAGTCTATCTTTAGAAAAGGATTTGGGTCAAGACTTGGCTTTTAATGTTTGATTGTAATGGAATTTTAGAAAACCTTAAGTTATCCTATTTGAGCTAGAGTAATGAATCTCACTTATAATGTGTTGACTAAGAATAAAATTGGCATTATACCTTAACTAAATTGACATGCAACAATATAGTATAGTGATCTAAAGGTGTAAGTTTGTGACCTAATGCCTCCTATGTTTCCACGGTTATAGGGGTAAGATTTGGGAATTTACAGTGTTAACCATTGAGTTTGTATAATGAGCATGCCTCATTTCTCAAAAATGTCAATAAAACAAGTGTAAGTACAAAGATAAAATAATGATATATTAATACATGATTCAAATATCTACTTATCTACCAAAGTTTAGTATAGTTAATGGAGGTAGGGTATTTCTTATAATAAAAAAATGATTATTATGAGGAGAGAGTGAAAGTTTGTAGTGTTTAATGTATAATGAAAATTTGATAATATGATTTTGGCATACATACATATTCATGTAAATATCTAAAGTTATGTTCTAGCTTAATATATCTCAACAAGAATGTATACTCATCCAAGTTTAGAAAAGCTTTTGAGTAATTTGATGTCTTATGTAGAGAAATTAATTACATAATCCTTTGGCCTATAATGTGCAAAGACTTGCATAAGTTTTGGTGGGAAATAACCTTTGATAAATATGCATATCCAAATTTTTACTTCCACCTAAATTTGTGCAAAGAATTGCATAAATTATGGTGGGTGGCTTTTGCTAAATATATGTTTATTTACATGAGTATAAATAATGTTTGAAATTGTATTTATTCCCCAGAACTGAATTTGAATATTCAACTATATAAGTTTATGTGTATATTAAGCAAGGTTTACATAAATTTTAGTGTTGGTAAATAATGGCTAAGAGCATGCGTTTCCTCCTAAAAGGTCACATGTTCAAATCCAGAGGAGGTTAGAGTATGCACACCTCACAGTCACCTGTAAAACCTTCACTTTGCATCAATTTTGCTATATATTCAAAGTTTTCATAGGTAAACTCCTTGATTTTACTAGCCATATGCTAGTCACTAAGATTTATGGAATTCACGTATGATATTAAAAATGGATGAATGGCTTAAAGGTTTCAAATGTAAAGGTATCAAATTTTATGGATGGTAATTGAGATTATCAACACCTTGGAAATTTGCACATGGGTTTTCACTTATACATGGGAAATGCTTTTGAATTCATCGACCAAAAACTTTTGGAGTTTACCAACCATCCATCGAAGGTTGACTCAAAGGTTTCACATTTGGATAACCTAGTGAATTTCATCAACAACTGATAGGAATGGTCGATGATTGGAATGGACAAGAGTTTCAAATGTCTACCATCTTCATTTTAATTTAATATTGGTGTATTATGTAAATTACTTAAGATTAATTTACTTAAACAAAATGTAATTAGCCTTGGGCCAAAAGATGACATGGTAATGTCAGGTGGCCCTATTGCTAACATGGGACCAACACCATAGTGACATGTGGACTTGGGGAGCCATTTCATCTACCACGTGACAGTTGCATAGTAATGCTAACATGGTGTCAAGGGTGAAAATATTCGAGTGACCATATCTTGATCATTTCATACTCATATTTTAATAAATTTAATAGTGTCAAAAGGCTCTCGATGAGTAGAAGGCTATAGTTATCTCAAAAAAGAGTTTTGAGTTGAATAAGAAAAGTGAAAATATAGTACCTCATATCCTTAGTGTTAAGATATTGGGTAGCGTTATAGGAACCAAATTCCTTGAAACAGAGAACTTGGTGCCACTGTTATCTTATTTTTGTGCACAACTTAGTTTAGACACCACCACCCTCATTCGTTGCCTAGGGAGATTTTTGGGTAGGAGGAGATTGAGTGGAAATGGTCACCTTTGCACTAGCTTGAATCATGAGTATATAATCATGGATTTGGTGCTCCAAGTTTGACAATGAAAGTTCTTACATTGATGTAGTGAACTAGTTAGTAATGGATTCAATTGTCAATTTTAATAAGCAAAAATTCTTTAAAGCATTTAAACACGTTGACCCTAACACTGACTTTGAGTTGCAGTTGAGAGTTGAGAATTTGTTTAGATTTGTGAGAGATACACTCGTTTAATAACCTTATAATCCACTTTAAATCTAGCCAAAATTGTATGGCGAGGATAGGGAATTCCACCAAGTCTAGGAAGATTAGCTAGGCCACTTTTTTAACAAAAAAAATTCATAGACCCGTTGAAAAAGGACCACCAATCTGTTATAACAAATCCAAGAGTTGCAAAGCAAGTTTTCTTGCACATAGACCAAGTCAAGCATCAAAAACCAAAAAAAATCCTTTAATGAGTGTAAGTGCAATGTGAACCCTTTAATTCCCGCACCTCTTGAATCCAATTCTAAATTATTCTCTTAGGGTTATTTGCCTACAAAAAAACACTAGAAAGAACCCTACCCTCAAAATAATTAGTGACTTTGAGGCATTATCTCATGATACACCTAGTTAATGTTTAGCACCATCTATCCTCTGCACGATAGTGGTAGATCCATAAATGCCCAATGTTTTTGGTGAGGCCATAACACCTCCCTTACGATAAAAACATTGTGTGAAAAGATCACATAATAACACAAAAATGACTCTGACCCTAAGGACCGCCATCCTAGTTTAAGCGATCGATTCAATTGTTTTGTAGTGAACGATGTTGATTCAATTGTTAAAAGAGAAGGTTGAGGAGGTTAACCTCTTAAGATGACATTGCAAAATTTAAATGATCATTTTTATTTCAAAATTTTTATTTTAATTGAGAATTTTGGAATATTTTGAAAAATTAAAAAACAGTGTGGAGTTAATTTTTTTTTAGCAGATTCATCCACAACCACGAAACCTAAGCTCTAGAGAATTGAACCTGTGATCTCTCAATAACAAAGCGAATTAAGCAATTAACTTCAATCCTATCAAAATTCATCCATTAGGATAAATGAGATAGATTTTCAAAATATTCAAACATCTACAATCCAGCTATGTAAAATATTAATATTTCTCCATCTATAATAAATAAATTCATTAATATATAGAATTTTGAGACATATGATGCTTCAGAGCCATTCCTATATCGCTAACCAAATGTGCGAGCATTGTACTATGAGAAAAATAATTTCTATGTCACATTCTTCCTCAACCCTCTAATTTGTCAAAGCTTCAAGGTTTAATTGTTAACAGTTAACAAATAAGTGTTTGCCACTTTGAGGGCCCTGATGAACTTATCTGGTGTCATGCGGAAAATGGTATCTACTCTCCAAAGACAGGGTATCTATCCTTGATCTCCCACAAAAAACTGGAGCATATTACTTTCTGGTGGAAGATTATTTGGAAACTTACAGCACCTCCTCGGACCAGATTATTTTTCTGGTGTATCCTTAGAGATAAAGTGCCCACGGGAGAGTATCTCACACGCCGATCCTTTCATGGACCAAATTGGTGTATCTTATGCAAAAACTCAACTGAATCGACCCTACATCTTTTTCTGAAATGCTCAGCTCTGATTTCTCTTTGGCATAATTTATCTACCTCCATACATTTGTCTGGGCAATGGGAAGGAGACGATCTCGACAGTGCATGGGAAGCATGGTTCAATCGGCATAAGGGATCCAAACTACAAAGCCTCCCTCTGATTATCAGCTGGCATGTTTGGCTGGCTCGGAACCGCTCTATTTTCGACAACAAGCCTGTGTGTTGGCCACACATTGCGGCATGTATTGTTTCAGCATATAATGAGATGCCTGAACCTCAGAAATCTAGATCCCGAAGGCCATGCCCCTCCTCTCATTGATAAAAACACACCTTGGGCGTATTTCGATGGTGCAACAAATCAGCAGGGATGTGGTGGTGGTTTTATCCTATACTTAAATGAACAGCATCACTACAAAGTAAAGATGGGTCTAGGAGCTGGAACTAATAATTTCGCAGAACTCATTACCCTTCGACACCTTCTGCATTTCTCTTTGGGACATAATTGCATGAGCATAAACATTTTTGGAGACTCAAAGATCATTATTAATTGGTTCAATAATATTACTGCTTGTCACATACACACACTCAGTAATATTTTGGATGAAGTTAACATTTTCAAGGCTCAATTTAACAACATCACTTGCAATCATATCTACAGGGAACATAACAGCAGTGCTGACGGGCTATCCAAGGAGGCCACGGCACTTCCCAGAGGAGAGTGGATGATCCAGGAACAGCGGGGGACAAATGAATACCGCTACTATCATCGCCCATACATAGATCAGCACTACCACAGGGCAGAGAGCCCTTGATCACTGGTTATTTTGTCTATTTTGAGAAATGTAAATTTTGACTTTGTATATATTTTTATACAGGACATATTTATGTGGTTTTTTTAAATGCCCTGCGTGGCATATGTACAGACTTATCAACAGACTCCTATTATAGTTTTGAAAGAACACCCTGCGTGGTGAATCTGAAAAGTACATAGTTTTTGGTGAACTTCAAAATTTTGACTGAAGCCCTCAGAGGCTAGAAAGATACAGCATATGCAATCGCATCTACAATATGTAATTTTTCTAAGTTAATGAAAGATTACAATTTTTCCAGTGGAAAAAGTGTTTGCCACTTTGCAGAGAACATATGATGGTGTATGGATAGCACGGGCATCACCCACGCTCAAGCCCTTAGATGTGAGAGGCACTTACAATGGTGTCGCATGGTTTGTTGCTACTTTCCCGCCCTGTAATATCGTTTCAAACCTACATGTCCTTCTTGTGTTTTTGGATTAAATTCATCTACATATCATGTATGTAATACATGGATCAAAGTCCTAAAGATGTGGTCCAAACGATTAAGTGGGAAGATTTAGTCTCGACAAGTCTTGTAATCCAATAAATTACTTTAATGTAACATTATTGATATTTAAGTCCAACCACATCTACATTAAGATTTTGCCGGAGCAACCATCTACATGAAGAGTTTGCCAGCGTAACCATCCCCATGGAGAAATTTTCAATAGAAGGAAGCTGCGGTAACGTGAGATTTTTTAATGGACTTTTGTAATGGAAGGCAAAAAAATTTTGTTTGTATATGGTTGGTATTTAAGTGAAAACCATTTACATTTAAAAAATTTATAATAGAAAGAAGTTACTGCGATGTACTCTTCGTATTAAAAGATTAAATTCAACTAGTTTTAAAATATTCAGAATAGAAAGAAGTTGCTGTAATGTGGTATTCTTCTTTAAGATTAAAATAATCTATATTTAAAAAATTTATAATGGAAAGAAGTTGGTGTAATGTGGTATTCTTCGTATTTAAAATCAAAATCATTTTCACTGAAGACCTTAAATTTTTGTATAACCAAAAAAAATTACTATAATGTGGAATTCTTTATATTTAAGATTAAAATCATTTGCATCGAAAATTTTATTATATAATATAGTATAAATTACAATTAAAAAATCAATATGTAATAGGTAATGAGATGATTTTCTTAAATTTATGGTATATATTTTATAAAATAATATTTTCGAACATGTTAATGGTTTTTTTTAAATTTTAAATGTGGAATTAGAATAATATCTTTAAATCAATTTATTATGAAATAATATTTTTTTATAAATATAAAATAGATAGAATAAATAAATTTTAAATTTTATAATAATAAAAAGTATATTATAAAATTATTTTGTTATTTGGTTTAATATTGAAGTTCAAATTGTTCAAAGGAATTTTTGTGACATATTATTAATATTTAAAATCAAAATTATTCACATTTAAATTTTTTTATATTGGAAGCGAGTTTTTTTTTTTCAATGAGAAAAAATATCATAACTTAGTTGTCAAATAAATAGTGGGGACAATCATCATGAGCGACTATCTACAAATGTAGGTTGACTCATCATTTTTATTTAAAGAAAACTATTCCACCTGTAATTACTCGCTAGTAATCTATAAAAGCCAAAATTTTCACTCTTGTTAAATACCTTTATCTTAAAGCCTTAAAGCCTTAATCTATTTTCTTAAATGTGAAAAACAGAAACTTTTAGCTAAACAAAAACAATTTTAAAATATCACACATTATTAACATTTAAAATCAAAATTGTTCACAAGAAAAAAAATTACTATAAAATAACGTTGAAAAATACTTAAATATGCTAATAAGTAGTTAATCTCTCACATATAAAATTAGAAAGTAAATATTGGAAAAAATAATAATAATAAATAAATTGGTGTGATAGTAAATTTATTATCAATAAATAATTTGTGCCCGTATGATATTTATGTAATACAGTGTTTATCATTCAATATTATATTTTTCCACACGTTTGGGATAGCTAGAATTCTCTAGCAACTTTGCAAGATTTAAACCCATGTTTTGGTAATAGAATTGGAATATATATATTTTTTCTACTCGCATCCTTTGTCCTTCGTTCTATAATTTCAATCTTCTTCTCCAATTTGAAATCAGAGAATCAATACATATAATTTTTTCTATTATTTTGTAATTCAATGGATTTATTAATATTGATTCACCATAATTTTATAAATTCCATTTACTATAAATGTTTATGGGAATTAATTCCATTTATTATAAATGCTTATGGGAATTTATTTAAGGAATATTTTGAGAAATATAATTTGTTTTTATATATTTCCACTATTTTTTCATATCAATTTTGTTAATATATATTTTGTAAAATAATTTAAATTAATTGAATCTAGAGGTTAATTTTATAGTGAATATGAAGGGATGTGTAAATTTGTCTTCCTGTCTCCTTTAAAATAAAAATAATAAAATAAAAATTATGTTCTAAATAGAAAAATAATATTACCTATAATAAAATGAAATGAATATGTTGTAAAGTAATTAGAAGTAAAAAAAATGTGTATACTTTTCAAAAATATTTCAACCAGATATTTAAATAAACTATTTGAAAATCTATATCCCCGAGAGTTAGCCCAATTGGTTGAGGTATCCTCTCGGGGTTAAGCTTAGATTATATTGGCTAAGAGGTGTGATCCCTTCACGAGGACAACAATTATTTGAAAGTCTATGTTAAGTATATCTATATATAGAAAAAAAATGTTAAAATAAAATATTTTAATGTTATATAAACAAATATTCAATGTGGGTTATCAATAAAATATTAAAAAAAAATTATGTATATATCATTAAAAAATAAGTTTTATGATTAAAACTTTTATTTGGTCCTATATATATTCTATTTAGCATTCAAAAATACAATGAAAAATAACATTGTATTTTGCACCCTAAAGAAGCTTGCATGTGAAGAAATTCGATCCCTCTAGGCTCATGTTAGATCCATATTTACGATGGATCTATGTTGGTATGTAAGACATTGTTGGAGGTAGTTTTGGAGTTCTAGGATTGCGCATGTAAATGGAGAAGCAGAGCATAGTGCACAGATGAGGAAAGCACGCACAACAACAACAAGAATGGAGAACTGTGTAGTCAATCAACGCGTGGTCACAGAGGAATGGCATGGCAGTAAAAGACCCAGTTTGAAACCAAGATTGGCTTAAAACATCTACTGATAATGAATGCTAAAACATAGAATATCTGTGGGTAATTAGTTTTCACCGAAAACAAAACATATATATATATATATATATATATATGTATGTATGTATGTATGTATGTATGTATGTATGTATGTATGTCAAGTAATTTCAATCATGCAATGATGTATAAAACAAAGGGAGTTGATTTGGCTAGGGATTTAGTCATTGGCTTGTTTTAGAGAACTCTTAGCTAGGTTTTTTGAGTCTATTAGGGTTTTTGAAGCATTGCATTGTAACTATGATTCTTGTAGGCTCGTGAGTCGTGAAACCATGTGAACTGGGAAATTGTGATGTAATCCACCATCATCAATTAATAGAAGAAAGCATTTCACAAATTTTGTTGTTATTAGTTATCGTATCGTTTGATGTTGTTATTGTCTCATTATTGTCAATCTTGTTGATATCATGTTAATATGAATTATGTATTTAATTGAGGTTGTTGTATGAATAAAATTTTGGTTCTGATAAGGGGATTTGGGGGCTCCTTTCTTTTTTGTTGGTAGTTTTTTTGTTAAATCTTGTTTTAGTTAGCGCACTATGTTTGATCTAAGAATGGTAGGATGGGTAGCTAAACTTTAAGGACCTGAATATTGTGAGAAAATGGTGTCCATTAAAATCCCATCCCCCTCTCAATCGCAGAAAAATAGTTCTCAAATCCCCCCTTAGGTGCCTTGGGTGAGACTTTTCCTATTTCACAAGCATTGCCGAAAGGGCCGATACAATTAGGGAATTTGTTTGGCGCGTCATGTGCAGCAAACCTAGGTTGGAAACAGACATTCAAGTGCCAAAAAATGGTTTTGTTGCTGGGACCAGGATTTCGAAGTGAAGGGGATGCAAAATCCCACTAAAGAAGAAATTTATAGATGGTTCATAACTAAATTTCGTGAATTTGTTGCAGGAGAAATCGGGAACCCGTAAAATTAGTGTTGAAAACCGGTTGAAGAAATATATATTCGTTGAAGATTTGTACAATATGTTCTTCTATGAATTTCCTAAATTGCTTGCAAGGTGGAATCAAAGGATGAACGATGAAAACGCACACTGGAGAGTAGATGAGAAAATATTTGGACCCTTGTACGAATCTGGAGACTTCGGTCAGTGGATAACCAGATCACACGGGTTGTCGACTTTTGGCTAGAGAATGTGATGGGTGGGTATATCACAAAATGTGTTATTGAGTCCATTGTTTCCTATACAACTACTGAACACAAGTTGTTGGGAGGTCCATGAGGATGCTTTATCTGAACATTGCCAACATTTATGAAGATGTTGTTGTGTGACAAATTCGTATTGAAGATGGAGTTTGACGCCATGAGAACCTGGACCCCTCATGTGCTCAAGATGAGTTGCAGGTTGGTAGGAGTGTAATATGAAAAGGTAGGGACAAGTTGTAGGAGGAAAATAAAGTAAAGAATGTAGGTGATGTGAGAGATCATTGAACAAGATGAGAGAACAGGTATGCCAAGTTAGTCTATTGGGGTAGCACGGGAGAAGAGAGACGTGATGGATTTAGAGGAAGGAGTTTTGTGAAGTGGTAGGATATTTTTTGATCCAGGTAGATATTGGTGGCCACCCACCTATTCCATCTAGACCCCCTGTCAGTTTCATCTGTTTCCTTTTTCATTTCAGCATTTACTATTTTTTAGTTGTTTTTCGGGTCTTGAACCTCTGGAGCAGTTTTGACCCGCTAAACGATGTTTTTTGGGGTCCGCATAAAGTAAAAGGCCCCATGAAACCTGTAGTACTCAGAGAGACCTTTCCAACAAGGTATCGTATGTGCCAAACAAAGATAATATGACCAAGTTACGACCATAGGAAGTTGGTTGCGCAACTAACCCCAACTGGGCCAACAAACTCTTGGTGTGACATCTCCTCGGGTTAGGGTTTTGGTTGTTTAGGGTTTTCTCATGTTTTCCAATAATAAATATGCCCTTGAGCCTCATTGTAACATAGTTCAGAGGCATGTAGCCACCACATCTCTTCTCAGAGATAATCTACCATCACCTAAGCTATCTTATTTCCATTTTGTTTGTAAGCATAGTTCAATATTTTTCTATTAATGAAATGAAGTGCTTTTCTGTTGCATCTCTGTGTTTGTGATTATATGTAAGTTGGTGTGTTCCTGGTTAAGTTTGGATCAGTGGTATCAGAGTGGTCTTCTCTTTCTCTATTTTTCTTTGCATGTCCCCAATGAGGTCAAGGTATAAGGAGTTAGGGCTTGATCTAGTTAAACCATTGTAAGATCATCCTCGCAAAACCCGAAGACCTCCCATGGCAGAAGAAAAGAAAGACGAGGGGGCAGGAGATCCTTTCAAAAAATTTCTCGAGGAAGCCCTCGAGTGACAGAGGGACACAATGATGGATAACTTTTCCTAAATCCTTCAACGACTACCCAGAGGTGATGCATCTTCATCCGATAGCCACTCTGGAGGTGTCACACGGAATCTGTCAAGGGTGCGGACACGACTGACCTTCCTAGAAGTCTAAGACATTCTAATGACAAACAAGACAAAATGGAATGATCTTTCTCTAAATACACCTTTTACAACATGAAAACTACAAGTGTTTAGGCTTACCTTATTCCAAAACGCTGTTGTTGAAGTCCGTTCTTGACGATCCGGATGAGCTCCTCCTTCAAGTCAATTCCTGCAACCACAAACAATCAAACAATTACCAAGCACTTGCATTTCATATAATAAAACATATATTCAACATGCAGACCAAGGAACACATGAAATAACTCATTAACACAAGCTATTGAGAAAAATAAACCAGTTTGTATTAATAACGAAACAAAGAAACTCTTACAACCTGGCCTTGGTGTTGTGCAAGTTCCTCCCAGGGTCCATCAAGGGTTTTCCTCTACTTTGACAAAGCTCACCCTCTCCCAAGTAGAATCAAGTGAAGACAATCTCTCCTCACAAAGGCTCTAATGGAAGACCTAAATCCTGCAGCATTTACCCAAAGAAAATGTATAGCTCCAACCTCCTCTCCTTCTGGCTCAATGCCTTCATTTATAGTGCTGTAAAGAGGTTATTCAGGTCCACTATCAATGGGATCATCCCCCTCTATGGGTGGGATAGCTCCCTTATTGATGGGATAGGTTCCCCCTTAATAGAGATACATGAACCAACTGGAGGCGCATCCATTTCATCAAACCGACCTCTAGAATGTTCTAGAAGTAACCACAAGTAACTTTTTCAAGATAAAACTCGCGCATTTTGCCTTTTACAGAGGGACGCACCTGTCCCTTAACATACAGAGCGTCCATGGACGCATATTTTGTGAACATGGTCAGCGTCCCCGCAGGTAAGGCTAGAGAGAACCTGCGACCCCAGAGATAAACATGATTTTTACAAGACTTTCTCTCTTCTTTGAGTTTGAGATGGATAACAGAGGCATGAGACTTGCCTAAGAGGGTAGCATGACTTGTTGATTGGAGCCATACTAACTGTAAGTAGTCAAGGTGACATTTTTTAGTGTAACAGATTGCCCCCTAAAGTGCGAAGCCTGGAATAGAATAGGGTTTTGTAATTCTAGGAAGGGTGAAGCGCTTTATCATTTCAAGGATTGCCTTGTGGATGGCCTGGTTGGAACCTGCAATTTTCAACACAAAATACATGGATAAGATTATATCATCACTGAGGTAGGCATTCCCATACTCAGATTCAAAACTTTAACTAATGGACTAACTATTCTGATATAGGAATGATCTTGCAGTACATCATTTTTATAGACTTTTGTAGACACAGTATGGACGCAGCCATCTGTTTATGATTAGTCTACATAGATAATGAATACAAAACTCCTCGCAGCCTGGATGGTAGAAACTAGATCCAGGGTCTTCACTTCTACTTCCCGAATTGGTACGATTCTAGCCATGTGATTAAATGATTCGATGTCGAACATGGTAGAAACCACTTGATTACCAGTCAATGATGTAAACTGTTAACAAGCGTGAGAGAAACCACCAGTAATGTCAATGGTTCTCAAAGTACCAAGCACAACCCGTGAAATGTGAATAGATGTTTTGATGTCGAACACTTCACGGAATCCTCTGATCGAAAGTCAATGATGTAAACTGACGTCAAAGGCGAGAAACCTGCCATTGATGCATGCAGACTTCAAGGTACTGTCGATTCCTAAGTCATCTTTCTAGATAATGTGTCGATGTCGATAGAAAGCGACCCGTTGCAGGCAAGCCTGCAACACGAAATCATTGTTCAAGTTGAAGAAATGTTGCTGTAAGGACTGACTCAGGGATGGTCAATGGATGACAAGTATTTTGCAGATGAAAGTTTTGCTTGCAGACCTCTTGAACACATAACGACACAACAGATGGTTTGGTGACGAATAACTCAAAGTTGATCCCTGAACCCGGTTAAAGATTTTCAAAGTGATTTAGTCAACTGTGAGGTAAAAGATTTCCCAACCCAGGTGAATGAAAAGTGTCGTGTTCAAGAGCGGTAATAAAGTTTCTTCTGAGGCAAAAGGTGACAAATAGGTTCATTCTTCTCTTTTTTCCCCCACCATTTCTGGCAAGTACCTCTTTATTTTTAACAAGCTTGAGGAGGATAACATATGCTTGATTATAAGCTCATCCTTCGGACGAGTCCAACCTAGTTTAAATGCGAACCCTAGGAAGGAGTGGTTCGTTCCTGTTTGTAATTGAACAGGTCCTTTACTGTAAAAGTTTAACGAGCCCAGTATAGGAGAAACTCGGCGTTTTTCAATTTTAGAGAGTCTGAAAAACTTAAGGAAACTCCACGTTGAACTTTTTCGTATATTTGTGTCCCTCAAGCCCGAAAAAGTATAAAATAATACCTGGGGGAACCGCTTGATCTTGCGACCAAGGAGTACTTTCATAATAGTATCGTTGACCTGAAAAGTAAAAAGCGATCAAAGACACGTCGTTTTATTTCCTTATCGAGTTTGAAACGACAAAAACCCGGCAATCTTTTCCTGATTTTACGGTCAGAAAAGAGCTAAAAGGGGACCGTCTTTTAATTCCGTTTTAACGAGTGAAAAAGAAACACTCGGCGATCTTTTCATGTTTTAGGAGTCAGAAAAGGGCTTAAAAGATGACTCTGAAATTTTGTTTGTGAAAAATTACAATTTCCCTTGAAATCCCTTCGTCCTGCACAAAAGCGACACATTACTCATACCTGTTTAAAATAGGCAAAAATACATTTGAAAACATCTTTTCATGGTAAAAAATGAACTAATTCATCCAAAAAACCTATAAAAAGACCTTTTACCATGTCATTTTTACCGTTTCACTGTTGAGGTTGAAAAAGGAGCTTTTGACAAGAAACTTCCCGTGGTTGCTGCGGAAAATCTGACCGTCGGAATCGAACGCCGCTTCACCGAGGTATTTTACACATCCCACTCTTCATTTTTATCCGTTTAGTTTTTTGTTTTTGGTCTCTGTTTCATTTTTTGGGGGGGTTTTGGGTTCAAAATGCGCCCCTCGGCGGACGCAGGTGCCCTTCGGGTGAGCCGCGTCCCCCGACTTTTTCTCACACGGGAAAAAGGTCTGGGGACGCAGTCCGCCTTCAGGCGAGCTGCGTCCGGACGCCCTGTGCTAAAAAGCCGGGGTGCGTCTTCCGCAAAGGGCGCATTTCAAAACCCTAACTCTCTCAAAAAACCACCAAATTTTCTCAAATTAATTTCTAATTGACTCTTTTGATGTGCAGGGCCAAAACATGTTAGACTGGAGAGAGAGAGAGCACGTAGAAGACGATGAAGCTGCGATTAACCACCAACCCTCTCTGGATGCCTTAAGAACATGTGGATTGTACAAATATTGGACCATACCGGGCATGAGGGGCCAGGTAAGATTTTTGGAATGGCTAGTTGAGCGATGGAACGTTCAAGATCAATGCTTTTACATTGGAGGGCACCAGCTCGAGATAGAGCCCTCGGATGTATACTTTCTCACTGGCTTGCCAAACAGAGGTGAGCAACTCAACCTTGCGGGGACCAGGCCGGGTGGCCAATCCCTTGATGATCTCCGCGAGGAGTGGTGCAGACCAGGGACTCGCCATAAAAAGGGCGTGGAGATAAAGCACATCGCTCTGGCGGAACTTAGAGTTATTGCATTTACGGTCACTAGGATTTGTGGCGCGGCCGCCTTGCACATTGCTTCCGGATCCCAAATGCGGATGGCAGTTGACTGTTACCAAGGCACCATCTTCAACTGGTGCGAAGCTGTGTCGGCTCATATGAAGAGCCAACTAACCAAGGCAAAGAACGGACGACTAAAGACTTTTGGATATGGGCCTCTAGTCGTGAGCTTTGCCTTGGAGAGAGTTCCTATGCTGATCCCTCAGCAACTCACTGTTGATGACTTGGGTCCTCGGGAGCCAAAGCTTGTTCGATGGGTTGCGGTGATGGCCCGGCATCCTGACGAGGGTGCTGCAGTGGTTCGATTCTCTGACAGTTACTTCGACTGGCTAGAGGGCCAGCTTTTTGTGATACAAGACTTTCCATATGCCGGAATGGATTTCAGAGGTGATCCGGACATGGTTCTTCCACAGGGAGAACAATGGGATGACAGAGGTACTTTCATTTTCACAAGTTTTCTAATTATGTATTTTTTATTTTTCATATATATCGTCTCAAAGTAACAGTAAAATTTTAAAAATGCAGATGTTGGACCACAGCGTCCAGCCAATCTCCGGCCTTACGACAGACGACATCCAGCTGCACCGGCACCGGCCTTACAGGATGCGACAGCAGAAGTACTAGCCGATTTGGAGCATGATCTAGAGCGTCTCACGGCAGATATACCTGAGACTACTATGGATGACATTCCAATGAGGCTTCAGCGCTTCGTGGTGCAGTCCCTGGACCGTTTAGGAGATTTCTGCGCAAGATAGCCCGCGCAGTGGTGTCGTACAGAGAGCACCACCAGTGATTGACTAGTCACTTTTGTAGTCACATGTGACATTTTTGACTTTTTGCACTATCATTTTGCCGATCATAAGGTGTGTTAAACCTATGATCGAAGACGATGTATATATTTTTGGACACACTTCTATCTATATCTATATATCACTATTATCGGCTTATCTTGTTTAACATGTATGATGAAATGTCTTTAAATTTACTTGCATGATTATTATAAATGTCTGTCCAACACTTGAGAAGCAATTGCATCTGCTAATGTATTCAAAGACCTTGGAATATGTTGATATTCAATGTAATCAAATTCACGTTCCAAGAGACGCACTCTCAAAAACAACCTTAATAACACAGGATTTCTAATGGCATAAACTCTATTAAGCTGTAATACAACAAGTTCAGAATCTAACCTCACTATCAAACGTCGAATTCCAAATGAAATAGATTCGGATAATAATTCAACCACTGCACTGTATTCTGCAATGTTATTCGTTGTTTGACCGAGGCTTACCCCATGCATAGAAACTAACTCGTCAGAGGGCGAATAGATAACCCAAGCTGCGGAAGAGATATTCCGTGTACTACGACAAGCACCATCAGCAAATCCAATGTATGTTTGGAGAGGCGTCGACATCTACAATATCAAGAGTAAAACCAAGATGAGCCAAAATAATGACGAAAAACCACACTTGCTAAGCTAAGCACACTGACTAAACTAACACACTTGCTAGCTAGAAAGGAAATCTAACCTATCTAAAAATTTCTCCATCCACCATTTTAAGCATAATACCTCTTTAGGTAAAGTCCATTTCTGGGTTTGCCCAAAGAGTCCCCATCAAAATCAACTAACTCATAAGCCCCTTTTGCTAGCTTTCGCTTTACAATGTAGGGCCCATGCCACATGGGAACGAATTTTCCAGCACCTAGCTTATCGTTTGCTTGATCATATAATAGTACTAGGTCTCCTTCCGAAAAACTTCGAGGGGTTACATTTTTATCGTACTGAGCTTTCATTCGTTTCGCGTGAGTCTCGATAGCTAAAGTAGCGTCACGTCGAGTCTCATCTAATTTAGCTAAGTATAACAACCGTTTCTCCTCTTCGGAAGTAGCTGGAAGTAATTCGACAGCCATTTGAAGTGATGGGATTTCGCACTCAATAGGTAACACAGCTTCTAAGCCATAAACTAGCTGAAAGGGGTGAAACCTGTTGAATTTTTCACTGAAGTTCGATATGCCCATAGTGCCGAAAATAACATGTTATGCCAATTCGTTCGATGGATACCAATGATCCGTCGAATCATGACGACTAGAACTTTGTTGATTGACTCAACCAAACCGTTGGCTTGCGGATAATAAGGTGTAGAGCTATCGTGGCGCAAACCAAGCTGGCTTGTAAGTTCAGTCATCATGACATTTCGAAAATGGCTTCCATGGTCCGTAATGATTGCTTGTGGGACACCAAACCTAGTTATGATATGATTGAATACGAAAAGTGCAGCTGTCTTGCCGCTTGCGTCGAATGTAGGCATCGCCTCGGCCCACTTAGTAAAATAATCAACCGCAAGGATGATATACGCATGCCCCCCGGCCGAGTGAGGGTTACAAGTAATAAAGTCAATGCCCCATTTGGCGAATGGACCAGCGGCAATTATAGGGTGGAGAGGAGCAGGTGGAGCGCGCATCTTGCGATCAAACACTTGACAGTTGTGGCATTTTCTGACGGCAAGGATACAATCTTTAAACATAGACGGCCAGAAATAGCCAGCGCGCAACACCTTCTGAGCTGTGGCATACCCAGACATATGACCGCCACATGCTCCAGAGTGACAATCATTCAAAACTCTCTCAGCCTCATCGTGAGTTAAACAACGTCGAAAAACTAAGTCTGCCCCCAGGCGATAAAGTGTATCTCCAATAATTCTGTATTGCTGGGATTGAAACCGAATTTTTCGACGGTTTTCCTTGGAAGCTTCAGGCCGAAAGGTTTGGGTTTGGAGATAGATGATTATATCCCCATACCACGGATCTACAGTGCTAATAAGAAACAAAGATTCGTCCGCAATGGACTCCTCTGCCACAGTCTCTGTGTCAGCACTCGGGAAATCACACATCAATTCCGCGAAGACTAAAGATTTCTTAGACTTGGACTTCTCAAACTCCAAGTCGAACTCTTGCAGGATGACGATCCATTTAGAGTACTTGCCCCCTAGCAGTTGTTTTGTCAAGATATAAATCATAGGGTTGCAATCCGAAATAACAGTAGTTTTGCGGAGAAGAATGTAGTGACGAAAACGCTGGACAGCTTGAACGGCTGCCAGGGCCAATTTCTCCACATGCGAATATTTTAACTCAGTTGGATTTAAGGTTCTGCTAAGGTAATATATCACATGCTCTGCCTTGAATTCATCTTCTTGAACTAACACCATTCCAATGGTGGAATGCGAAGCTGCGAGGTATAAGAAGTAGTCCTGGTTGTAGTTGGGAGGATGCAATAACGGTGCATGGGTCAACGCGTGTTTCAGTGCATCAAAAGATTGTTGAGCAATCTCGTCCCAAAAGAATTGTACGTTCTGTTTCAACAACCGTGTAAAACCTTTAGTGACCTCGGCGTAGTTAGGGATGAATCGGCGTAAAAAGTTTGCTTTCCCTTGCAAACTTTGGAGTTGGCGCAAACTCGAAGGAGGAGGCAATTGGATGATAGCCTCGACTTTCGAGGGATCGACGCGAATGCCGGTTTTGGAAACAACAAATCCCAGCAATCGACCTGTTTCTATACAGAAAACACACTTGTGGGGATTCAACCGAATTCGATAATGCCTACACCTCATAAAGATTGCTCGTAGGTGGACAAGGTGATCAGCTCGGTGTAAAGAATGAGCAGGCAAATCATCGAGATAGGGTTGCACAATGTGCTTGATGTCATGAAATGCATAAGACATGGCCCGTTGAAAAGTAGCACCGGCATTCTTAAGGCCAAAAGGTAATTTGCAATAAGCAAATGTCCCCCATGGACAAATGAATGCCGTTTTTGGTTGATCGGCAGGTAGAATATTGATTTGATTATAACCTGAGAAACCATCCATGAAGGAAAACATCTCACTTCCGGCACAATCATCAATAATTTGATCGATATAAGGCGTAGGATAGTTGTCTTTTGGACAAGCTCGATTGATATCCCTATAATCGATACAGATTCTTATTGTTCCTTGTTTTTTATTGACGGGAACAATATTCGATACCCAATCCGTTAACGGGATCGGATAAATGAAACCTGCTTTCAACAGCTTTTCGACTTCGGCTTTGATTGCAGCTGCTTTTCGAGGGTGAATCTGACGCAACCGTTGCCGAATGGGTTTAGCATCCGGGTAGGTTTTGATTTCATGAACAACAATGGCAGGATCGATTCCTGGCATTTCTTCGTAGGACCAGGCAAACACGTCGCGGAATTCTTGGAATAGGGCCTTGTAAGTTTCAATTTCTTCGTCAGTACATGCGGCACCTATATGAATGTTCTCCTTGATTCCGGGCTTCACTGAAATATCAATGGGAATAGTACGAGAAATATTCCCTAAATTCAGCTCTGAATCAGAATGTTTCGTTGGATCCTGAGCGTCTTTGACATATTCAGCGGTAAAGATAGATGAAAAATCATTTTCAAAGCATCATCCTTAGGTAAAAACGAAGATCTGTGATGGAGATCGTCCCATGGTAGATCATCTACACTTAGGATTTCGCGAAGTTGTTCGTCAGATGACACTTCTTCGGGAAACGTTATCCGTTCTAAGGGTGAGGTGAAAAGTGACTCTTCACTGACCACATTCATTTGGTCGGTTGAATGAAAGTCGGTAAAAGACATAAGAGCTTCATAAGCAATCTCATACGGACTCAACGGCATAACATCACCGAGTGAGTCTAGCTCAGAGTCAGAGGGAACATACCAAGGATCATCATAAATAATGTTTTCTGACGTGATCATATGAATTGTTGCGAACGAAGGGTCTGCATTGAGTGGAGGGAGAGGAAAAGTTCCCAGTAAACCGGAATCCTTAACTAAACCTACACCAATGTCCCTATAAGGGATTGTCGTTTTACCAACATGCTGGATAGTTTCTAAAGAGGTTGGGTCGGATGAAAAGTATGTCAGCTGATCAATAGTCACGATCTTACCGTTATGTGGAAACTTAATGACTCTGAAGACCGATGAAACGACCGCTGTCATAGCATATGACCAACTTCGACCCAAAAGAAGGTTGTAGTCTAGAGGGGCATCAACCACTTCCACATCCAGACTAACGGTTTTACCTTCGACCCCTATAGGCAATTCTTGTAGAATACCAAACGGACGGAACCCACGGCCATCAAAGGCCTTAAGGATGGTGGGGGATTGGTTCAACGAAGGAGAACCAAGCGATCTCCAACATTGAATCGACATAATACACGTAGAAGCTCCCTCATCAATCACAGTCCGATGAATAGGCCTGTTTTTGACTATCACTGGAATTTGGAAAGCCATTTGATGGGGGAGACGCGGTGTACTACTTTCTAGATCAAAGATCATTAGGTTCGGGTCCTGAACATCGACAGCTCCAATAGCCGACAAAAGCAATTTTCGTTGCGCTGGACATGATTGCAGCACTTCGAGTGCCGACATTGCTGAAGGTGAAACAGCTAAGTCTTCAACAATGTTGTAATTCTGGGCTGCTCTCGCATGTGGATTGAAAGCAGACCTTCGAAGTACACCCTTGGCGGGCGGCTTAATCACTAAGTCTGGGTTAGGTTTTTCGATCTGTAGTGGATCGGAACCAGGAGCTGAGGTTGATGGGTTAGAGTGAGAAGATTCTGCTTCTTTACCATCAACAGGAGCCTTACTACCATAATCTTGCGATCGAGTCGCAATCCTGACATGAGACATCATCAAAATGGGTTCTTCACTGGCATTCGAAGAAGAACCTATCATCTTATTTTCCTGCTCGGGAATGGATTCTTTAACACAGCAGGAGTCGGAGAACCTTTAACTATTTTCACTACCTCGGCCCGATGAGGGCAGTCTCTCGTAAAATGATCTTCTTCACAAATGAGACAAGGATAACGAGGTTTGCGCTTTTCGTCATTGGTTTCCGACTTTTCCGTTTTCTCCTTTGGAGCCTTGTCTGCTTTAGCCTTCTTCTTTCCTTTCTTCTTTCCACCGTTTTTGGATTTGGCCGTAGATGACTCTACAGCGTGAATGTCGGCGGTAAGTTCAGGAGGAGAAGACTCTCCTGTCGGAGAATCAGGCAAAGTGATAATTGGAGTATTGGAGGTCTTGGAAGACTTCTTCTTACTCTTCGTAGTCACGATACCGATCATACCATCAGCGGCATGAGATCCCGAAGGAGCAGCAGCGATTTGGTTTGACTTTGGAAGATCCGGAATTTTCTCGTGTAACGTACCCGACTGAGTGTAAACTAAGTCAAGGTATTGTGCCTGAGCAATGACTTGCTCCTCAGTAACTACGCCGGCCTTAGCTACATCTTCAGTAATTCTTGGTAATAATGATTTTACAAACCATTCAGCTAAAATTTGGTCCGGGATAAAAACTTTCACTAATCTCCTTCGACGTCTCCACTCATGGATGTGATCAGAAATGTACGTGGATGTCGATTGTTTTAGCGAAGTTAATAATTCTGTACCATTATCGTATCTGACTGGTAACTGAAAATGAGTTAAGAATGAAGTAGCTAACTGGCTAAAGTTGTAAAAAGAAGCCCGTGGCAACTCAATGTACCACTTGGCTGCGAGACCAATGAGTGTACGCTGGAAAAGACGTAAGCGGATAGAATCATCTGAGATGGAATTTGATGCACACCAGAGGTGGTAAGTCATCACGTGATTAGACGGATCCTCTCCAGACTTACCTTCGAACTTGGGTATATCGCTGGGCAACTTATTTGGCATTGGCGGCCAGAACGGAAGATATTGAATTGGATCGTTCGTTAGGCGCGTCAAGTCGGGTAAATCTAAAGTCGCAATAAATGGTAACTGCCGGTTAGGATCTCTGAAACTCTGAGTCACAATACCAGCCCCAGGAGGAGGATATCCAGGATAACTAGGAACAGGATTCGCATTGGGGATATTATATCCTCCTGGAAAACCAGGATTAACCGGACCGTACTGGGGTTGTTGAGGTGGTTGATAATTGTACCCAGGATACGGTTGATACTGGTAAACCGGTTGTTGGGCAGCTTGCCCAGGTTGATACTGTCCCTGGTACGGAGGTTGAACAAATTGAGGTTGAGTAGTAACAACCGTACTTGTACCAGGTTGACCTGCAGGCATCTGGACTGTGGTTTGAACCGTGGGTCCAGACAACGGTACAGATGTCTGAGGAGCGGTTACAGGGACAGTAGAAACCGGAGCTGCCGATACTCCAGATGTAAGCATGGTAGATGAAGCGGTAGTTGCTGCAGCCGTGTGAGGTGGAGTACTCGGTGCAATTGGCGGCTGAGTAACTACAGAAGTTACAGGGGTCTGAACACTTGACTGGACAGGTTGCGGTTGCTGGGGTGGACCAGGAACTGCAGGTTGTCCTGCTTGAGGTACCGACTGTATACTTGGTTGCGACATCTGTTGACCCTGTGACGGATCCCATGTTAACATTCCAGGGTATTGACTCGTAACAGGTTGAGGATACTGAGATCCATAGCCGTATTGAGGATAGGGTTGATAACTGTAAGGTGTAGTCCCATATGATTGCCCTTGAGGTGGTTGATAACCTTGACCAGGGTATTGACCCGTAGGTTGATAACCTTGAGGTAAATACGAATACTGGGGTTGACCTTGACCTTGAGGTTGGTATCCTTGAGGTTGATACCCTTGGGGTTGATACCCTTGGGGTTGCCATCCTTGAGGTTGCCATCCTTGAGGTTGATACTGATACTGAGGTTGACTTTGGGGTACGTATTGAGGCTGGGGTTGATACCCTTGAGGTTGCCCCCCAGTCACAAATGAAGTACCTTGAGGTTGCCCCCCAGGCATTAACGAAGGTTGCCCCCCAGGCGGTAATTGGCCACCTTGAGGTTGGTTAATGGGAGTTGAACCTGACATCATATAAACTTCACCTATACTCAATGGTACATTACCACTGTTTCCAACTAATAACCCATGATCAACAGGTTGAGGAGATGCTCCCGCAAAGGTACCAGAAAGTGACTGATACCCAGTAGGAACAGAAGGACCGCCATGTAAAAATGATTCAGGACTTTGCGAAAACACAGATGACTGACCAGACATATTTACAGGAGAATGAATTCCTCTAGGTGGAACCGGAGTACGAGGTGTAGAAAAACCTACTGAGTTGTCTAAAAAATTGGTTAATGCAAGGTACCAAGATTCACTTCTAGGAGGACTGTAAAAGATGGATTCACGCTCCCTTAGATCAAGGGTAATTAGATCTTCAGAATCAGAAACGCCTATTTCTTCCTCTGGAACAAGTTCTTCTATAGCAATTAATCCAACAGGAAGATTTTCGGTGATAATTCTTTCTATTCTTGGTGAATCAGGAACACTAGGAGTTGGAGTAACAGGTTCTGAAATTTCAGGTTCTTCGCCTGTTTCACTGGCAGATGAAAAACTACCAGCAAGCTCGGAAACTGTAACAGCTTCGGGATTGTAACCTGTTTCTAATCTTTGGTAATCTGGATGGACTACCAAAGAAGATTCTCCTTCTTCAGGTGAACCTACTCTACTGCCACTAGGAGTTACAAGGACCTTTAAACCCTCTAAATAACTGGGGTCGTCTCGAGGAGGTGAACCCCTAAGTTCACGGGATCTTCTCAACAATTCGGCCACAGATACAACTTCAGGAGACTGGCCCGCAATCGACGGGACCTTCTCGGTAATTCCGCCACAATTAAAGATTTTAACTACAACACACGAAAACAAAGTAAAAAATTTCAAATCAAACCACCTAAAGTCTTCTAAAGAACCAATCAAATTTGAAGCACACGCCTAAATAATCTAGAGCGTCAAACCACACACAAACAGTAGTCTTCCGGACCAAAAGCGCTAGTTGGTGATTAGGCCCAACCTCGCAGGATTCAGTACAGAAATAGTGGGTGGAACAGTTACCCCGGCAACCTGCTTAATGAATAGACTGGACCAAGTTCCTCCACTTTAACCGTCTCGAAGTGAAGCGAACCCCCCAGAAAATCCAAGTGAGTATAACCGACGTCTGCTCCAGGTACAGTGGGACCTTCCCTCCACCGTCACCTTGGGTAGAATCCTAGATATTATGGCCACTAAGGTTACCAATCACAACAATTACACCTGGGGGAACAGTCTAAACTCCGACAGCACGCAAGGGCAGAGTAGCAAGCTCCAATCCCCTTACCGGCTCCTTGACAACAATCCAAGGTTTACCGATAAGTGACCCCTGGCTCCTCGACAATGGTTAATCCGAGGTTTACCGTTTGTAATACGTACTGCCTGGCGTCGTTCCCAACGAGGGAGGAATGATCCCCTCACTGGTTCGGACACGAGCTCGTGTTTCTCCTTTAAGAGGAGCTTTCCCAGAATGTAACTGAAACAATTGGATTTGTTCTACTCAAGATAGACTATCTGTTTGGTTTTGTAGTCTTGGAGAGTTAAGTACTCACCTACTCCAAGACCCTAGCCTAAGCTATGTTGGTGCTTCAGAGCCCTAGAAAAATAAAGATTACTAGATTGATTTTAATTTAAGCGTTACTTTTAAGGTTGTTTCTTAAGTCAAAAGGTGATGGAAGTGAAACTAGTGGTGTGTTGACTCGACTCGAAACCACTACAAAATGCACCTAAAATGATTTATCCACTACTTTACTTTTTCGATGAATTGCTTAACTAAAAAGTTGAGAGAATGCAATCCTTATAAAAGCAACTTCTTAATTGAAGACAATCAAAGAAACAATTCGTTTTTCTTTTCCAAGCATAAAAACATAACTTCTCTTTACATGCACGAAAAAACTCTTTTCTTCTTTTGAAAACAAAAAGCTACTTGAAACAAGACTTTTAAGAAGATGTTTTTGTATTTTTCTTTTAATAAAGCAAATAAATCTAATATAACCAAAAATCAATCTTAACAACTCTTAAAATCTATGAAAATGCACTCATAAGCAAACTAAAGGCAAATTTACTCTAAGCAATCTTAACGAGGCCAAAACTAACAATGATTATTTCTAAGGTGTTTTACTTGATCACAATCAAATCAAGGACTAGCTTATTGCAGAACCAAAAACTAGTCAAAACAAAATTCTAATCTTTTTGTCCTTTTTGAAAATGGAAATCAATACTTTAAAAACAAGCAATTCGAAATTTGACCCAAAACAACTCAAATGACAAGTTGCTCAAACAAGGAGACTTTACGGCAGGCTCAACTTCTAAGAAGGTTGACTAACCAGAGATATCTAAGGCTGGACAACTTTCTAAGCTCAAAGTCACTACAAAGCCTTTCCAAAAATCAAACCCTAGGTCTAAACTTCGTTGAAAACCACTAAAACACTCAAAGCTCACAAAACCAGTTCAGGTAAGAATTCTTGACAGGGTACTAAAGGATCTGGGCAGAAAACACTAAGAAAAAACAAAATCTAAAAGTAATTTAAGGCAAAAATGGAATTTTCTTAACTTTTACAGGAAGACGCAGGCCAGCAGTTGTCACAGGTGCGGCCCCGCACTGTGCAGTCGACAACAGCGCGTCCAAGGACGCACTGTGCAGCACACAGAGACTGCGTCTTTCTGGAAAAAGGAAGAAAAACTAAAGCCAACTAAAGCTACAGCTAAGCCACCCAAATACTAATTCTCACAGTCAAAAACCAGAAAATAAAAATGATTTTCTCAAAGCAAAGTTCATATAAAGGAAAAGACTCTCTCATTAATGGATTCCCCAGCGGAGTCGCCAATTTGTCACACGGAATCTGTCAAGGGTGCGGACACGACTGACCTTCCTAGAAGTCTAAGACATTCTAATGACAAACAAGACAAAATGGAGTGATCTTTCTCTAAATACACCTTTTACAACATGAAAACTACAAGTGTTTAGGCTTACCTTATTCCAAAACGCTGTTGTTGAAGTCCGTTCTTGACGATCCGGATGAGCTCCTCCTTCAAGTCAATTCCTGCAACCACAAACAATCAAACAATTACCAAGCACTTGCATTTCATATAATAAAACATATATTCAACATGCAGACCAAGGAACACATGAAATAACTCATTAACACAAGCTATTGAGAAAAATAAACCAGTTTGTATTAATAACGAAACAAAGAAACTCTTACAACCTGGCCTTGGTGTTGTGCAAGTTCCTCCCAGGGTCCATCAAGGGTTTTCCTCTACTTTGACAAAGCTCACCCTCTCCCAAGTAGAATCAAGTGAAGACAATCTCTCCTCACAAAGGCTCTAATGGAAGACCTAAATCCTGCAGCATTTACCCAAAGAAAATGTATAGCTCCAACCTCCTCTCCTTCTGGCTCAATGCCTTCATTTATAGTGCTGTAAAGAGGTTATTCAGGTCCACTATCAATGGGATCATCCCCCTCTATGGGTGGGATAGCTCCCTTATTGATGGGATAAGTTCCCCCTTAATAGAGATACATGAACCAACTGGAGGCGCATCCATTTCATCAAACCGACCTCTAGAATGTTCTAGAAGTAACCACAAGTAACTTTTTCAAGATAAAACTCGCGCATTTTGCCTTTTACAGAGGGACGCACCTGTCCCTTAACATACAGAGCGTCCATGGACGCATATTTTGTGAACATGGTCAGCGTCCCCGCAGGTAAGGCTAGAGAGAACCTGCGACCCCAGAGATAAACATGATTTTTACAAGACTTTCTCTCTTCTTTGAGTTTGAGATGGATAACAGAGGCATGAGACTTGCCTAAGAGGGTAGCATGACTTGTTGATTGGAGCCATACTAACTGTAAGTAGTCAAGGTGACATTTTTTAGTGTAACAGGAGGCGCCACTCCTTTTAAGGTACAAGTTAACTTCGATATTCCCATATTCAAAGGCTTGGTAGATGCAAACTCCGTAGATAAATGGTTAAATATATTGGAAGGATATTTCTCATTTCATGAATTTTCCAATCGGGAAAAGATTACTTTTTCACTTCCCAAATCCTCCCCATGCATCAAGGATTGGTGGGAAACCTACTGTGAACAAAGGATGAGAGTGAACCCTCGTTGTTTTTAGTCGCACCCACTTGAAATTGTTTTCAAGATGCCATCAAGGAACAATATTACCATTTCTAGAGCTATAAAGATAAATACATAAAGTGGACCACGCTACAGTAGGGAATGGACCAAGATGTGCTAGAGTTCATAAATACTTTCCATACCCTTCCCATGAAGTTGGGTATCAAGGATACTGAGCGGCATTTGGTGCTCAAGTACCGTGGTCATCTACACAAGTACATCCAGGATGAGATGGAGTTCATGGATATTTCCTCGCTCAACATGGCGTATCGATATGCTGTCAAGATTGAGCAGAAGTTTAAACAAGAGAAGTCACACTTTGGATCTGCGATTCCAAATCAAGGAAAAGGTGCCCCCAAACCATAGAACAAAGGACCAAGCCAAGGCGACACTACCTAGGACAGCCCACTGAAGCCGCAAGCAAAGAACAACACCCCAAAGACGAAGAAGGACATGGAAAAATGGTGTGAGTTCCATAAGAGCTCCACTCGCAATACAAGTGAGTGTCAGGCCAAATAGACATTATTGGCCGAGTTGAAGGCTTCTAATCAGACGCAGGTTCCTACTCTGAATCAGTACCCGATAAGGGAACTGATAAAGGGAAGAAGATCATTGATTTGGAGCCCAGTGCCACTATGGCCACCACCAAGATCCAGAAGATTGAGCCTGAAGATCTAGAGGAGGGGGAATGCCTCTTCCACTCATAGATGTGGGTGAAGGTTTCTCCATTGTATTTCATTGTCGACAGCAGGAGCCAAAAGAACCTATTTCAGCAGAGGTCATGAAGCGACTAGGCCTAAAGACTATAGCAAAGATGCACAGTCATACACCATCGGGTGGCTTCACCAAGGAATATATCTTTGTGCCAGCCAACAGTGTCGCCTTCCCTACAGCATCAAGCCATTCACAGATGAGGTACTATGTGACGTTTCTCCTCATGAAGTTTGTGATGTATTGTTAGGAAAATCATATTTGTGGAAGCGACATGTTGTATATGAGTCTAGACCTTGCTCTGTGATTATTAATTTGGCTAATAAGTTGTACAGGATACCGAAGGTAGCCCGCCTACCGCAAATTATTTGATCACTGCAAAGAAATGCAGTAAAATCATTTCCCAGACCAAGAAATTTGTTTTCCTTATGATTCACCCCCAAGGCAAGAATAAGGTTGTGGCCACGACTTCTAGGCAAGGTTCCTCTACACAACAATAGTAGATGGACAAGGTCATGGAGGATTACAGGGATATTTTTGCCTCATGCACAGGGGTACCTCTACATTGTTAGATCAAGCACTCCATCGATATGAACCCAGGTGCGTCGCTGCCCAATGGACCAATCTATCGACGCTTTGTACTAGAGAATGATGAGATCAAGAGGTAGATTCAGGAACTATTGCAGAAAGGGCACATCAGGCCAAGCTCATCACCTTGTGGGAGCCCGATTGTATTGGTAGAGAAGAAGGATGGGACCTAGAGGCTATGTATTGACTATCAAGCACTGAACAAGATCATTGTCTGGAATAGGTACCTAATCTAGCGGATTGATGACGTTTTGGACCAGCTCAAGGGGGCCAAATATTTCAGCAAGATTGATTTGAAGTCAGGTTATCACCAGGTGTCAATCGAACCCTTCGATGTGTGGAAGACTGCCTTCAAATCCAAGGAGGGCCTTTTCGAATGGTTGGTCATGCCATTCGGGTTGACGAATGCCCCGGAAACCTTCATGAGACTGATGGATGACATCTTACAACCCTTCACCAATGCATTCATGGTGATGTATTTAGATGACATCTTGATCTTCAGCCAGAGTTTGGAAGAGCACCTCCACCATATTCGACAAGTCCTTCAAACCCTGCACCAACACAAGCTATGTGCTAACTTGGAGAAATGCACATTTGGCTTGACCTAGGTTCAATATCTGGGGTACATCATTGATGAGAAGGGTGTACATGTGGACCCATCCAAGATACAAGCCATTCGAGATTGTCTAGCCCCAACCACTCTAATAGAGCTCCGTAGCTTTTTGGGTCTTGCCAATTTCTATTGTAGGCTAATGTTGGGATTCTCTCATATCACTTGGCCTTTAAGTCAAGTCACCAAGGGTGGAGTGAAAGCAAAGTGTTTTTGGTCTGAAACCCAACAACAAACATTCTCTGAGTTGAATAATCACCTTTGTTCTGCACCAATGCTCACATTAATAGACCTGCAACAACCAATTGAGATTGAGATAGACGCCTATGAATATGTTATTGGTGCGATTCTTACTCAACATGGGCATCCAATGGCTTAGCATAGTGAGACACTTTCAGACACAATCTGAAAGTACCCCACTTATGACAAAGAAATGTATTCCATTGTGAAGACCTTCCATCAATGGAAGCATTACATTATGGGGAAGGAAATGGTCATCCACACAGACCATCGAGCTCTACAATTCATACAGACACAAGGGAAGTTGTAGAATGATCACCATCAAAATTGGTCCACCTATTTGCAACAACTCCATTTGAACATTAAGTATAAGAAGGGAAGCACCAATAATTTTTTTGATTTCCTCAATCGACCATCAGTCATGGCGTTGATCACTTGCTCAACTCCTATGTGGCCGCATCTTTACAAGAGTGATCTAGAATTTGGCATCATATACCACGCACTCTTGGAAGGGAAGAAAGTTCTAAATTTTCACCTTTAGGATGCACTATTATGCCACCTGGGACACATCTGTGTTCCTTCAAGTGAGTGTGCCAAGATGATTTGAGAGGTGCACTACAGTCGGGTCGCTGGACATTTCAGAGTAGAGAAAACAGTGGCAGTATTGCAGAAGTATTTTTATTGGCCGAAACTTCATCAAGATGTTGGGAAGTACATTAGATCCTACACCACCTACGCCATTGCCAAACCAACCATCAAGAAGCAAGGCCTATATACTCCTCTACCTACTCCTAGTCGGTCTTGGGAATCTATCTCCATGGATTACATGTCGACCTTCCTTCTACTAAGCACAACAACGATTTCATTTTTGTGGTCATCAACAGATTCTCTAAGACGACCATCATGGCAGCCTGCAAGAAGATTATCACAATAGAGGCCACTGCTAAGCTATTCTTTGAGCAAGTATGGGTACACTTTGGGATTCCAAATTCCATTGTCTCATATCGAGACAGTATTTTCCTGAGTGCATTTTTGATCAAGTCTTTGGTCGATGCTGGATACAAAACTTACTAATTCCACGACTTTCCATCCCCAAACTAATGGCCAAACAGAGGTTGTCAACAGGATGATTGTACACATTCTTCACATGTACAACTCGAATCATCCATGTACATGGGGTTAAAGTCTTCCCTATGTCCAACACAACAACAACAGAGCTCTCCATAGCTCAACAGGCCATAGCCCCCTTTAGGTAGGGTTTGGATTTCTCCATTATGCCCCATTGATGTGGCCATACCATTTGCAGCCACTCAGGTAGATTTGGCTCACGTTCAGTCCAAAGAAGAAAGGGCTAACAACTTCATTGAGAAAATTCAACACATCCGCCAACAGTTCCAATATATATTGGAGAGGGCCAATGCTAATTACATGCAGCGCCATGATCAGCATTAAGTGTTGCACAAGTTCTAGTGGGCAACAAAGTTTGGCTACATTTGTAGAAGGAGTGCCTTGCTGGACCCTATCGCAAGCTTCACCCACTCTGATGTGGGCCATACACCATCACCAAGGCTGTCGGTGACAATTCCTTTGAGCTCATCATCCCATCGTTCCTTGGTCTACACCTAGTGTTTAATTTAGATCGCCTTCAGACATACTTTCCACCATTGATGGATACATTTGACATTGCAGAACAACTCACACCAACAGAGCTCAACCCGGACTACATGGAACAGACCACAACTGATCAGAATCAAGAACACTCACCAACAGAGGATACATCTATATCGGGTTGTCAAAGCATGCCAACTCCTTCACTAGGGCAAGTGGTTCACCAAAGACCAGGTTCAACAGAAATTTCCTCACCTCGTGGAGGCTCTGCACGCAATGGGGACCTTTGCTTCCTAAGGGGGGAGGAATGATCTAGGTGGATATTGGTGGCCACCCACCTATTCCACCTAGACCACCTAGTTAGTTTCATATGTTTCCTTGTTCATTTCATCATTTACTATTTTAGCATTTTTTCAGGTCCTAAACTTCCGGAGCAGTTTTGACCCCTAAATGACGTTTTTTTGGGGTCCGCGGCAGGGTTGTAGCCATAGGCAGGACCCTACAGCGAAACCTATAGTAGTCAGAGATACCTTCCCAACAAGGTACCGTACGTGCCAAACGGAGATAATATGACCAAGTTACGACCTCGAGAAGTTGGCTGCCCAAATTACCCCAACAGGGCTCACAAACTCTTGGTGTTACATCTCCTGGGGTTAGGGTTTTGGTTGTTTAGGGTTTTCTCATGTTTTCCAATAATAAATATACCCTTGAGCCTCATTGTAACACAGTTCAGAGGCATGTAGACGCCACATCTCTTCTCAGAGATAAGCTACCATCGCCTGAGCTATCTTATTTCTAGTATGTTTGTAAGCATAGTTCAATGTTTTTCTATTAATGAAATGAAGTGTTTTTTGCTGCATCTTTGTGTTTATGATTATATATGTAATTTTTTGCATTCCTGTTTAATTTCGGATCATTTTGAGGAGAAACATCGCCATCAGTGTTAGCTATAAAGTAGAGGATAGCGACAAGACACAAAAGAAGGAAGAGTGGTGGAGATTGGAGGAGCCCAGAGCGAGCGCGCACTGGCATACCACACACAGAAGCAGAAGGAGGAGAAGGGGAGTAGTCATAACCTGAAATGAGACCTTTGGAGACTATGCATACTGAGGAACCTACTCAAAGTACATCCCACACCAAACCCACCATCCTGCATGCATTTATTTCCATCATGGTAAGTTCTCCTAGTAGTATATTGCATACAATAGTTAGTCAAGGAAGAAGATAGATTCAATTCAGTAGCCAAAGCTAGATAGGAGGGAGTAGTTCGCATAAAATAGTAGTTACATTTAGGGGAAAACTGTTAGGAGGTAGTAGTAAAAAGGAGAATGGAAGACACCTTGAAGTTGTGAGTGTTTCATGGTGTTGGGATCGAGGACCCTGAACAACACTTGTTGGTTTGTGAAATAGTTTGGGATGTTAACAATGTGCAGGATGAGAATGTTAAGGTTGTTCAACTTGGAATTACTTTCAAGGACCACATGCCAGTGTGGTACATGAATTACAAGAGTAATATTCCACTAGCATAGTCAAGAAAGTTGTAATATATTAAGCAATTATTTTTTAGAGAGTTTTATAGACCTAAGTTTGCCTCTCAATGCATGACTGAGCTAAAGGAGATTAAGCAGATATTGAATGCATCTATCTAGGAATATGACTATTGGTTTAAAGTGCTACTGGGGAAGCTAACTTTTCAAATCCACAATGAGCAACACAAAGAATGCTTTATTGTAGGAGTGTTGCCACACATTCATGTACCATTGACCTAGTAGGACACCCACACTCAGTCTGAAGCCTTGGAGAAAGTGCTAAAGTTAGAAGCATCTCCAGCGGTTGTAGTGGTGGGAGATAATTATGGGATAGGACAACTTCAATCGTAGATGGTTTCACTCACTACATAATTGCAAGACTTTGTATAAATTTGATAGAAATTTCAATTGCTCAAGATTTCAACCTGAAAACAAGAGACACAATTTTACTCTACTTATCTGTAGAATGCAAATCACAATTTAGAACAACATGCATAGATGCATTAAGAAACACCACAAATACACAGTTATTTCTAGGGGAACCCAACTGGGAAAAACCCCTCAATCCTTTTTGCATTAATCAGATGAATATGGAAACTATTAAAATTACTAGCTCCAACTTTTGTTGAAAAATGCAGTAGGAAATTCTCAATTGTATTTTGCCTTGATTAAATTGAGAAAATTCGAATTTCCACATCAGAAAACAACTTAGATGCAATTAACTTGTGTGATATGGGTTGTGTCACTCAGTTTACTCAGTAAATTCTAGTTAGAGGAGTTAGAGTTAAGTTAAGCATGTCTGATTACTAATTTATAGCAATCAAGGTCAATTATCTCAAGTTGTTTTCACTTCAACTAGTTCCAATTGTTGGAGGAACTAGTGGAAGGTCAGTTATGCAGTGGGAATTCAGTCAAACTTAATGATCATCCAGTTAACTGATCAATCAACACAAAATAGGTAGTGCATGTAGATAATTTGAGTTCCCCAACTATGGTGGAGATTCCAAGGTAGTGTACCATAAGTTGCAAACTAGTATTGAGTGTAGAGGTGTTGCATGTAGTTAGATGATCAACCTTTGGAATTGTGCAAACCATTTTGGAGAAATTCCTAAATAATAGGGGCCTGATTTTTCAAGGAATTGTGCAAGGAAATAGGGGCTTAAGCAATGACAAAAATAGACTAAGTCTTGATCAGAGCTCTCAATGAGTAGAGAGGTAGGTTATTCACTTGCAGGTTGTGCTCAGTTGAGAAAAGAAATTGTAATGCATCTCTAGTCATCAAATTAATGCAAGCAGGCAAGGAGTTTGTAGCAGATTTCTTTCCCTTGGAAAAAATATTGTGTGCATGTGTGTTATTTCTCATTGCATGTTTGTGATTGACGTTCTAAATTATGAATTGAATTTCACACAGCAATAGAGTAGATTTGTTTCTTGTGATTTTGATTAAAAATTCATGAGCAGTTGCAAATCTACACCATAATTTCTACATGGTATTGGAGTGGGATTCAGATTAGAGTAGGAATTTCGAAGTTGTTTCTCAGGAGGTTTGAATTTGCAGTTTAGTGTAGCAGGATCTCTTTAGACATGAGAAGATGACCTTCAACGAGATGAGGCTAAAGTATACCTTGGAAGGCAATGCTAATTTCATCGCATGGAAGGATCACATGGAGGTGATATTAGATGACAATGGATTACAAGAATAAATCAAGACATATGTTTCAAAACTACAAGCATTTGATGCCCAAGACCTTGATTAGTGGAAGAATGATGTAGCTAAGGTGAGGAGAATAATATTGGAGGGATTACGGTACCACATTGTCACCAATCTCCATGGGAAAGGCAATCCTTATGCAATGTGGTAGGCACTGACAGATCAGTTCCAGAATAGTAGTGACCATAGGAAGTTAACACTCAAGCATAAACTTTGAAATATTAAGATGCAAAATAATGACATTATCTTGCAGTATCTGAGCGGGTTCGCACAAGTTCATGATGAGCTTGTAAGAGTTGGTGTTACTGTTTCAAATGATTATTTGGTAAGCCTAGCCCTTCTAAGCGTTCCCAAGATCTGGCATAACTACCAAGATTCAGTGAACGAGAGGGAGAAATTATCAAATTGGGAACGCATATGGTATGATTTGGTACAGAATGAAATAAGTTGGAACACTAGAGATGGGACTTAATCCAAGGGTGAGGATAAAGAAAACTTTGCATTGGTTGGAAAGGGAAAGAAGGGAAGAAATATCAAACCAAACCAATCCATCCAAGGGGGCAAGAAGAAATATTTGTCCCAAATTAAATGCTTCCATTGTAATGAATTCAGACACTATGCCATGAAGTGCCCACAAAAAAAAGGAAAGCAAGAAGACCTTAGGAGGAGAAGTAGGTGAAGCCTTGGCTTCATAGTTCAAGCTTGAATTTACCTTTATTGCATGCATGGCTAGCACAGTGATGGGGAGCGTGTGGTACTTGGACTAATGTGCATCGTTCTGCATGACAGGGTGTAGAGAGTTTTTCAATGACCTAGAGGAGAAATATTTACATATGCACATCGTGCTAGGTGACGAAAAAAGGTACAACACGATCAAGGTTGATACAATCACCTTTCAGCGGGAGTCGTGCTCCCCTGTCAGACTCAAGGATGTCATGTTCGTTCCAAGCCTAAAGGAAAATCTCATCTCTATTGCAGTATTGGAAGATCGTGGTTATGATGTAATCTTCAGCAAAGAAAGAACATTCTTGATACACATAGCCATGGGACAAGTGAAGCGTATCGAGGTTCATGTAAAGAATATGTATAAGCTAAATGTGTAAGATTGTGTTGCATTAAGCACTAACATGGAGAAAGTGTAGGGTCGCGATGTCATTGAACTTTGGCATGGAACACTTGGCTATTTGCATCATGGCATCTTGAATATTATGTAGAAAATA
Organism: Pinus tabuliformis; assembly: GCA_031772625.1. Lineage (NCBI taxonomy): Eukaryota > Viridiplantae > Streptophyta > Pinopsida > Pinales > Pinaceae > Pinus > Pinus tabuliformis. The sequence continues at coordinate 416,215,270 of CM062812.1, read as the reverse complement.
ACCACTGGCATCCCTAAAGGATAATTTGAGCAGCAAGATGTATGCAAAGGATTTCCTTTGGGGAAGTACACAAAATCCACATTCCTTGATCAGGACAACAAATCACATGCCATCCTAGAAAGGATCCACCCTGATGTTTGTGGACCTTTCTCAACATCCTCCACCACCAAACACAAATATTTAGTCATTATAGTTGTTGAATTCTCAGGGAAGTGTTAGATCTTCTTCATGTGGAAGAAAGATAGACTTTCTCCAAGTTTGTATAATTCAAGGCACTGGTTAAGAAAGAAATCGGTAAGAAGGTGAAGGATCTCAAGAGTGATAATGGAGGTGAGTACGTGTCGAATGAATTCAAAAATTTATGTGCGAAAGAAGGCATTTGATGAGAGCTCACATTACCCCACAACCCACAGCAGAATCAAGTGGCCAAGAGAAAGAATCGTAGCATTATGGGAGAAACCAGAGCGATTTTGCATGATCAAGGACTACCTCTGAATTTGTGGGTTGAAGCATGTAACACAGTAGTCTATTTGCAGAACCGGATTCCTCATCATATTTTAGGCATGATTACACCAAAGGAGGCTTTCTCAAGGAGAAAGTTGAATGTGTCACACTTAAGGATTTTCAGAGCCTCTATTTACTACCATATCTCCAAAGAATCAAGGAAGAAGCTTGGTTTGAAAGAAAAATTTGGGGTATTTGTGGGTTACACAAAAACTCCCCATAACTACCATGCGTACTTTTCAACCCTCAAAATGAAAGTTGTGTGAAGGGATGTAAATTTTGATGAGGAGAAAGTAATGCAATGCTCTCTTGTGAGGAAGCTTCAAATCCTACTAGAAGAGGAACTTTTAGCTTCAAAGGAGGAGCCTCAAGAAGTTGTGGAGCATCCAAAAATTAAGGAACAAAGGGTGATACATCCACTCAAGCAAAACCATCCAGAGAAGGTAGGAAAAGAACCAGGGAAGATGATAGTATTGTGTAGGATGTGAGGGAGAATGTGGGAGCTCCTTCAAATTTGTGTATGAAGAGGAGGTCACCTGATTGGTACACTGGCTATGTGGCTCTAATGACTAAGCTTGTAGAGACTAAGTGATCCTATTTCGAGGAAGCTGTAGAGAAACCTGTATGGGTTGATGCAATAGTGGAAGAGTATGAATCCATTGTAAAGAATAGTGTTTGGAAGTGGTCCCAAGACTGGTAGATAAATCAGTAGTGGGTTTGAGATGGAACTTCAAGGTGAAGCAAGCAGTAGACGGAAGCATAGAGAAGTATAAGGCCATATTTATGGCCAAGAGACACTCTCAAGGTGAGGGAATTGACTATGGGGATACCTTTTCTCCAGTAGTGAGGTACTCATCCATTAGATTAATTCCTGTACTGGTTGTGCAGATGGGGTGGAAGATCCACCAAATGGATGTAAAAACAACATTTAGTAATGGAGTTATTGAGGAGGAGGTGTACAACGAGAAACAAAAAGGTTTTGAGACATTTGATCGAGAGTGTGCAGACTCAAGCGAACGTTATAAGGTCTCAAACAAGCACCCTGTGTTTGGTACACCATGATCGATAGCTATCTCACTGGTTTGGGCTTCACCAAAAGTGAAGTGGATGCAAACCTTTATCATATATTGGTAGAATTTAAATTGCTTATTATTTTCATATATGTTGATGATTTGATTTTAACTAGTGATGAGCAGCTGATCAGATCTTGCAAGGAGGACCTTGTAAGGGAATTTGAAATGAAGGACATGGGTCTCATGCACTACTTCCTCAGGTTGAAAGTATGGCAAGGAAATGGGGATTTGTTTGTGTATCAAGGAAAGTATTTAAATGAGATACTACAAATATTTTGCATGGAGAGTTGTAAACCCATGCAGACACCTCTAGCGAGCAACTGGAGGAAGGAGGATGCCACTTCAAGTGAGGAAGTGGATGCTAGAATTTATCGGCAACTAGTGGGCTCACTGATGTATCTTATGAACACGTGAATAGATATCTGCTATGTATTCAACTAGCTAACCAAGCTATGGCTAGGCCAACCAAATTATTTTGGAAGGTAACAAAGCATGTCTTACGGTACCTCAGAGGCACTATCCAGTTTGGATTATGGTACAGATGGATATAGGGAGTAAACTTGTGTGGCTTCACAGATGCATATTGGGAATGGATTCCATCAGACTGAAAGAGAACATCAGGTGAAATTTTCAATGTTGGATCTGTAGTTGTTTCCTGGTACAGCAAGAAGAAAACATCTGTTATACTCAGCTCGGTAGAAGCATATACATGGATGCAATTCAAGCATTATGTGAGGTGATCTGGATGATAAAGATATTTGTAGAATTGTTTGATTAAATGTTGGATCCAATTATGATCTATTGTGATAATCATAGTTTTGTTAAGCTCTCTGAGAACCATGTATTTCACGATCGATCCAAGAATATAGATATTTGTTATCACCATTTACGAGACAATGTGCAAACGTAGATAATGTTGCTACACTACATTCTAACAAAGGAACAAGATGTTGACATTTTGACAAAGGCCTTGTAAGAGGGAAGTTCAAGTTCCAAAGGTGCAGGATAGGGGTGGTTGATAATCCCTTTCTTGCTGAGAGGGAGTGTTGAAAAATGTAGCAAGAAATCCTCAATTTGATATTGCCTTCATTAAATTGAGAAAATTGGAATTTCCACATCAACAAACAACTTGGATGCAGTTAACTTGTGTGACATGGCTTGTGTCACTCAGTTTACTCAGTAATTCAATTTGGAGGAGTTAGAGTTCAGTTAAACATGTGTGATTGCTAATTTGTAGCAATCAATGTTAGTTAACTTAAGTTGTTTTCAGTTAAACTAGTTCCAATTGTTGGAGGAACTAGAGGAAGGCTAGTTGTGCAGTGGGACTTCAGTCAAACTCTTTGATCATCTAGTTAACTGATTAATCAACCCAAAATAGGTAGTGCATGTAGATAATTTGATTTTCCCAGTTGTGGAGATTCCAAGGCAATGTAACATCAGTTGTAGACGAGTCTTGAGTGTATAGGTGTTGCATGCAGTTAGATGATCAACCTTAGGAATTGTGTAATCCATTTTGGAGAAATTCCTAAATAATAGGGGCCTAATTTCTCAAGGAATTGTGCAAGGAAATAAGGGGCTCAAGCAGAGGAAAAATTTGACTAAGCCTGGGTCATAGATTCTCAGTGAGCAGAGAGATAGGTTATTCACTTACAGGTTGTGCTCAGTTGAGCAAAGCAATTGTAATACATCTCTATTCATCATATTAATGCAAGCAGGCAAGGAGTTTCTAGAAGATTTCTTTCCCCTAAAAAAAATAATGTGTTCATGTGTGTTATTTCTCATTGCATGTTTGTGATTGATGTTCTAAATTGTGAATTGAATTCCACAGAGCAATAGAGTAGGTTTGTGTCTTGTGATTTTGATTAAAACTTCATGAGCAGTTGCAAATATACACCATAATTTCTACAACTTTAAGCTCAATCTGCAAAATAATAATGGTTCTCTATACTCAATGACAAACCATGTCCAACACTTAGCCAATTATTTGCTCACCAAGCCTCCTATTTCCATGCACAATTCTTGAGGAAATTGGCTCCCAAAAGATAGGAATTTCCTCCAAATTGATTATGCAACTCCCAAGGATTGATCACTAATTGCATGCAACACCTGTACACTCAAAACTAGTTTACAATTGATGTTACAGTTCCTTTTCATCTCCACTTCACCTAAGGAATTCGAATTCCTTGCATGCATAAGCTATTTTGGGATTGATTAGTCAACTGATAGATCTCGAAGTTAGAATGTTGTCCTACTTCAAAAATGGCCTTCAACTGAATCTAGCAATAGTTAGAGGTCATTTAACTAAAAATAACTGAACTGGATTACTAAAATTTAGCAATCACACAAGCATAACTGAACTCCAAGTCCTCTAACTCAAATTTACTGAGCTAATTGAGTAACAAGATCCATGTCACACTAGTTGACTGCCTCCAAGTTGTCCTGCTGATGTGGAAATTCGATTTACTCAATTTGACTAAGGCTAAAGTCAAATTCAGCCTTTCTTGTTACATTTTTTCAACACTTCCTCTTAGCAAGAAATGGATTCTCCACCACCCCTATCCTACATTTATGGAATTTGAATTTACCTATTAACAATGTCTTTGTCAAGATGTCAATGATGAGCCGTGGTATTGCACTAAAGATGTTGCAAATCCCGAGGGCTTCTCAACTTAAATTATCAACCCGAGGTTCATACAAACTTAGTGGTGACAGTGCTATACAAACAACAAGTTAGGTTCTACTCATGTCACCCTCAGTCATGAAATCAAATCAAGGTGTTCATAGATCACTCCTTCAACTAACTATAAAGAGAAAATCATGTCGTAATTGCAAGGAGATGAACATGATTCTAGCTACATAAATGAAAATGTTAATCTTCCAATGTAAATATTGAATTAAAATTGCAAAAAAAGGGAAAGAGCTAGTCTAGTTATAAGAAGTCGACCGTGCTATTCTATTTGCATTTTTAATCAAATAAACATCCTATTTGCATGAATCAATTATATATTTGCAACTTACTTGAGAATAATAAATTCAACTTCCAACGCAATTAAAAAATGCTAATTATAATTTTATTTGATGTCATATGGTTGTAGTGAGGAAATGATGGGGTTGGAGTGGTCTTAGAATATTCCCTAATCATGAAATCAAGGCTTGGGGGCCATTATTAAACTTCAATACTCAAGGGTAAAAATATGGAACAAATATGGCTGAAGAAAAAGATGTTATTACAGGGCTGCTATAGGAGGCTCTGTATTGCTACAATAGGCCCTACTTTGCTACAGGACCGTATGAGAGCTTTTTGAGGAAAAGAATGGTGCCTTGAAAGTGGAATAAGGTGGATGAAGGTGAGTGAAGGGTTTGGGAGCCCCTTGGCCAAGCCTAGTAACCCTCGGAGGTCTATCTTGCACCAAATTTTGTGGCCACGTGTCCTCCATTTACCTTAGCAGAGTAGTCTCAGTGGCAGAGTTTGGAAGCAATTTGAGGCGTATAAAAGGGAGATGGAGTGGCCTAGCTGGATTTATAAAGGTGTGCCCACCCTTGCAAGTCAACACTATCCCTACAAACCAATCAAACACATGCATCAATTGATCACAATTACAAGAAATTAAATTAACATGGAAAAGATGAGTTGAATTTTATTGAAATCTACTCTAATCTACAACACACCTTATGATTTCCAAACCAATTCTATTAAATCCTAGAGTGAAGAAAATAAACATACAAAAGGATTATAGTCCCATACTTGAAAATTTCAAAGAAACCATAAAAAAATAATTTTGGGTTGTTATTGTAGATCTTCCAATCATTGTTCCGACAAGAGAGGTGATAGGCAAACTTGCAACAAATTTTGTAATACAACACCTACTGAAATGAGAAGAGCATTGCAATAACTTGAGCAAGAACAAGAAAGAAATACGAGGGACTAAATCATTTTGGTTGGGCCCAAACCCAAGGGTTTTATCCCTCCAAAAATACTTAAGATGCAGACCAATAGTGCACCTCCCATCAACAAAAAATAAGAGTCACATACATCATATGAAAGATGCTAACAATGTCAAGCACTAGGATCTCAGTAGATACTCCTAGTTGCAAAAAAAATTCCAATACTAATGAGCCTTTAGGATGGTTTATTTATACAAAAATTGGTTGAGGACAACTCCCGTGAAAAGAAGAGTGATTCCCTCCAAAATCTCGAGATTTGTGGATCTGGTTCCCCTTGATCTTCACATGGACTTGGAGTTCCTCGGCTGCTAGTGGATTCAAGTTGTTGGTGAATATTATCTGATTCAAGCCGAGTTAGAGATTTAATGAGGTGGAAAATCCTTCTATATTCTCTCTGGTTGTCTCCATCAAGCCCCTGCATAGTAAATATCTCCAAAAATGCTTATTTTTCCTGCATATTAATCACATTGTGCCATGCAGTATGAAAAACACCCTTTATTCTTCCTACTAATCATATTATGTCTAAAATGTGAATTAATGTGAGAAAGGAAAGTTTAAAGGGATGAAGGATAGCACAATGAACCTCCAAATATAATTATTGATGGGACCCATCATTACCCCCCTTCTGAATGTGTTTCTCACCCTCTAAGAAACTCAGTCACTAATATGAAGCTTATTCATGGCCCTGGTGACCTCTCTCACATCCTAAGTCACCTCAGATGGTGTGTGTTCCTGTGGATAGAAACTTGCATTTTCCTCTATGTCTGTCCATTCCTTTTTTTCCTTTGCCTGGTTTCCTCTCTCTTGTAGACCCAACAGTAAGGGAGGACTGATTTTGAGTACTATCCACTTGATCTTCACCCTTTGCATGATCCTTTTGTATAGTGGGGTTCTCTCCAAGGCATTCCTTAGTCTTTTTGGAGAGTGATATTCTCTAATTTAAAAATTGTGAGGTAGGGCATGCCATCTTCTTTGGAAAGACTTCAAACTTTCTATCCCTAACATCCTAAAGGTGTCCTCAAAATGTAGGATGGATTGTTCTTCGACTACCATATACCTAGGTTCCAATTCAGGATCAAAGGAGATGAGGTTGTGGTTGTTGATGACATCCTTTGGGCTCACCAATTTGTTCTATGATGTATAAGGGCTCCTTTTCTTCCTTTTCCATCACCCTTTTCACTTCTTCAACCTTTGTTTCCTCATGGGTCAACCAAGAGTTTAATGCCATCAGTTGCATGTCTCCCAATCTTGAGTTGGGGTCCCAGAAATTCATGTCTGTGAGGATAAAATTGTGCATGTAAAGCTCATCTAGTTTGGTTATGTCCTCCTGATGTACCTGAAAGTTTTAAGCTCAATCTACAAGCAATAACACTCAGCAATCATACATATCAATCTGCTTCAGATTTAAAAGGCCGATCTACCAACAAAGAAAACTCTGTTTCTTTTTAAACAACAGACTTCAGTAAAGATAAGGCGATCTTCTTTAACTTGAAACCGCCCGAACTATCCAAACAGTGCCTCTGTTTTTTTCCTCATCAAACTGGATTTTGTTAGCAACAGAAAGACGCTGCCATCACACCCTTTTCCCAACGCAAATAAAAAAATGTGACACCTGTTAGTTCAAACAAAACAGAGGACGTTGAATTTCCACCTGCGCTATATTATTACCATTACCAAAAGATTACAGATTCATTCATCCATTGCATCCACCGATACAATGCGTTCTATCACCCAGCACATCGCAGGCTTAACCTACGCATATAGATCACAACCAAAAACAAAAAACCATCAAACGAAACATCTGTTCCTATCTTATTTGACAACGCAGGTCACAAATTTTACATCCTATCTGAATAAACAACAGCAAGACAAAAAATGTCGATCCCTGCTCCTCTATTTCTTGACACGCGGGTCCACACTAAAAACAAAAGAAAAAACCCCTCTGTTCCTCAATTTACATTCTAAATGAACAGCAACATCAAAAAAGACGCTGGTCCAACACCGGCCTTCCTAAATTCCACCACCGTAATGATTATTAGTGATTGGATCTGGCGCGTTTTTTGGAAGAGCATCCATGCATTCTCCTTTGACCGCAATTGCTCCCAATGAATACGCCCTCCGCCATATCTCAGTTGCGGTTTAATGCAGGTTCGATGATCGCCGAGAATCCGGTCCAACATAGCTGCATTAGCCACAATCGGCGGTCAGAACAGGTATATAACACCTGTTTATAACAATTTGCCGGATTTCAAGCGCTCTTGAATCAAGATCTCCCAGAAGAAACCGGCGTTGATCCGCTCCAAGAATCTTCAGTTTGCCATTTATTTCCACCAGAATCGCCCTTCTTTAGCTTCTGTTATGCCACTAATTTCTCTAATAATAGATAAGGTGATCACCATAAATTTATTCCAACAGAAGATGCGCCTAACAAATCAAACACTAAATGGAAAGATTTTAACTATTACAACAACAAACTAACTGTGAACTCGACTCTCTATCAACAGCAAATGAAATACGGTTTTTTTTCCCTTTTTTCAAGCCACAACATGTGGGCAATTTCCCACATTGCTGGCCCGTCCCGATGCTCCTGCATCAGACTCCCGGAGAAGAAAAGATTGGTTCTTTAAACTTTCAAGAGTTATGCCATATTTCTGCAATTCAGTTGCTGTCAACCAACTGGAATCTTCCATTGGCTGCTCCTTCCACTTGACAAGATACTGAAAATATGTCTGCCCTCGAGTTTTCTTGGATATCCGCTGATCTAAAATAGCTTCAACTTCTTTCTTGAATGTTTTTGGTACCTGTTCTGCCCAATCCACAGTTTGAACTTCATCACCGGTAGCTTCAGTCTGCAATTCTGTTTCTGCCTCTCTGAATGGATACAAGTCTGCAATATTAAAAATGGGAGATATTCCAATCCCTTCTGGTAACTCAATCTCATATGCATTGGCTGAAAATTTCCTTTTGATTTTACATGGCCCTATCTTCTTCAGTTTCAGCTTGTTGTAAGTTTTTGTAGGAAATCTCTCTTTTCTCAAATATGCCATGACTAAATCTCCCACTTGAAATTCTTTTTCTCTTCTTTTCAGATCTGCACTCTGTTTGTATCTCTTGCTGCTGTCCTGTAGTTTGCCTTTAACCTCTTCCTGTAGCTTTTGCATTTGTTCAGCAAACTCTTCAGCACTTGCACTTCTAGCTTCCTGTTTCCCCAAGTCTCTTAGCTCATATACTCCTCTCGGATGCATTCCGAAGACAATCTGAAATGGACTCATTCCAGTGCTTCGGTTTGGTGTGTCATTGTAAGCAAATTCAGCTTGAGCTAATGCTAGATCCCACTGTTTGGGATTCTGATGTACCAAACTTCTTAATATATTCCCCAAACTTTTGTTTACAACTTCAGTTTGACCATCCGTTTGAGGATGGTATGCTGAACTAAAACTGAGTTTAGTTCCCAGTTTCTTCCAAAGTGTCCTCCAGAAATGTCCCACAAATTTAGTGTCTCGATCTGATACAATACTTACAGGCAAACCATGCAATCTTACAATCTCTGAAAAGAACAAATTTGCTATGTGTGTGGCATCATTGGTCTTCTTACAAGCAATAAAATGAGCCATTTTAGAAAATCTGTCTACAACAACATAAATAGAATCATTTCCTCTTTGAGTTTTTGGTAAACCCAAAACAAAGTCCATACTCACTGCATTCTATGGTCGATCTGGTATGGGCAATGGCTGATATAGTCCGGTATTTTGACTCCTTCCTTTGGCATACTGGCATACCCTGCATTTCTCAACAAACTTTTTGACATCAGTTTGCATTTTAGGCCAATAATAAAAAGCATTCACCTGAGCAAAAGTTTTGTCTTGTCCAAAAAGACCAGACAATCCTCCACTGTGCTTTTCTTTAATGATGTTCTCTCTCATGGAACATTTTGGGATGCACAATTTGTTGCTTTTAAATAGCAGGCCTCCTTGAACAAGGTAATCCATCCATTGACTTATGTTATTGCTCACCGGGTTCTGCACTGTTGTGTAGATGTCTTTAAAATCCCCATCATCCTTGTACATCTCTATCATTTCGTCAAATCCTACAACACCCACTTTAAATTCTTGCAAAAGAAAACTTACTCTACTCAATGCATCCGCTACTTTGTTAGACTTACCACTTTTATGCTTTATTACAAAAGTGAAACTTTGCAGAAATTCCACCCACTTGGCGTGCTTCTGATTTAGCTTTGGCTGGTTATTAATAAACTGCAAAGCATGGTTGTCTGAATATAAGATGAACTCTTTCGGTAGCAAGTAATGCCTCCATTTTTTTAATGCCTGCACAATAGCGTAAAATTCTTTATCATAAGAGGAATATTTTTTCTTTGCATCATTTAACTTCTCGCTGAAATATGCTATTGGCCTTTGCTCTTGGCTTAGCACCGCACCAACTGCTTCTCCACTTGCATCGGTTTCCACTTGAAAAACTTTCTCGAAATTTGGTAAGGCTAGAATTGGCTTTTCTGTTATCTTTCTTTTCAACAGATTAAAACTCCTATCAGCTACTTCTGTCCATCGAAATGGCTGATTGACCTCCTTGATTGTCTCAAGGATTGGTGCACAAACTTGACTAAATCCCTTTATAAATTTTCGGTAGAAACTAGCAAGTCCATGGAAACTTCTTACCTCAAAGACACTCCTGGGAATAGGCCAGTTTCTGATTGCTTGTACCTTTTCCGGATCCATTTTCAAACCGTCTCTGGAAATCACAAATCCCAAGTATACCAGCTCTTCTTTCATAAAACTACATTTCTTCAAATTGATTAGTAGTTTCTCTTTCTGCAGAGTTTTCAAAACTAACTTCAAGTGTTCCAAATGCTCCTCTTTACTTTTGCTGAAAACTAGGATATCATCAAGGTAAACAACAACAAATTTACCTGTGTATTCTTTTAGAACCTCATTCATTAATCTCATGAATGTGCTGGGCGCATTAGTGAGTCCAAAAGGCATCACTAACCATTCATACAATCCACTGTTGGTTTTGAAAGCGGTTTTCCACTCATCGCCTTCCTGAATTTTGATCTGATGGTACCCGCTTTTTAGATCTATCTTAGTGAAGTACCTGGATCCACTTAAACAATCCATTAAATCATCCATCCTGGGCAAAGGAAATCTATACCTGACTGTTATCTTGTTGATAGCTCTGGAATCGGTGCACATGCGCCATTCTCCTCCCTTTTTCGAACTAAGCACCGTTGGCACAGCACACGAACTCAAACTTTCTCGAATCAGCCCCTTGTCCATCAGCTCTTGAACCTGTCTTGCAACTTCTGCATTTTCCTGAGGAGTTAATCTATATGCAGCTTTGTTAGGTAGACTTGCTCCTAGTATTAAGTCGATATGATGACTTATACTTCTAACGGGGGGTAATTCATTTGGTAATTCATCCACAATGATATCCATGTAACTATTTAACACAGATTGAATTTCTTCAAGCAAATCATTTAAATTTGTGGAGGTTAAAATTACCTTTGGCCTTCCCACGATAGCGAAATGCATCTCTGCACTTTTATCCACCTCTTGTAGAAATTCTTTGCCACTGATCAGCATAATATTATTTTCAGGTAGCTCTTTATCAGCATCGTTCTTTACGGGCAGCAACGTATGCTTAACTCCATCCTTTTCTATGGTGTAGGTATTTCTTCTTCCATCATGAATCGCCTTTCGGTCAAATTGCCATGGTCTCCCCAATAACAGGTGACATATGTCCATGGGCATTATGTCACATAAAATCACATCTCTGTATGTGCCAATTTGCATTTCCACATTACATTGTTCTGTCACGGTGACTTGATGGCCCTTCTGAAGCCAAGATACTTTGTAAGGTGCAGGATGCGCTCTCTTTGTTAACCCAAGCTTTTCCACCATCTCTGTAGACACAAGATTGTCAGTACTCCCACTATCAATTATAACCTTACAGCACTTACCCTTTGATTTGCATGTAGTCCTGAACAAGTTCTTCCTTTGCGCAGGTTCTCCAATCTCTTTTTCTGATCTCAGCAAAGTTCTTCTGAGCAGCAATGATTCACCTTCCTCCGGTGGTTCTTCCTTCTCTACAAGTCGAGGTGGTTCCGGCTTTGCCTCAGCCACATTTGCACCTCTCTGGCTTGCTGATTTGTTCTGAGGACAATTCCACGACGTATGTCCCCATTCTCCACAGGTATAACACCTGACATCTCTTCCTCGCCCTCTTCCTCTGGGCGCGAATCTCCCTCTACTAGAATCACCCATCTGTGGTGATCTGCCGCTGGAACTTCCTGCTTCAAACTGATGTTGTGTTCCTCTGGATCTGACTGATCCTCTACCTCTTGCTGAGCTCTTTCCTCTGTTTCTTTGACTCTGTTTCCGCAATATTTTCTCCTCTGCTTTCAAACTTGCTTGATAGGCATCTTCAACAGTTTTCAAACTTAACAGGCTAATCTCGTCTTGGATCTCATACCTTAGCCCATTAACATATCTGGCTACTTTCTCCAGATCATCTTCTACATGCCCTGTTCTGATGTTTAACCTGTAAAATTATTCAGTATATTCTTTAACAGACATTCCTTTCTGCTTCAAATTTTGCATCTGCTTAAAAAGATTCAAATGATAGTCTTTAGGTAAAAACTTGGCTTTGAGTTTGCTTACCATTTTATCCCACTGCTTGATCTTAGATTTCCCCTTTCGCGTTCTTGATGTCTGTAACTCGTCCCACCAGATGGCTGCATGGCCCTTCAGTCTAGTGACTGCAAACTTCACCCTCTTATTCTCCTCAACCTCTTCATAATCGAAATACTGATCTATGGACCTGATCCAATCCATGAGCTCCTCGGCATTTAAATTCCCTTCGTACATAGGAATTTCTATCTTGGGTTTGCTTCCAACCTTCGCCAGCATCTTCACGAGTTTAATGTTTTCATTCTCTTCTTCTGCTTCCACATCTTCCTCAGATTCTTCTGAAGAGCTTTCAGCCCCCTCATCTGGTGCTCTTCTCTGGGCTGTTTCCATTGTCTCCATTCGTTCACACAGTCTTCGCACTTCGTCTATCAGGACTGCATTAGGTTCTGGTCTTCCTCGACCAATTCCTCTTCTTGGCGGCATCTTTTGCTGCAAACACCCGTTAGTATGGCTCCGATACCAAAATTTGATGTACCTGAAAGTTTTAAGCTCAATCTACAAGCAATAACACTCAGCAATCATACATATCAACCTGCTTCAGATTTAAAAGGCCGATCTACCAACAAAGAAAACTATGTTTCTTTTTAAACAACAAACTTCAGTAAAGATAAGGCGATCTTCTTTAACTTGAAACCGCCTGAACTATCCAAACGGTGCCTCTGTTTTTTTCCTCATCAAACTGGATTTTGTTAGCAACAGAAAGACGCTGCCATCACACCCTTTTCCCAACGCAAATAAAAAAAATGTGACACCTGTGAGCTCAAACAAAACAGAGGACGTTGAATTTCCACCTGCGCTATATTATTACCATTACCAAAAGATTACAGATTCATTCATCCATTGCATCCACCGATACAATGCGTTTATCACCCAGCACATCGCTGGCTTAACCTACGCATATAGATCACAACCAAAAACAAAAAACCATCAAACGGAACATCTGTTCCTATCTTATTTGACAACGCAGGTCACAAATTTTACATCCTATCTGAATAAACAACAGCAAGACAAAAAATGTCGATCCCTGCTCCTCTATTTCTTGACATGCAGGTCCACACTAAAAACAAAAGAAAAAAACCCCTCTGTTCCTCAATTTACATTCTAAATGAACAGCAACATCAAAAAAGACGTTGGTCCAACACCGGCCTTCCTAAATTCCACCACCGTAATGATTATTAGTGATTGGATCTGGCGCGTTTTTTGGAAGAGCATCCATGCATTCTCCTTTGACCGCAATTGCTCCCAATGAATACGCCCTCCGCCATATCTCAATTGCGGTTTAATGCAGGTTCGATGATTGCCGAGAATCCGGTCCAACACAGCTGCATTAGCCACAATCGGCGGTCAGAACAGGTATATAACACCTGTTTATAACAATTTGTCGGATTTCAAGCGCTCTTGAATCAAGATCTCCCAGAAGAAACCGGCGTTGATCCGCTCCAAGAATCTTCATTTTGCCATTTATTTCCACCAGAATCGCCCTTCTTTAGCTTCAGTTATGCCACTAATTTCTCTAATGATAGATAAGGTGATCACCATAAATTTATTCCAACAGAAGATGCGCCTAACAAATCAAACACTAAATAGAAAGATTTTAACTATTACAACAACAAACTAACTGTGAACTCGACTCTCTATCAACAGCAAATGAAATACGGTTTTTTTTCCCTTTTTTCAAGCCACAACATGTGGGCAATTTCCCACATTGCTGGCCCGTCCCGATGCTCCTGCATCACCTCCATACTTGCCTTTTTCCAAAATTCAATGAATTGTCTATATTCTTGGAAAGGTAAGGAGCCATATTGTGCTAGTGTATTTATTTGGAACTATAGCCACTACTCCTTGAGGAAAATGGCATAGGACTTGGATTGTTTCTTGCATTGTATGGCTTCCATAGATAAACTTTCCATAGTGGCAAGTTTGTCTCTTTTTCTTCCAACTACTCTCTTACCCTTGTATTTTCTTCCTATAATTTCTCCCTCATGATTGAATCCCTTAGTTTCAAGTCATTCAATCCTTTCCCCTTTCATTTAATTTCTCCTCCATGAGGCCCACATATTATACCTTTTTGGATTTTTCAATTTATATCCATCTATGTGTTTTGCCTCTTTCCTTCTCCAACTCAAAGTTGAGTGGGATAGAAAATTTCTCAAGTATAATCCTACCTCCCTCAATAAATTTGTAGTAGGATGCTAGGATAGCTTGTGTATTAGGCTCCTAGAGCTCTTGAGGGCATTTTTCCTCTTCTTTTGTAGTGTATACCTCTTCTTATAGCACCTCTTGTTGCTCCTGTAGTAGCCCATGTTCCTCCTGTAGCGGCCCATGTTCCTCTTGTAGTAGTCCCTGTTTCTCCTGTATCTCCTTTATTTCTTCTTGTAACATGGAAACTTGTGTATTGAGCCTTTTAAATGTGACTTCTTAATGGTGGCTCTCCCCATGGGTAGTGTTATGCCCCTATACCAATAGGTGTCACATATCATGATTGACTTAGTTTAGCTTTGAGATATGTTCATACCTTTACTTGTTGCAAAGGTTTTCCATATTTGTGAAAAATAAAAATATTAAAAAATGTAAAGAGGGTATACCCTAGAAAAAGAATAAAAGGGTAAAAAGAAATAAAGAAAAGGTCAAAAAAGGAAAGAAAATGAACCCCAACAAAATAAAAGACCATGAAAGTGTGCAAGTCTAAATGCCACTACTATTTGCTTTCTACATCATAAAGATTGTGTGCAGCTTGTCACCTATGCCACAATTCATGAATAGTCAAATAGTTTAAGCTTGACTAGTTCATATTTTCAATTTCATATTTTAGAAGTAGAGAATAAAGATCTGACCAAACAGTGTAATCTTGGCAGATAAGTAGATAGGTAGAGTAAATAAAAGGAGCTCAACAGTGTAATCTGAGCCCTTGGATATAATAAGTGTAGATTTAGATAGATATCACTATGTAAAAGAAAAGAAAGTTTGAAAAGGGTTTGCTAGTCTAAGTGCACCCTAATAAAGAAGTGAAAATGCTAGGGAAAAATAGGTAGGGTAAGTAGATAATGGTTGCAGAATAAATGTGTGGTGAATGTTAAGTTTAAATGCTTAAATCTTTTAACTTTTATCACTAGGCAAAGGCATGTATCACATGGAAGGCACATCAACATTCAAAGTCATAATAATTAACCTCCCCATTCATTTCCCCTAAAATTTTCACTAATTCCCTAAGTGCTAAAGGTAATTGCCATAGTTAGAGGGGCTCAGAGCATTTCTCTAACTTTTGGAGGGACCGAACCCTAGGCCCAATAATTGGAAATGCCTAAAGTACTTAAGTCCCTTTCATCAACATTACCCCCCCCCATAAGATCACTCATTCCTTTCATAAAAATTTTCCTAAGTAAAATTGATCCAAATTGGATCCATGAAAAATAATCAAGATGCCATGACTGTATCCGAATAGGAAAGACTTCGAATTTGTGAACAAAGAGCGATCAGGAAGACCTCTGACAGTGGCAGTTTGCAGCCAAAGCGCACTAACCGAGACCCATGGAGACCGCGTAGGAGGCAAAAACTGGCACTTGGGAAGCAGGGATCGGGAAAAGGAGGTTGTTTCTAATGCGTGATTAGCGCTTAGCGCTAATCGCGCATCGCTGGGCAAAACCCCTCGAGAAGGAAAAAGCCCCAAAATGCTCGGTCGCATGGAAGCCGGGAAAACTGTGGGGAAAGCGCTAAGGGGAAAGGCGAGTCCCACGCTCCAAAACCGACATATATCGGGGGCACCCTTGGGCGGTAAGCAGATTTGGAGAAAAACAAGCGATTCCATTCAGTGCTTGACGCATGGTAGGCGGATGAGAGAGAAAACCACCACTCATCGTGCGTTAACGGTCGAGCGAGTCAACCGCGTGAAATGAGCGAATGTCGTAGGATCTAGGGGCTCCAAATCTGATGGCGGAGATCACGCCGATGGAGGAACTGGATTTGATAGGGGATTAAGCTGCAGCATAAATAATTGTGAAGTCTGACTTGATGCTGAGATGGCGGATGAATCATTCCATAGCGTAACTGGAAAACCGAACTGACGAGGAAGAGAAGGTGCAATTCGAAAGAGGACAAGTGGCCACTCCCTGTTAGCCGTTGACGATGATGTAGAGACAGGGAACTCCAAGCGAGTAGCAACAGGCGATCCAACGGGGGCAGAAGAGGAAGTGAACAGTTAGGGACAAATTAGCTTTAATCCATGAACAAATACAGAACAGAGGACACCAAGAAGAGAAAAGAACGAAGACAGTGAAGCAAGAAGCAAAAAGACAGAAGGCCGATCTAACCTGCTGCATAAGGCAACATCGAGCAGACAGAGAGCTTGAGAGGTTCAAGCAATCTCTGAGAGGATCTGTCGGGAACTGAGCACCGCATTGGGCTCCTCCCATTAAAGACCAGAGAGGTCAAGACTTGGAGAGGAAAAGAGTCTATGCACTCTAGTGGCTTGGGGAATCCAAGAACCACCCTGCCAAGCAATTCTATTTCAGGAGACTCAAATTGAGCTCCTCATTGTAATTATCTGCTTTAAAGACACAATAAAAGAAGGCCACCACTGAAAGCTAGACCGGAGATGTAGCCCTAGAGAATAGGGTGAACTCCTTATTAATTGTTGTGTTCTTGTATTTGCTTACTGTGTTTCTCTTACTGTTTTCCATTTTCTAGTGTCTGTGTATTTTGCAATCTGATCGATCTGTTGCCTAAAATGACATAGACACACACCAACACATGAGTCTGTAATACCTTCATTCATTAATAACTTAACTGAGGTCACTCAAGAGTGATTTTTAGATCAAGTGGTATCAGAGCTCTAGGTTGTAAGGTTAGACAAGCTTGTGTTGGTTAAGCTATTGAATGCTCACTAGATCAAAGCTCAAATTAGGAGAAGGAGAGTTGGTCGAAACTAATCCTGAAATTGGGAGAGTCTATCCTCAGAAGACAATGTTAGAGGAAGGTTTTGTGGGGCCAGACCCTCAATTCATAGAAAGTTTCCTAGCCATAAAGTCCATGATAGAAGAAATGTATAGGGACCTTAGAAAACATAAGGATGAAGATTCATCAGGCTATAAGCAAGACAGAGGAGAAGATGAGTCTCACCTCCATGACCACTCAAAAGGAAAGGGGAAAGAGGAAAGCTTTCTCACACCTCCTGATAGCCCTAAAAAGAAAGCATCTTTGATCAAACTAGATGTTAAATTTGATTTACCTATATATGATGGAGAGTTGAATGCAGAAAAGTTGGACAATTGGATTAGGCAAATTGATGTGTATTGTAGAGTGCAGAATATCGACTCAGACAAGAGCAATATTCAGTTGGAAAGCCTACACCTTGGAGGAATTGCCTTGGTTTGGTGGGAAGGCAAAACCCAAGCTGACATGAAAAGACATGGTAAGACCATCTCTGTCTGGAGTGAATTTGTTTTTGCAATCAAAAAGTAGTTCTATCCATTGGCCTATATGCAACAAGCCATGATGAGTTGGCAGACTCTTTGACAGTTGAAAGGGAAAAGTGTGCAAGGGTACACTCAAGAATTTAGAAAGAGAGCATTGATTCTAGGAATCTCATTAGACTCACCAGAGACTCTGTTGAAGTACATTGGTGGTCTACACAGCTACATGAGGCACACCATCCTCATGTTTAATCCCACTAGTATAGATGAGGTATTTGTACAAGCTACTCATCTAGAAGCTAGAGGAAAGAATGAAAGTCTAGAAGTTGGGGGATCATTCCAATCCATTGCAAGCAAAGCAAGGAGAAAAGAAGGTAGAAATGGAAAGCAAGGAAGGCTAACACTGCACAAAAAAGCAAGGCTTCATGCACTCACTGTAAAAAGGATGGGCATGATGATGAGCCCTGTTGGATTCTGCATCCAAAGCTGAGGCCTAAGAAGTTCGAGGGCAAGAAGAAGAAGATTGCTGCAGCTATTCAGAAAGATTTGGGGTCAGAATCGGGAGATGAAACAACCATTGCAGCCATAGGTATAAAAGGTAAGAATTCTGAAGCATCTACTAGTAATTCTGCACAATCTACCATTGATGAAGAAAATGAGAGAAAAAGACATGAGATTTTTCATATTCGAGTTATTTCCAAACATCAAAAGATTGATACTTTGTTTGATAGTGGCTCACAAGTAAATTTAATTTCTGAAGCAATTGTAAAGAAATTGGGATTAGCAACTACACCTCACAAGAAACCATACCCATTAGGATGGTTGAATGATAAAGCACAACTACAAGTGACTAGACAGTGCAAACTCAAGTTTTATTTTGGGTCAGCATTTGTAGATGAGGTTGAGTTAGACATAATTCCTTTGGATATATGTGGAATTGTTTTAGGAAGTCCTTACTTGTATGATAGGAAAGCTATTTTATATAGAGTTGAGAACAAGTATCTACTTGTTAAAGATGGAATCAAATACTCTGTAAGAGCTCATAAGCTCAAGAATAATTATACTCTCATAAACTCAGGGCAGATGAAAAGAATGATAAATTCATGCAAACAATTCTTATTGATGGTTGTAAAGGAAAATAAACCTTATAAAACCAATGTATTTGAGGGCTGTAATGCTAAACAGCAAGCTGATTTAGAAAAGGTTGTTTCAGAGTATGATATCTTGTTTCAAGAACCTAAAGGTCTGCCACCCAAAAAGGAAATAGTGCATGATATTATTTTTCAACAAGATGCTTCGTTGCCTAACATTGGAATGTATAGGTTGTCTACTTTAGAGAATGATGAAATCAAGAAGCAGGTGCAGGAGTTGCTCGAGAAGGGGTTCATTAGGCCTAGCACATCACCATGTGGATCACCCATCGTTTTGGTGAAAAAGAAAGATGGCTCATGGAGAATGTGCATTGATTACCAAGAACTAAATAAGATAACAATAAAAAAGCGTTATCCCCTTCCTCGCATAGATGATCTTTTAGATCAATTGAAAGAAGTTGTCTATTTCTCCAAGCTAGACTTGCACAGTGGATACCATCAGGTCAGAGTTGCAAAACAAGATGCCTGGAAGACTGCTTTCAAAACAAAGCAAGGATTGTATGAGTGGTTGGTTATGCCTTTTGGCTTAACTAATGCTCCTGCTACTTTCATGAGATTAATGAATGATGTACTCAGACCTTTTCTTGATGATTTTGTTATTGTGTATCTAGATCTGATTTTTAGCAAAACGTGGGAAGCACACTTAAAGCATGTTAAGCAGACATTAGATGTTTTGAAAAGAGAAAAAATTCATGTTAAACTCTCAAAATGTGAATTTTGCAAAACATATCTAAATTATTTGGGTCATATAGTAGGGGGTGGTGAATTGAAGATTGATACCTCTAAGGTGGCAGTCATTGTAAACTGGCCTAAACCCAAATCTTCTATAGAAGTTAGAAGCTTCTTAGGAGCAGCACACTATTGGAGGAAGTTCATTTCTAACTTTTCCTCAATTATATCTCCCTTACATGCTTTAACAGGATTAAACAAGGTGTTTCAGTGGGGAGGCAAACAACAGAAAGCCTTTGGCACCTTGAAAGAAAATATTAATATGACACTTGTACTAGCACTGCCTGATATTCAAAGACCATTTGAGATCCAAATAGATGCCAATGACTATGCCATGGGAGCAGTGTTGACACAACACAGTAAACCCATATTTTATCATTCTGAGACTTTTAATCCTACGGTAGTTAACTATCCTGCATATGATAAAGAATTGTATGCATTAGTACAGAGTGTGAAAAAGTGGAAACGTTACTTAATGGGCAAAGAGACAGTAATACATACTGATCATCAACCACTTTAATATCTACACTCCAAAACTAAGTTGCAGCAATCGAGACACTACAAATGGATGGGTTTTCTACAACAGTTTCATTTAGTCATCAAATATAAAAAGGGCATACATAATAAAGTTGCAGATATGTTATCTAGACCCATTATAAATGCATCTACTATACTTAAGCACAATTTTGTGCTACATGAAAGCTACATTGAACAATATGCTTAAGATATAGACTTTAAAGATGTATATGCAACTTTAAGTCAAGGAAAACGAGTAGAAGACTTGGATTATCATGTAAAGGACCGACTCTTATACCATTGTGGGAAGTTATGCATTCCACAAACTAAAAGAGTAAAGATAATTAGAGAAGCACACACTTCTCTGATATCAGGTCATTTTGGGGTAAGTAAAACAATTGCATAGCTGCAAAGATTTTGTTATTGGCCAAAAATGAATGAGACAGTTTCTAGATATGTAAGAGGATGTACTATGTGTGCTAAAAGCAAGCCCAGCAATAGAAAACTAGGCTTGTATACTCCATTACCAATTCCTTCTCACCCTTGGGAAAGTGTTTCCATGGATTTTGTTGGAGGACTGCCTAAATCTAGGAAAGGTCATGATTATCTATATGTTGTTGTGGATAGGTCCAGCAAAATGTGTATTTTGATACCTTGTAATAAACAGATTACAACTGAAAAAACTACAAAACTGTTCTTTGAACATGTATGGGTTCATTTTGGACTACCCACTTCCATTGTATCTGATCGAGACACCCGATTTGTGGGGAAGTTTTGGTCAAGTCTATGGGAACTGATGGACACCAAACTGAAGAAAAGCACAGCTTTTCATCCACAAACTGATGGCTAGACAGAAGTAGTTAACAGGACAGTGATCCAGTTACTCAGAGGATATTGCAACAAACATCCTAAGCTTTGGGATGAACATTTGTGTTATGTGTAGCATGCTTACAATAGAGCAAAATATTCTTCTACAAAGAGATCTCCTTTTGAGACCTGTTTTGGTTTCACCCCAAGGTCTCCTTTGGATTTTGTCTTTGGTAAAGATACCACAGTTGAGGGATACAGTGATATGGACAAGGAAACTAGGTTCATTGAACAGATCCAAGAGATCCACCAGGTAGTATAGGAACAGCTGGAAAAGAGCTATGCTAAATACAAGGCAAGGCATGACAAGCATCGGATGGAGCATAGTTTCCAAGTTGGTGACCAAGTCTGGTTGTGTATCAGCAAGGACAGGATGTAAGGTGAAGGTAAAAAGCTAAAGCCCATCAGGTATGGACCCTTCAAAATACTTGAGAAGATTGGTGAAAATGCTTTTCACCTTGATCTACCAGCTTACATGCACATTTACTTAGTTGTAAATGCAAATTGCTTGAGATTATTTGAACCCTCTCTGATTGAGGATCCCGAAGAACAGATTCAAATTCCTTCTCTTGATGACCTACTCCCTAAATATCTTAATGAATTATAGGAAGACACAGTTCTGGACAGGAAGGTGAGGACGACGTGCAGAGGAGATGTTGAGTACCTCAGAGTAGGGCTCAAGGGTTCAAAGCCGAGCAGTGCAAAGTGGATAGAGATTGGACGAGTGAGACAACTGTACCCTCACTTAGTCGATGCTTGAAAACCAACTTTTGGTGGTCCAAAAGCTTTTTCAGTGGGAAGGTCGTGATTCGAATTGGATCCATGAAAAATAATCAAGATGCCATGACTGTATCCGAACAGGACAGACTTCGAATTTGTGAACAAAGAGCAATCAAGAAGACCTATGACAGTGGCAGTTTGCAGCCAGCGAGGAACGACGAGGACCTCAGTCAAAGCGCTCTAACCGAGGCCCATGGAGACCAAGCAAGAGACAAAAACTGGCACTTGGGAAGCCCGGATGGAAAAGGAGGCCATTTCTGGTGTGCAATTAGCACCTAGCACTTATCGGTCATCACTGGGAAAAACCCCTCGAGAAGAAAAAAGCCCCAAAACGTTCGGTCGCATGGAAGCCGAGAAAATCGTGGGGAAAGCGCTAAGGCAAAAGGCGGGTCCCGCGCACCAAAACCGGTAGTATATCGGGGGCACCCTTGGGCGGTAAGCGGATTTGGAGAAAAACGAGTAATTCCATTTAGTGCCCAACGCATGGCAGGCGGATGAAAGATAAAACCACCACTCATCGCGCGCTAACAGTCGAGCGAGTCAACTGCGCGAAATGAGTGAATATCGTAGGACCTGGGGGCTCCAGATCTGATGGCGAAGATTGCGCCCGATGGAGGAACCGGATTTGACAGGGGATTAAGCTGCGACATAAAGAATTTTGAAGCCTGACTTGACAATGAGATGGCAGATGAGTCATTCCACAGCATAATTGGAAAACCGAATCGACGAGGAAGAGCTGGTGTAGTTCGTGAGAGGACAAGTGGCCACTCCCTGTGAGCCATTGATGATGATGCAAAGACGGGAACTCCAAGCAAGCAGCAGCAGGCGATCCAACAAGGGCGAAAGAGGAATTGAACAGTCAGGGACAAATTGGCTTTAAGCCATGAACAAACATAGAACAGAGGACACCGAGAAGAGAAAAGAATGAAGATAGAGAAAATAAAAGACAGTGAAGCAAGAAGCAGAAAGATAGAAGGCCAAGCCAACCTGCAGCATAAGGCAGCATCGAGCAGACAAAGAGCTTGAGAGGTTCAAGCAATCCCTGAGAGGATCTATCAGGAACTGAGCACCACATTGGGCTCCTCCCATTAAAGATCGGAGAGGTCAAGACTTGGAGAGGAAAAGAGTCTGTGCTCTCTAAGTGGCTTGGGGAATCCAAGAACCACCCTACCAAGCAATTCTATTTCAGGAGACTCAAATTGAGCTCCTCATTGTAATTCTCTGCTTTAAAGACACAATAAAAGAATGCCACCACTGAAAACTGGACCGGAGATGTAGCCCTGGAGAAGAGGGTGAACTCCTTATTAATTGTTGTTTTCTTGTATTTGCTTATTGTGTTTCTCTTACTGCTTCTATTTTCCAGTGTCTTTGTATTTTGCAATCTGATTGATCCATTGCCTAAAATGACATAAACACACACCAACACATGAGGCTATAATACCTTCATTCATTAATAACTTAACTGAGGTCACTCAAGAGTGATTTTCAGATCAAAGATCCTATTTTACTTAGGAAAATTGAAATAAATCTTCATAAAAACCCTTTTATACACTTTAGCCTCAGTCAATATGTTATATGATGAAATACTTTCGGAAAACATTGACTTAGCACTTTCCCATTAATTTGGTCATATTAACCATTAATGTTTTATTATATAATTCCCAAATAAAAAGAAAATTACCCACACCTGTATTATTATACTATGAAAAACCCCAAATTATTACATATCTTGCCCTGATGGTTAAGTATAACCATAAAAAAATAATATATGGGATTAATTAACTAATATGTAGTTGATTAAGAACCCAACCCCGCCACCATTTAAAGATGATTAATTTAGTCATCCGGCCTAATTAATAACTCTCCAAACCAATCAAATCACCCCTGATATGATTAAATCCTTTAATTAATATTGGGCCTACCCCTGTTATCCATCAATCACGTCATTACCCCGACCACCGTCCAATTACATCCTTCAGATCCAACGACCTTCGCTCATATCGCACGGGCCTTTTGGTCGACCTTTAGTGCGCGATGTGAGCGGTTTCATGAACAGTGTCGATGCTACGTGTCGAAAGATGTATGGAATCGCACTGGTCCCCCCAAATACCACTTACCCTCCAAAAGCGGTGCGATGAAACCTGCTTACCGCCTCCTGCAAACGACGAAACTTCAAGTCGCCTCCCTGCTGACGCCACCTGTCCATATCACTAAAGCCGCCAAAAACTTTGACTTTGCATAAAAAACAAAGTTAATCTATTTTTTGTCCTTATTCTAAAAACTCGTGCATGCAACCAAAACGTGAATTCAACCAGCTCGTACTCCAACCATCAACTGCCCCGAAAATTGCAGTCCAGTGCCACTCCATTCCACCATTTGCACCCAGTGAACCAGTACTCCATTGCAGCACTCCATAAACAGGTATTTACGAGTTTCCCTCCAAAAACCCTGTAAATACTTAATTTCCTCTGTGATTACATTGAAAACCCCAAAATTCAGTGTAATTCAGTTGCGAAACTTACAGTAAAAAAACCCAGGACCCCTGTTTCACCTATCCCACTCAAAAAATCCCATTTCCATCTCTAAATCCACAAGAACTAAATGGAAACCCCCGTAGCCCTCAATGTACCTCCTATCACTACTCCTCATAAGGATTTGGATTATTTGCCTTAGCAGATAAATATTTCCAAATCAAAGACCTCACATTTGATGACTCCCCCTTGAGACTACATTGTAAATACCGGAACCTTTTCCTCAATAATGTTGACAATATTGGTTTGTGGGAATCGAATCTCCCAAAGTACCAATTCCCTTCTGTGCACATTTTCCCCGACATTGTTCACCAGTGCCATGCCAATTATAACCCTAATCTCAGAGTTGTAATGTCCCCTGACCAACAAATCCTTTTTAGCACACTCCATCAATGAAATATTGCAGTTGCAACCTAGTCAAAACCTTACACCTCTCTCTATTTTTGATTTACTTGAAAAATCTTCCAAACTATCTCGTTCAGAGATTGCCAGTGTTTGCCAAATGTTCATGTTAGAGCAATACATTTTAGAAAACCCTCCACCCTACATGAAAACTACTTTTACAAGCTTAGGGAGGGATATTATTACCATGATTTCCTGTATTCTTGGTTTCTCAGGCAATGAATATGTGCATGAAATGAATTTTTCTTATATGACTATCTTCACCCCTGGCCAGCCCCCTGCTGCCAAGTATGACTATGCTACATTCATAGCTGACAAAATCCACGATCAGTTCATGAGATTGGAAAATGAGAGAGTGTTCAAGTATTCCACTATCTTGTATCACCTCTTCTTGTATTACCAAATTGACAAATTCTCATTCTTTGTGAATAAGCTTGATACTAGAGGTAATCCCAGATCAGTCATTTTCTGGACTTCCATCTTCGATTACTCATACACTTCTCCCCATTCATACAATGAATTCTTAGATCAATTTGTCTATCATGTAGCCACCATGCTGACAGGACATCCTCACCCAAGAATCAATGATGATATCAAGAGAATCCTTCAACTGTCAAAGCAGTACAAGATAGGTGACTGGTACTTGTACTAGAATCACTGAGATCCAAATCTATGGTTGTGAACTCCCTCCTTTCAAGCTACCTAAGTATGTTCCTATGAGATTGTTTGCCATGGAATATTACAGTAAAATGTTAAAGTCTGACCAAATTCATTTCACCAAGGCAAAGAAGAAAGCCCAATTGAGGATTAAAGACCACTTAGGCCCATCTGTGTGCAACAATAGAGAAGCAAGGAAAAGAGCAGAAGAAATCATAGAAACAAAAATGGGACTAAAGAAAATCTTTGCTTGGGTTTATGACCCTCATGGTTTCATCAATGACAGGAGGAAAAAACATAAGCTTTCACCCTACATCCATCACAGAATCCCTGAGATAGAACAATATGCCAATTTAGATGAATGGAGAGAAGGGACATTGATAGAGGAAGATAGTGATAAAGTTGAAGTTGAGAATGTGATGAAAGATTTGGAGAAGAGACTTGACCTGGACTCTTTTGTACAAGTGCCAGCTGAAACTTCTCAAAAGCCAACACAGGAAACTAGTGCTCCCACAGCAAAGCCAGAACAAACACAGGAAACTAGTGTTCCTACATCAAAACAAACAGAACAACCACAAGTATCAGAGCAGCCTGAAATCTCTGAAGAAAGAGCTCCACCACAGCCACACCTAGCTCCTACAAATATGGGAAATCCCCCAATTTTGTAGACTCCTCTGAATGTGGAAAAGAATTTGAAAAGAGATAAGGAAGTAGCTACCCCTTCTAGCAGACCTACAGATCAAACCTTTGCTAATAGGTAAAGGCTGAATCCTTATTCAGAGGAGGAGTTCATAGATGAAACCACAGAGAGCATAAGGAAGGAAGGAGCAGAAAGTCTACATACATCCCCAACAGGTGGGACACCTTCAAGCTCACAGAGGCAAGAACTAGAAAGGCAACAGAGTATAGAAGTTTCATCTCTCAGGTCTTCATCTGAGAAAATTATAGATATCAAAGGAAAGTTTAAGGAAATCAAGAGAAAGAATGAACAACTAAAGGCCCAAGCCTATGCTCAGTATTTAAAGATGGCCCCTTCAAACCAAACCAGAATGATGTTAGCCTTTGACATCAAAGAGGGAAAAATGCAAATGAGTTTCTTAAAAGCCACATTGATGCAGCCAAAATCCTTCGCAAATTATCTCAAAACTGACTTTGAAGTCATGGCTAAAGACATCCACCCCATAGACCAGATAGAACTGCACTGCACAAACAAGGGAGATGATCTATTCTACATTGACTAGC
Organism: Pinus tabuliformis; assembly: GCA_031772625.1. Classification (NCBI taxonomy): domain Eukaryota; kingdom Viridiplantae; phylum Streptophyta; class Pinopsida; order Pinales; family Pinaceae; genus Pinus; species Pinus tabuliformis. Next base: position 416,188,761 of record CM062812.1, on the reverse strand, counting down.
AAGGCAATGATGGCACATGGGTTGCAAAATTCACTGAGCAACACTACTGCCCAATTGCAACTAGAAAAGGCCTCCTCACAGGAAAAAGACAACAGAATCAAATCATTGGAGGAGTTGATTATTGAGTTGGGCCATGACCCAAAAGATGTCAAGGCAGCAGAAAACCTAATAAAGAAGAAAAGTGAAGATATAGTTGCACTTAGGAAACAATTGAAATTGCCACCACTCATTCACCCTCAGACTGTTGAAGTGATTGAGAAGAAAAATGCAGAATAGCTTATGGACTTGGTCCTTAAGCAAAATGGGCAATTAAAAGAAATAGAGCAGGAATTAGAGAAAGCAGTACAGTCAAGGTAGAGTCAGTCGACCACATAGCCCCAGACTGTAGTGCCTATAGTTTCAACAGCAGTCCGTTCTACACTAGCAAATGGTTTGGCACCAAACATTCCTTTAGCAACAACTACACCCATAGAGGCAACAGGTACATCACAAGCAGGAACATCAACACAGACAGTTGAGGACTTGATTAATTCCATGGAGGAGATGAAGCTCCAAGTCACAGAGGTGCAGAAAGTGAAAGAGAAATTCACTACTTTGGAGCAGAAATATGATATATCAAAAAATCAAATTTGCAAAAGAGATGAGGAAAAATAAAGGCTTGACCCAACGGGTTAAAGCACTGGAGAAAGACCTTACATTTGAAAAGCCCTTGATAGAGATCAAGAGGATATTGTGGACCAATATCATCAATTCCATCAATGATATTTGGTCATCCATTCAAATTATTTTTGAAAAAATTGATTTGGTTAAGCTTGCTCTTGAAGAAGTTCAAAGGACCAGAGAGGAATTGGGTAGAAAGCCTGAAGAGGCAATTCAGTTAATCAATTTTCTAAACAGTAGAAATAGGAAACAATTGGAACAATTAAACATTGAGGATAGGACTGCTACCATCCTCGAAATAAAGAAAGTATTGACCAAAAAGAATCTAATGCAAGGCCTAGAACGTAGATGTCTAAGCATGCAGGAAGATATCGATGAGTTCATGAGGAAATTTGGATTCTTACAAAGTAAAGGACTCCCAAGTCCTTTAGTCATCAATGACAAGCTAATGGTTCAGATAGATTACATCAACAAGTTGCATCAGCAAGCTAACAGTCAGGCCAATTCATCTGCAGTCAAAGCATTGCCCAAAGGGAAAGTTCTCTATGATGGTTTGGAGAACCCTTTTTACATTGAACATGAAGTGAAGCACCTATTCCCAGTGCAACCCAATTTTTTGAAATGTACTAAAGAAAATGAAATCTACAGGAAGCTAACAAGGACAAGAATACCAAAAGATGATTGGTGGACCAGCATGAATGACATCCTGTAAATTACCATGACTTAAGTGAGGTAAAGATAAAAAATTACCACAGTAAATTTTGGTAAAAAGGGTGAAAACGGGTGAACAGGTAAAGAGTATCAAATACAGGTGAAAGAGTATCAGTGAAAAGACAAAATCAAATGTCCAGCACAGAGTTACTAGCACGACAGCAAGATGCATATTCATAGGACCTGCCTCTAGCTCCTTCAACAAAAACAGGGACAGCAACAATCAGTTCACATTCTATTTCTACATTAGAGACCATATGTCTCTATATTCATGTAAAAGATATTTAGTTTCCCTAGAATATATCTCTCTTAGTCAGGAGATATTTTGATGTAAACATTTGTATAAATACTTCCTCATTTGGAGTATTGGGGGTGGATTCTTAGACATTTATGTGGACAATTTACTTTGGGAATTGAAGTGTTGTTGAAAAACTTTTGTATGGCTGGCTGGAACAAAGTAATAAAGCAAAGGACTTTTACCGGATACCTATGTCAAACAAGAAACAAATAAGTATTCTATACCCTGTGTTTTTACAGTTTTTCTAGTTTAATATATATTCATATGTGTTTCATATCTGAATGATAAATGAAAAGTTATATTTCAGAAAGAGCTTTATTGCATTATGACTTTAAAATCGTTTATATTCTTAATGTTTTCTTCCAAGCTATTATAGGTAGGGAATTCTTAAATGCTCCCTGCTTTCATAGTTTATCATTGTGGCCATTTAACAAGGAATACTTAATTTCTTTTTGTTAATGAGCACCCACTTTCCCTCATCTTGGACTCTATTGAAGGATTCTTAGTTGCCCTTCCTCCCTGTTCAAGACCATTTCACCCATTTGAAACTATCATTTTTCTTTTGTTTGGCTATCTTGCCTTGTGAAATTTCTCCTTTGTTAAATCAACCTGATCCAGTTAAGCCATCCTTCAGTTGACTCCATAGCCCAATGGCCTGAAATACCTTGTTCTATCCATCTGCTCTCGAATTCCACCACCAAACAAAATCAAAACCCCCCAAGCTTTCATAACTAGCCTAATATCTCACAAAACAAAGCTAAATCATAAAGAGAGAGCCCTCTCTGAGTATAGATTGGCTAGATTCTGTACTTAAAATATTGGTTTGTGGTTACCTCAGAGTGTCCCTTCTTTTGATAACTTCTAAGGGAAAATCTGAGTGATAACATAGTGGTGACTCCACTAGGGAAACCAATTCCTTAGTCAAAACACATCTTTAAGAAACACAAAGTTTGATTATATGCATCTTAAAGAGTTCATAGAAGTTATTTTGATGTCTTTATAAGAAATTGCAAAACGAAAAACCTAAAATCTGGCTTCAGAAAGGACTCGATACACTAGGGCTAATCCTGACCCTAATCCACCCCCAGTGTTTGAGAACCCCAATTTGATCCCCAGAATTCTTAGAAGACAAGAAAGCTCTGTTAACCCTTGACCCATCTTTAGATCTCAATCTTGTCCTGCTAAGTGGCTTTACCTAGAAGACCTACCCTTTGATGAGTACTTTGAAACCTCTCTGTTTCGGACTTCATCCGACTCTAAATTAATAGACCTAGTCCAAGACCCAGAGTTCATCAGAGAACTTGAGATCCAAAGAGCTAATTTTTTAATTGACCAACATTTACAGAACTCTCCTCAATCTGGTCTCACCACTGAAGAAACTCCTAACCCTTCCATAGTTACTTCTCCCTCCACTAGCTCATCATCTTTCCTCATATCTCTCAACCTCAAACCACTCCACAGTTGACTTTAACCCCTAGTCCTCCATCCACACCTCAAACATCCACTGTTACCCCAACTCCAGCCTTTGTTTCAACACTACCTACAGCAATGGCCAACAGATATGATCCCCTGGTACTACCAACCAATTTAGGTGCCATGCCCCAAGACTATCAAAGTAAGATCACATCCTTTGATGGCACTAGAACCTATACAGCCTAACAACATACTAGGAAAATGACTGATTATTTCGAAATGTATGAAATAGATACTGCTGATGTGCAAATGAGGATTTTCGTGAAAATCCTTACCATAGATGTTAAAACCTAGTTCAAAGCCTTAACACCCAATAGCATAGACAATCTAAGAACCCTCTACCAACAATTCCTGAATAGATGGGAGAAAAGAAAAGACCCTCTTCAAATCTTATCTGAATACGAGAACCTCAAAAGAGGACCACAAGAAACTGTGCAGGACTATTGCACTAGATTTAATAGTGTGTGTAGTGGTATTCCCCTTGACCTAAGGCCTCCCCTTGGCTTAGCCTTAATCAAATTCCCCGATGGATTTTATTATGATATGGCTTTCCAGCTGAGAGAATGAAACCCTCCTACATTGGAAGATATGCAAAGCATAGCAGTAAGCGTTGAAGCCAACCTGCTCTCTAAGAGATCCAAAGCTAGGAGTGAAAGAAGGATACCATTAAAAGAAGAAAGCTCACCCTTCAAACAAAATCTAGATGCCATAATTAAAGGAATGGATAGACTAGGAGACAAAGTGGAGATAATTGAAAGGAAATCTCCTTGGGATAGCTAGCAAACTAACCCAGGGAGAAATCCTAATTTTAGGAAAAATCAAAACCAAAACACTAGAAAGAATGGTCTTGACCAAAACATTAGACCCCCTTTCCAGGAGAACTATGCAGAAGCTTCTCACTCTAAAGGCCCAGAAGAAGATACTCAAATCAATTTGATGGGGCTTGATGATGAAGAAGAAGTTTTCTTATCCCAAGATGATCAGGAGGCTCACATACTTAAACAGTTTAAAACCCAATCAGGAGAATCTTTCGACTTTAGGCAGGGATATGACTCAGCTGTCTTTGAGGTGCACAAGCAATACAATCTAAGAAGTAGGAAAATTGATGTCCCTGAAACAAACAAGAAAATAGTCCCAAATCAGCCCAAAAAAGGTAAGACAATAAACAGACCATTGCAAATTCTTTCTAGATCAAACACTAATCCTCCTGACCCCATAATTGAAGATGTCTCTGATAATCAACCAAACAATAAACAACCTTCCACTTCCCCTCCTTCCAAGGAAACTGTGGAAGAACCTCCAAAGGTTGATTTAGGAGAATCAATGAATCATGACTCTAATCCTGAAAAGGAGAAAGACATAGAAAACACAACTGCTTGAAATCCAAGAGCCCAAATAGAAAAATCCTTTAATCTGGAAGCAGAAGTTGGCAAGCTGAAAATTTCTGTTCCATTATCTGAATTAGCTAAACATGATGTTTACCGGACTCAAATCAATAGATCACTGAAAATTATTGGAACTGAAGACTCAGTTAATCTTTATGATGATCAACCTGAGTTAGTATTTGGCCCAGAAGTGAATGGGAAACCATTGGAAGGAGGAATTCCTCCCTTCTATGTTAGCCTAAACATACATGATAAGATTCTTCACAATGCCATGTTTGACTCTAGAGCATCTCACAACCTTATGCCCAAATCTTTCATGGAAAAGCTAGACCTAGACATCACTAGACCATACAAAGATTTATTTTCTTTTGATTCCAGCCAAGTGAGATGTTTAGGATTGACAAAAGACTTATGTGTTTCATTGGTTCAATATTTTGCAAAAACAATATTAATGGGCATAGTGGTAGCTGATATACCACCCAAATATGGTATGTTGTTGTCAATATCCTGGGGTGCTAAGATTCAAGGATCTCTTCAACTGGATATGTCATATGCCGCTATATCAGTTTTTAGACAACCCAATAAACTATACAGAGAAACATTGATGAAATATGTAGTAAGTAGTCAGGAAAAACCCCAAAATTTCCCCATATACTCAGTATGCTCTGATATGGATTCTTTTATTCTTTACAATGCAAAATCCGGACCTTCAAATACCTTAGAATTTTTAGCAGCAGAACCAAAAGAAATTGAAAAAGAAAGGTCAATTGTTCATATTCAAGAAATATCAAATAACAAAGAAAAATCAAATGACAATGAAAAGCCAAATGCCATGGTTAAACAAGTTCCCACTACCCCAGATACAAATTATGAACATGAAATCCTTTGGCATTTAGAATTTGATGGCTCGGTAAATAAACTAGGAGTAGAAGCAAGAGTTTGGGTGTACAATTTAGAAAATGATCATGCTAAAGGCCATGGCTACATATTAAATTTTAGATGCACCAATAATATGGCAAAATATGAGGCTCTCTTGTTAGGTCTTAAACTTGTTAAAATATTAGGAGCTATAAGGGTGTGCATCATTGGAGATTCAGAATTAATAGTTAAACAGATTAAAGGGACTTACTCAACCAGGGATTCTAGACTAGGATATTACAGAGGAACAGTCATATAAATCCTCAACAATTTTTTTGAAACCCATCTTGCAACTATTCCCAGAAAACACAACCTGCAAGTCCACAGTTTTGCCATGTTTTCCAGCACATGCAAATTACCTTTTCAACCTAATCATCAATATACTGTTGAGATTAGGCACAGACTAGCCATCCTTGATAATCTTAAGAACTGGTAGGTTTTTGATAGTGATAAGCAGATTAATAATTTTTTAACTTTAGATGAGGAATTTTCTAAACTCAAAATAGATGTTGATACAGTTACTAATTCTAATCAAATAAATGAGGTAGAAATTAACATTTCGAAAGAGAATCTAATAAATATGCTTCACCCAACCAAATTCACACAAATAGAAATTCAAGACCTGAAACAAATGGACCTAGATAAAATAATTGAAGAAGAAACAGAGGTTATCAACCTAAAGGACAATCATTTACCCAAAGGATTGACTCCTCTTGAAGATTTTTTTGACTCTAATGACATTCCAAAGAAACCTAAAATGGAGCCTTTAACAACAGACATCGAAGAATATAACTTGGAAACACAGGAGAATCCAAAATTGATAAAATTGTCAAAATCTTTAACTCTTGATCAGAAGCTAAAGTATGTTGAACTTATGAGGGAATTCCAGGATGTCTTTGCCTGGAGTTATGAAGATTTGAAATCCTATGACACCTCTATTATTCAGCACACTATACCTTTGAAAGAAAATCAAAAGCCCTTTAAACAAAAACTCAGAAGAATTAACCCTGTGCTATTACCATCAATTGAGAAAGAAATCAAACACATGTATGAAGCAGGGATTATTGCCCCTATTAGGTTCTCAGAATGGGTATCTAATCTGGTACCTACTAGAAAGAAAACAGGTGAAATAAGATTATGTGTTGACCTAAGAAATGTGAACAAGGTCTCTCTGAAAGATAACTATCTGTTACCCAAAATGGACCATATATTGCAAAGGGTAGTTGGTTCTTCTAGAATCTCACTTTTAGATGGGTTTTCAGGTTATAACCAAATCTTAGTTCATCCTGATGACCAAGAGAAAATAGCATTTACAACACCATGGGGTACCTTCATGTACATTAAAATGCCCTTTGGACTAAAAAATGCAGGAGCAACTTTTCAAAGAGCAATGGACATTGCCTTTGCAAAAGAAATTCATGATTTTCTTGTTATATATCTTGATGATCTCACTGTTTTTTCTAAATCAGATCAGCAGCACTTGGAGCATCTCAAGCAAGTCTTTTTAAAGTGCAAAAAATATGGTATTTCTTTGAATCCAAAGAAGTGTTTGTTCGGTTTGGAGGAAGGAAAACTGTTAGGTCACATCGTTTCTAAGGATGGCATTAGGATTGACCTCTCCCAAATCGAAGCTATTTTACAAATTCCTTATCCCATAAACATTAAAGAGTTGCAGGGATTTTTAGGAAAGATTAATTTTTTAAGGAGGTTTATTTCTAACTTAGTTGAACTCATTAGATCATTAAATAACATGTTAAAGAAAGATTCAACCATTAATTGGACAACTGAGGCTAAGCAATCATTTGAAGAAATTAAAATAGCCTTAACAAGAACACCAGTCCTCACAATCCCATAGTTTGATCGAGACTTCATCATTTTTTATTTTGCATCAAAACACACCATAGCTGCAGTTTTACTACAATAAGATGATCAAGGATGTGAAAAACCCATAGCATTTTTTAGTAAAGCTCTTATAGATGCATCATTAAAATACAAAATAATGGAGAAACAAGCTTTCGCATTGGTAAAAGCTCTTAAAGATTTTAAGGTCTATATTTTATATTCTCATATTATAGCTTACGTTCCTAATGCAGTAGTTAAAGACATCCTGACTCATGATGGAATTGATGACAAAAGAGGTAAGTGGATAGCTACTATCTTAGAAAAAGATTTAGAGATAAAACCCAGTAAGCTAATTAAAGGTCAGGGATTGGCTAAACTCATGGCAGAAACTAATTGCCAAGCCCTAGACATAAATTTCATTGTAGAGCTGGATAACGAACATGAGATGGCAACTCCACAGATCAGCCAAGCCTTTTCAGATTCACCTTAGTATGCTGATATTATTTATGTGTTACAAAACCTGCAGGCTCCTCCAGGGTTGTCCAGAACCAAGAATACATTTTTGAAAATGAAGTCTTCAAAATTTGCATCTTAGATAATTCTTTATTTTGGAAAAATCATGAAGCCATTTTGTTAAATTTTTTATTGAAAGAAGAAGTTGACAAGGTTCTACAAGAATTTCATGCAGGGGACTGTGGTGGACACCTCTATTGAAGTCAACTGCTAACAAAATTCTAAGAGCTGGATTTTATTGGCCAACATTGTTTGCAGATGTAAAGAAATTTGTAAATTCCTACCACAAATGCCAAATATTTGAAGGAAAAAGAAAAGTGTTGCCTTTGCCATTGAAACCCATATCCACCGAGAAACCTTTTCAACAATGGGGTCTTGACTTCATTGGGGAAATTCATCCACCCTCTTCTGGTCAACAAAAATGGATACTCACTGCAACTAACTATTTTAAAAAATGGATAGAAGCCATTCCCTCCAGACAAGCCACAAACACTGTCATCATAGGATTTCTAGAGGCCAATATTCTGTCCAAATTTGGTTGCCCAGATAAAATTATCACAGATAATGTTGCAACCTTTAAGTCAAAGAAAATGATTAATTTCTGTAACAAGTACCATATCGCACTGGGTCATTCCACAACCTACTATCCTCAGGGGAATGGACTTGCAGAATCTTCCAACAAAAGTCTAACTAATATCATCAAAAAACTATTGGAAGAAAATAAGAAAACTTGGAACAAAAAATTGATCAATGCTTTGCGGGCAGACAGGCTTACAACCAAAAAATCCATTGGAACCAGTCCCTATGAGCTAGTATATGGCATGGAGGCTATTTTTGCATCATCTTTAGGGGTTCCTGTCATGAAATTACTGCAAGAAGCTCAAGTGGAACCAAATGATATACAGAGAAGGATAAACTAGACCATGCACTTGCAGCAAACCAGGGAGGAGGTGTACCAAAGATCACAAGTGCTACAATAAAAACTCAAGAAAATCTTTGACAAAAGGACCAAAGCAAAAGATTTCTATCTAGGATACAAAGTATTAAGATGGGATTCCAGAAGGGAGGACAAAGGAAAACATGGGAAGTTTGACTTCTTATGGAAAGGGCCATATATAATATATGCTTTCAGAGCAAACAATGCATATTTTCTTAAAGAGTTAAATGGTGCAGAACTTGAAGGAGGATCGGTTAATGGTTGGATGTTGAAACATTAATTTGATCCCAGTTTTTAACTCTGATTATATTTCCAACTGCACATAGTATATCCTTTATAATGTCAATGTTGATTCGTTGGTAAACTTGTGAAGTTGAAGCCTGAAGAGAAGGCCCTAAGCTTTAGAACCATTACTGTCATAAATACAATAAAGTAGCAGGAAAAGGAAGATTCCAGAGCACAATCAAAGTTGTTCAGAAGGCCATTGATCTACTATTCTTGAATTTCCTCTAGGGAAATCCATCCCCAAGCGGAGCCACTGTTATGCCCCTATACCAATAGTTGTCATATATCATGATTGACTTGGTTTAGCTTTGAAATATGTTCATACCTTTACTTGTTGCAAAGGTTTTCCATATTTGTGAAAAATAAAAAATTAAAAAATGTAAAGAGATTATACCCTAGAAAAATAATTAAAGGGTAAAAAGAAATAAAGAAAAGATCAAAAAAGGAAAGAAAATGAACCCCAACAAAAAGAAAAGACCATGAAAGTGTGCAATTCTAAATGCCACTACTATTTACTTTCTACATAATAAAGATTGTGTGCAGCTTGTCACCTATGCCACAATTCATGAATAGTCAAATAGTTTAAGCTTGACTAGTTCATATTTTCAATTTCATGTTTTAGAAGTAGAGAATAAAGATCTGACCAAATAGTGTAATCTTGGCAGATAAGTAGATAGGTAGAGTAAATAAAAGGAGCTCAACAGTGTAATCTGAGCCCTTAGATGTAATAAGTGTAGATTTAGATAGATATCACTATGTAAAAGAAAAGAATGTTTGAAAAGGGTTTGCCAGTCTAAGTGCACCCTAATAAAGAAGTGAAAATGATAGTATAAAATAGGTAGGGTAAGTAGATGATGGTTGCAGAATAAATGTGTGGTGAATGTTAAGTTTAAATGCTTAAATATTTTAACTTTCATCACTAGGCAAAGGCATGTATCACATGGAAGGCACGTCAACATTCAAAGTCACAACAATTAACCCCCGCATTCATTTCCCCTAAAATTTTCACTAATTCCATAAGTGCTAAAGGTAATTGCCATAGTTAGAGGGGCTCAGAGCATTTCTCTAACTTTTGGATGAACTGGACCCTCAGCCCAATAATTGGAAATGCCTAAAGTACTTAAGTCCCTTTCATCAACACTACCGCCCCATAAGATCACTCATTCCTTTGATAAAACTTTTCCTAAGTAAAATAGGAAATTGAAATAAATCTTCATAAAAACCCTTTTATACACTTTAGCCTAAGTCAATATATTATATGATGAAATACTTTCGGAAAACATTGGACTTAGCGCTTTCCCATTCATTTGGTCATATTAACCATTAATGTTTTATTATATAATTCCCAAATAAAAGTAAAATTACCCACGCCTGTATTATTATATTATGCAAAACCCCAAATTATTACATATCCCACCCCAATGGTTAAGTATAACCATAAAACAAATAATATATGGGATTAATTAACTAATCTGTAGTTGATTAAGAACCCGACCCCGCCACCATTTAATGAGGATTAATTTAGTCATCCGGACTAATTAATAACTCTCCCAACCAATCAAATCGCCCTCGATATGATTAAATCCTTTAATTAATATCGGGCCCGCCCCTGTTATCCATCAGTCACGTCATTACCCCAACCACCGTCCGATCGGATCCTTCAAATCCAACGGCCTTTGCTCATATCGTGCGGGCCTTTTGGTCAACCTTTAGCACGCGATGTGAGCAGTTTCATGAACAGTGTCGATGCTACGTGTCGAAAGATGTATGGAATCGCACTGCTCCCCCCAAATACCACTTACCCTCCAAAAGTGGTGCGATGAAACCCACTTACCGCCTCCCGCTAACGACAAAACGTCAAGTCACCTCCCCGCTAATGCCACCTGTTTGTATCACGAAACCTGCCAAAAACTTTGACTTTGCATAAAAAACAAAGTTAATCTATTTTCCGTCCTTATTCTAAAAACTCATGCATGCAACCAGAACGTGAATTCGACCAACTCGTACTCCAACCATCAACTGCCCCGAAAATTGCAGTCTGACGCCACTCCAGTCCACCATTTTCACCCAGTGAACCAGTACTCCATTGCCAATCACTCCATAAACAAGTATTTACTAGTTTCCTTCCAGAAACCCTATAAATACTTAATTTCCTCTGTGATTACGTTGAAAACCCCAAAATTCAGTGTAATTCAGTTGCGAAACTTACAATAAAGAAACCCAGGACCCCTGTTTCACCTATCCCACTCAAAAAACCCCATTTCCATCTCTGAATCCACAAGAACTAGAAATGGAAACCCCCGTAGCCCTCAATGTACCTCCTATCACTACTCCTCATAGAGATTTGGATTATCTACCCTTAGCAGATAAAGATTTCCAAATCAAAGACCTCACATTTGATGACTCCCCCTTGAGACTACATTGTAAATACCAGGACCTTTACCTCAATAATGTTGACAATATTGGTCTGTGGGAATCAAATCTCCCAAAGTACCAATTCCCTTTTGTGCACATTTTCCCAGACATTGTTCACCAGTGCCATGCCAATTATAACCCTAATCTCAGAGCTGTAATGTCCCCCAACCAGCAAATCCTTTTTACCATTACAGCAGACTCCATCAATGAAATATTGCAGTTGCAACCTAGTCAGAACCTTACCCCTCTGTCTATTTCTAATTTACTTGACAAATCTTCCAAACTATCCCGCTCAGAGATTGCCAGAGTTTTCCAAATGTTCATGTTAGAGCAATACATTTCAGAAAACCCTCCACCCTACATGATAACTGCTTTTACAAGCTTAGGGAGGGATATTATTACCATGATTGTCTGTATTCTTGGTTTCTCAAGCAATGAATATGTGGATGAAATGACTTTTGCTTATATGACTATCTTCACCCCTGGCCAGCCTCCTGCTACCAAGTATGACTATGCTACATTCATAGCTGACAAAATCCATGATCAGTTCATGAAATTGGAAAATGAGAGAGTGTTCAAGTATTCCACCATCTTGTATCACCTCTTCCTGTATTACCAAACTGACAAATTCTCATTCTCTGTGAATAAGCTTGATACTAAAGGTAATCCTAGATCAGTGATTTTCTGGACTTCCATCTTTGATTACTCATACACTTCTCCCCATTCATACAATGAATTCATAGATCAATTTGTCTATCCTGTAACCACCATGTTGACAGGACATCCTCCCCCAAGAATCAGTGATGATATCAAGAGAATCCTTCAACTGTCAAAGAAATACAAGATAGGTGACTGGTACTTGTACTAGAATCACACTGAGATCCGAATCTATGGTTGTGAACTCCCTCCTTTCAAGCTGCCTAAGTATGTTCCTATGAGATTGTTTTCCTTGGAATATTACAGGAAAATGTTAAACTCTGACCAAATTCATTTCACCAAGGCAAAGAAGAAAGCCCAATTGAGGATTAAAGACCACTTAGGCCCATTTGTGTGCAACAGTAGAAGCAGGGAAAAGAGCAGAAGAAATCATAGAAACAACAATGAGACTAAAGAAAAGCTTTGCTTGGGTTTATGACCCTCATGGTTTCATCAGTGACAGGAGGACAAAACATAAGCTTTCACCCTACATCCATCACAGAATCCCTGAGATAGAACAATATGCCAATTTAGATGAATGGAGAGAAGGGACATTGATAGAGGAAGATAGTGATAAAGTTGAAGTTGAGAATGTGATGAAAGATTTGGAGAAGAGACTTGACCTGGACTCTTTTGTACAGGTGCCAGCTGAAACTTCTCAAAAGCCAACACAGGAAACTAGTGCTCCCACAGCAGAGCCATCACAGGAACAAACATAGGAAACTAGTGTTCCTACATCAGAACAAACAGAACAACCACAAGTATCAGAGTAGCCTAAAATCTCTGAAGAAAGAGCTCCACCACAGCCACACCTAGCTCCTACAAATATGGGAAATCCCCCAGTTGTGCAGACTCCTCTGAATGAGGAAAAGAATTTGAAAAGAGATAGGGAAGTAGCTACCCCTTCTAGCAGACCTACAGATCAAACCTTTGCTAAGAGGCAAAGGTTGAATCCTTATTCAGAGGAGGAGTTCATAGATGAAACCACAGAGAGCATAAGGAAGGAAGGAGTGGATAGTTTACATACATCCCGGACACCTTCAAGCTCATAGAGGCAAGAACTGGAAAGGCTGCAGAATATAGAAGTTTCATCTCTCAGGTCTTCATCTAAGAAAATTATAGATATCAAAGGAAAGTTTAAGGAAATAAAGACAAAGAATGAGCAACTAAAGGCCCAAGCCTATGCTCAATGTTGAAAGATGGCCCCTTCAAACCAACCCATATTGATGTCAGCCTTTGACATCAAAGAGGGCAAAATGCAAATGAGTTTCTTAAAACCCACAGTGTTGTAGCCAAAATCCTTGGCAGATTATCTCAAAATTGACTTTGAAGTCATGGCTAAAGACATCCACCCCATAGACCAGATAGAACTGCACAAACAAACAGGGGAGATGGTCTATTCTACACTGACTAGCAAGGCAATGATGGCACATAGGTTGCAAAATTCACTAAGCAACACTACTACCCAATTGCAACTAGAAAAGGCCTCCTCACAGGAAAATGAAAATAGAATCAAATCATTGGAGGAGTTGATTATTGAGTTGGGCCATGACCCAAAAGATGTCAAGGCAGCAGAAAACCTAATAAAGAAGAAAAATGAAGATATAGCTGCACTTAGGAAACAATTGAAATTGCCACCACTCATTCACCCTCAAACTGCTGAAGTGATTGAGAAGAAAAATGAAGAAGAGCTTATGGACTTGGTCCTTAAGCTAAATGAGCAATTAAAAGAAATAGAGCAGGAATTAGAGAAAGCAGTACAATCAAGGCAAAGTGAGTCGACAACACAGCCCCTGACTGTAGTGCCTATAGTTTCAACAGCAGTCCCTTCTACACTAGCAAATGTTTTGGAACCAAACATTCCTTTAACAACAACTGCACCCATAGAGGCAATAGGTACATCACAAGCAGCAACATCAACACAGACAGTTGAGGACTTGATTAAGTCCATGGAGGAGATGAAGCTCCAAGTCACAGAGCTAAAAAAAGTGAAAGAGAAATTCACTACTTTGGAGCAGAAATATGATAGATCAAAAAACAATTTTGCAGAAGAGATGAGGAAAAAAAAAGGCTTGACCCAATAGATTAAAGCACTGGAGAAAGAACTTACATTTGAAAAGACCTTGACAGAGATCAAGAGGATATTGTGGACCAATATCATTGATTCCATCAATGATATTTGGTCATCCATTCAAATTATTTTTGAACAAATTGATTTGGTTAAGCTTGCTCTTGAAGAAGTTCAAAGGACCAGAGAGGAATTGGGTAGAAATCTTGAAGAGGCAATCCAGTTAATCAATTTTCTTAACAGTAGAAATAGGCAATAGTTGGAACAATTAAACATTGAGGATAGGACTGCTACCATCCTCGAAGTAAAGAAAGTATTGACCAAAAAGAATCTAATGCAAGGCCTGGAACGTAGATGTCTAAGCATGCAGGAAGATATCGATGAGTTCATGAGGAAATTTGGCATCTTACAGATTAAAGGACTCCCAATTCCTTTAGTCATCAATGACAAGCTAATGGTTCAGATAGACTACATGAACAAGTTGCATCAACAAGCTGACAGTCAGGCCAATTCATTTGCAGTCAAGGCATTGCCCACAGGGAAAGTTCTCTATGATGGTTTGCAAAACCTTTTTTACATTGAACATGAAGTGAATCACCTATTCCCAGTGCAACCCAATTTTGTGAAATATATTGAAGCAGATGAAATCTACAAAAAGCAGACAAGGACAAGAATACCAAAAGATGATTGGTGGTCCAGCATGACTGACATCCTGTAAATTACCATGACTTAAGTGAGGTAAAGAGAAATAATTACCACGGTAAATTTTGATAAAAAGGGTGAAAAAGGGTGAACAGGTAAAGAGTATCAGATACAGGTGAAAGAGTATCAGTGAAAAGACAAAATCAGATGTCCAACACAGAGTTACTAGCATGATAGCAAGATGCATATTCATAGGACCTGCCTCTAGCTCTTCAACAAAAACAGGGACAGCAACAATCAGTTCACATTCTGTTTCTATATTTGAGACCATCTGTCTCTATATTCATGTAAAATATATTTAGTTTCCCTAGAATATATCTCTCTTAGTTAGGAGATATTTTGATGTAAACATTTGTATAAATACTTCCTCATTCGAAGTATTGGGGGTGGATTCTTAGGCATTTCTGTAGACAATTTACTTTGGGAATTGAAGTGATGTTGAACAACTTTTGTATGGCTGGCTGGAACAAAAGTAATAAAGCGAAGTACTTTTACAGGATACCTGTGTCAAACGAGAAACAAATAAGTATTCTATATCCTGTGTTTTTACAATTTTTCTGGTTTAATAAATATTCATATGTGTTTCATATCTGAATGATAAACGAAAATTTATATTTCAGAAAGAGCTTTACTGCATTCTGTCTTTAAAATCATTTATATTCTTAATGTTTTCTTCCAAGCTATTATAGGTAGGGAATTCTTAAGTGCTCCCTGCTTTCATAGTTTATCATTGTGACCATTTAACAAAGAATACTTAATTGCTTTTTGTTAATGAGCACCCACTTTCCCTCATCTTGGACCCTGTTGAAGGATTCTTAGTTGCCCTTCCTCCCTGTTCAAGACCATTTCACCCATTTGAAACTATCATTTGTCTTTTGTTTGGCTATCTTGCTCTGTGAAATTTCTCCTTTGTTAAATCAACCTGATCCAGTTAAACCATCCTTTAGTTGACTCCATAGCCCAATGGCCTGAAATACCTTGTTCTATTCATCTGCTCTCGAATTCCACCACCAAACAAAATCAAAACCCCCCAAGCTTTCATAATTAGCCTAATATCTCACACAACAAAGCTAAATCATAAATTGAGAGCCCTCTCTGAGTACAGATTGGCTAGATTCTGTACTTAAAAGATTGGTTTGTGGTTACCTCGGAGTGTCCCTTCTTTTAATAACTTCTAAGGGAAAATCTGGTGTTTCCATTCTCTTACTTTTTGGCTCATTTCACCCATTTGAAACTATCATTTGTCTTTTGTTTGGCTATCTTGACCTGTGAAATTTCTCCTTTGTTAAATCAACCTGATCCAGTTAAGCCATCCTTCAGTTGACTCCATAGTCCAATGGCCTGAAATACCATGTTCTATCCATCTGCTCTCGAATTCCACCACCAAACAAAATCAAAAACCCCCAAGCTTTCATAACTAGCCTAATATCTCACAAAACAAAGCTAAATCATAAAGAGAGAGCCCTCTCTGCGTACAGATGGGGTAGATTCTGTACTTAAAATATTGGTTTGTGGTTACCTCGGAGTGTCCCTTCTTTTGATAACTTCTAAGGGAAAATCTGAGTGATAACAGGTAGCACAGATTGCTTTTTCTTGGCCTTATGAGAGGTAACTTCCTCAATCTTTCCCTCACTAGTTCCCACATCTTCCATTTTTCTTATTGATTCATCAATGGTGATAGGAATATTTGAAGGAGGTTGAGGCTTCCCTTGCCTTATCCTGGTTCTCTTCCTTGTTTTAAAATATAAGGGGTCTTTCCTTGGCTATTTTATTTTTGGATTGACAGGTGTACCAATTGTGGCTAATGTGGTAGCTACTTCTTGCTCAATGTTTCTTGGTGAGAGGCTTATTCATTGTCCTTGTCTTTCTGTCTCTTGAGTATTGATGGTCTCTTAAGGGTTCTCTCCCTTTGTTATTTGTTCCTCTTCCTCTCTTTCCTTGGCTTATGCTTCCTCCTTCTCTTCCTCATTTCCTTCCCTACTCCCGATACTAGAGGTCGGTGTTCCTTCTTGGCTCTGACTCTGGCTCTTTGGCTCTAGCTCTGGCTCTTTGGTTCTTCAGCTCTGGCTTCTTTCTGCCCTCTATCAGTTCACAGCCGTCTTGGCTTTTCACTTGGCTTCCAAGTGACTCCCTTGGCTGCTCTTTTCCTTCTGCACTGCCTCTTTGGCTTCTGCGCTGCTTCTTTGCCTTAGCTTCCTGCTTTGGCTTCCTTTTAGCAATAAAACCCAACAACAATCAACAACAGCAACCAACAACAACTCAACAGCCCCTGTCTCTGTCGTTCTGTGGTTTTTAATCCAAATCAGTGCTGTCTTTTCATTTTCCCTCTCAAACTCTTTGTCTTCCTGTTTTGGTCCGCTTAAATCCCCTCTCTGAGCGTTAGCAATCATTGCTAAACGCCCTCAGGATGAATTCTACCTATTCTGTAACGGAATGGATCATCGGCGTTTGAAATCCTTAGAAACAGTTGTTCCATGTTTACACAGAGAATGCTGTAAAACACGGGAAAATCCGTAGAAACATTGTGTTAGTGTCAGTCTTTCCAGCCTTCCTCCAGTGATCAAATGTGCTCTTACAAAGTGATTTTGAAGTGTCAAGGTCAAATTTTGTCATTTCAGTGAGTCTTCAAGCAAAATTTGGTCACTAGGCATTAGGTCTAGGGTTTGCTTTCACTCTTCTCAAAGTTGTCCAAATGGCGGTCCATGTCATCATTCAGCTGAGTCTATCATCATTCATAGGGTTTTTATTATCATATCAGTGTCTAATGAGTCTTTTTACAACTTATTCATGCTTCACTTGTGCCTAGGCAAGGTCATTTCCCTCTCCTAGGGTTTTGAAGGCAATTTCTCTTGGGCGGCTAAATAATCGGCAAAACTCATATCCTGATGTTCATACACCTTCCCCTATCCTTAAAGTACCTTATCAAACACTTCCCAACACTCAGATCCCCCAAATTCCTCATTTTTTCACAAACCCTAGTTTCTAGCTACAACCTGGCAATTTTCTAGGTTGGGCCTGTGTTTTGCCCTTTTGGACCCCTTCCCCTCACTCAATCTCTGAGATTCCACTTTCCCCTACTTCCTAACATCCCTCCCTACTCCCCAAAATTTCCCCAAGAATTTAGAATCCCCCTATCCCCTTCATTTCGCTCCATTTCGACAAAATCCCTTGTTTCACACATCGGGACAAGTTGCACTCAAATGATGTTTCAGAGCAACAAAAGATGAATTTTGGAAAAATGAGAGAGGTTTTTGTCCATAACATGCCAAAGAAGAAAAACCTCCTTCACTTTTTGCACAGGTGTCATGGTTTTAGAGAAATACCAAAATTACAATCGCCGAATCCAAGGAGTTTGGCCAAGGCACAAAAAAGGAGAAAGAAGACCAATCCACTCCGTATCTTAGCTGAGGCTTCACTCAAAGATCATGGCACTCACTATCTCAGCCACAGCACAAATCCCAAAAAATTTTGAGAATTTTGGGTAATTTTGGCATTTTTTGGAAATTTACAGGTTTTGGCTCCTCAACGAGTCTCACCCCCGATGAGACCCTTTGTCATGGCAACTCCTTTTCACAAAAACTCAGCATTTCCTGATTTTTTATGCAAATTTACATATGCCCATGGATGGACTTGAGTTTTTATGGGGTTTTGGGCCTCCAGAAGGTCAAAATACATGCAAAATTTGACTTTCTGCCCCTTTTTTGAGTTGCAGAAAGCAGTCTTGGGAGAATTGAGTTTTGACTGGGAAAATGAACTCCAAATTCAAAAATTATAGTTGGGTTGGAAAGTAGACTCAAATACCTTTCCAACGAGCTATCCTGCACCCAATTCTGACACCTGGAAGTGCCCCAAACAGAGCTCCAAAGGGGCGCGACCCGTTGAGCAGGGGGGCGCGACCCGTTGAGCAGACTTTGCCAGATTTCACTGTACAGCTCGGAAAAGCACAGTTTGACTTGGTTTGACTTTTTGGGGTTGAAGATGATTATCTTTGATGTAATTTTTGTAACTCTAAGACACTTTTACTCTTGTTTAACACTTCTAGAAGATTCATTCATGTAATGGGTAAATATGTAATGTATGAATTGGTTTCCAAGTTTATAGAGGCAAGTTGTTTTGACTGCCTAGTTTGTAGTGCTTAGTTTAGAAGTGGTTGAAACAGCTCCTAGGATAGTGAGCTCGACCCATGGAGGCAGGGAAAGAGGTTAGATCATCTATATTATGTACTTTCTTGCTCATTTTCATGGTTGGACTCTTGAGGGAGAAGCTATCATTGTATTATTTCACTGTATCTCTGCAATTTTTGGCTAAGGAAGACCAGGGTTTTGCAGTCATCTTTGGGATTCTTGTGGACTCATGTGTTGATGGTGTGTTTCTTCATGTTCTTGTAAACTTTGTTATGTGAATCATTTCCTTTCCATTACTGCTGCACATTAAACAAATGAAGTGTTAAAGTATGAATTCATGCTAGCCATGCTCTGCTTTTAAATTTGTTTAATTTCAATGTTTTCTACTGTTTAAGGAGAATTCAAAGTATTATTTGCTCTCCTTAGCTCCTCACCGGTCTTTTCCATCCACTCACCTCAATCAAAGGCATCAATACGGTCTCCTACCTCGCCCCAAAGAACCCCCTGCAGAAACTGTGTCAAATCCCCGCACCCAAAATTGCAATTCCTCAATTTGCCACCAAAAACCCAAAAAACCCCAAATCAACCTTTTTAATAAGTTTACTAGCCTAATATCAGTGTTACCTTGTTGGTCATCTCATCCCATTGAAGATTTTATCGAGATTGACCGAAGAGAGCCTTCTCCTGCCCCGTAGGGCTAGCTACGAGGCTAAATGGTTTGATGTAGCCTTGAGGTTTACCTTTCTCAGCCTGAGGTGAAATTTCAAGAGCTAACATACTGGCGACCATACTGGGGAGAACAAACTTGTCTGTGGGTTGATGTGTTTGTTTCATAAGTCTTAGACGGAGCCTGAAGTTACGCCAGGTAGCCTTCGAAAACGCTCTTGCTTTGCATCAGCGCAAGTAGATAAACGCTGCTTCAGTCAATCTCCGTGAGCTTGTGAATACGGCCACTTCGATTGCATTTTACCCCAGTACATGTATCAAGTTCAGATCTGATTGTTGATAGTGGACAACAATCAGACAGTGACAAGGCTGAAATCATTCACTTGGCGACTCTAAATCAGTTTTGAGATCAGATCCAAAGACTCCACTGGAGGATGATCCCGACCAACAAAAAAATGAAAGGGGAATATGGACAGATCAGGTACTCAAGTTGGAATTTCATCCAAGATATTTTGTTCTTTGTTCTAAATTATTTCTCCTCTTTTCCTGAGAATGTAAAAAGGGCTTTGCAAAGTATACTGTATTTGAGAAGAGATCCTCGACCTACAGTTAATTATTTTCCTTCGAAGATTGTGAATACCAAAGATTTGCATACCTTTGAGCTTGATCAAGACCTTTCTTCCGAATTTTGTGATGGCCATCTTCAAGTTGATGAACCTCAAGTGACCAAAACTAATTCTATACCTATTGTACATACCCCTATACCTTGTAAAATTCCAGATCGGTATAAACCTCTTGTTTTACCTTCTGTTCTTCATGCTTTCCCCAAAAACTATGATCTATATTTGCCGATGTTTGATGGTGAATGTAAGAATGTCAACGCTGAGCAACATGTCCAGAATTTTGAGAATTTTCTAGATCTTTTTGAAGTTGATGAAGAAGATGTTAGTATAAGGCTTTTTACTCTTTCTTTGCAAGCCAAAGTGAAGAGTTGGTTCAAAGCCCTGCCTGATGCGAGCATCTCAGATTTCCAGCAGTTTGTCAAAGTTTTTCTCGACAGGTGGATGATCGGACAAAATCTTTTCTTGATTGTAGAAGAGTATAACCAGCTGAAAAGATTGCCAGGGGAGACAGTACAATAGTTTTCGGCCAGATTTAACCAAGTTTATTATTCGATGCCAGTTGATATAAGACCTTCTCCTAGATCTGCTCTCTTGCACTATCCGGGCGCCTTTGATCCGGAGATGGAGTTTCAGCTGAGAGAAAGGGATATTGCAACACTTCACGAGATGCAAAACAATGCAGTAAGTGTAGAAGCTCATCTGCTGATCCGAAGGGCAAGGTTGAAAGAAGAAGAGATGAAAAACATAGATCCGGAAAAATCAACATATTTAGAGGTGAAGCTTGACATTTTGGTAAGTGCCGTGGAAAAGATGATGGACAAGATCAACACAAGAAATGCTTATGATGTTCAAGATCATGGCGTGCTGATTGAAGAAGAACAAGTTGCTGATTCAAAATATTTTGTTTCTGATCCCAGTTGTCATAGTGATTGTTTTATAGATCATTGTGAAGAAGAGAAAGCTGTTGATATGATGTGTATGTTTGATGATGATTTGCCTCGGTTTGATGAGTATGATGATGATTATGTTCTCCAAACAAAAGCTAATCTTACAAACAAATCAGCAGCTAGTTTGTGGGAGGAAGAAGTTCATTTTCAACAGCTTGAATACAATGTTCAGCCATCACATATCAGCTATGACAGTGATGAGGAAAGTGCAGCAAATTTTGAACTAAGTGAAGGATCTTTACCTTTTTGTTTTGATTCATGTCAGTTCATTAAAGACAACTTCCATGAAATTAGAAATCAGTTGTCAACAAGTCTTGATCTAGACCATCTTGGAGGCAATAAAAACCTTGTTCCAGACTTCTCATATTCAGATTTGCAGCCCCCAAATGCCATTGGTTTTCAAGTTGCAGATGAAAGCATGGAAGCTGACATATTTGATCAAATGATACAAGAAGGTGACTCCGTACCATTCTGTTTTGAATCATTTCAGTTTTTGAAGGATAGATTGCATAGTAAATCTTCAAATGAACAGCCTATAACAAATCAGCAATCTCTCAGTGTTAATGTTGAGGATGAGACAGATAACAAAATTCTTGAGCAGCCTGTAGCATCAGATTTGCAGCCACCAAATGAAATTGAAGGGCAGATTATAGATGAAGGTGTGGCAGCCGAAATACCTGATTTGATGATGCAGGAAGATTCTATACCCTTTTGTTTCGAAGCATTTCAGTTTATAAGGCAGAATTCTCGTAAAATCTCTCAAGAACAAGATGAGCAGCATGTAGGCAATCATGTAATCACAATGGAACCAATAGAAATGGGATTGCAGCAGTCTTTTCAAGTTTTTCATGATCCAATAGCTGATGTTTTGGATGAGGTTTGCAGTCAAAGTCTTTCTCCATTGATTACATGTGAGCTTGAAACATGTGCTGATATGAATTTGATCCGGCAGCCGGTTTCTTTGTCATTTTCAGCAGAGGTCTCGTCACAAGGTTCAGATCAAAGTTTGCATTCATGGTATGAGGAAACGAGAAGTAATCCATTGCATGAGCTAAGTTCCAGTGTGCTTGAATTTCAAGACCCTTATGCAGTGTTTTTGGAGGCGGATAGAGAATTCATATCATTCAACGGATCTGTTTCTAAGTTGTCATGGGAGTTGCATTTTATTAGTTCTCTCTTGTTGGTCATAAGCGAGAACTTGTGGAGAATTCGAACAGCAGATCAAATACTTGCTTGGTTACATTGGTTGTTTCATTTCACTTGATCAGGTGATGTATGAAACTGTTAGAGTAGGTTGTGATGAATAAGCTCCCCTTTGAGCATCATTTTCAGTTTGTCGGTTGTGCTTAAGTATTGAGTCAGTTTTTAGTTGAGTGAGAGTCAATTTGTGTTTTCAACTCATCAGTTTTTAGTCATGCATTTCAGCTTGAGTTTTTGACTCCATTGCCCAATAATTGTAAGGCACTGGTCTGCTCTCCCAGAGGTCTAAGGTTCTTGGCACCTCCAAGGAGCTACCATCCCCATTGGAGCCAATGTTAGTGTCAGTCTTTCCAGCCTTCCTCCAGTGATCAAATGTGCTCTTACAAAGTGATTTTGAAGTGTCAAGGTCAAATTTTGTCATTTTAGTGAGTCTTCAAGCAAAATTTGGTCACTAGGCATTAGGTCTAGGGTTTGTTTTCACTCTTCTCAAAGTTGTCCAAATGGCGGTCCATGTCATCATTCAGCTGAGTCTATCATCATTCATAGGGTTTTTATTATCATATCAGTGTCTAATGAGTCTTTTTACAACTTATTCATGCTTCACTTGTGCCTAGGCAAGGTCATTTCCCTCTCCTAGGGTTTTGAAGGCAATTTCTCTTGGGCGGCTAAATAATCGGCAAAAATCATATCCTAATGTTCATACACCTTCCCCTATCCTTAAAGTACCTTATCAAACACTTCCCAACACTTAGATCCCCCAAATTCCTCATTTTTTCACAAACCCTAGTTTCTAGCTACAACTTGGCAATTTTCTAGGTTGGGCCTGTGTTTTGCCCTTTTGGACCCCTTCCCCTCACTCAATCTCTGAGATTCCACTTTCCCCTACTTCCTAACATCCCTCCCTACTCCCCAAAATTTCCCCAAGAATTTAGAAGCCCCCTATCCCCTTCATTTCGCTCCATTTCGATAAAATCCCTTGTTTCACACATCGGGACAAGTTGCACTCAAATGATGTTTCAGAGCAATAAAAGATGAATTTTGGAAAACTGAGAGAGGTTTTTGTCCATAACATGCCAAAGAAGAAAAACCTCCTTCACTTTTTTCACAGGTGTCATGGTTTTAGAGAAATGCCAAAATTACAATCGTCGAATCCAAGGAGTTTGGCCAAGGCACAAAAAAGGAGAAAGAAGACCAATCCACTCCGTATCTTGGCTGAGGCTTCACTCAAAGATCATGGCACTCACTAGCTCAGCCACAGCACAAATCCCAAAAAATTTTGAGAATTTTGGGTAATTTTGGTATTTTTTGGAAATTTACAGGTTTTGGCTCCTCAACGGGTCTCACCCCCAGTGAGACCCTTTGTCATGGCAACTCCTTTTCACAAAAACTCAGCATTTCCCGATTTTTTATGCAAAGTTACATATGCCCATGGATGGACTTGAGTTTTTATGGGGTTTTGGGCCTCCAGAAGGTCAAAATACATGCAAAATTTGACTTTCTGCCCCTTTTTTGAGTTGCAGAAAGCAGTCTTGGGAGAATTGAGTTTTGACTGGGCAAATGAACTCCAAATTCAAAAATTCCAGTTGGGTTGGAAAGTAGACTCAAATACCTTTCCAACGAGCTATCCTACACCCAATTATGACACCTGGAAGTGCCCCAAACAGAGCTCCAAAGGGGCGCAACCCGTTGAGCAGACTTTGCCAGATTTCACTGTACAGCTCGGAAAAGCACAGTTTGACTTGGTTTGACTTTTTGGGGTTGAAGATGATTATCTTTGATGTAATTTTTGTAACTCTAAGACACTTTTACTCTTGTTTAACACTTCTAGAAGATTCATTCATGTAATGGGTAAATATGTAATGTATGAATTGGTTTCCAAGTTTATAGAGGCAAGTTGTTTTGACTGCCTAGTTTGTAGTGCTTAGTTTAGAAGTGGTTGAAACAGCTCCTAGGATAGTGAGCTCGACCCATAGAGGCAGGGAAAGAGGTTAGATCATCTATATTATGTACTTTCTTGCTCATTTTCATGGTTGGACTCTTGAGGGAGAAGCTATCATTGTATTATTTCACTGTATCTCTGCAATTTTTGGCTAAGGAAGACCAGGGTTTTGCAGTCATCTTTGGGATTCTTGTGGACTCATGTATTGATGGTGTGTTTCTTCATGTTCTTGTAAGCTTTGTTATGTGAATCATTTCCTTTCCATTACTGCTGCACATTAAACAAATGAAGTGTTAAAGTATGAATTCATGCTAGCCATGCTCTGCTTTTAAATTTGTTTAATTTCAATGTTTTCTACTGTTTAAGGAGAATTCAAAGTATTATTTGCTCTCCTTAGCTCCTCACCGGTCTTTTCCATCCACTCACCTCAATCAAAGGCATCAATACGGTCTCCTACCTCGCCCCAAAGAACCCCCTGCAGAAACTGTGTCAAATCCCCGCACCCAAAATTGCAATTCCTCAATTTGCCACCAAAAACCCAAAAAACCCCAAATCAACCTTTTTAATCAGTTTACTAGCCTAATATCATTGTTACCTTGTTGGTCATCTCATCCCATTGAAGATTTTATCGAGATTGACCGAAGAGAGCCTTCTCCTGCCCCGTAGGGCTAGCTACGAGGCTAAATGGTTTGATGTAGCCTTGAGGTTTACCTTTCTCAGCCTGAGGTGAAATTTCAAGAGCTAACACATTGTTCACCCAGACTTCAAAAGTCCTTAAATCTGATTTATTTCCTTATCAGGTTCATCCTCAATCTCTATCACAAGTCGCTTCGGCCTTGTTCCTTTGTATTTTAAGAATACGTTAAACTATGAAAATAACGTAAAAATGGCTCCCTCCGAACTTGAAACAATATATATTTCCATTCACGAACCCTTTCGGGTCCGGTTTATCGCATCGACGCTTTATCCTGCAATAAAATTTATTATCCCATCGAGTACGGCCATCGCCGATATCAATTCGCCGATCCGACCATCAACGATTGGCATATCGCATCGCATATATATATATATATATATATATATATATATATATATACATATACACGTACACACACACACACACACACACACACACACACACACATATATATAAGGCCCCACTCCATTGTGTTTGCCGATTGCGATCCGCCAATATTGGTGATTGTGGTATTGCATCAGTCCCATCACATGTATGCCTCCGATTGCCTCCACCGATTGCGATTGCCAATCGGATCTAGATTGTTGATCGGCCAGATCTAACGACTCTTGTTCACTATCCCTTTGACCTCCGATAGGCTTGATTTTTGTTGTTTTCTCATGTTTTTAGCCTCTCAATAGTGTTATCCTTCAAGTCTAAAACTTCTCCTTTTGTGCTAGTTTTGAATATTTATGAGGATTTTTAGAGGACTTGAAGATTTAGAGGGTTTTTAGGACCCATTTTCAAGGGATTTTGCCTCTTTTTCCAAAGGAAAAAGGCAGCTTCATTTTATGATAACTTCTGCATCCTAAGTCAGTTTTTTCCCATTCAAGTTGCAGTGGATTCAGAATAAGATGATCGTTGCAATGGGGCTAGTTCCAGGAACTTCCTTGGACTTTCATTTTTCCTCAGTGAGGGACACTTAGACTTAGGAGTCTATCCAAAATCCATTTTGGATCAGTCTAAGAGATTTTTGAGGATAGGAATGGTGTCTTGAAAGTGGAAGAAGGTGGACGAAGGTAGGAGAAGGTGAGTGAAGGGTGTGAGAGCCCCTTGTCCAAGCCTAGTAACCCTCAAAGTTCTATCTTTCACCAAAGTTTGTGCCCATGGTGTCCTCCATTTACCTTAGCAGAGTGGTCTCGGTGGCAAATTCTGGAAGCAATATGAGGTGTTTAGAATGGATATGGAGTGGCCTAGGTGGGTGTAGAAAGGTGTGCCCGCTCTTTCAGGTCAACACAATCCTTGCAAACCAATCAAACACATGCATCAATTGATCATTGTTACAACAAAGTAAATTAACATGGAAAATATGAGTTGAATTTTATTGTAATCTACTCTAATCTACAACATCACTTATAATTTCCAAACCAATGCTACTAACTCCTAGAGTGAAGAAAATAAACATGTAGAAGGAGTGCAGTCCCATACTTGAAAATTTCCAAGAAATCATAAACAAATATTTTTGGGTTGTTATTGTAGATCTTCCAATCACTCTTCCCACAAGAGAGGTGATAAGCAAACCTGCAACTACATATTCTATAATATAACACCTACTGAAACAAGAAGAGCATTGTTATAACTTGAGTAGGAACAAGAAATAAATACAAGAGAGGGACTAAAGCCTTTGGGTTGGGCCCAAGCCCAAGGGTTTCAACCCTCCAAAACTACTTCAGGTGCAGACCAATAATGAACTTCCGATTAATAGAAAATAAGTGTCACATACATCATATGAAAGATTCGGACAATGTTAAGCACTAGGCTCTCAGTAGCTACTCCTAGCTGCAACAAAAATTCAAATCCTAATGAGACTTTTGGTTGGTTTATTTATACAAAAAGTAGTTGAGGGCAACTCCCTTGAAAAGAGGAGTGATTCCCTCCAAAATATCGAGATTTGTGGATCTGGTTCCCCTTGGTCTTCACATGGACTTGGAGTTCCTCGGCTGCTAGTGAATTTGAGTTGTTGGTGAAGATTTTTTGATCTCAAGTCGAGTTGGAGAGTTAATGAGGTGGACAAGCCTCCTATATTCTCTTTGGTTGTCTCCATCAAGCCCCTGCATAGTAAATATCTCCAAAAATGCTTCTTTTTCCTACATATTAATCACATTAGGCCATGCAATATGAAAAACACCCTTTAGTCTTCCTACTAAGCATATTATGGTTAAAAATGTGAATTAATGTGAGAAAAGGAATGACAATTTAAATAGGAACACAAAAAATTATAGATATAACCATAAACCTAAAGATGCAACAGAAATAACACTTCATTTCATTAATATCAAATACTGAAATGTGCTTACAAACAGAATGGAAATAAAACTAGCTCAGGTGATGGTAGCTTATATCTGAGAAGAGATGTGGTGGCTACATGCCTCTGAACTATGTTGCAATGAGGATAAAGGGCCTATTTATTATTGGAAACATGATAAAACCCTAACCACAGGTGATGTAACACCAAGAGTTTGTGGGCCCTGTTGGGGTTAGTTGGGCAGCCAACTTCCCGAAGTCATAACATGGTCATATTATCTCCATTTGGCGCATACGATACCTTTTTGGAAAGGTCTCTCTGAGTACTACAAGTTTCCCCATAAGCCCTTGCATACGACTTGAAGCCTGTTGTGGACCTCAAAAAAACTTTGTTTAAGGGGTCAAAACTGCTCCGGAAGTTCAGGGCTCAAAAAACTGCTAAAAATAGTAAATGCTAAAATAAACAAGGAAATAAATGAAACTAACTCGAGGTATAGGTGGGATAGGGGGGTGGACACCAATATCCACTTGGATCATTCCCCCCCCCCAGGAAGCAATGGTTCACATTACGTACAAAGCCTCCATGAGGTGAGGAAATTTTTTTGAACCTGGTCCCTGGTGAGCCACTTGCCTTGGTCCAGGAGTTGGCCAGATTTGACAATTCGATATAGTTGGATCTTCTATTGGCGAGTGTTCTTGACCTATGTGTCCATAATCCAATCATTTGTGGCCTGTTCCATGCAGTCTGGATTTAACTCTGTTGGTGTGAGTTATTCTGCAATGTTTGATGTGTCTAGTAATGTTGGGAAGTATGGTCGAAGGCGGTCCACATTGAACGCTAGGTGCAGGCCAAGGAATGGGGGAATGTTGAGCTCAAAATCAATGTCTCCCATAGCCTTAGTAATGGTGTAAGGACCATATCGGAGTGTTTTGAGCTTTTGATGGGCTCCAGTAAGGCACTCTTTTGGCAAATGCAACCAGACTTTGTCGCCCACCTGAAACTTATATGGAACCCAATGTTGATCATGTTGTTGCTTGTACTTGGCATTTGACTTCTCCAGGATGTCGTAAATCTGCTTGTGGATGTGTTGAATGCGTTTAATAAATCTGGTCACTTTCAGACGATACATGTGTGGATTATATTTTTGTAGTCGCTTGAGGCATGGGAACATCAATCAAACATAATAGTTGAAATCCTAGACCCACTTGAAACGGACTGTGAACAATCGAGCAATGGAGATATCTATTATAATTGTGTTGCATATATGGAAGACACTCATCCATGGTTCAAGGATGCTTGGAGTTGTACATGCAAAGTAGGTGCATTCTCATCCTATTGACAACCTCCGTCTGGCCATCAGTCTAGGGATGGAAGGCAGTCGACTTGGTGAGCTTGGATTCCAATATTGTCTAGAGGCTTGACCAGAATGTGCTCAGGAACTTGTTATCCTGATCTGATATAATGGTCTGCAGGATCTCAAAATGTACCCATACTCATTCAAAGAAGAGTTTAGTAGTGTCCTCTACTGCGATACTCTTCTTGCAAGCTGCCAATATAGCCATCTTGGAAAAATTGTCCACGACCACAAATACATATTCATTACCATGTTTGCTAGAAGTGAGGCCATACATATAGTCCATGGAGATGGATTCCCATGGCCGGTTGGGAGTAGGCAGAGGAGTGTACAAGCCTTGCTTCTTGATAAATGGCTTAGTGATGGCACAAGCAGTGTAGGATCTAATACATTTCCCAACATCCAGTCAGATTTTGGGCCAACAGAAGTACTTTTGTAGTACAACCACAGTTTTCTCCACCCCAAAGTGTCTTGCGACTCAACTGTAGTGCGCCTCCCAAATCAGTTTGGCATGCTCACTTGAAGGAACACAAATGTGGCCCATGTAGCATAATAATTCATCCAGGAGGTGGAAATCGGGAACTTTCTTCCCATCTATTAGCATCTAGTACGTGGAGGCAAACTCTGGATCATTTTTGTATAGTTGTGGCCATCTAGAAGTCTCGTGACCCCAAGATTTGAGAACAGTGGTTAGTGTTGCAACATGGGGGTTGACTGACATGATTGGTTCTTCCCTTTTTGTATTTAATGTTCAAGTGGAATTTTTGCAAATATGTAGACCACTTCTGATGACGATCATTCTGCAACTTCCCCTGTGTCTATATAAACTGAAGAGGTCAGTGATCGGTTGGATGATCGTTTCCTTCCCCATAATGTAGTTGTTCCATTTTCGACAAGCCTACATGATGGGATACATTTCTTTATAAATAGGTGGAGTGCATCTGAATTGTATCAGAAAGTCTCTTGCTATGATAGGCCACTGGATGCCCGTGTTGGATGAGGACTGCACCAATAACATAGTCTGAGGTGTTTGTCTCGATTTCAAAGGGTTGTTGCAAGTCTGGTAGTGTGAGTATCGATGCAGAGCAGAGGCAACACTTCAACTCAACAAACACCTTCTGTTGGGACTTGGACCAGGAAAACTTTTCTTTCACCCCGCCCTTAGTAATCTGACTCAAAGGCCAAGTGATATGGGAGAATCCCAACATGAACCTCCGATAAAAATTTGCAAGGCCCAAAAAGTTGTGAAGCTCCATTAGAGTGGTCAGGGCTGGCCAATCCCAAATGACTTGGATCTTGGTTGGGTCCACATGCACGCCACGCTCATCTATGATGTACCCTAATTATTGGACCCGACTCATGTCAAAGGTGCATTTCTCCAAGTTGGCACACATTTTGTGCTACCGAAGGGTTTGAAGGACCTGTCAAATGTGTTGCAAGTGTTCTTCCCAACTCTCGTTGAATATGAGGATGTCATCCAGATAAACCACCACGAATGAGTTGGTGAAGGGCCACAAGATGTCATACATTAGCCTCATAAAAGTAGCGGGGGCATTCATCAACCTGAAGGGCATAACCAACCATTCAAAAAGGACTTCCTTGGATTTAAAGGCAGTCTTCCATACATTTGCGAGATCTATTAGAACATGGTGATAACCAGACTTCATATCGATCTTGCTGAAATACTTGGCCCCATTGAGTTGGTCTAACAGATCATCAATCCATGGGATTGGATACCTATTCCTGACAGTGATTTTGTTTAATGCCCGATAATCAATGCAGAGCCTCCAAGTTCTGTCCTTCTTTTGTACCAGTACAATCAGGCTCCCACAAGGTGAGGAACTTGGTTGGATGTGCCCTTTTTGCAACAACTCCTAGATTGTCTGCGTGATTTCTTCATTTTATAAAATGAAGTGGAAATATATCGACCCGTTGGGCAGAGGTGCTCCAAGAGTCATATCGATTAAATGCTTGACCTAACAATGCAAGGGTAGCCCTGTGGGTGAGGAGAATATGTCCTTGTATTCTTCCATGACCGCATCCACCTACTTCTACTACTTGGAGGAACCCTTATCGGGTGCCATGGTCGTGGCTATGACCTTCCCCTTACTTTGAGAGCAAATCAGAAAGAAAAAAAATTCCCATGTTTGGGAGATGACCTTACTACATTTCTTAGTAGAGATCAAAGAGATGGTGGTAGGTGGGGCTACCTCTGGTATCCTATATAACTTAGAACCCAAATAAATAATAACAAAGCAAGGTCTAGACTCATATAAAGCATGTTGCCTCCATAAGTATGGTTTTTGTAATAATACATCACAAACTTCAAGAGGAGAAACATCACATAGTACCTCATCTGTGAAGGGCTCGATGTTGTAGGGAAGGCAACACTATTAGCTGACGTGAAGATCTCGTCCTTGGAGAGGCCACCTGATGGTGCATGGATATGGATGTGTTGTAGTCGATAGGCCCAACTACTTCATGACCTATGCTAAAATGAGGTTCTTTTGGCTCTTGTTGTCGATAATGAACTGTAATGGAGAACCCTGCACCCACATCCATGAGTGGAATAGGCACTCCCACTCTTCTGGATCTTCGGGCTCAACCTTATGGATCTTAGTAGTATCCACAGTGGCACCAGGATCCACGTCAATGATCAGCTTCTCTTTATCATTCCCCTTGCTGGGTTCTGACTCAAATTCAGAACATGAGTTAGACTCAAAAGCCTTCAGCTCAGCCACCAGTGACTACTTAGCCTGACACTCACTTGTGTTGTGAGTGGAGCTCTTATGGAACTCACACCACTTTCCTGTGTCCTTCTTTGTCTATGTGGTGTTTTTCTTTGCTTGTAGCTTCGACAGGTTATCCTAGGTCGCCCCATATTGGCTTTGTCGTTTGCTCTGTGGTTCAGGGGCACCTTTCCCTTGCTTCGGATTCACAAATCCAAAGTCTCACTTTCTCTGTTTAAGCTTTTTCTCAATCTTGACAGCGTGTCGATACACCATGACAAGTGAGAAGATCTCCAGGAACTCAATCTCATCTTGGATGTACCTGTGTAGGAAGCCGCAGTACTTGAGTACCAAATGTTTCTCAAAATCCTTGATACCCAATTTCGTGTGAAGGGTATGGAAAACATTAGTAAACTCTGGCATGTGTTGGTTCCTTCAAATTTGCAATGTGGTCCACTTTATGCATTTATCCTCATAGC
The DNA here is from genome assembly GCA_031772625.1 of Pinus tabuliformis. NCBI lineage: Eukaryota > Viridiplantae > Streptophyta > Pinopsida > Pinales > Pinaceae > Pinus > Pinus tabuliformis. The sequence goes on along the minus strand of CM062812.1, from coordinate 416,156,816 downwards.
TCCCGACAGGGTAGTACTACTCCTTGATGGCATCCCAGAACGAATCCCAAGTGGGTATGACCGAAAATAGTGAGGGTGTAATTTCAACATTCTGGTCGCATTAGGTTTCCCACTAGTCCTTGACATGGGGGGTGGCTTTAAGAAGAGAAAAATTTATCTTTTCCTAGCTGGAAAAATCATGAACAGAAAAATATTTTTCTAGCAGATTTAACCATTTATCTACAACGTCAACATCTATCTAACTGTTGGGTCCCTATAATACTAGTGATTACCCCATTACTATTGTAGTTCTACCCCTTATTAATATTGTTGTGCCCCTATTATCCATATTTTTATTACTGTGCCCCATAAAATCCCTCTATTGTTATTTTTGGGGCTTTATATTATTATTGTTAGGTCGGCTAGGTTATATTGTGACTCCTTATACTCCTATATATAGAAAGGAGGTTTTGTCATTTGAATCATCCAAGAATTGTTCATTTATGTAATGTAAAGGAGGTTTCCCCCTCGAAGAGGCTGAATTCTAAGGCAATGATCTATCTTTTCTATCTTTTTCTTGAGCTGGTTTCATAACATTTGGTATCAGAGCTTTGGATTCTAGGGTTTCGTTGCTTCAAATAGGTCATCGTGGAATTTTCGCTAGAACTTTTTTTCTATGACGTTTCAGAAGCTAAAAAAAAAACCCATTTGAGAAGACGTCGCGTTGAATCTCGGGTCTCAATTTCAGAGCTTTTCGCGCTATATTTGGGGAGATATGATCTGGGGAAGTTGGTATTTTTGCAGACTCCTGAATTACATTCCAAACAGGTGACCTAGGGAAAATCGTCATAACTTTATCTCTGAGCATCAGATTGAAATTTCGTAAGAAGCTATAGAAAGAGGACAGACTGAAGTTTCTTATATATATTTTTCAGAGCCAAAGGTCAAAATAGGGACATGTGGCACGTCGTACAAGTTCTCTCTACTGAACTAGTCTATAATCAGGTCATTGTGGGAGATTTGACATAACTCTTCCTTGGAGAATCCAATTGGGATCAGAATGGTGGCATTGGAAAGAGGACATAGAAGGCTACTACAGGTCGCAATTTCAGAACTGGATGATTAGAAATTACAAAGATGCATCAGAGGCAATATCGAGCTCCTACAAAGTGAAAAAAAAGGTGTGTAGATTTTTTTAAATTTTTGCTTAAGCTTGGTTTGAAAAATTATTTTGAAGGAATTCAAAGGGCATAGTAGAGAATTGTTATCGATAACTTATGCCCAGAGGAAAGAAAATGCAAAAACCTAGTAAGCAACCTGAAAGCAGCAGCATGACTCATGAAGAAGAGGAAGAAATGCTACATGATATATCAAAATTACAAGACCAAGTGCAACAAATGTCAGTCTCACAAAAGCTAACAGAAGCTAAGATAAATGGCATGGAATCTAAGATAAAGGGCGTGGAAGCTAAGATGAATGGCATGGAAGCTAAGATGGACGATTGGAAGACAGATTTGAAGACAGACATGGAAGAATTGAAGATAAATATGAATAAGTTGCTACAAGAAATGGTCACTAATGGTGAAAGGGTAGTAAAGGAAACTCATGATGAGAACAAAAGAAATGTTAATCATGATTCCATAGACCCTAATGTTGGATCGAAGACCCACCATATTCCAAAAATCGATATGAGGAAGTTTGATGGCAAGGATCCCGCAACATGGATATTACAGATGGAGCAATTTTTTGATCTCAATAATGTGCAAAACACACAAAAGGTACGTATTGCAACTTTATATTTGGAACCAAATCAGTTTGTATGGTATCAATGGCTTTGCTCTCGTAAAAAAATTATCACTTGGGCAATTTTTATGGAAGAATTGACAGCACATTATGAGGATACAAAAAGCAACACTTTTTTCAGCCAATTGATAAGTCTCAAACAAAAGGGTTCAATAATGGAGCACATTGAGGAGTTCCAAAAATTGAACATAAGGGTAAAAAATATTCCAGAGGAGCATAGGATTGATGTGTTCATAGGGACTTTAAAGGATAATATCCAACATGATGTTTGCCTTTGGGAACCTGATTCATTAGAGAAGGCATTCAGGTTAGCAAGAAAAATGGAAAGCAAAATTATGGCAACCAGGAAGCACACCACTCACAACTATAAAGATGGAAGCGTTGTTGCCCCTAGTCTTCCAAAACCTATAATGTTGACACCACAACAACTGGAAGAAAAAATAGCAAAAGGGCTTTGTTACAGTTGTGATAGAAAATACACTAAAGGTCATAAGTGTGCTGAGAAGAAATTATTCTACATAGATTGTGAAGAGGAAGAAGAAAAGGAGCAAGAAAGGTCAAAAGAAGAGGATATAATCCAAGAACAAAGCCTAGATAAAGAAGAAATGAATCCGACCATATCTTGTAATGCATTGGCAGGAATTACCACTCCTCAAACCATCAAGATAGAAGGACAAATCAAGAAGAAAAAGGTAATAGTGTTGATTGATTCAGGAAGTACTCACAATTTAATTCATTGTAAGGTAACAAAAGAATTGAATTGCTTCTTATATCCAGCACCAGAGTGTCAAGTGATGGTTGCAAATGGAGGAACAATAAATTGCTCGGGAAAGTGCCATAATATCAAGCTATCCATGGTGTTAGACTCCGTCTTAACAGTCAATGAGAGATTGATTCTTCTTCAAAACCCTGTTTTGAAGAAGAAATCATCAAGTCTGTTTAATACATGAAGGATTGGAATAGTTCCCAAGTGGTTGTTGTACATAGGATTGAAATATGAGAAAATAGGATACTTAATACTGACAGACATGCAGAATCTTCTTGTGAAGAATAAGAAGATATCCCAGAGTTGGAGGAGAATCCATTGATAATACACATGTATCGGGGTCTTTGCCTCCCAGAAATTCTGGAGGATCCTCACTTCGACTGGCAACATTGGCCTCAGGCTTCTATACCCTTCTCAGAGGATGAATTGGAATATATTTATATCCTTGATGCCATCAAGGATGCAGAAATGTTGAGACCGGAGTTACCCATAGTACGAGAGGCTTGTATGAGATTTTGAAATATTTAATTCCTTGGAATTATCATTTTTGTTCAGAAATTAGCCAGTTTTATCTCCAAATGCAGGTCACAGCACATGATGTGTCTACCATGCTTCAACAAGGGCATAATACTATTATTCTTCTGATTAATAAGAGGATACGAGGATGCTAGTACGAGGTCAAGTTCAGTATCAGGATTGTCATATTCAGAGGGATGTATGCAGCATGCTGGTGCATTTGAAAAGTATAACACAGTTGCATGGGATTCTCCCATACCCTCAAAGAAACGCACTTCTATGTTTCGCCAGCGGCCATCATCTCTTGAAAATCTTACTAAAAGTGTGTAAGTTTCACATGGGCAAGATTTGTCATACCTATCAAGTTCCTCAGAAGGTGATCTGCTTTATGAATGCAAGGATCAGATAATTACTCCTGAGACAGGTCTTGGTGGTGTATTTATTAGGCAACCACATTCAGCTACAAGAGAAGAAGAGTCAGAAGCAAGTTCACTTTTAATAGACAATAAAGGATACAGTAAATTTTATCTTTCAAATCAGGCTTATTCTGGGGTAGGGGACACTCATGTACAGATATGGGGTGATGATATAACTAGATCTGAAAGATGGATGGAAATGAAAGAGCTGAAAAAACTTCTTCAAAGTTGCCATTCGCCTTTAATATCTATTGAACTAGAGGATGTTGTAAACTTTGATACATTTATGGAGCTCTCAAAGGAAGACGAGCAAAGGCATCTGGTGAAATATCTTTCTTCTGTCGATCATTCTGGACTTCCAGAAAGCTTGAAATGCATGTTTAACAGTGGCCAATTCAAGGGGGCTTTATCCAACTTTCAGCACTTACTTTCTGAAGGCATGTTTGGGACTTATGGGTCTAAGTTGAGCCCTCAGGTGTTTCTCAAAGATGATCGCCCAAGATTGAGTCGCAAAGAATTGTTTAGAAAAACACTGAACAAAACAGCACATGCATGGAAACTCATTGTAGATCTCCGACTTTCAGAAGAGGAAGCATCAAGTCTAAGGTTTTTTGTTGATGAACCTGCATATACAGATCTTCACTGGGGAATGTTTATACCAGCTATAAAGGGGCAGGCAAATGAAGAGCAGCAGCAGGAGTGGCTTCCTCTTGCAAATAAAATGCAAATAATTGGTTGTTATGCGCAAACGGAGATGGGCCATGATTCCAAATGTCCAAGGTCTTGAGACAACTGCAACGTTTGACCCAAATACTGATGAATTTGTTTTAAATAGCCCAACTTTGACTTCGACCAAGTGATGGCCAGGAGGCTTAGGAAAAGTATCAACACATGCAATTGTATATGCTCGCCTCATAACTGATGGTCAGGACTACGGTGTGCATGGTTTCATTGTTCAAATACGCAGTCTTGAAGATCACCAATCACTTCCAGGAGTTACAGTTGCTGATATTGGTATGAAGTTTGGAAATGGTGCATATAATACCATGGATAATGGGCTGCTAAGATTTGATCATGTTCGGATACCACGCAAGCAAATGCTAATGCGGCTTTCTAAAGTTACTAGGGAAGGAAAATATCTGCATTCTGATGTCCCTATGCAGCTTGTTTATGGAACCATGGTTTATGTGCGACAAACAATTGTCTCAGATGCTTTTAATTACCTCTCCCGGGCAGTTTGCATTGCTGTGAGATACAGTGCTGTCAGACGACAATTTGGTTCACAGGCTGGTGGTCCTGAAATTCAGGTCAGGCTCTTTCCCTTGCTGGCTACAGCTTATGCCTTCCGATTCGTGAGTGAATGGATGAAATGGCTACACTTGGATGTAACAAAACGTTTGGGAGCAAAGGATTTCTCAACATTGGCCGAGGCACATGCATGCACTGCTGGGTTAAAGTCATTGACGACATCAGTGACTGCGGATGGCATTGAAGATTGTCGTAAGCTTTGTGGTGGACATGGGTACTTGTGCAGTAGTGGGCTTCCAGAGCTGTTTGTTGTATATGTTCCTGCGTGCACATATGAAGGAGATAACACAGTTCTGCTTCTACAGGTAGCAAGATTCTTGATGAAGGCAGTTCAACAATTAAGATCAAAGAGGCCTGTGGGAACTGCAGCATATTTGGGCAAGTGGTAACATGGAAGGCATATGCCATGAGAGCATAGACACAGGGAGTACTTCCAAGGATGCTGCCGGATTTGAAATAAAACCAAAGGGTAGTCCTTCACTTGGTGCTAGCAGCTTGTTTTCTTCACCCTCAAAAAGATAGCCGGTCAAATAGGTGGCAGAATTTCCTTCATCAAAGGACAGTTAACTCATTTGTAGGCTACGACTACATGACATTTCCAATTTTTATGAAGAATCATTAGATCGAGAGATTCTATGAGTATTTTCAGGCAGATAAGAGCATTCAACGAATACAACTGGCATAATATGCACAATTGTGAAATTGTTAAAGATTTCAAACAGAAAGCGAAGGTGAAAAGTAAAGGACCAAACACCACGAAGACATCGACCACAATAGAAAAATAGAAACTGATCTCCTACTAATGACTTCAGTCCTGATTCGATGGGATCTGCGCTCCAGTTTGTTAGCTATCAGAGGATTTTTAGAGGGACGTTGTTTTATTTTAAAATAGAGGAAACGCACTTTTCTTTTTTTTATAATTGCAGGTGAAACAGCACCCCTGTTTTGGGGTCGATTTGTTTTTCCCCTAGCATAGTTTATTTAATGTATTAAAAAAATCATTTAAAAAGGGTTAGTGAGGAGAGAGTTTTGAGAGCTGGTGGAGAATAGAGAGTTTCATTGTACAGCTGTTTGAAAGAGATTTTAATGAAAATACACAACTCTGGCTTCTGAGATTCTTGTGGTATGAAATTTAACATTTGTGTCCTCCTTTGTTACATGTAGCCTGTTATGTGTTCATTTCATTTCATGATCGTTTCCAATTGAACAAATGAAGTGTTAAGGTAGAATTCATAATTTATATGCTCTGCCTTTAAGTTTTTTCATATTTAATGTTTTCTTCTGTTTGACAAGGATTCATCCTCTATGCCCTTGTCAGCTCCTCAGCAGTCTTGCCATTCCATTTAATCTCAATTTGATGTTAAACTTTCTTACCTACCTTGCCTCAGGAGATAACCTGTGTTTTTTATTACATTTCTCTGTTCAAGCTGTTTCTTTGCCCCATGCAGCCCAGAAAAACCCCATCATTTTATTAAAAACCCCTTTTTATCAATTTACTAGCCTAAAATCATTTTCTTTTAAAGTCATCTTCAGCCCCTTTTAGAAAACTTTTTTGCTGAGATAGACTGGAGAGAGCCCTCGCCTGTCCTCGTAGGGCTAGCTACGAGGCTAAGTGGTTTGATGTTGCCTTGGATTCTGCCTTCCTCAGCCTGAGGCAAATTCAAGCGCTAACACATGGGAGAATATGTATTGACTAGCCCAATGCTTTCCATTCCAATGGGAAGTGTTGATGTTGTACTAGGAGTCCAATGGCTACAATCCTTGGGTACAATAGCTTTTAATTTTCAAGAACTTTTCATGAAATTTTCTATGGAAGGAAAGGAAGTTGAATTAAGTGGTATTGCAGGAAAACCGGGAAAGATAATCAGCTCTAACGGTATTACAAAGCTTCTAAAAAAGGAACAAAGAGGTGTAATTGCACAATTATGTTCACTAGATGTTTCCACATTGGAATCATCTATTTCTCTAGATCTCCAAAAAGTCTTAGACAATCATTCCAAGGTATTTGATACTCCCAAAGGTCTCCCACCTATTCGTGATCATGATCATGCTATTCATTTGATTCCAGGAAGTGTTCCTCCAAACATCAGGTCGTACAGATATCCCTATGCCCAAAAGAGTGAAATTGAACGTATGGTTGCAGAAATGCTAGAGGCTGGTATAATTCAACCGAGTCAAAGTTCTTTCTCTGGTCCAGTAGTATTGGTGCACAAGAAGGATGGATCATGGTGCATGTGTCCGGATTATAGGGAGCTCAACAAGCTTACTATTAAAGATAAGTTTCCCATTCCTGTCATTGATGAATTACTGGATGAATTGCATGGATCAATTTACTTCACCAAGTTGGATCTTCGTTCAGGATATCATCAAATCATAATGAAGACTGAAGACATTCTGAAAACAACATTAGAACTCATGAGGGTCATTATGAATTTTTGGTCATGCCTTTTGGCCTTACCAATGCACCTTCAACATTTCAAGGTTTGATGAATTCAATTTTCAAACCATTCCTTAGAAAATTTGTGTTAGTATTTTTTGATGACATACTAATCTACAGCAAGTCTTGGAAGGATCATGTTGAACATGTTGACAGGGTGCTACAACTATTAGAGGAGAAACAATTATATGCAAAAAGATCCAAATGTTTCTTTGGAGTACAAGAGGCGGAATATCTAGGTCATATTGTATCTCATGAAGGAGTTAGGGTAGACCCTAGCAAAATTAAAGCCATTAAGGAATGGAACATTCCCACATCCATAAAGCATCTGCGAGGATTTCTCGGGTTGACAAGGTATTATCGCAAGTTTGTTATGAATTATGGGAGAATAGTAGCACCTCTAACAACATTATTGAATAAAGATGCATTTTCATGGACTCCAGAAGCAACAAAGGCATTCGAACATCTTAAAGAGGCAATGTGCCAAGCACCGGTCTTAGCTACACCGGACTTCACAAAAACCTTTATTGTGGAATGTGATGCTTCAGGAAATGGAATTGGTGTTGTTTTAATGCAAGATGAAAGACCCATTGCTTTTGAAAGTCATCCAATCAAGGGAAAGTTTTTACACAAAGCTATTTATGAGAAGGAAATGTTGGCAATACTCCATGCACTTAAGAAATGGCAACCCTACCTAATGGGAAGACACTTCAAGGTAAAAACAGATCATGATAGCCTTAAATACTTTTTAGAACAAAGATTATCCTCTGAAGAGCAACAAAAGTGAGTCACAAAGATGTTGGGTTATGACTTTGAAATCATCTACAAAAAAGGAAAGCAAAATGTGGTGGCAGATGCACTCTTAAGAAAGGATGAGGATGTGGAAGCATTGTTGTGTGCCATTTCTATTATCCAACCAGATTGGATAAACGAAGCAAGGGAGGAATGGAAGAATGACGAAGAAGTGTGGGCACTTATTCGAAAGCTACAACAAGATTCCAGTACTTCTGATACATTTAGCTGGCAAAATGATACGTTATGGTACAAAGATCGCTTGTACCTCTGTAAGAATTCCCAGCTAAAACAAAAGATTCTTATGGAATTGCACACTTCTCCCTTAGGAGGGCACTCGGGATTTTTAAAAACTTAACACAAGGTTAAGAAGGAATTTTTTTGGGATGGCCTTAAATCAGATATTCAAAATTTTGTGGCAAAATGTTTGGTTTGCCAAGAAAATAAAGTTGAAACAATTAAGACACCAGGTCTATTACAACCTTTATCCATTCCAAGCCAACATTGGGAAGAGGTTTCAATGGATTTTATCACAGGTTTACCCAAGTCTGAGGGAAAAAGTGTCATCATGGTGGTAGTTGACAGAATTACCAAGTATGCACACTTTTGTGCATTATCACATCCATTTAAAGCCAGTACAGTTTCTACTGCATTTATGGAAACAATTCAAAACCTACATGGAAACCCAAAGATTATTGTAAGTGACAGAGATCCCATTTTCACTGGAAATTTTTGGACAAAATTATTTTCTTGTCTTGGTACTCAGTTAGCTCATAGCTCATCTTATAATCCTTAATCTAATGGGCAAACTGAGATAGTAAACAAATGTTTGGAAGGATATCTTCGTTGCTTTGTATCTGATAAACAGACACAATGGGTCAAATGGTTGCCTCTGGCTGAATGGTGGTATAACACTTCCTTCCATACAACAACAAAAATGACCCCATTTATGGCACTTTATGGGTATCAGCCACCATCCATCACATCATATTTAAGAGAAAATTCTAAGGTTCAAGCAGTGGAACATCACATCTAACATCAACAACAAGTCCTCCAACTCTTAAAGGATAACCTCATGTTGGCACAGAATAGAATGAAACAACAGGCATATCAACATCGTAGTGAAAGAAGTTTTGATGTAGGTGATTGGGTATTCCTACGGCTACAACCATATAAGCAAATGTCCCTCAAGCAAGCTAAGAAGGATAATAAATTATCACCAAAGTATTATGGTCCATACAAGGTGTTGCAAAAGATGGGTACTATGGCATACAAATTGGAGCTTCCTGCAGCTTCTCGATTGCACCCAGTTTTCCATGTTTCATGTTTAAAGAAGGTTATAGGCGACAAGCTCCCAATTCAAACAATATTGCCAGAACTTGACGAGGAAGGAAAAATTATATTGGAACTGGAAGCAGTCACAGAAACAAGAACTTGACAGCTACGAAATCGATCAATTTCGGAGTATTTTATCAAGTGGAAGAACTTATCCGCTGAAGATTCCACATGGGAGGTTGAGAATTTTATACAGAAGCATTCAGAACTTCTCAAGCGTTGAGGACAACACTTTTTTGAAGGAGAGGGGCATGTTGGGTCCCTATAATACTAGTGATTACCCCATTACTATTGTAGTTCTACCCCTTATTAATATTGTTGTGCCCCTATTATCCCCATATTGTTATTACTATGCCCCATAGAATCCCTCTATTGTTATTTTTGTGGCTTTATATTATTATTGTTAGGTCGGCTAGGTTATATTGTGACTCCTTATATATATATAGAAAGGAGGTTTTGTCATTTGAATCATCCAAGAATTGTTCATTTACGTAATGTAAAGGAGGTTGCCCCCTCGAAGAGGTTGAATTCTAAGGCGTTGATCTATCTTTTCTATCTTTTTCTTGAGTTGGTTTCATAACACTGACCCTCAAATATGGGAATGTCAAAGTTAACTTGTACCTTAAAGGGTGTGGCACTTCTAGAGTAACTGTTGGAAGTAGATGTGTCGCCCTTGGGTATCCGCTAAAGGATTTGGGAAAAGTTGTCCATCATCGCGTTCCTTTGTCGCTCAAGGGCTTCTTCAACCAATATTTTGATAGAAGAATACGTTCATGACAAATATTTGGTAGCAAGCGTTCTCAGATCCGAAAGCAGTTTGTCCTCAGAGACCATTGGTAGCAAGTTAAAACTCCACTCAAAATCCCTCGAGTTCGATTCACCGCAAGGTAGAGGCACACAGCGATTCAGTCCATCGGAGGTTACAACGATTCGAAGGCCTGAAAGCTCCTATCAGAGAACTATTGGCACCACCCGGACGAGTGGTATACGTTTGCATAACGTTTGGTAACGTTGTCCATAACGTTTGGTATTGAACCGCTTGTCACTGTATATGTTGTGTTGTTGTTTGACACAGCGTTTGAGTTTTGAATATTGAATGCGTTTGAATTATTGGACGTTGTTTGAATATTAACGCTGTCCCATTGAACTGTGTTGAATGGTTCTAACGCTGTCCAGTTTTCCTGTTTTAATGCTATATGGTATTGAACTGTGCGGTTGAAATGGTATTTGAATTGCGGCTTTACTGAGTGATATACACCGCTTATGAACTACATTTGAATCCGTTGAATGGTCCAACGAATGGTCTAGCGTATATATATTGAATGGTTTCCATTTGAATCCTTTGTTGACTTTATATGTGCATGGAGCTCTTGTTTAAAAGAAAAAAAGGGAGGTGATATGGAAATATTATATGAGGATGTTTTTTATAGACATTGGAGGGATTTGAAGAAAACATAGTGCATAAACTATTTGAAATCTTTTTTCCCTTTTGAGTACAATTTCACTGTATATCAGCAGAAGTATTTTTTCTATCAGCAGAAGTATTTTTTTTACAAAATGCATTCAATCATCTCTATGGTAGGAATAGTTCTCACTGGCAAGGAGAACTATCCTGAATGGTCCCGGATGATAAAACACACCCTCATCTTCAATGAGTTGTGGAAAGGAGTGTGTGTCAGAGAAGGAGACAATGACCCTGTACAGCCTACCTCAGACAAAGAGCTCGTCATTTGGGTAAACAAGAACAACAAAGCCTATGCATTAATCACAGCATATGTAAATGAAGAGGTGAGTCATCATATTTCATCATATTCAACTGCCTTTGAAGCCTTACAAAAGCTGAAAGAACTCTATGATTCACATTTTGCACTTGAAGTTGTTCAGCTCATGATTAAACTGTTCACTCTTGAACTGAAAAATAATGATCCTCTTGCTCTTGCATCTGAAGTAAAGTCTATAATGCATGATATCAAATCCACTAAGGTTGAGCTGGATATCCCTCTTATTGCTTTTCTCAAGGCACTCTATCCTACTTACTCCAATTATCTTGAGTCTTTACAAGCAAATGGAAATCTTAAAGATATAACCTTTGACTCTCTTGTGAAAAAGTTTGCTGAAAGAGAGAAAGCCTTTGGAAAGAAGACAACCCCTGAATCTTTTGAAGAGACTGTGTGCCTTGCTCATAAAGAAAAGCATCCTGCTCAAGATTCTACAAGAGGAAGAGGTGGACGAAGAGGAAGAGGAAGATATTTTAGAGGCAGGGGGGGCAGACATTCTCAAGGAGAAAAGGCAGACCTACACTGCATTCGCTGCAAAAGAAATGGATCACATGATGCCTCTACATGCAAGCTACCATGGGACAAAATTGAGTAGAAAAGAAACCAACAGAAAGGTAAAACTGATGATACAGACAAAGGTAAAGCACCTGAATCCGCTCACTATATTGAGGCACAATGTAACATTGGAGTAAATGAAGATTTGTTTAATGCTTCACTTGCTTCTTCGAAAAATGATTGGTTGCTTGATTCAGGAGCAACCTATCACATGACTCATAGAAAATATTTTTTTGAAGATTTCACTGATAATGTTGATGGAGCAGTATACTTTTCAGATCAATCAAAAATCAAGCCATCAGGGCTTGGCACAATCAGGCTTAAACTGCCTGGTCTTCTAGACTTTCTTCTGGATCATGTTCTATATCTCCCACAGCTCAAGAGAAACTTGTTGTCCTTGGTCCACATCTGCCAGCAAGGTCACTCCATTCATATGTTTGATGGCAAGCTTGAGGTAAGAAAAGCTTTTGACCACTCACTTGTCATGAGGGGAATAGAAGAAGAAAGGCTTCTTAAACTACAAGGAACCTATGCTCATGCACAACATTTCTCATATATTTATCATCATGAAGAAGGTACATTTCCATCAAGTTTATTATGGCATGCTAGATTTGGACATTTAAACTATGACAGTCTCCGCTTATTGAAGAAAAATGGTGTTGCTGGTTTGCCTACAATTCCTAGGAAACATAAGCAATGTGATGCTTGCATTCTAGGAAAGCATAGCAAACAGCCTTTTCATGATTCACATTCAAGAGCACATAGGAAGCTTGAACTCATTCATTCATATTTATGTGGTCCAATGCCTGTTCCTTCTGCAAATGGAAATAAATATATCATGACATTTATTGATGATTACACCAGAATGTGTTGGGTTTATTTATTGAAGAACAAATCTAATGCCTTTCAAACATTCAAGAATTTTCATAAATGGATTGAAAATGATGCACAATCTCATATTGGATCTATTCACACTGATAATGGAAAAGAATATACATCAAATGAATTTGAAAACTATCTTCGCCAACATGGGATCAAACATCAAACAACTGTGCCTTATAATCCCCAACAGAATGGTGTAGCTGAAAGAATGAATAGAACAATCTTGAATATGGTACGATCCATGCTTTTCTTCAAAAATGTAAAGATAATGTTTTGAGCTGATGCTGTTCTATGTGCTGCATATATAAAGAATAGATGTCCATCTAATGCTATAAGAAACAAGACTCCTTATGAATTATGGTATGGACATGTTCCTTCGGTAAAACATCTCAGGATCTTTGGTTCCACCTGTTATGCTTTGATACCAAAGGTACATAGAAACAAACTTAGTGCTAGAAGTCGTAAGTGTATCTTCCTGGGGTATTCAACAACCTCCAAAGCATACCGTCTCTATGATGAAGTAAATAAAAAGTTTGTTGTATCTAGAGATGTAATTTTTCTTGAATCATCCAAATATGACAATGTTGTTGAGCGGCAACTTGATCACTTGGATAGATTCGTAAAAATGGAATCATTTCAAGAATTTGATAATCAGATTACACATATTGAAGGGGGATTCCTATACTAGATCAACATGTGGAATCTTCTTCTGAAGAACACTCTCCCTCGACTGAAACTCCAACAACGGATGATGCTTTAAGTGATGTAATTTATAGAATTGGGAGACTCAATCTTGATTCAGTCCCAACTCAATCAACAGAGCATCCTGGACCATCTCAGAAAGGTCCCCAAAAGTGGCTGACAAAGACACTTGAAAGTGTTCATCCTGATGAAATTGGAAAAACAGGAACCAGAAATTCAAACCGACAAAATGGAGGTGATGTAGATGACTCTAATTCACCTGTTGATATGGATGTTTCTTATGATTGTGAATTGAACTTGTCTACAGATTTTGAACCAACTTCCTTTAAAGAAGATGATTCTCATGATGAATGGAAAGAAGCGATGCAAAAGGAGTATGATGCCCTCATAAAGAACGACACTTGGAAGCTAGTTGATCCTCCATTGGGAACCAAACCAATTGGCTGCAAGTGGGTCTACAAGAACAATTACAAAGCTGATGGCTCACTTGACAAGCACAAAGCTAGGCTTGTGGAAAAAGGTTTTGCACAGAAGGAAGGGGTCGATTATGAGGAAACTTTTGCCCCCACAGCAAAATGGGCCACCATCCGGACACTCTTTTCACTAGCAGCTCAGAACGGTTGGAAATTCCATCAAATGGATGTAAAAACTACCTTCTTGAATGGAGATCTAAAAGAGAATGTTTTTATGTCCCATCTTGAAGGATTTGCTATGAAAGGACATGAACATAAAGTATGCAAACTTGTGAAGTCCTTGTATGGCCTCAAACAAGCACCACGAGCCTGGTATGAAAAACTAACTGAGCATCTTCTGAAACTCAACTTCAATCATTTTGATCTTGATGATGCAACTTTATTTATCAAGAAAGTTGGCAAAACAGTTGTATATATTGTGGTATATGTAGATGATCTTTTAATGACAAGGAACAATGAAAGCTACATTGCATCCATAAAGAAGGAATTGGGGAAAAGTTTTGAAATGACTGATTTGGGCTATGTTCATTACTATCTTGGCATTGAAGTAACCCAACATCCAAAGTCCATATTTCTTTCTCAAAAGAAATACATTGGAGATTTGTTGAACAGGTTTGGCATGACAGAGTGCAATCCTCTTACTACTCCAATGGAACAAAACTTAAAGCTCACATCTATTGAAGGAAAGGAATTTGAGGATGCAACAAAGTATAGACAACTTGTAGGAAGTCTCATCTACCTCACTACTACCAGACCAGACATTTCATTTGTTGTTGGAATCCTCTCCAGGTTTATGCAAAAGCCTTGTGAGGGACATTGGTCTGCTGCAAAAAAATTTCTAAGGTACTTGAGGGGAACTCAAGACCTTGGAATCAAGTATACACAGGTGGACGACTTCAGCTTGATTGGATACTCTGATTCAGACTTCGATTGAGACAAAGAAACTGGGCTATCTACTTCAGGATATGCTATGATTCTTGGATCAGGAGCTGTCTTCTGGAGATCACGCAAACAATCAGTTACAGCAGATTCCACAACAGAAGCATAATACGTGGCAGCAGCTGAAGCAACGAAAGAAATTGTGTGGCTCAGGAAAATTCTTGAAGATTTGCAGGTAAAACAAGTACAATCAACTCCACTCATGATTGAAAACACCTCTGCAATAAAGTTGCCGAAGAACCCAAAGTTCCATGATCGAACAAAGCATATCAATACTAAATATCATATGATTCGACATCATGTTGAGGCCAAAACAATCCATCTCCGTAATTGTTCCACAAATGAGCAAATTGCAGAAATCTTCACCAAAGCACTTGGAAGGGAAAAGCTTGAACGATTCAGAATGATGCTTGGACTCACCAACATCCCTTCAGATTAAGGGGGGGAATGTTGACATCTAATCTTCATGATTGGGGAAATTTTGTGTAAATAAATAAATTAGGAATGTGAATAGTCATCGGGAGATGAACTGAACAATCACTCCTATTGTATATAACAATGACCTACCTATGGAATAAAAAATGAATCAGTTGTTTGTTTTGTGGAGTTACTGCCTGGCCTGATAATATATTTCCCCCTTGTCTTTATTCTCTTATGCCATGGGAGGTCATTGGGATTTGCGAGGTTGGTCTTGCAAAGGTTCAACCAGTTCAAGCCCTAACTCCTTATATCCCGACCTCGTTGGGGACATGCAAAGAAAAACAGAGAACGAGCAGATAGCTCTTATACCATTGATCCAAATTTAAATATGATTGAAACAAATTACAGATATAACCATAAACAAAAAGATGCAGCAGAAATAACACTTCATTTCATTAATAGAAAAATACTGAAATATGCTTACAAACATAATGGAAATAAGACAAGCTCGGGCGATGGTGGCTTATCTCTAAGAAGAGATGTGGTGGCTACATGCCTCTGAACTGTGTTATAATGAGGCTCAAGGGCCTATTTATTATTGTAAAACATGAGAAAACCATAAACAACCAAAACCCTAACCCCAGGAGATGTAACACCAAGAGTTTGTGAGCCCCATTGGGGTTAGTTGGGTAGCCAACTTCCCCGGGCCATAACTTGGTCATATTATCTCTGTTTGGTGCATACTATACCTTGTTGGAAAGGTCTCTCTAAGTACTACAAGTTTCATTTTAGGCCCCTCTCAACAGTTATGAGCTTGCTACAAACCTCAAAAAAACGTTGTCTAGGGGGTCAAAACTACTCTGAAATTTCAGGACCCGAAAAACGGCTAAAAATAGTAAATGCTAAAATAAACAAGGAAACAAATGAAGCTAACTAGAGGTCTAGGTGAGATAGGTGGGTGGCCACCAATGTCCACCTGGATCAGTTTTTAGGGTTGGAGGATAGCACAATGAACCTCAAATATATAACTATAGGTGAGATAGGTGGGTGGCCACCAATGTCCACCTGGATCAGTTTTTAGGGTTGGAGGATAGCACAATGAACCTCAAATATATAACTATTGATGGGCCCCATCAATTAGCATCTTGCTCCTCATTTGGAATGTAATGTAGCAACATAATTCTCCTCCGCACACAGTCCTGCAAATGATGATACTGAATGTCAATGTGCTTGGACCTGTCATGAAACACTGGATTCTCAAAGATCTTAATGCAACTCTAATTATCACAATATATCAATGTCGAATCCATATCTTGATTGAATAGTCTCACAAGTATTTTCCTCATCTAGATTACTCCACTTGTTTCTTTACTTATAGGCATGTATTCAACCTCTACTGAGCTGAGCACCACAGACCTATGTTTCCTGCTGTACTAGGAAATAGCTTCAGACCCAACACTAAAGATAACACCTGATGTACTTTTCCTATTGGATGGAACCCCTACTCAATTTGCATCCGTGAAGCCTTGCATCTCCACTCCCTCTGTCCATTTGTACCATAATCCATACTGGGTAGTGCTGCTAAGGTACTGTAACATGTGCTTTGCTGCCTTCCAATATAATTTGGTGGGCCTCACCATAACTTGGCTAAGCTGGTGATCTGAATCGGATCCATAAACGACTTTCATAGAATCGTGACTAAAACAGGTCGAACAAATCCTTGAAGAATCTAAAACAGCAATCGAAAACACCCTGAACCAATGGCCATGGCAGCCGGCGTGGAACGACGAGGACCTCGGTCAAATCGCACTGACCGAGGCCCATGGAGACTACGCCGGAGGTCAAAATAGCCCCTGGGAACCCCGGATCGAGATAAGGAGTTGGTTTTCGATGCGCATTAGCACTGGGAAAACAGGGCTGAAATGGTAGGGCTTAAGCACCCGGTCACATTGGGAGCCAGAGGACTGTGGGCAGAAAAGCGGAAAAAGTGCCATCGTACGAAGGTGGGTCCCACGACCTAGAAACCAGCAGTTTTATCCAGGGCGCCCTTGAACGGTAAGAGGTTTTGGAAAGAAACAGAGCGAGCACCCTCAACGATCGTCGTGTGGCAGTGGAGGAGAGAGAAAAACCACCACGATCGCGCAAGTCAACCACACTCGACGTGCGAATGACGTTGGATCTGGAGGAGCCTAGATCGGATGGCTGAGATTGTGCCCGATGGATAGAGCGAAATTGACAGGGGATTAAGCCACGATTTAAGAGGATTTGGAATCCATTGACCGCCACGGTGGAGAAAGCAACGAATCGATGAAGTATGCTGGCACCAGTTAGGTGGAGATACGTGGCTACTTCCAAGCATTTATGCTGACGCTGAACAGGGAATTCCAAGCACGCAGGCGACAAGCGAATCGACATAGGCAGGAGAGGAAGCGAACAGGCATGGAGGTCAAATGGCTAAAGCCATGAGCAGAGACAGTGAACCGCGGAGATCAAAAGAGAGATTCAGATCGAAGAGTCCATGCGACCCAGAGAGACAGTGACCAGTGAACCCTGAGAGGAGGACTGAGCACAGAGAGCAGTAAAGCCAAGCAGAGGAGACAGAGGGTCGAGCTAACCAAAGGCAGCATCGAGCACCAAAGAGCTTGAAGTATCAAGCCTTCCCATAGAGGAATCTATCCGGATTGAGCATCACAGTTGGCTCTTTCCACTGTAGACCGAGGGTCACAAAGCTGGTAGGAAGAACAAGAGTCTATGTACTCCAAGTGGCTTGGGGAATCCAAGAACCACCCTGCCAAGCAAACTCTGCTTCAGGAGAACTCATATTGAGTCCCTGCATTGTAATTTCTCTACTGAAAGACATAATAAAACAAGGCCACCATTGAAGCTGGACCGGAGACGTAGCCCTGAAGAATAGGGTGAACTCCTTATTAAAAATTGCTTGTGTCTTTGTGTTGCTTACTACATTTCTCTGTTGTATTTCCATTCAAAATGTCTGTGTATTGGCAATCTGATCAATCCGTTGTTTCAATGACACAGAACACACACCAGCACATGAGTCTATAATACCTTTTGTTTAATAAATCTTTAACTGAGGTCACTCATGGGGTGATTATTAGATCAGTTGGCTGACTGCATAATGCATGTTGGTTCATGCCTTCATAAGATACATCATTGAACCCATAAGCTACCTGTAAATGATAGCATCAACTTCCTCACCTGAAGAAGCATTCTCCTTCCTCTCGTTGGTTTCTAGACGTGTGTCCATGGGCTTACAATTATCCATGTGAAATCTCTAAAGTGTCTCGGTAGCATACTTTCCTTGAGAAACAAACAATTCACCATCACCTTGCCACACTTCCATCCCGAGGAAGTAATGCATGAGGCCCATGTCTTTCATCTCAAATTCCATTGTAAGATCCTCTTTGCAAGAGCAGATTAGTTGCTCATCACCTATAAAAATTAAATCATCGACATACAAAAGAAGAATAAGCAACTTACCATCTACAACAATATGATAGATGTTCACATCTGCTCCACTTTTGGTGAAGCCCAATCTAATGAGATAACTGTCGATCCAAGTGTACCATGCTCGGGGCACCTGCTTGAGACCATACAATTCTCTCTTGAGTTTGGGCACATGTGTGACTCCCGATCATATGTTTCAAATAATTTTGGTTGATCTATGTGAATTTCTTCCTCAACAATATCATTGAGAAAGACGGTCTCCACATCCATCTGGTGGATTTTCCACCCCATCTACACAACCAATGCTAGAATGGATCTAATTGAGAAATATGTTACAACTGGTGCAAAATTTTCCACATAGTCCACTCCGTCTATCTCATAAAATCCTCTGGCCACAAATCAAGCCTTGTAATTCTTAATGCTCCCTTTAGTTGCATGCTTCACTTTGTAGATCGATCTTGAACCAAGCACTGATTTCCCTTCTGGTCTCAACACCACCTCCCATGCATTGTTCTTCATGGTGGATTCATATTCATCCACCATGGCATCAACCCAAAGAGGTTGAGAAACTGCTTCCTCAAATGAAAAAGGATTTGTCTCAATGAGCTCTGTCATGAGATTCATGTAAATAATCTAACCATTAGGTGACCTTCTCTGCTTACGTTGTGATGTAAGGCTCCCACATTCTCCCTCACATCCCGCAATAGTATATCATATTATCTGGTTCTCTTTCTCCCCTCTATGGAATATTTTGGTTGAGTGGGTGCCTCCACTCTACCTCTTGTATGCTCCTCAGAATGTGGCTTCTCCACAACCTCCTTAAGCTCATCCTAAGGCTCATCCTTTGGATATAGAAGCTCCTACTTTAGCGGGATACTCATCTCTCTTTCCAAAGAGCATCTCATAGCCTTGTCCTCATCAAACTTGACATCTCTCCTTACCAATGTCATGCTCAATGAAGGAAAATACACCCGATAATTGTGTGGAGTTTTGGTGTATCCTACAAAAACTCCCAACTCTGTTGTACGCTCAATTTTCTTCCTTGAATCCTTGGAGACATGACAATAAACTGAAGCTCCAAAATTTTTGAAATGATACACATTAGGCTTTCTCCCATAAAAAGCTTCCTCTTGTGTGATCATACCAGGTATCCTATGAGGACTCTAGTTCTGCAAGTAGACTACGATGTTGCATGTTTCTACCCATAGATGTATGGCAGCCCCTGATCATGCAACATGACCCTTTCTACTCCCAATATGCTCTCGTTCTTCCTCTTAGCTACCCCATTTTGTTGTGGGTAGTGGGGTGATGCTAGTTCTCTTTGAATGCCTTCTTTCACATAGAAATCCTTGAACGAATTTGAAACAAATTGACCTCCATTGTCGCTCCTAAGAGCCTTCACCTTCTTCCTCACCTCCTTCTCAACCAATGCTTTGAATTCAACAAATTTTGAGAAAAATTCATCCTTCTTCTGCATGAAGAAGATCCAACATTTTCTAGAGAAATCATTAATAAAAATAGCATAGTACTTATGTTTTGTTGTGGAGGCTGTAGAAAAGGGTCCACAAACATTAGAGTGGAATCGCTCCAAGATTGCATATGCTCTACTATCTCGGCCATTGAATGTGGATTTGACATATTTCCCTAATGTGCAACCCTTGCAAACATCCTATTGGTCAAGGGAGCCTTTAGGGAGACCGGTGGTAATTTTCTGCATGATTTTTAAGGCACCATGGTGTAGATGACCCAATCTCTTGTGCTAGAGTTCTCCAACATCTCGACTCTGCACTTTCTTTTCCTTATTGTCCAATGCAACACAATCTCCCACCTCAAGTTTGTATAGATTCTTGACTTGAACTCCAATCTGCTTCACTTGCCCGGTAGTTATGAGTATCAAAAAGGATTTCCCTTTACTGAAAATAACAGCATAGCCACAATCCTCCAATATTGCTATAGAGATCAGGTTCTTATCTAGCCTAAGTACAAACATAACATCTTTGAGGTGAATTGGAGAGGCTTTCTCCCTCTCAAAGGTGACAATACTAATTCCTGTAGCAATGTACCTCCCATCATCCCCCAATTTGATATGCATATGGAGATCCTTCTCCTCCAAGCTACTGAAAAACTCCTTGCACCCTATCATATGGAACGAGGCACTAGAATCAAGGTACCACACACTCCCCATAACAGTATTGACCATGCATTCTATTAGGGTGAAGTCTAATTCGAATTGTGAAGCCAATGCTTCACTTGTTGCTCCTCCTGAAGGCTTCTTGTTAGACTTCTTATGCAGACATTTTGATGCATAGTGCCCGAATTTGTGGCACTGGAAGCATTTTATTTTACTTAATTATTTCATTAGGGGATGCTTGAGCTCTAAAATGGTCCTCCTAAGGAAATAATAAAATAATAGGAAAAACCAATAAAATAATATTTATGAATTTGCAATTCACTTTTTGCACCACAATCCATGTAACGTGGTTAAATTTAATTGAATAGTTGTACCAAAATAAAATTAATAAAAAGAACTGTGTTGATGTGACTATAAATAAGAATGAGCTTTTCAAGAAAAAGTCATTATCATTTAACAACTAATGCATTTGTCCTTTATACTTAAACAATTTAAATTATACAATTAAATTATATAATAACATGTAATTAATATAC
This sequence comes from Pinus tabuliformis, assembly GCA_031772625.1. NCBI lineage: Eukaryota > Viridiplantae > Streptophyta > Pinopsida > Pinales > Pinaceae > Pinus > Pinus tabuliformis. The sequence continues at coordinate 416,135,583 of CM062812.1, read as the reverse complement.
TATATAAAAATCAAATAATATGATATAGTATATGTAATATATTATTTTATGTATTAATTTATAAATAGGTTACAATTGTCATGAAATTTTGTAAGAGTTTATCAAATAATTTATAAAACCACATTAAAAATATTAATGTGGTTGATATAGCATAAAGCTTCATTTGTATCTACCATTGATAAATATATAACAATAAAAAACTATTGCAACAAAAATATTATTATTATCATTTAACTGACTAATTTTTATTTCGCATGTGTATTCTTTCATTTTCAAATAAACATAAATTTTAAAATTTTATATTATCTAAAAAATACTAAACATTAACAATAAACCATCAATCATAAATTTACCACCTCTAATAATCTTATCTTATCTTCTCGTTCATATATAACATTTTTATTACTTATGCTTTATATTTTTCAAAATTAAAAAATATATATTATTATTATATATAAAATATTATTACAAATACCTTTTATCAATTTTTTTAAATAAAGACCATAATTTTCCTTCTCGATGAAGATATCACTATTTTTTTACATTTTACATAATATTATTATTATATATAAAATATTATTATTAGTAGTAAATTATTTTATTAAAATTACATTAAAAGCTTGGTGTGTATTATTATTTGCAAGCTCCCAACAAGCCATGAGAGTAAAATCAATGTGGACATTATCAATGATTTGCCTACCACTTAGCCTAATAAGCATAATTGTATCATTCTAGTAGTTTGCAGATTTTCAAAGATGGCAATGTTCATTCCTTGCAACAAGAAAATTGATGCCCCTAAAGCTGCAACATACTTCTTTTGACAAGTTTGGAGCTATTATGGTTTATCATTGACCATCATTTCTGATCATGACTTCATATCTTTATGCAATTCTTGAAATTCATTGTGGAAACTTTCAAGCTATCAATTAATGTGATATAAAGGTTGAGTTAGTTAACATGACCTTGGTCCATGCTCTTTGCATTTACCAGCATCAAAACAAATAATGGGATCATTACATGTCTCTACAAGGCACTCTCCATTTGCAGTTGGTTATGGTTTCCAACATCATTTCCCTTATGAGATTCCAAATGCTATCTTAACTCCATCCACAATGCACATCCCACCAACAAAATAAGCAATGAAATGCTTCTTCCTTTGTACAAAACTTGGCCAATATCCATAATAGAGCCCATGACATACTTCAAGAAAGGTATTTCATAACATAGATCAAGTTGCTCCTCATTTTCAAGTTGGTGATAGAGTTTGGAATCACAGTAATGTCCCTACTATCCCTACTGTCTCAAAAGAAAAGTGGCATGACTGCCATGAAAGAAAAATAAGCTTGGATATGGAGCTTGGTGGATATAACCAAATTTTGTAGGGAAATACAAGGTCATAATTCATATGTTTGGAATACATCCCTATCTTTCCTAGATTGGATGATGCATTTCTTGATGTAATTGGAGGTAAGGAATAAGTATTTAAGGAAGATAATTATGGTCTCATAAGAAGAATGCAGGCTGAGGACGGAAGGGGTGATATAGTAGTCAATTTACCCTCAGATATTAGCAATGATGGCTCAGTATAGAGAAATGTTGAGAGAAAGGAGCCTGAACAGGTTGTTGATCAAGAAGAATATGACAGGAGCAGAATAGCTCCAGATGTCATGAGGAAGAGTAAGTACTATAGTTTCAACACCATTTGTTGATTTTGAATTTTGTGCTCTGGCAAGAACCGTATTATTTTTCCTATCCTGAATATCTACAGTTTCAAAAATCAAAGGAAAATCCTTCATAGGACTTGTCTTGCATGTAAACATAGATTTTGAGGGGAAAAATGATGAGGCATCTTGCATAAAATCTTGCTGGTTGTTCAATACTGTAACAACTTATCATATTATGCAAGATATCTCATCATTTTCTTCCTCAAAAACTATATTCAAATCAAAGGCAAGTCCTTTGAAGGATTTTCCTTTGATTTCTGAAACATTCAAGATAGACAAAATAGTAAGGTTCTTTCCAAGGCACAAAATTCAAAATCAACAAATGTTGTTGAAACTATAGTACTTAGTGATGAAGGAGAGGATGAATATGGGAGTCTTGCAGAAGAGAGAAAGAAGAGATGTGCAAAAGTTTGTTTCCATGGGAGCTTTAGATGATGTAGATCATTGTAATGGTAGAGCAACAGTTGTTGTTGTATCTGCTCTAGAGCATGTTCACAATTGAAAAATTGAACAAAATATAAAGAAGTTGACAAACACTAAAGACATTTCCTTTTCTGAAAACAAAACCATCTCAATAGAGAAGTTGCAGCCTTGAAAATATGTACAATAGATGAAAACCAGATCAATCCAAATCAAGCCAACTCAATTGGTAGTGCAGAAATGCCATTATCTGTGCCTAGGAAACCTTTTTACTATCTTTGGAACTTCATTCAAGCATGTCAAGCAGGTCAAGAAGGAATTAGAAGACTTATCCAACTAAAAGTTCTCCACAGTCAAGAAATTCCTCCAAATTTAATCTCTTAGCAGAGGCAGATGTGGCAGATTCTCAGGATCCATGTTGCAATGCGGCTTCTAACAGCATTCAAGTGCAGTGAACAAAGAGAAGTGGTTCCTGGTATAACACACCTGGGCAATGAAAGAAAGGTTCATTCAGGTTATCCTAATATGTTTGAAGATTTACAGAGGAATCTTCTTACTGCGAGTAGACTTCCTGTGAAGAATGCTAGTTATGATGTTGATCCTTTGGACATTGGAGTTATCCAGCCCTGCCAGCCTTTGTATGACAGCCGGACCATATTTCGCAAAGGTGTTGTGCATTCTTAGTTTTCTTGTTTGTCACAAGTTTCAAATCCATGTCTTTTGCAAGCTTTAAGATTTCCCAGTGTCACTGGCACTAGTGTTTTGTAATGATCTTAAAATTTGGAATGTTGACTCCAATTCTATGCAGGGTATAAAAGTCGTGTAAGGTTCTACAGTGTTTTATACCCAAGACAGACATGCAGTTACATTTCAGAAGTTCTGGATGCTGAAGTGAAGCAACCTTTGTTCAAGGTAATACATGTTCTATCTAGTTTTTTCTTCAATGGTTGACATGATAGAGAGTCGAGACTCTCTGGTGGCTCTTTCCATGGACTTGACATCTTCTATTACCTAATTTATAATGTGCTATTTTTCCTACCAACCTATCAAGATGTGAAGGTGAAATATTCTTCCCTGTCAGTATGTTGTATGTTCATGTTTTCTTAGTAGAATATCAAAATTATAATCTCTTAAATATCAGATACATGTATCATGTATGCTTTGCTGTGAAACTTATTTTACATAATTTAAATATAGTCAATATCATCTTTGCAACAATGCTTTCCAATCTGCCAGAGGTAGCAAAGACTAGAGTAATATGCCTCTTCCACCAGTGAAGTCAAATCTGTCACAAGCAGCCTTGTATCTCCAAGAGAAAAACTCTAGAGATCTCACATGAGTTTGATTGATTTTCCCTTACCTATCAATGTTAAATTATGTTGGTATTTAATAGAAATGTAATTTGTAATCATTCTTCTTTCATTTGTCTGCAAGTATCGTAATGCTGTGAGCAGGAGATCATGAGCTGAAATTTGATCTGACCAAAGTTCTCCTCAAAAACTTGATTTTCTCTAGTCCTAATACTTTATCTTACCATAGTAGTTGCGACTAGAGCTTGTATCTATATTTCTACGAAAGAGCATGTTAGTAGTGATGTGTCACTTTTACAGTGACTTTATACCATCTCATACATAATTTATGATGCGGATTCATCAAGGTTTTGATTCAAGATCAGGAAGCCTTTAACAAAATCCATCCGGACATGTTGTTGTGCATGGCATTCATGTGAAGACACCTTAGTAGATTGCAATCTATTTGAATGAATACCTGCTGTTTTACCTTGCTTAAGGTTAGTTAACCTATAGAATAAACCTTTCTAGAGATAATTAATCACCATGGTGGGATTTCAACCATCTTATACAAAATAAATTAAGCATCTCACATGTTCACAAGATTGTGTAACAGAGCAAGAGGTCAGCACATACATCTTATTATGAGACTTTGCTACTGCTAGACCATGGCATTTGATATGTTCAGGTTTCAGAGCAAAGTATGAAAGTTATCATGAGTCCATCTTCCTATTGTCCTTGTTAGGCTTTGGAGTGTAGTTGATATGTTCTACACATTTACAATTCTCTTCTTTATGTGCTTGTGTTAAAGCGTATGCTTTCTTGGCTCATTAAGCAATCTTTCTATGAGTCTTAGAGACAATGTTGCTTTAGAGGGTACCTTAAGGCTTAGATTGGTCAACCTTGAAGCTTAACAAACATTTTATCTCTTTATATGTTCCATATGTTACTTGTTTCTTCAATCTTGTTTTGTTCATATTGTATTATGTATTTCAATCTGTCGTTATTTGTTTGAGTCTATTCCAAGTATCAAAAAAGTTTCTTTCCCCACAAACATATATGCATGCTGCTTGTTATATATTTCCCATGCTTCAATGAGCATTCAACTTGTGTTGTTTGCATTGGGAAACTCACAACATAAAGCCTCTCTAGTATTTATTGGGAATTCCTTAATGCACAGATATTCTGTGTGAATGAAGCAGTTCTGCTTGTTGAGAAGTTGTGTTGAACTTCCCATAAGGTGATAAGTATAACCTAAACATGGAGAAAAATTAATTAGTTGGACTAAAAGACGTACACAACTTCCCCCCATTGTCAGAGATAAGATATCCATGCACAAAATGACCTCAGTATTCTAGTTCAATCTACGAAGATCATATTTAGCCATTTCCATATAAACTGTCCATTTAAAGAATTTCGTCATTTTTGTACAGCACAAGATGAATTTCAACATTTTTGCACATCACAAGATGTTGCTGCTTGTTCTTATATATCGTTAAGAGTATAGTTAGACTGTTAAAGTATAATTTTTTGTCTTACCCCTACCCCCCACACACACATACTCACTTGATATTTATTTGTTGTATAATTTGTTTATTCAATCTCTCTTGCACTAGTTCCCAACTTCCCAACACTTCTGAACATGAACACTTCCGTTGGGTGGCCCTCAACTGTAACCTACAAAATTTAATACATTAAAAATCACAAACAATAATTGACTAATAGATTTATTGGTTAATGTTTATTTTTTTTACATGTCCATGGTAAATCTTCCATCTATTTTTTTTCCACTTAGTTAATCCTATTCGTTTAATCACATTGCCAAAAATAGTCCCCACTTCTCAGATAACATATTGCAACTAAGAAAAGGGTGAAAACTTAAAAGTAAACCAAAGAAGCTGATAAATAAAACCTCTGTTTTGAAGACAAATTTACTAGGATAATGCAAGGAAGCTTCATTTCAAAATTAATTTATGCTTAATCCTTGTTGGAGATTCTTCTGCCTCTTGGCAGAATGGCCCTCCAAAATAGTGGAAGACCACACTGACTACCTTCTAAATTTCTATGCAGTATCTATATCTATATAGATCAATAGAGAATATCAAGAAGAAATTGCAGGGGCTCATGTTTCTGACAACCGAGATTGGTTGTGTAGATTATTGCATTAAAATGTTGTTAGAAGCTGCATTGTAACATGGCTCCTGAGGATCTGTCAAATCTGCCTCTTCTAAGAGCTTAGATTTGCAGGAATTTCTTGAAGGTAAAGAAGTTTCAATTGGAGATAAGTCTTCTAATTCCTTCATGTCATTTTCCAAATGAAGATCCAAGATGGAAAAAAGGTTTCTTGGCACAGACAATGGCATGTCTCCACTAGCATTTGAGTTTTCTTGATCTGGATTGATTTGGTTTTCATCTATTGTATAACTTTTTAGGACTGCAGATGCTCTGTGGAGATGGTTTTGTTTGTAAGAAAAATTGTCTCTAGTGTTTGTCAACTTTTGTATATTTTGTTCAGTTTTGCAATTGTGAACATGCTCCTGAGCAGATACAACACCAACACTAACTGCTGCTCTACCATTGCAATGATATACATCATCAAAAGTTCCCAGGGTAACAAGCTTTTTGCACACTCTCTATCTTTCTCTCTTCTTCAATACTCCCATTCTTATCCTCTTTGTCACTAAGTAGTATAGTTTCCAACATTCGATTCTGAATTTTGTGCCTTGGCAAGAACTTTACTATTTTGTCTATCCTGAATTTCAGTTTTAAAAATCATAGGAAAATCCTTCATAGAAGTTGTCTTCCATGTGAACATAGATTTTGAGGGGAAATATGATGAGGCATATTGCATAAAAACTTTCTGGGTGTTCAATATTGTAACACCACATCACTTTATGCAAGATGCCTCATGATTTCCCCCTCAAAAACTATATTCAAATCAAAGACAAGTCCTTTGAAGGATTTGCCTTTGATTTTTGAAACAAGATAGAGAAAATAGTAAGGACCTTGCCAAGGCACAAAATTCAGAATCAACAAATGGTGTTGAAGCTATAGTACTTAGTGATTGTGAAGAGGATGAGAATGGGAGTCTTGGAGAAGAGAGAAAGTGTGCAAAAGTTTGTTTCCATGCGAGCTTTAGATGATGCAGAAAATTGCATTGGTAGAGCAGCAGTTGGTGTTGTATTTGTTGAGGAGCATGTCCACAATTGCAAAATTGAACAAAATATATAGAAGTTGACAAACACTAAAGACATTTCCTTTTCTTACAAACAAAACCATCTCAAGAGAGAATCTGCAGCCTTGAAATTTGTACAATAGATGAAAATTAGATCAATCCAGATCAAGCAAACTCAATTGGTAGTGCAAAAATTCCATTGTCTGTGCCCAAGAAACATTTTTTCCTATCTTGGAACTTTATTGAAACATGACAAGAAGGAATTAATGGACTTATATCCAACTGAAACTTCTTCATAGTCAAGGGATTCCTACAAATTTAAGCTCTTAGAAGAGGCAGATGTGCAGATCCTTGGCAGCCATGTTACAATGCAGCTTCTAGGTTTTAACAACATTCAAGTGCATGAACAAAGAGGGGTGGTTTCTGGTATAACACACCTGGATAATGAAATTATCCAAAATGGATTTTGGATAGACTCCTAAGTCTAAGTGTTCCTTACTGAGGAAAATGAAAGTCCAAGGAAGTTCCTAGAACTAGCCCCATTGCAGAGATCATCTCATTCTGCATCTACTGCAACTTGAATGGGCAAAAACTGACTTAGGATGCAGAAGTTATCATAAAATGAAGTTGCCTTTTTCCTTTGGAAAAAGAGGCAAAATCCCTTGAAAATGGGTCCTAAAAACCCTCTAAATCTTCAAGTCTTCTAAAAATCCTCATAAATATTCAAAACTAGCAAAAAAGGAGAAGTTTTAGTCTTGAAGGATAACAATATCGGGAGGCTAAAAAACATGAGAAAACAGCAAAAATTAAGCCTATCGGAGGTCAAAGGAACAGTGAACAGGAGCCGTCGAATCTGGACGATCAATGGTCCAGATCCGATCGGCAATCACAATCGGCGGAGGCAATCGGAGGCATACATGCGATGGGACTGATGCGATACCATGATCGCCGATATCGGTGGATCGCAATCGGCAAACACAATGGAGCGAGGACTTATGTGTGTGTGCATATATATATATATATATATATATATATATATATATATATATATATATATATATATATATATATATATATATATATATATATATATATATATATATATGCGATGCAATATGCCGATCGTCGATGATGAGATCGGCGATGGCCAGACCCAATGGGATAATAAACGTTATTGCAGGAGATTTGAGATCCGCCAAAGGGCATTTTTAATGTATTTTTGCATGTTCGTTTATTAAATGAAATGTGATGGACAAAGCGTCAATGTGATAAACCAGACCCGAAATGGTTCGTGAATGGAAATATATATTGTTTCTAGTCCAAATGGAGCCATTTTTACGTTATTTTCACAGTTTAACGTATTTTTAAAATACAAAGGAACAAGGCTGAAGAAACTTGCGATAGCAATTGAGGATGAACCTGATAGGGAAATAGATCGGATTAAGGACTTTTGAGGTCCGGGTGAATAGTGTTTCTGTAGATTTTCCCGTGTTTTACAGTGTTCTCTATGTAAACAGGGAACAACTATTTCTAAGGATTTCAAGCGCTGATGACCCATTTTGTTACAGAATAGGTGGCATTCATCCCTGAGGGCGTTTAGAAATGATTGCTAACGCTCGGAGAGGGGATTCGAGCAGACCAAAATAGGAGGACAAAGAGCTCGAGAGGGAAAATGAAAAGACAACATTGATTTGGCTTAAAAACCACAGAACGACAGAGATAGGGACTGCTGAGTTGTTGCTGGTTGTTGTTGTTGATTGTTGTTGGGTTTTGTTGTTGAAAGGAAGCCAAAGCAAGAAGTTAAGGCAAAGAGGCAGCACAGAAGCCAAAGAGGCAGAGCAGAAGAAAAAGAGCAGCCAAGGGAGTCACTTGGAAGCCAAGTGAAAAGCCAAGAGGGTTGTGAACTGATAGAGGGCAAAAAGAAGCTAGAGTTGAAGAGCCAGAGAGCCAGAGCCAGAGTTAGAGCTAAGAGCCAGAACCAAGAGCTAAAGAGCCAGAGTCAAAGCCAAGAGCCAAAACCAAGAGCTAAGAGCCAGAGCCCAGAGCCAAAGCTTCAAGAGCCAGGGAATAACATGGTGTTTGAACCCACTGTTTTTGTGTAAAACAACAGGAGTTAAGCCAAGAGCTTGTAAAAAATACTTAGACCATAATCCCAGAGAGCCTAGTCGAGTTGAATAGAGCTCACGGAGATGTAGCCCAAGAGTTGTGGGTGAAATCCTAATTAAATTTTTGTTCCTGTGTGATTGTTTATTGCTACATTATTCATTGTTATATGCATTTATATATATTTTTAAGCACATTTACATATCAGCTAAAACAACATTAAAGCATATAATCAGTTTAATACAAGCATACACCCATATTATCAAGCACTTATTAATTCTGCATTGGTTAATCATTAAGACCTGGGAATATTCAAGCTTTGGAAGTGGGAGAGGTTCTTGTAAGTTAGACAAGAAGCCTAAGAGCCCTATTTTTAGATAATAAAGGTTCATTCAAGGTATCGAAATATGTTTGAAGATTTACAGAGGGATCTTCTTATTCCAGTAGACTTCCTGTGAAGAAAGCTAGTTATGATGTTGATCTTTTGGACATTCTTTTGGACATTGGAGGTATCCAGCCCTGCAAGCCTTGGTACGACAGCTGGACCATATTTCACAAAGGTGTTGTGCATTCTTAGTTTTCTTGTTTGTCACAAGTTTCAAATCCATGTCTTTTGCAAGCCTTAGGATTTCCTGTGTCACTGGCGCTAGTTTTTTGTATTGATCTTAAAATTTGGAATGTTGACTCCAATTCTATGCAGGCTATAAAAGCCGTGTAAGGTTCTATAGTGTTTTAGACCCAACACAAACATGCTACATTCAGAAGTTCTGGATGCTTAAGTGAAGCAACCTTTGTTCAAGGTAATACATGTTCTATCTAGTTTTGTCTTCAATGGTTGACATGATAGAGAGTCGAGATTCTCCGGTGGGTCTTTCCATGGATTTGATATATAATGTGTTATTTTTTCCTATCATGATGTGAAGGTGAAATATTTTCCTTATCAATATGTTGTATGTTCATGTTGCCTTAGTAGAATATCAAAATTATAATCTCTTAAATATCAGATACATGTATTATTTTACATAATTTAAATATAGTCAATACCATCTTTGCAGAAATGCTTGCCAATATGGCATGGTAGCATGGACTAGAGTAAAAGGGCTCTTCCACCAGTGAAGTCAAATCAGTCACAAGCAGCCTTGTATCTAAGAGAAACTCTAGAGATCTCACTTTCGTTTGATTGATTTTCCCTTACCTTTCAATGTTAACAGCAATCTAATTTGTGAATCGTTCTTCTTTCATTTGTCTGCAAATATCGTAATCCTGTGAGCGAGAGATCATTAGCTGAAATTTGATCTGACCAAAGTTCTCAAAAACTTGATTTTGTCTAGTCCTAATACTTTATCTTACCATGGTAGTTGTGTCTGAAGCTTGTATATATATTTCTATGAAAGGGCATATTGGTAGTCATGTGCCACATTTAAAATGAATTTATATCATCTAATACATACTTTATGATGCAGATTCATTAAGGTTTTGATTCAGGATCAGAAACCTCCAAGAGAAGACATCCTAACCTGTTGATGTGTTGGCATTCATGTGAGGACACCTTAGTGTTGATTTGCGGTAGCATCGGATGTGATCTAGCCATGAAAATTGGTGGAGAGGATAAAGCACATGAGATCTCCAAGATCCATAAATGGTTTGGGGAAATTCCACCCGGTTAGAGAGATATTAAAATAATTAATATTTTTAATGGGGTTCCTAAGTCTAAAATTAGGAAAATTAAAATATTAATGGGTATTAATATAAAACTGGGTGAGAATGTTCTAAATGACATGGATCAAGCCAAATATAATCTTAATTGTTGATTAGTGACTTAATCTAGATTGTTAAAGACTCAACAAGAAAAGTATAAGAGGAGGCTTGAGGGTCAGTTGGAGACACACCAAGATTTTTCAGTCAGTTCGATTTTTTGGAGCAGGGTTTGTGAGAAAATTCGAACAAGTGATATGCTACAGCGAGGGGCAGTGAGTACATAGCAGGGAAGCATAGATATTTCCTGAGGGTCGACGTAGTGACTGAAGAGGCTGACGCAGAGGCAGCCAGAGCTACGCAAAGGCAGCCACAGCCACACAGAGGTAGCTAGAGACTACGCAGAGGATGAGGGGCTTGAGTGGGTGATGCAGAAGGCCAAAGAGCTGATGCAGAGAGGTAGAAGGTTGACACAAAGGGTTCTAGAGCTACGTTGAGGTTAGCAGGGCTGACGCAAGGCCTTGGAGAAGCACCGAAACGATTTTCGTGGGGCAGACTTACTGAATATCTGTCTCCGAGAAGAGGTATTATTGCCACGTAAAATTCTATGTTGAATGAGCCACTTTGGCACCCTAGTTGTACTGAAGAAATTTGCATAATAATAAAACCCTTAGAACTGTTGCATCGGTTTTCACGCATTGGGATTTTCCTAGGACGATTGTCTAAAAATAACGGTGTCCCTTGTGTGTTTGTCTAGTATTTCAATTGTTGATCTGTATATGAGTTAAGGTTGCATTTTTGTTTATTTTTAGAATTTATATGAATAAATAACTTGTTAAGGAATAAACAAGTAGGTGAAATAAACTAGATAATGCAGTAGGGATTTCTAATGGGTAACATTTAGAAATTTCAACATGGTATTGGAGCATTGCTGATCACAGGAAAACTGAAGGCACCAACAATATCGGAAATTTGTAGCAGTAGCAGTTGTCTCAAGAGACAAAGCTGCTCCTAAGCAGAAGGCAACAAAGGAGTGACGTAGAGGGCCCGCATCATCATTTTGAGCTAGAGAGAGGGCCAGCGCAGAGGCAGAGATAGGTAGAAGAGGCTCATGAAGAGCCATGTCATCCTACTCAGCTAGGTAGGCTTAATGTAGTTGACCAGAGGAGTGATTTAGCCTTTGTTGGGATTGCACAGAGCTAGAAGGCTCAGTTTCTTCAGTTGTTGGGGCCTAGGGAGCTATGGGTAGATTGTGGAGCTGGTGGGGTGTTGTTTCTGTCAAAGTAGAATAGTACCTAACGGGATAGAACCAAGGTAGAGGGAGTCGTTGCCTTAGCAGATTTCTAGCCAATAACTCTAGATCCAAGTTGAAGTTGCAAAGAGGATTGGAGTGGAGCATTTCGAAATTTCGCGGAACATTTCTAGCATGGAAATCAAGACTTAGAGGGAGATTTACAGGAGTGAAGTAGAAACTCAGAGGGAGTCCAAAAGAGGAGCGGAGATGGCAATGAACAGACTGAGGGATCAGGTCAGGTTGGACAGGGTTTCCAACTTTGTCATCTGGAAGGCCAGGATCTTGTCAATCCTGGATAAACATCGCATTAAGGGCTTCGCCTTGAGAACCATGGCTATCCCAGTAGACCCAGCGGATAATGAGAAGTATGACGATGCAATGGCGAAGGCAAAGTGTGTAATCCTTGATGGGGTCAAGGATCATGTCGTACCACATATTGCCGAAAAGAACACAACAAAGGAGATGTGGGATACTTCGACAACATTGTATTAGGGCACTTCCGTGTAGCGGAAGATTCTATTAGAGAAATAGATGCGGTCGTATCAGATGCATACCTCCTAATATTGTAGGAGATTCAAGACCAACTTACGTCCATAGGGGCCACACCGGATCAAGAGTTCATGGTGAGGAATGCCTTGAATGCAATATACGAGGAGTGGGAGACATTTTTCCAAGGAATTTTGCGTAGAGCTACTCTTCCGGGATGGGAAGAGATGTGGGTAGCTCTTTGCCAAGAAGAGATCATATAGTTGACCAAGGCGAGGAATAGCAGCAAAGGAGCTCGAATCAAGAAAGAGGAGGAGGAGAATGCGGCTCTGGCATCTGTGGGACAACGGGGGAAGAGGAAGAAGAAGGATATCTCCAAGGTGAAGTGCTTCCATTGTGGGGAGCTGGGTCATTATGCAACCCAGTGTCCCAGGAAGAAGAATATGGGAGAGGCTCCTGAATCCAAGGCAACTCCAGCTAAGTCGGAGAAAGAAGTCAAGACTAATGATGGTTGTGCCATGAGTGCTCATGCACCTCTAGAGAAGAGGTGGGGTGACATTGAGTTGTATTTAGGAGGACTACAGAAGATGAGGGGCAGGATCCTTGAGGTACCCAAACTCTTGGATCATATCGGCTACAGGAGCCCCGAACCACAGTAGCAGGATGACGGATGTTAGTAGAAGCAAGATGATATAAAGCGACAAGGTAGTGCTAGAGTGTAGAGCTCTATAGCAGTGCAGTGGGGGTTGCAGCAGTGCCAGAGACACAAAGGTGTTTGCAACAGTGCGAGAGGCGTAGACGAGGTTGCAGTAGTGCGAGAGGCACAAAGGTGTTTGCAGTAGCACAGAGGGAGCATAGGATAGCAGCAGAGGTAACTTCAGCATTAGGAGGCTTCCGGACTTACAAGGATGTCAGTATTTGGGTAGATTAGTTACTTACATCTCAATAACTGAGTTGCAGTGCAACATTTAGCAGTGGTAGTGCTATGGGCAGCATGGGCAACATGTTGAGAGGGAGTTGTAGTACAGATGTAGCAGTGGTAGTGGCAGAGCCATGGGAAGCAGTACAGGAAGTAGTAGTGTAGTGGATGTTGGGCAGCAAGCCAACAATCATCACAGGTACTGGTGCGGAAGGATTAGTGTGATGTTCAGTGGTGGTGCATTACTAGAGCACATTTCCTCACTAAGAGGGAGTGTTTATTTGGGGTAGCATTAGATATGCTCTAGCCATGAAAATTAGTGGAGAGGCTAGAGGACATGAGATATCCAATACCTAGAAATAGTTTAGGGAAATTCCACTGGGTTAGGGAGATATTAAAATAATTAATATTTTTAATGGGGTTCCGAAGTCTAAACTTAGGAAAATTAGAATATTAATGGGTATTAATATACAACTGGGTGAAAATGTTTTAGATGACATGGATCAAGAAAAATCTAATCTTAGTCGTTGATTAAGGACTTAATCTCAGTCGTTGAAGACTTAACACGAAAAGTATAAGAGGAGGCTTGAGGGTCAATTGGAGACACACCAAGATTGATCAGTCAGTTCGATTTTCTAGAACGGGGTTTGCTGAGAAAATTCCAACAAGTGATCTGTTGCAGTGAGGGCAATGAGTATATAGTAGAGAGGTAGATAGTGCCTAAGGGTCAGTGCAGTGACTAAAGAGGCTGACGCAGAGGTAGCCAGAGCTATGCAAAGGTATCAGGAGCCACGCATAGGCAGCTACAGACTGCATAGATGCTACGGGGCCTATGTGGGTCACACAGAAGGCCAAAGAGCTGATGCAGAGAGGCAGAAGTCTAACGCAAATGGTTCTAGATCTACATTGAGGCTAGCAGCGCTGACGCGGAGCCTTGGAGAAGTGCCAAAAGGATTTTCGTGGGGCACACTTGCTGAATATTTGTCTCCGAGAAGAGGTATTACTACCGTGTAAAAATATCTATTGGGTGAGCCAGTTTGGCACCCTAGTTATACTCAAGAAATATGCATAATAATAAAACCCTTAGAACTATTGCACCAGTTTTCCCGCATTGGTTTTTTCTGGGGACGATTGTCCAAAAATAATTGTGTCCCTTGTGTGTTTGTCTAGTATTTCAGTTGTCGATCTGTATATGTGTTAAGGCTACATTTGTGTTTATTTTCAGTATTTATATGAATAAATAACTTGTTAAGGAATAAACAAGTAGGTGAAATAAACCAGATAATGCAGTAGGGATTTCTAATGGGTAACATTTAGAAATTTCAACACTTAGTAGATTGCAGTCTATTTGAAAGAATACCTTAAGAATGAACCTTTCTAGAGATAATTGCATCACCCTGGTGGGATTCCAACCATCTTATACAGATTCAATTAAGCATCTCACATGTCCACAAGATTGTATAGTAGAGAAAGAGGTCAGCGCAGACAACTTCTTAATTTCTCACTAAATTAGGTTCTAAAAGGAATTACCTTTCCCACCAACATTGTACATTCGCAAGATTTCCAAAAATGTTGTGTAATTTTTTGAATTGCTTTGCTTTGTATAAAATAAACCCCTTGAATATCCATCCATGTTCATCATATACTCAATATTGCATTTAATTCCAACATAATGTTTACAAATATTTCATATTGCATTTAATTCCAATCTAGTGTTTACAAATATTTCATATTGCATTTTATTCCAATCTAGTGTTTACAAATATTTCATGACTAGTTGAACGCATCAAGAGGCAAAAAGTGCATGTACAGATACCAAGAAGTTTCACTTATTGAAGATTGTCCCAAGGGATTCACAAGAAAAAAAACTCACCATTCCACGAGTTTGGGCCTTCTTATCCAACTCACATTTTGGAAACATTTTTTCCTCGGAAAGAAACTACTCAAAACTACCTCTCATCATAGTTTTCACTGGTACAATCTATATCCACATTATGGGAAGAAAAGAAATTCCTATAGATTTTCCCACACCACCCAGCAGAAAAATGGGAGAAAGAAAAGTGAATACAAATACATCATTCCATGTTCCATGGGATGCAATTAACTTACAAATTTTCTGAAAAAGAACAGGAATTTAAGCCATGAAACTAGTAAAAAACAACATTTTTGTGAACATGTATTATACCAGAATGGTTGTATCAGAAGAATATGTGTTGATATTATGAAATTTGTAAATATAATGTTAATATTGAACAATAGATCTAGCCTCTATGAACTAGAAATTGGTACATGTACAACTCTTTTACAACATAATGGGTCCTTTCTTAGGAAACCCCATCTCTGTAGTCTGTATAAACCATTGGAAAAGTACAAAGATTTCAAATGGAGATACATTCTTATAACCAGAAAATATATGGATCTAGTGATAAATGTTCAATAAATCAAAGTTGGAGTGCCAAATCAGGTTGTGAATCAACCAACATTCCAGAAGATTGCCTAACTGGAGACCTTGGAGATTGAAACCCTACATGCAAATCTGGTGGAATCAAATTTGAAAAATCAGATGTCTATTGAGAATGATGTTTTGAAGGTAAAGACTGCCATAGTTTTTTTTGAGATTGGGATGTATCAACTCCCTCCTATTGGTATCTCTACCTATAATTAAACGGACTCGGTGTGGTTGAATTTTGCAATTCTACCATCAAGTTTACACCTCCCTAAGAAATGGCATGAGATGACAGATTCTGAGGATGCATCCAGCTTAGTTGTGAATGTATATACAGAGACATGTCCATGTCCTGCTGTTGAATAAACTGAGGAACACTGGATGATGGCCTTGCTTGGGTCTGTTTTTATGATATGCATCAGGCATTGTCTGCATCTTAATACATTGTCAACATCTTAATACACTTGAAATAGGTTGCACATGTTCCATCTGTTTGGTAGATCCCCATTGTATAAGTTGGTTACTTCAGGAGACAATCTCAAGCAATTTTGACTAGGATACGTCTGAGGTAAATTTGGCACCTGCCAGATTGACTTCACTGGATTTAGCAATTGATGAAGCTGATTTAGATTCACTATCTTTGACTCCTTGCAAAGGCATTTGAAAATTTGTATTGTTGGCTGACTGTTAACCCATAGATAGAGGCACAAGTAACCCAGTAGACCTAGAAACTGTTGCCACACTTGATGGAGAAAATTGTCCTTCAATTTTTTTATTTTTTGTAGAGGCTTGATCATTTGTTGCTTGAGTAGCTACACAAAGATTTAATTTAGCCTTGGTTGCAGTAAAGTCACTTGGAATTGTACTTGTATGAGCCCTATTGATCCTTGATATCCTCACGCAATAACAAAGCACCAGGAGGAGCTTCATCTTTACCCACCCATCCTTGACCAAATGGCACATTAGAACACAAATATTTCTCAATCCTTTTGGCTGCAATATTTTTAGATGATTCCTGAAGACCAAACACATTCATATCAAGATATGGATATATGCACACACGTTAATTGATTTTATGCAGTTGTTTCAAACTTAAGTACTAGAAGAAAACACCATTAAACTTACGGATGGTCATATGGACGAGTACCTTTTCACACATTGCATCTTGAACAAGAGGAGTATCCATGGAAATGCTCTATATCCTCGGTCATAGAATCTGTGTCAAAGAATCCCACATCCTACTTCAACACTTCTTCTAAGTATTTCTCTTTCAATTTACCCACCTGCCTCTCCCTAGTGTGCATCCAACAAGCAATTTCTACAAAATATTTCACAACATACAAAATCAAATAGCTCTCTCCAATCCCAGAGGATTCATATACATAAAATTAACCCTAAATAGAAAAACACATTAGAAATTTATAAAGCTTAATACAATGGTGTACACTGAAAACAACAACACTTACAAACTATATAAGAAAAACTCACAAAAGTTTACCTTCACCAAAACTTGTGCAGCCCATGCAAGAGTGTCATTTGCAACTTCCATGCTTCCAACAGTTTCCATACATTGAACATAATGGATCCAATACTTTGGGTAGTTTTTGCATGCAATGAGACATCTTTCATATAGCTTTGTCATCTGTAAAACATGAAAAGTATTATATTAGAGTGACAATAGAATTTTCTAATCTTCAAGCATGAATTTCCACCTAATACATGATAAATAAATTTATGTTGGAAACATACCCAATCAAAATCATTTACTCTCTCATTTTTTTTGTAACGTGTCAATTCCAGACAACACCACAGGTAGTTAACCTTGCTTCCACACTGGTCATGATAAGGTTTGAATATCTCCACATATCATTTATAATGCCACCATGTGAAACAATCATGGTCAAAGAAGATTTATCCAGGTGCCATGCTTGACCATATATCTTAGTTATATATTTGTTCCATGTAGTGTCATGGAAACAAACTTCATATGCCAGAAAAAGAGAGAGAATATACATCAACATTAATGAGGCATAATAAAACAGTGACAATATTTGAGACTAGAATTCTACCTTAAGCAAATCAATCAGGTCCAAACTCATTGCGCCCAGTGCCCAATTTCGCAACAAATAACCTATATGCATGGAGATAATTGAAATGAATCATCACTTACAGCTTTATACCAATGTTGCACAATGGATTACCTCTCATTGGTTAATGTTGTGTATATGGGCATCTAATAATCAATTTCTCTCCATGGGACACAGTCACTCAGGATGCCAATTTCAAGGAGCATGATGACTCTAGATTGAATTTACAAGTGTTGTACATACACCAGAATGTCCAACAAGCATGTGACAACAAGGAAGATGCAAAACAACCGAATTTCATGGGACAAGACTTGAAAATTGCCTGAATTATTTCAACCCAGAACAACTACCAAAGACAAGAGGCAAGGAAGGTGCCTCTCCCTTATAAATTTCATTTAATTGTTGCTCAGGAGCTACCTTCAAGACTCACTTGCCAAAAAGATTGTGATATATTTTTTCTGGTTAGTTTTCAGCCTCTACATGGTTGGGAAAGATGCCCTCCCCATCTCTGTCACAACTTAAATGTTGTCCCTACCTTTTAAACCGTTGGTTTTTTTATTAGTTACAAATGAAAAGTGAGGTAATTTTTATTCTTGTGGATTGGGCACACCCACAACAAACCAAAACTAACCATAAAAATATTCATAAAAAATGTGAAAGTTTACCATATATAGGTGACCATAAAATGTGTTAACAAGCTCCCTCTAATCTCTTAAGCCAAAAAAACCCAAACATGCCCAACAATACCAAAGAGTGAGGGTGCACCATATCATTAAGAGTTTTAACCACAAGGCACATGCTACTCATCAATTAGACCACCAGTAGCACACCAGAACATTTCATCCCACACTTACTAGCAACCATCATAACACCAAATGCACCACAAGATAACATCATCTCTAAATCCAAAACACAAATGCACCCCCTATCCATTAAAACTTCTAGAAATGTGATACTACAAGCTTGATCCTTGTGACAAAAAAATAACACGTGTTGTGATGAAAATCACAAGTGCAAGCCTCATGTAAGATGAGGGGTAATAGGGCTAAAACATATTCACAATGCTGCAACATTTCAGCCTGTAGGTTGTCTTTCAGATTCCATAATGAAATATCCAATCGAAATTTTAATCATTGATAGACTTTAAATATAATGTGATATCTCATAACAAGTTAAGGTTCATGAAATAATGTGATAGACTTATGTCAATACTTGATCCAGACATCCACAATTTGATTTCCCATTGTTGATGTTGTTGGGGAACTCATATTATTTGATTTTATTAGTTTTGCAGCGATACTTAACTTGCATATCAAAGTTAACTGTAATTTGGGATGGTAGTTTCAAGAAATTCAAGCTTGAAGTTCCAATCTCGAATTACATTTAAACTAATAGCCTCAGGAACAACAAAAATAATCATTGGCTTCACTGGCTCTAGTGAATCAAATTGATTATTTTGAAGATTAATAGTTTTCAATTTTAATTTGTGGCATGATTTATACAATGGGCTAGGAAAATTTCTTAACATATCCAAGACTCATAATTTTGAGGGTATAACAGGTTCAATTGTTGCATTGAATCAAGTTGGTTATTTCCAAGACTAGGATTGTGTGATTTTGAAATTGCGGCACAAGATTATATACTGAACTAGATTAAATCCTCTACCAAATCCAATCATGTTATTGTTATGGACACTTGTTTGCCAATTTCATAATAGCTATCTGCTCATTTGAAAGAGCAAATGCAATGTTTTATTAAAAAATAACCCCCTTGAAACTAAACCAATGAGCAATGTGAGATTTCATACTTGTTAGACCATGAGAAAAAATCAACAAAGTTCGACAAAAGTCTATGTTTGGCTCCCCACTTTGATTGCATTCATTTCATCTATTCACTTTTCAATCCCACTCTTGGGCATCCATTTGCTATCAAAAAACATATAACACAATAATCCTCCACAAACAGGAAACGCATAGATAAAATTAACATATCCTTCCATTCAGCTCTTACAATTTACAAGAAATAGAATGTATCACTAAACTACTTGTGTCTAGCACATGTATTAGGCAGATATTGAGAATATGAACTTTCAAGAGTTTAAGTTGAGGTTGAAGTTGGAATACTTAATGGTCCATTTGCATTCTGTATCCAAGATGGAGTCATATCTTTCATCTAACCTCATGCTCTAGCACATACAATTACCATTCTGAAGACCAATTTAGAATTAATAAGAAAAGGCACCTGGGGATTTTGTTCTCATGCAGACAAGTGGACCTCTGAACTTTTCTTCTCATTCAATTCAGGGAATTGACAAGTGGACCTTCTGACTTCACCTCATCTCCATAGAAGCACAAGCTTGTTATTTTGGCCAGGGTTGGAGCAGAGCACCCATCTCATAATGATCGAACCTAAAACAATATTGTACACGAGGATAAGGAGACAACACCATATGTACAAGTAGCTTTTCAGGAAGGAGCTGACACCTATACTTGCATGAGGTGGGTGGTCCAATACCTATTACTTTATAACCCACTTCTTGCATTGTTTCTAATCATCACAAAGGAAGGGGACAATAGAAATGAATTTGCATGTTCATGGAGCTCCTACCAAGAGTACACCCTTTGGTAGTTTTTCTCCCAAATTACTAAAGTTTATGGCTCCTTGTATGCATGAAACAATTTGCAGCATAGGAATACACAACCCAACCCAGAATTGTAACTATCTTGAAATGGGAACTGAGAACAAAAGGTGCATTATTAAACCCAAAAACATGTCCAAAGATTCAATGGATTTGATATCAATTTTGAATATCTTGAACATTAGACATGCACAACATTAAACTAACAATGTGTGATTGATGAAAAATAACTATCAACTTCAAGTTTATTAGAAATGAATTCAAGTAAATCATGATGCACATGTGCAAAGAAAGTTCATAAACAATATTCAAATGTTAATCATGTATTAAACCATATTGAATAAAAAACTAAAAACATTCTCGCATACACACAAAGAAAATTACAAAAAAAAGGATGCGTTAGATTTTTATAAACACTTCAACTACTTGGAAGAAAGTTCAGGTACAATATAGTCATATATGGACTGCTATAGTATTTTGAATAGTAGAACCAAAATAAATACTAGAGTTTGCAAAACAAAATGTCCACTACATTTAGGGAATGCTCTTATAATGTGGATTAATTATCCATCTTATATTTTCAAATCAAAAAATTTTAGCATTCCCTAATTTCAATGGTAGAAGGTCTGACACAATCTTTGCAATGCACAATATGTTCTCATCATTTTCCCACCTACAAAATACAATAAAATACATTACAATCATTTTCGATAAAGTTTTAATGTGCCAATAATTTGTTATACTTGAGTCTACATATTAAAATCATGATATTCATCTTTACATTCTCACCATTTTACCATTGTGTACAAATGCAAAGTGGTCAAAATCTTCTTGTAGCTCCAACTGTTCTCTAACTTCAAAAAGTGTCCAATCCTCCTCCATTGATAATGTTCTAAAGAATTCACCATTTTTTAGAACATCAAGTGAAACTATTGGAGAATGTGTTCCATCATTGTCATCTTGTTCCTTTGGAACCCAAACCCATTTCCCCATTTGTCGAACATGTCTCCACCTACGAAATTTAAATGAGAGATATAATATTGTCTTGAAATCCAATACCTAAAAGAATCAAATGAAAATACTTTGTATTAGTATATGATTTGTTACATTCATAAGTAACTCCCTCTTTGCCTCTTTTGACCCTAAAAATTAAAAAGCATGATACTATTAACAACAAAGAATAGTGAAATGACTTACTTGAAAGACAAGGTATCATGACTCAATCTACACTCAATTTCTTCTCCATTTTGGTCATGTACTCTTCTATCCCACCTAGTGAAAAACAAAATTGTAAGTAGCTCATTGGAAGGTTTTGAAGTAGCATACATTTTACCAGTTTTCCTAATTGACTCCTCATGATGAAATAGATGAACAAACATAGAGAATGGCATGAAAATGCCACTACGTACATGGATGCCACCTTTTTCTTTCATTCCAATTTGCATTTATGAAAATAACTTGTAACGGAAATAACTTACTGAAGACTCATCTACATGTGGCCATTCTAATAAGTTGAGTGAAGGCAAAGGAATTTCTTTGAGATATCCACATGATCCCATTATTTTCGGAAGAATGTATTCATATTTGTAAAACAAAATACCTTCCTTCTTCAACCATCCAGGATCCTTACCAACATACAATAGTTCTCCAATTTTTGAATGAATAGCTTGGAAAACACTTGTTATGCATTCAGCTGGCTCCCATTCCTTCCAATTTTATATGCATAAATCTGGGATAAATGTAATAGTTCATGTTGCTATAAAAGAAAAATAAGAGATTGGAAATCCTAGAAGCTTGCAATAAATATTAACCATAAAAAAAACATGATATCCAAATTGGTTATGCATACTCACAATTGCAATCAATTTTGGGAAAATCTAGTTGACTAAAAAATTTCTCTTTTGACATCTCTCTATAGTCATAGACATATGCCACTTGAATCTCTGCCACTTTTTGTCCTCCATTACTCATCCTAAATCCTTTTACTAAACCTTTCCAATGGATGTTAATTTCATGCAAACACCTTTTTTTTATTGCATGGCTTCCAATTTTTGATGGTTTCATTGTTACCCATGACCCAATAGATATTGGCATTGAAATCCATTTTCCTTGATCATCAGTTTTGTTGTATAACACCACTGATTGCAACTCACTCCTAGGATATCATTGAGCCATTGAATTCTGCAACATACAAATGAAATAAAGCATTGAGCGACATAAAATTCCACTTGTTAATGAAGCTTTGAAACTATATTTACCACACTTTTGAGTTGATATGTATCTCAAGCATTTCTTTTGGACTTGCATTACAATATGCATATTTGTTACCATGTCACTTAAATGTAAATTAGATGGAAGCTCACCTGGTGGTTTTTCTTGTGTTGAAGGTGTATTCCATAACTACTTTAGCATAGGCATGGATGATCAAGTTGCATATGGAATCATGGATTCCATCATATACGATATAAGAGACCATATATTGTTTAAGGACCAATTTCAAATAAAATGATCCACTCTGTCTATAGTTGCACTTAAGGGTGGTCCTACACTTTCTACTCAACAAGATATATAAATGAAAACTTTTGCTTATTTGTGTATAAATGGTTTGGTTCACGATGATGACTAGTAGGTGGAGGTGGAGAAAGGATGTGGATGTCACGACCCAACCCCGACATGGGCTAGGGTTTAGTTTTCCTACAGGTTCTTAGTGCTACCCTCCAAACTTGGTGTTGTCACCTGTACGTCATTACCTGCTCCTTCATTCCTCGTTCTCTGCATCGGCATATTCTCCATGACCACGTTGTGCCCACACCTATCTCCTTTGCAACAGTCAGTCTCCTACAATGACGGTTAGCTCGATTTTCAGCGGAAGGTAGCGTTAACTCCCGGAGAAGTCATGGACCCAGACCTTGTGGATTATTCGGAGAACCCTCTCGAAAGTGCCTCCATATGCACTACCCCTCATGTAAGTTTAGAATGTTTTTTTCCCTTCAGCCGCGACCTGACAAAGGCCATCGCTCCTCTTCCTACGATTATAGAACCCTCTTGCTCAATGATCTCCATCCCCATTGTTCCTCCTTCCTGGCTGCCATTCACTACGCCCCCTCCATCTTCGACATCCCTGCAATTCATGGCTCGTTGCATTAGCCCTGATCTCGCTGCCTGCTCTTCTGGTGGCCCTCCTCTTCAGCTATCTGGTGGATCCCACTACCCTTCCGCTGCATACCTCTACGACCCACTGCCTTCCTCTCATGGTCTAACCCCCTCTGCTCCAGTATCCTATCCCTTATCGGGCAGTTTCACAAATTCCCCCCCCCCTTTCGGACTCTTTCCCCTCTGGACCTGATCTAAATCCCTCTAACCCTAACCCTAATTACCCTCCCCACAGTGGACCTCAGGAGGGCGGCACTGACACGGGACAGAGGCCCAGAAAATGACAGAAGTGTGTTAAAACAAGGACACAGGATGTCATCATCAGCTTGGAGGAAGATATTCAGTGGGGAGAAGCCATGGACATCGCCGAATGAGTCCTTGTGGGTAGAGTTCGGGGCGGAAATTACACGGCGGTTAGGTTAAAACAATGGGTGGTAGAAATTTGGGCACAGCACTTGGCTGAGTTACCATTTGTACAGACCTTCATTCATAGCTGGTTTTCTTTGTGATTTTCTCAAGTCGAGCATACAAACTGGGTCTTGTCATCATTTTGGCATTTCGAGCAAGCCCCTGTGTTGCTGAGGAGATGGAGCCCCCTTTTCGATCCAGATAAGGAATAGTTTGGGGTTGGGCCTCTATGGGTTCGTCTTCTAGGCCTATCACTACAATTATGGTCTAAGGAAATATTTAGATGCATTGGGAACTCTCTCGACACCTACCTATAATTTGACAAGTCATACCTCTCCATGGGAATCATGGCCTACGCAAGGATCCTAGTTCATATAGACATCCGAGAAGGACTATAGGAGAAAGTGACTCTGGGTTGGAGGAATTTCACTCAAATTCAGATCTTGGATTATGAAGGGGTACCATTTAGGTGCAGGCGCTGCCACAAAGTGGGTCATCTCTTCAAGGACTGCCCTCTAAATGGGAAAGCGAGGAATGGGAGCAAGGGGCAGACAATTCCTACAAAAAATCCACAGGCAACTGCAAGGCACAACCCTTCACATGAAGCAGCAGAGCACACCGACCCTGAAGTAGCAGAGCATTCCCTGGCCTTGGAGACCCCGAAGAAGCATGGAAAAGCATCATTTCGGCCACCCTCTCCTCCTCTGACTAGGTCAAGGGCGGCTGCTGAAGCTGTGCTATCTTCGGGTATGTCCTCCTCTGAACCCTGCTCAGTAATTTTCTCTCATTTATCTGATTGCATGGATGTCTCTATGGGGTCACATCAGAGCTCTGGTTTTTTATCATCCCCCCCCATTACCCTTGCTTGCCCTTTGCATCCCCCTCCTCCTACATTCTCTGATACCCCCCCATCCTTCCCAGAGGCTATTCCACCTACATCCTCAGACTCTGATCATGGAACTCTTCCCCACAAATACCAGCTTCGTTCTCTTTCCAGATCTTGGGCCCCAGACTCCATAGGCATTGGACTGGTATCTACCCCCATCCCTCCGAAGCCTCCCAGAGGTCGACCATCCTCCCTTTATAAAGCCAAGCAGTAGGCAGGGGAGGAGATTGTAACAGGGCGTCAACTCACTATAGATCAGGTACTTAGAGCTAAAAATACCCTGGACTCGCCCCCCCATGAAGATCCTCCCCTTCAACTATCGAGGGATGGCTAGCCCTAAGAAAAAAATAGCCTTGCGAAGATTACTTAAGTCTGAACTCATTGATGTTGTTTTCCTTCAAGAAACCCTGGGACTTGCTGATGCCATAACTCACACCCTCGAATCCATGCTTCCTGGGTGGTCCTTCCAAGCACTTGATGTTAATGGTCGTTCTGGAGGCATAGCCTTGGGCTACAATCCTCGTTCCATCAAGTTGTGCAACATTTGGGGCGGCTTTGGACACCTGGGGGTTGACATCTTCTCATCTGACCTAGGCACAGACTTCAGGCTATTAAATGTATATGGGCCTTGTCATCACCGAGAAGTGTTTTGGGAGCGTCTCTTGACCTCCAACATCCTGCAACATGACAACATTATCCTAGGTGGAGACCTTAACTTCTCTATGGTTTCTCAGAGTCTTGGGGTCATCATGCCCAGGTCAACCCCCTCTCTGCCTTCTTTGAACATATCTTGGAGAACCATAGCTTTATTGATATCCCCTCTGCTAACATCCTTCCCACATGGAGAAACAGAAGGATAGGAGAGGATAGTCTTGCGAGAAGGCTTGATTGTTTCCTCATCAAGGAACAACTACAGAAGTTGGGCCTCATCTTCAGACAATGGGTTGGATCAGGTGGGATATCAGACCACCTGCTGATTTTTCTTGACATCAGGGGAGGAACAAGTAAACCCAAATCCCCTTTTAAATTCAACACCACCTGGTTGAAGGATGTCTCCTATACTTGGATGGTATCAGACTTCTGGAAGGCCCACCCCTTGATGCTGGAGGGAACATAACAAAAGGTTTTGTCAGCAACTTGAGAGAGCTGAAAAGACTATAAAAAAATTGGGCACATAGCAAGAGAGAACTAGAAGCACAGACCCTTAGTGAAATTGAATCAGAGATTTATGCTCTGGAGGACGAGCAAGGAGGGGTCTTCATATCCAGAGAGCAAAAGGATAAGCTCTCAGAGTTAATATCAAAAAGGGGGGAAATTCTTAAAGATAGAGAAGAAACTTGGAGACTAAGAAGCAAAGCAATTTGGTTGATGGAGGGAGATGACAACACCAAATTTTTTCACAAATTTGCCAATGGGCGCAAGGCTATCAATACCATTTGGCAACTGACAAATGAGTAAGGGGAGGAGGTGCATACCTTCCAACAACTAGCCTCATTGGCAACATCTCACTTCAAGCAGATCTATCAAGCTCCCCCCAACGCCACCCTTGTTGAGGTCATCAGAGTGGCACAACTCTTCCCCCAGTTTGTAGATCAAGAGAACGTTATGGAGCTGAACAGGAAAGTCACTTTAGGGGAACTTGAGGCCACTCTAAAATGGTTTAAGCAAGACAAGAGCCCTAGAATTGATGGCTGGTCGGTGGAGTTTTACACAACTTTCTTTGAAATTCTTGGAGAAGACCTACTCAAGGTCATAGAAGATTGCAGGACATCGGGTCATATGCATGGGGCCATCAATACCACCTTCATCACCCTCATTCCCAAATCAGAAAATCTGACCTCTTTCGATCACTTTCGCCCCATCTCCCTTTGCAATTGTATTTATAAAATCATTGCAAAAATCATTGCAAACCGACTCCGCCCCATCCTCTCCACCCACATCTCCCCAGAACAATTTGCTTTTCTTCAAGACCGTCAGATTCATGAAGCAGTTGGTACTGCACAAGAAGTGATGCACTCTATCCAGTCAAAGAAGATCAAAGGTATGATCATCAAGGCTGACCTCTCAAAGGCTTTTGATCGGGTAAGCTGGCTATATCTTCGTATGCTCCTAACTCATCTTGGCTTCCCATATGAGTTTATTAAATGGATCATGTGCTGCATCACAAACATATCCTTTAGTGTTTTGATAAATGGAGCGGCTTCACCTTTCTTTCACTCTGAAAGAGGCCTCAGACAAGGGTGCCCCATGTCCCCTTTGCTTTTTCTGTTGGTCATGGAGGGACTTAGTAGACTTATTAAGGATATGCATCTCAGAGGTAGACTCATGGGTATCAAGATTACTAACAGCTATATTATTACTCATTTACTCTTTGTGGACGATGTGTTGATATTCCTAAATGGTGGCATTGGGGACCTGACTACCCTACAAAACACCATCTCCCTTTTCCAATCTGCAACTGGTATGGTCATAAACAACTCTAAATCCACCATCACTGCTTCTGCTTGCACCCCTCATGAGGTCCATTTTGCGCTCCACCGGTTCCCTTTTGCCCTACTTCAATTGGAGGATGGACTAAGGTATCTAGGCTACAGGCTAAAGCCCCATGGATACAAAATAGCTAACTGGACATGGCTTATATCTAAGCTAGAAAGAAGACTCAATATCTAGTACCATAAGTATCTTTCCAGGGCTGGAAGACTAGTCCTTATCAAAGCAGTTCTTGAAGCCACCCCGGTGTATTGGATGTCCCTAGCCTAGATACCTAGAGGAATCCTCACTAGAATACAAAATCTCTGTTGTAGGTTCCTCTGGAAAGGCAAACAATCTGGGAGGATCTTTTCATGGGCAAAATGGGACCGGCTTACTCTCCCTAAGAAATGGGGAGGCTGGGGTATTAAAAAATTGGATGAATTCTCATCTGCTCTGGCGGCCAAGCTAGGATGGTAGTTGATATCGACCAATAGCCTTTGGATGAAGGTGGCTACTTCCAAGTACATTGCACCCCTTAACCTGATGAACTGGCTTAGAAAAACAAGCTAGAATAAAACTGGAATTTCAATCATATGGAAAGCAGTGCTAAATTCATTACCTCTCATCCAAGATGGACATACTTGGAGAATTCAAGATGGTGCATCTGTCCGCATCAAACTGGACCCATGGATTGGGTGTGGTAATGCCCACGTCCTCCCTGATGAACTGAAGCTCCACCTTGCCAACTCGGGCATTACTCACATCCACCACATTGCTGACATGGAGCGATCCACTTTCCTTCACCAGGCCTAGAAATCAGTGGACAGATTGCATATCCCACATCAGTGGCATCAACAGTGGACAGACTACACAGTGGCCTTATCAGAATCTCACATCAGAATAATTGAGGGGGAGGACGAAATCATATGGGCGCATGCAAAAAATGGACGATACTCTCCCAAAGAGGGTTACCTCTATTTAGCCAACAACCATAGACCACAACCTATAGATTCATGGTGGAAAGGCATGTGGAAGCTCAAAGCTCCCCCAAGAACCAGAGTTTTTATGTGGTCAATATTAAAAAACAAGACCCCCACAGGTGACAATATGAACAAGAGAGGAATGCAAGGACCATTTTGGTGCAGCTTATGTAAGGATAACACAGAATCTGTGGACCACCTTTTCCTCACCTGCCCTATCACTATTGATCTTTGGGTATCTGTTCTCCCAAACATCCCTACTCAGTGTACATGGCAGGGTCAGACTGCTAGAGATGCTTGGACTACATGGTGGTCTGTTGCAGCCCCGGCTAAGGCCAGAAACCTTCCCCTCCTCATCTGCTGGGAAATCTAGATCGCTCGAAACCGTCTCATCTTTAAGGATACTGCTCCCCATTGGCCCTCCATCTCTACTCGAATCCTGGCAGATTATAAAAACATTCCTGATGACGATGAAAACCCTCCTCCCAGGCATATAGTCCCAGAAACCATTGACCACACCCAGCCATGGGAATTCTTTGATGGATCTGCCCAAGAAGCAGGATGTGGGGGGGTGCCATTCTTCATTTGTCGGACTCCCATCACTTCCAAATTCAAATGGGGCTTGGAGGGGGCACAAACAATTATGCAAAGCTCATCACTGCCAAACATATCATTCAATTTTCATTAGAAAAACACTGCAGCAAGCTTCAACTATTTGGGGACTCAAAAATAGTGTGCAATTAGATTAATAGAGCATTAACCTGTCATGCATACACATTGAGGCCTATCCTGGATGAGGCCCACAGACTTATCTCTTTATTTGACAACTTTTTTTGCCACCATATATACAGGGAATGCAACAAAGCTGTCGATATCCTATCGAAGGAGGCAGTGGTCAGGCCATGTGATACATGGATGATCCAGGAGCTAAGGGAGGAAGCTCCCTACCAATACTATCATCAACCGTTTATGGACCATATAGTATAGGCTCAATAGGAGCTTGCACTTTTTTGTTATATGTTAATATTATCATGTTTATACTTTTATTAGTTGTATCTACAGACAGACATACTCTCTGAGCAGAGTATTTTTTGATAACATTATATGAACTTTACAGATGACAGAGCCTCCCTGCTTGGAGATTTGATTATATTTTTTGTTATACTTCTATTGACTGGCACACAACCTCATATACAACATATGCGAACATCATCTACAATATATAATTTTCCTTAATATAATGAAAATTACGACTTTTTCCAAGGGGAAAAAATGGTTTGGTTCACATGGATGTATACAATATATATGTTTTTGTTTAAAAGATGAATATTTTTATGTGTTTTTGGTCAGCCATTTTTTTGGTATGTTTTATTACCGATTCCCGGTTCAAAGGGTTTTCTAGTTTGATCATCGTTTTGGTTCTGATAACATTAATGCAAGGGTGCAAATAGGAAAATCTCCTTGAGACACGAGTTCCAAGATATAGAAAACTAAAGTTCTAGGAAAGTAGTTAATTGGGACATAATACATGAACAATCAGGCTCTAAATACATGGGTAAACAATAATCATATATGGATTCCCCTATGAATTTTTCATTAGTTCCAACACCATGCTGATAGCCAATTTTCATCTCCAAAATCCCAAAAATTCAATTGTAGTGCCAAATCAGGTCCAAAACCATGCTGACAGGCAGTTTTCATCTCCAGAATCCCAAAAATTCAATTGTATGTTTTGAGAAGTGAAATGAGGTAAGAAAGGTAATCAAGGAATTTAGGATGGTAGCTTTAGGGTTTCTGTAGGTTAGATTTTTAATTTTTTTCCTAGGCCACACTAGCAGGCTGAGGTGTCTACCTGGCATTGATTTGATCAAGTCAACATCTAAGTTGATTTTTTCAACGAAGTAGAGCTTGACTTGGTTGAAGTATTTACAATTTATGCACAAAAATAGACATGAAACCACAAACATTGTTAGTGCAACTAATCAATGCCCTTGATGTCTATGAGAAAATTGTTGGGGACACTTACATGTGGAACAAAGAGGAAATTTTCTTAAGGCATTCAATATAGGCTAAAAAATGATTGCAAGTGTAAGATACCTACCATGAATATCTTGGAAGAAACACACACATTTTTCAAAGTTTAATGGGTTGTTCTTTGTGGTACTTTCACAAATAGTTTGCAGACAATGTACGGTGGGTAATCTTGTAAAATGTTATAAAATAAATGTCACAAACAATGCCAAGCATATATGGTAAAAACATTTAGGAACAACTGATATCCAATTTTCATTGAATTAAAGGATGCTTACACCATTGATAATACATGCTTCAACAAATAAGGAGACTGAGATTAGAAATACCAGTGAACTAGAGTGCACAGAATGGTTGTAGATAACTATTAGAATAAGATAGTACCACCAGCAACACAAGTTATTATTTCCACAGAGATAACAATATATATATGAACATACCCAGTCTCAGAGATGCAGAGATCAGTAAGGGGACAATAATAATGATCAATAGTCCACACATTCAGGACAATGAGGTAATTCAAGCCCCTTTTTAGCATGTACAAATAATCTTTGAGAGAAATCTGTCACAGGTGAATGTATAACTCACAAACCAATTCTTCCATAGGCATATGTGAGTCCAGATGCACAACACGCAACCCAGAAATGACTTAGCTACCATGCACAAACAGAACAAGGCTCTCCAAATCGACCTCCAACAAAGGTACACGCACAACCAACAACAATAAAGTGTTCGATGTGCTGCTCAAGGGGATCTATTCTACATGTTCGTTATTCATCCAATGAAATTGAATATGCTCTGCTCATAGGCCGGTCTCTATTATGTTCTGTGAATGAGTCTTATGTTCCATACAAACCCAGTTGTTCCCAAAGCAACTCTACTTGTGCCTATGCATGTGCCTTTACTCTAGGGTGAAACTTATGGATTTGGATATTAAACAAGTTGTGGCAAAAACTCTAACTGAATGATGGGTTGGGGAATCGTCATCTTGCATCTGATAATGTGAAACAAGAGGGTCAAAAATTAGACCTTGTGAATAGTGTAACTTGTCCCTCTTATGTAGCAATAAATCCAAATGGTTGTCGGCCTTTAGAACAGTGCAAAAAAAAACCACTTGAAACCCTTTGCCGCCATTTACAATCCCCTAAATCTAATGGTGGTTAGCCTATTGTAGCGGCTACAACCACCCTCCAAAATTTTTCCTTAGCTTCGTTTTAGAGCCTCCCTACCAACCATCCTAGCAGCATGTCTTGCACTGTCAAGTACATACGCTTCATTGGTTTTCAGTAGCTTTCCAGCTTGTGCATGTTAGTTTTCTTAACTCCCCTCACAGGCTGCCACTCCGAACTTGGGCTAGTTGCTCGCTGAGCAGCTCCCTCAGAAAATTGTGCAATTCTGGAAGGGAACCAGTCTTCCCTCCATAAATTACACAAATCTAATGGGCAGCCTTCTAGGCTCAGAAGTTGTGGAATGTAGTCAGATAGTCTTCCTTGGGAAAATTGAGCAATCTGGCCCAACACTATACCTCAACCCATAAATTGTGAAAATTAGTTAGGCAGACTGTTGAGCTCCAAAATTGCGCAGAGCAGTCATACAGTATTCCTTGGAAAAATAGCGCAGTCTTGCCTAATACTGTAGCTCAGCCCAGAAATTGTGCAATTCTGGGCTGCAGTCACCTGCTTCTCCCAGAAGTTGCACAATCCCTATGGGACAACTAGCCCAACTCCTCCCAAAAATTGTGCAATTCTGGGAAACAATCACCTGCTCCTCCAAAAATTTGCATAATCCCTCTGGGACAGCCAGCCTAATTCCTCTCAAAAACTACACAAATCCCTCTCTTTGTCAAGCGTGATGTCGCATGTGCCTTCAGGTTGACCAATTCCCTTCGGGACTGAGAAAAACTGATTTTCATGCATGGGATTCTCTTCCTAAAATAGCAAAAGGAAGCATGCAAAAGGCATCCCTAGATCTAGGGATCTATTCTTAACAATTGGAGGTTACATGCAAAGCTCATTTTAGAAACCTCTCGCCAAGTGTCGCTTTTTCCTAGATTTGTGGCATGTGCATCATAACCTCAATCTTATCAAAACTCATCAACTGGACACTGCAGAGCTCATTCCTCACATCAACCTTGTAGCTCTGACATCCCACATTGCATCTAGGAATCTTCGACACTTTCAGCTTAGCTGTTTCAAGTTAAGTATGCTTTTCATGTCTTGCGCTGCGTTTCTATCGCTTTTGGTGTTTCACTTTGTGTGAGTGTTGTCTGCTTGACTTCAATGAGCGCTTGTTGTCTTTTAATGTATGTTAGCTTGTAGAAGCACTATTTTAGTTTTTGTTTGCATCTCACTGTTGTCACATGCATGACACTGTCTTGTACAGACGGTCGTCATTGCAGCGACCCACTTCACACACATGCATTTTTTCTTGTTTTCTCAATCCTGCACTTACTATTTTCATGTGTGATCGTTCACTCTTGTTTACACTCATTTTCACCATGCATTCAGACTTCTCATGTTTTCAGTCGCCCATCGGCGGGTCTAGACTTCCTTGGCCTGAACCTTGCCTTGCCCGGCTAGCATTGCACATTTTTGGAAGTGAAGGCTTTGCCTTCCCTCCAAAAATTTCACAAGTATGGCCCAACACTGACTTCCAAGCTTGCATTACGCAATTCTAGGAGGCAGTGCCTTGCTAGTCCCAGAAACTGCGTAATACAATTTGTTGGTTTACATGTCACAACTGACTGAAATTGAGCATTGCGCAGTTTTAGTCCTCAGTAGGCCAGGCTGGACTATGCATTGCACAATTCCAACAGTTAGTCATCCTCCCGACAGCCTGGACTATGCCTTTCACAATTTTGGTAGTCAGTCTCCCAGCCTCTCGGTGAAAATTGCACAATCTTCACAGATAGTCACATGGGTATGTTGCATGTCAATCCTCTAGTTTTTTTTTTGTTTTCGACTGACAGATTGCTTGTCAGAGTGTTTCTATGTCTCCAAGTATCACAAATGTTTATCTGCTTCTTAGTAGCACAGGTACAAATGGATTCCAGGGGAACAGAGTTGAAGACATTGTTCAGAGCACAACTGGGGATGCAGTCAATCAAGTGTCTATGAACTTGCCTATCTATGAAGACATCAAGTTGTTCATGGACAAGGATATAAATATGAAATAGCAGCGGCGTCACCGTGAGAAGCATCATCAATAGCAATAGAAGGTAGCACATCTACATGCGACAAATGTAAGAGTAAGGTTGTTAACAGCACAAAGGCAGAACAAAGTTGCAAGCTCAAGCAGATCCACTTGTGGTGAAAGCAGCTTTTGGGATTGAGGCTATGAGGTGATGACGCAATAAGAGTATTGCATGAAGGAAAAGGGAGAAATAAAGGAGGAGTTACAGGTGCTGAAGTGGCAACTCAAGGAAGAACAAGAGTTGCACAGAAAATAGAAGGAGTTGTGGTGGGAGTAGGCACAACAAGAGGCGCAACATACACAGACTGATGAAACTACACCCATACAGGTTATGAACCCATCCAGCAACTGGCATGGAGCAGACAAGGTGAGCAGTGTTGTCGATCACATGCAAGGGTATTCAGGAGCATGGATGTCATTGTGTGCACACATGCGATCCCACCCATTTGGCACACTCACCGAAGCGAAGACAAGAAGAAAGTCCGACTGGAGTTGAACATGTACTTCGACAAGTTGATGTGCATGGTCACCAACACACACTTGGATATCAACAAAGACACTATTCATCAATATGCTTCTGGTCCAATTGCACTCAAGACAATGATGCACATGTTATTAGATGAGTTTGACAAAGGAGCTATATCAATGTACCCAGATGCAACGGAAGCAAAAGTTCGCTTTCAGCAGGATGTTGCCATTGAGCACACGGACACCATCACAGATGACCAAGCTTGTCATCAGTTCGCCACCATCGATCATCGCAAGGATGTCAAAGAATTGGTCTTACCACAAACATCCAAGTGTTAGTGATAGCTTGCATGGCTTGCTCAAGCCATTTTGTCTCACATTTGTACATGTGCAGATTGTATGTAACATCTTGTAAAGTGGAAGTCCAAGTGTCGATAGTGGAATGTAATAGTCATAGAGTAGTTGAAGAGTCACGAGGGTAGGTGAACAGTCACAAAGGGGAATTTCAAGGGTCACCCCACCCTTTGATATTTATACTACCCCATAACTCATTGTAGTGGCTTTTGGTCAGCCAAGTTTCCGATAGGAGTATCATAGAGAAACCTTGGAGAGTATTGTAACGAGCCTTGGCTTCTCCACAGTGTAGAGGTTGTATATCTCTTAGGAGGAGCATGCGGAAGTGACTGTAACATTCCGCTACTAGGACTAGTTGTTGGTCATGTTTGTACTGTATGATTGGAACTTTCACTTCTTAATATAACAGAGCCAACATGTTTCATGCATATGTTATTATTGTATTTTAGCTATCTTGGTTAATGCAATGATATATGTATCTGTTTGCTTACACATGCATGTATGGACTCTTTTTGTATAAGTATGTATGAATCTTACTGAGATGTGTTGTTGGTTTAACCATCACTTTGGATTGTTAGCTTACCTGCTTTCCAATTTGTGATGCATCTTCACTCGTGTGTTCCCTTCCAAGCCGCGTGCTTCCACAAGTTCCCAAGGGGCGCACTCACCTCACCTTCCGTGTGTTATAACCATTCATTCACCTTCGTTGGCTTGCTACACATGTCACACCCTTGCTACCAACAAGGACATCTTACTTGCCTCTGCGCGCAACCGTGATCAAGGTGATACTGTACGACCCACTGCTAGCACTCCTACACCAAACAATCTGAGGTCTAGTTGGGACTTCTTACCAAGGAGATCCCCTGCCATGTTGGCAGGTCCAGCACCGTCAACGTTTTGGAGTTATAAGGAGGGCTAGATGACAAGCTGAGTCCTCACCATCTGTTTTTAATCTCTACATATCTATCATGAGTAACTACAAAGTTTCTCTTCTGGAGTGTGTCTTCAAAATCTTGGAAAAGCTCTAGGATAACTTGTCACATAAGGCATACGATGGTGGAGGCTATGTAGCATTGGTTAGGCACGTAGTCAGCATTGTAGGCTCATGTGAAAGACATGGAATCTTTGAAGAATACATGACCTATGCATTGTTCGTCTACACACTTCGAGGGCACCCAATTCATTGGTGTGCCACACTGCCTAAAAAATATAGTCATTCTCTTTCTCATCTGGTCACATAGATAGACCGTGCTTTCAATCACTTTAACCATGAAGCACTCAACAGAGAAATTCTGAAATTACGGAAGGCACCAGATGAATCCATTGAACAGTTTCACACACACTTTTGTAATATTGCATACTGATTTCCCGAAGATGAAATTGATTGGGAATTTATCAATGGAAGATTTGAGTATCTTCTTTACATATCCAAAAATCCGAAATTCTTGAAATATTTCAAATCCTGCTCAACATACCTAGATGATGGAGTTGCGCAATCGCAGGCAGGCACATTTGCTGTCACAAGTGACTGTCCGCCTTCACCTCATCAAACAGCTCCACCACCGTAGAGTGATGTGGGAGATCATGCACACACATCTATTAAACTGTCACATCCTCCCACCCCACCTGCTTTTGTTATCTACGTAGATTTTTCTTGCAAGCTTGTTTGTTGTCACGTGGATTCGTTCCCTCAACCTCCATGTTCTGTTGATCCTCTAGATTGTATTGTCTTGTGCTCTTCGATTTTGGACTCCACACTTGTTGTGAATGAGGATCAAGCTGCTGACGGAGTTGGTATTGTGCAGCCAACCTGCCCCGTCGTTTATGATGAGTGTGTGGGAATCTAAAGAGGAAGTTGTGGTGAAGGATGAATCCCTTCCATCCGCGACTCACCTGCTCTATCCTGACATCCCTTGTGATTCTACCACTGTTGATTTCCCCTGTGAAAACTCATTTCCGAATGTTTCTACTTCCAATCGTTCACAAGAAATGTCGGATGTGAGTCTGTCATTACATTTTGGAGAGGACACGTCTTTTTCTGAAAATTCATCCAATCTGTCATCTGTCATTTCTAAAAACATAGAGGGTGAACATCCTTGCTTCTCATCTACCCCTCTACATGATTCATCAAATCATGAGGATGTAGACGAACATCCTGAATTTTCTGATCATGGCTGTCATGATCTTTGTACTTCTTCATTTGATCACGATGTTTATTCACTCATTGTTAATATGTCTAAGACATTGGTCTACGATGATCTATCTATCGACGAAGTCGAAACCCCGCAGGCTACTGAGGCACTTCAGCTTGAGCTCATGGTTATGTTAGGTCTTCACTGTCCAAAGTTTGGTTTCACTTCCGATTAGGAAATTGTTGAAACATCTTAGGCCCCTCATCACTCATTTGTATGCATTGAAGATCAATCTCACACATAGATTTTTCTTCCTCCACTCGAACTACATGATCCCATCACTCATGCACTAGAGGAATCTTACACAGAAAGAACACCTGCGCAACGTAAGTGGTCTACCTTTCTCACGTTTTCTTGCATGTCACAGTCAAGAGAATGTGTATGCTTAACATCTGCACACAATGTAGCACAACACCATGGAAAGTCCACAGAGTGCATGTCATGCGCTTTCACTCATTTCTTTTATGTGGACGCACTTAAACCCAGAGTGTGTTTGTCTTCATCATTATATCTTTCATGTTTGCTAGTTTGCATAGTTGTGTTGTTCGAAAACCATGCCTTCACCAACATGGGTCAACCAATGCGTCGATGGCTGCATTGGAAGTATCACTTTACATAAGTAGACCCATGCACCATTAGCTTAGGAGTAGGAGTAGTGTTTGCTTTTGGTTTGTTTGCTTGCATGTATGTTTGCTTCTTACCTTGCATGCTTGTTTGCTTATTCGCTTTGCTTATGCATTTACTTCTGCTTTTGTTTTGTTTTGTTGTTTGTATGCTTGTTTCCGTCCGTAGGTTAGTTTCACATGAAACCGTGTGCGACTCTTGAAACAAGCTGGGTAAAGTACAAGAGGACTTGTGTAGTTATCAATACTTGGTTATCTGTCGTCCTGCCTCTGTATGAAGAACTTGTTGTCTTCAGTCCATGATACATCAATGGAAAATACGTATTGTTCAAAGTGAACCTTGGTGAAAACACAACGCTTGCGTGCTAACTAGTGTCACCTACTCTAGTCAGTTGTTTTTGGGTTAATCCTTGTCAGCTTAGTCAAGTAGAGTAAGGTGAGGAGGAAAACCTTAACAAGCACGTCAGAGGTATATATAAACTACTTCTCTGAAGGAACAACCTCTTCTGCTATCAATAAGTCGGGATTCCTCTTCTGCCTCTAAATGAATAATTGCTATGCACAGTTATGAAAAATGAAAAATGAAAAAATGAAAATGTGAAAAATTTTCAAAAAAATGAAAAATGAATAACACGAAAGAAGAGAAAGGCTTCGTGGGTAGAGAGGTGATGCAAGTAACTGCGCCATGGTACTGTCCAAGCCTGCTGGCAGGGGAGCAACACCAAAGATGAAACTAAAAATCTGACGACCATATCACTTGTGCATTAATACACCACTCATCCCCAATCAAAACAACTATGTTGACTTGGCTTGGAATGTGTGTCGAGTGACCAAGAGCTTGGCAGATGCTACATCTTACAATCAAGCAAGTGTGGAAACCAAGACAAATAGAGAACTGAACAATAATTCTGGGGGTGTTAGACATGCTTGTCATGAACAAGGTCCATTCATAGAGCTGGATTTCTACCAGTGTGTCACCAAGTGTTGTAGTGGCAACAACCACCCTCCAAAATTTTTCCTTACCTTCATTTTGGAGCCTCCCTATGAACCATCCTAGCAGCATGTCTGGCAGTGTCAAGTACATAGGCTTCATTGGTTTTTAGCAGCTTTCTAGCCTGTGCATGTTAGTTTGCTTCACTCCCCTCACATGCTGCCACTCCGGACATGGGCTAGTTGTTGGCTGAGCAACTCCCTCAGAAAATTGTGCAATTATGGAGGGAAACCAACCTTCCCACCAAAAATTGTGCAAATCTATTGGGCAACCTGCTGGGCTCAAAAATTGCGTAATGCAGTCAAATAGTCTTCCTTGGGAAAATTGCGCAATCTGGCCTAGCACTACAGCTCAGCCCCGAAATTGCGAAAATCAGTTCTATTGAGCTCCAAAATTGCGCAGAGAAATTAGACAGGCTTCCTTGGAAAAACTGGGCAATCTGGCTCAACACTGCAACTCGGCCCAGAAATTGCACAATTTTGGGCAACGGTCACCTGCTCCTCCTAGAAATTGCACAATCCCTCTGGGACAGCCAACCCAGCTCCTCCCATAAATTGCACAATTCTGGGCAATAATCACCTGCTCCTCCCAAAAATTGTGCAATCCCTCTGGGACATTCAACCCAGTTCCTCTCATAAATTGTGCAAATCCCTCTCACAGTCAAGCAGGTTGTCACATGTGCCTTTAGGTTGATCGATTCCCTTCGGGACCGAGCAAAACTAATTTGCATGCATGGGCTTCTCTTACTAAAATAGAAAAAGGTAGCATGTAAAAGGCATCCCTAGATCTAGGGATCTATTCTTAGTAGCAGGAGGTTACATGCAAAGCTCATTTTAGAAACCTCTAGCCAAGTGTCGCTTTTTCCTAGATTTGTAGCATGCGCATCATAACGTTGATCTTATCAAAACTCATCAATCGAACGCTGTAGATATCATTCCTCACATCGACCTTGTATCTTTGACATCCCACATTGTATCCAAGAGTCTTCGGCACTTTCAGCTTAGTTGTTTCTGAGTAAGTATACTTTTCATGTCTTATGCTGTGTTTATGTTGCTTTTTGTGTTTCACTTTGTGTGAGTGTTGTCTACTTGATTTCAATGAGCACTTCTTGTTGTTTTAATGTATGTTAGCTAGCTTGTAGAAGCACCATTTTAGTTTTTGTTCGTATCTCACTACTGTCGCATGCATGACATTGTCTTGCATCGACGGTCATCGTTGCGGCGACTTGCTTCACACACATGCATGTTTTCCCATTTTCTGAATCCTGCAATTATTGTTTGCATGTATGATCATTCACTCTTGTTTACACTCAGTTTCACCATGCATTCAGACTTCTTATGTTTTCAATGGCCCATCGGTAGGTCTGGACTTCCTTAGCCCGGACATTGCCTTGCTCGACTAGCATTGCACATTTATGGAAGTGAAGGCTCTACCTTCCCTCTAGAAATTGTGCAAGTTTGGCCCAGCATTGACCTCCAGGCTCGCATTGCGCAATTCTGGGAAGCAGTGCCTTACTGTCCCCAGAAATTGCGCGATGCAGTTTGTTGGTTTGCATGTCACTCCTGACTGAAATTGTGCATTGCGTAGTTTCAATCCTCAACAGCCTAGGTTGGACTATGCATAGTGCAATTCCAGTAGTCCGTCAACATCCTAATAGCCCGGATTGTGCCTTGCACAGTTTTGGCAGTCAGTCTCCTAGCCTCTCGGTGAAAATTGTGCAATCTTCACAGATAGTCACACAGGTATGTTGCATGTCAGTCCTCCAGTTTGTTTTGGTTTTCGACTGATAGATTTCTTTTCATGAGTGTTGCTATGTCTCCAAGTATCACAGGTTTTCGTCTGCCTCTCAGCAGCACAGATACAATGGCTTCCAAGAGAGCAGAGTCAAAGACACTGTCCAGAGCACAACTAGGGATGTAGTCGATCAAGTTTCTATGAACTTGCCTATCTATGAAGACATAAGGTCGTTAGTGGACAAGGATATCAAGATGAAATAGAAGTGGAATCATAACAAGCAGTGCCATCAACAACAACAGAAGGTAGCACACCTGCATGCGACAAATGCAAGAGGAAGGTTATTGACAGCACAGAGGCAGAACAAAGTTGCAAGCTCAAGCAAATCCACTTGTGATGAAAGCATCTTTGGAGATTAAGGATATGATGCAACGATGCGACAAGAGGATTGCGCGAAGGTAGAGAGAGAAAAAGAGAAGGAGTTATAGGTGTTGAAGCGGCAACTCAAGGAAGAATAGGAGCTGCACAGACAATAGAAGGAGTTGCAGCGGGAGAAGGCACAACAGGAGGCACAACATATACAGACTAATGAAATTGTGCCCATATAGGTTATGGACCCATCCAGTAGCTAGCATGGAGCAGATAGGGTGAGCAGTGTTGTTGATCACATGCAATGGTATTCAAGAGCATGGATGTCATTGTGTGCACACATGTGATCCCACCCATTTGGCACACTCATCGAAGAGAAGACAAGAAGCAAGTTCGACTGGGGCTGAACATGTATTTCGACAAGTTGATGTGCATGGTCACCAACACACACCTGGAGATTAGCACAGACACTATGCATTAGTATGTTTCTGGTCTAGCTACACTCAAGACAATGATGTGCATGTTATTAGATGAGTTCGACAGAGAAGCCATATCAGTGTACCAGGATGCAACGAAGGAAAGAGTTCGCTTTCAGCGGGATGTCACCATTGAGTGCATGGACACCATCATGGACGACCAAGCTTGGCATCAGTTCGCCACCATCGATCATCGCAAGGATGTCGAAGAGTTAGTCTTACCACAACTGTCTGAGTGTTAGTGATAGATTGCATGGCTTGCTCAAGCCATTTTGTCTCACATGGGTACATGTGCAGATTGCATGTAACATCTTGTAAAGTGGAAGTCCAAGTGTCAATAGTGGAATGTAACAGTCATAGAGTAGTTGAAGAGTCATGAGGGGAGGTGAACAGTCACAAAGGGGAATGTCAAGGGTCACCCCACCCTTTGCTGTTTATAGTACCACATAACTCATTGTATAGGCTTTTAGTCCACCAAGCTTTTGATAGGAGTATCTTAGAGAAAGCTTGGAGAGTATTGTAACGAGCCTTGGCTTCTCCACAGTGCAGAGCTAGTATATCTCTTTAAAGGAGAAGGTGACAATGACTGTAACATTCTGCTACCGGGACTAGTGGTTGGTCATGGTTGTACTGTATGATTGGAACTTTCACTTATTAATATAACAGATCCAACACGTTTCATGCATATGTTGTTATTGTATTTTATCTATCTTGGTTACTCTAATGATATATATATCTGTTTGCTTACACATGGATGTATGGGCTCTTTCTGTATAAGCATGTATGAATCTTACTAAGATGTGTTGTTGGTTTAACCATCACTTTGGATTGTTAGCTTACTTGCTTTCCAGTTTGTGATGCATCTTCACTCGTGTGTTCCCTTCCAAGCTGTGTGCTTCCACAGGTTTCCAAAGGGTGCACTCACCTCACCTTCCGTGTGTTAGAACCATTCATGCACCTTCCTTGGCTTGTTGCGCATGTCACACCCTTTCTACTAACAAGGACATCTTACTTGCCTCTGTGCGCAACTGTGGTCAAAGCGATATCGTACGACCCACTACTGGGACTCATACACCGAACGATCTGAGGTCTAGTTGGGATTTCTTACTGGGGAGATCCCCTAACATGTTGGTGGGTCTAACACCGTCAACACAACCTTTAGAAAAATGCAAGAAAAACCATTTTGAACGATTTGCTGCCATTTACAATCCCCTTTCTTGAAGATTAAGTCAATCTTGTAAAAAAAAAAAAAAATTCAATTTGATTTTTGGGAACATTAACGCAATGTATGATAGATTGCTTAGTTTGTTTTCATGATATTTATTTAAAATTAAAATAATACAATGGTTTTCATAGTATTTATTTAAATTATAATAATACAAAAATAGCTAGCTTGGTTTGGTTTTCATGATATTTATTTAAAATAAAAATAATATAATGGTTTTCATACTATATATTTAAATTATAATAATACAAAAATAGCTAACTTTTTTCATTTTCTTGTTATGCATGGTACAATGCTTTCATATTCTTATTATACATGGCAACATTCTTATTCATTCAACATTTGAAAAATGATCAAAACCACCTATTTATTTGCACATATGTGAGTTTTCAAGGTATAACCACCCATTTTAATTAAACATTTTCACACTAGTGATCTTATAGTATAATAAATTGTAGTGATCTTATAGTATAATTATTGATTCATTGTATTTTATAATAAATGGTAGTGATTTTATTATAAAAGGTGACATCTTTGACTTATGATGATGGTTTTATCTGTTGGGTTGAAGGGTGGGAGGGATGTAGGTCGAGCTCTAGTTTGCAAATATGATGGGGGATTTAATATTTCACCGTATTAGCCCTCTCCAACTACCCTTGTTCCCTTGATTATCTGTAACTAGTAGGCAAATGGAGGTTTATTTTCATAATCTGTGACTAAAGGGTTGGGGTGTTTCCCTAGGTTTTCTAGACCCATCTTGAATATTTTTTCTGGTTTTTTCTTTGACGACCCTTGTCTTTATGTCACTGAGTCATCCTTACCTTCTGTCATTTCCTACTAGAATGATGTGGGGAGGCCCCACTTGTTCTAGCTAGTGTGTTAACTCTGGGAATCCTTCTTTTATGGCCACAAACTCTTCGGCCCTGATGGATGCTATATCGGGTAAGCTTCTTCATTCTCTTTCAACAAATGATGTTTTATTGCTAGATAGTCTTGCAAACCTCGTTTATAAACCATCTATTATTAATAATCTTGGGTCTGATAGATTTCTCCATCCACCATGCATCCTTATTATGTTAACGATTCTATGTGAAACATTCCTGCTCCATTTGTCAACCCCATCCCCACTGTATTCAATCCATCTTACTCCTCTCGCCAAAACCCCACTTGGCACACTATAGTTGACAATGTATGAGTAATTTCTTATGGAATGACAAAAACAGTTGAACATATTGTCATTTGGTCAAGTGGGAAATTCTTTTCCAACCAAAGCACTAGGGTGGTTGGGGATTCAAGAACCTCCACTGGTTCAGTCTTGCATTGGAAATGAAAAGTGCATGGTGATAAATCACAAGGGACAATATTTGGAGAAACATAATTTTGGACAAATACTTGCACAATCAACTTGTTCAAGATTGGCTCTGGTCCTTTAGACCACTGAAACACACTGTAGGATTGAACATTTGGAGGGGAATGATGGCCACTATACCTTGGATCAATAAATTTATCATGTGGAAAGTAAGTAATGGGAACTAGGTCAAACTGGGGTCAAATTGAGATGAAAACTAGTTGTGTTATTGGGACTTCCTTTGCGAAAGTGTATGACAATTTGATATCTTGATTAATAAATTGAATGAGAGTTATGTTTAGGGTTGGTGCTTCAGATACATATCTCTTTTCAAATAAGAATCATACTAATCAATAGTCTTACTTATTGCATGATAGCCATGACTCCTATGAGGTATTCGATGTAGTGTTCTCGTGGATTTATTTGAACATTTGAGTTAATTAGGAGAGAAATCACAACTTACAAGGAACTGAAGAAGAGAGATCTAATGGAATGCCCATAATCTAGTTTTTCGCAATAGCTCAATCACCAAATCTTAGAAGCAATATATTTTTAGGTTAATTACCATATAGAGTTAGAATATTGAGTTTGTAGTAGAATTGAACTAGTTACTTAAAATCAAGGGAAGAGGAGTATTTCAAGAAAGGAGCTCGTGAAAGCTTGGTTAAGGATATTGTGACATGGATAAAGAATTTTGAGGTGGAAGAGGATTACATGTCTTTTAGTTCTCCAACCATGGAAGTGTAGGCACCAATTCTTAGGGGTGACCTAGAATGGATTGACTGGTATTGAACAACTAAGGGATTAAGGTGTCATGGAGGAAGCACATGCTCTAAAGAGGGGGAAATAGGATCTGAAACAAAATTAAATAATTAAGAAATGGTGGGTGAATAGAAATGCCTTCATACCTTCCCCATGGATATGTCATACTAGATCCTTCTAGTCATCATATGTTGATTCCTTATTTTAAGTGATCATGGTTGCGGCTTCATGAATCCTTCTTCCTTTTCTCACATATTGTACCCCAAGAACTTCTATACATAGTTCCTTCATCTTGTCAACCACCTCATATTCATATGAGGACATATTATATTGATTTCATCTTATCAATATGTGAACTAGTTCAAGGTGTATACCTTCATGCATCAACAAGAGATTCTTCTTTTTCCATCATGCTCATAAGATAGAGCATTCAACCATGCTTTTTGAAACTATATGATGACATGACTTAATCTATCAAATACATGCATACATACCTATTTTCTTCCTTTAGTCATCTAGACTTCCTTTGGCAGCTTCTTTTCCTTGCTTGAAAGTACTTCAAGCATATTGACA
This sequence comes from Pinus tabuliformis, assembly GCA_031772625.1. NCBI lineage: Eukaryota > Viridiplantae > Streptophyta > Pinopsida > Pinales > Pinaceae > Pinus > Pinus tabuliformis. Next base: position 416,091,070 of record CM062812.1, on the reverse strand, counting down.
TGATGCACTCCTTTGTAATCAATTAAAGAATGAGGTTATTCCTTCTTATTTTGATATCTTCATCCTATATAGATTAGTTCTCAAAGATATTATTTCTCCAGCAATGCTTACGAAGAACAATTCTACTATTGTTGAATTTAAGCTTTTGTGATCCATATCAAGTTTAATGAGAAATATTTCGGCGGAAATCACATTGTAATATTTTTGTCGACGCATTTCGAACCAACGAGTGTGATTCATCGTCAAGACAAGTTGAAGAACCAGATCATGGCTACAGGTTAAATAGGGAGAGAAGATCTTCCAACAGCTATATTTGACTAGGAAACAGCTATATTGGACTGGGCAATTTGACTGAGAAACGGCTAAATTTGACTGGTCAACTTGACTGGACCGAGGGAGAGGAAAAGTTATTAATGTTATTGTTATATTCATTACCAACATTTGAATAAAAGTAAAGTTTTTAAAATAGTCATTACTATTATAATTAAATAAATAAAAGGTTAACATGGAGGTTTTTTTTTTGTTACACCATCAAATATCACTCATTAATAACCTAAACATAGCTAATATGGAATACTAATTAAATGAATATGTATCTTATGAAATCCAAAACATTACATCAATAATATGTAAATATATGCATTCTGAATTTAGTGTAAATATATAAATAAATAGTTAATAAGTTATTATGCAAGATAGTTTCTTTTATTATTAATATCATAGACGGAAATTGTAAGAAATAGACCTATAAAAAACAAAATCAAGGATATAATAAGGATATATATATATATATATATATATATATATATATATATATATATATATATATATCTCGATTACTAAATCAAAACCTAAAATCGTTAATATAATATGGAATAAAAATGTAAATATGTACTTTCCGAATAAATAGTTAATTAGTTATTATACAAATTAGTTTCTTGTAAGAATAAACTCACAGAACCTTAACCTATTATATATATATATATATATATATATATATATATATATATATACATGTATATATATATATATATACATATACATATATATATACATGTATATATATATATATATACATATACATATATATATACATGTATATATATACATGTATATATATATATAGATATATATATATATATATATAGATATATATATATAGATATATATGTATATATATATATATATATATATGTTGGGCAACTTAATTGTTTAAATTGCTTTCATTAAATTATCAACCAGGGAAACTCGTAAGCTTGTGATGATGCCAACAAAATATATGCAGGAGTAGGCAACTAACTCTATGTCTAACTAAATTATTTATGATTCAATATAATATGCAAGGGAAGAGGCTCCTAATTGAGGAGGTCCTGGTTGTCCTTCCCTACAGTATTATAGATTGAAAAGAAATCATTAATTACATAAAACTAGAAACTTGAAATAAAGACAAGAGAATGAATTTAACTGTTGTTCAGATTCAAATAGAGAGAGAGACTAACTTAGTCCCTTGATTTTCCCATCATATACTGATCCAAACTAAACTAAGATTCATTCATAAGAATAAGAAATGAAATAACTTGAAACTTAAAAGCAAAAGAATGAATTTCAATTATCATGCAAATCAAATAGAGGGAGAGCCTAACTTAGACCCTTGGTTGTCCCCTCATATGCTGATAAGATTTTAATTTAAAACTCATTCATCAATCACAAACAAATCCTCAAACGCTAAGCAATGAAATAAGATCTAATATTAAATAAAATGTTTCTTTGATCCTTTTAGAGTGAGCTCAATTCTCTTAAGAACAAAGTGACAAATTATTCCATATACTACATTAAGACAATTTATATCTAAAACTATAGAATGGAGATTTATGTAAAATGAAGCTTTATTCTATTCCATCATAACTTGGATACATGCTCCAAGAGTCCTCCCCTTTGGAATGGAGGAGGTACTCCTATTTATACAAAAACTATGATAACAACCTCATAAATGTAGACCCACTATTCCCTCCTTTGACCCATATATTTCTCAACCAATGGTGACACATAACCCTATCCTCCATGATCTCCTCCATGAGGTCCATGATCTTCTCCATGAGGTTCATGATCTTCTCAAATTCGAATTTGAACATAGAGCGCCACATAAGGATGCCTTGGAAGCTTCCTTTGTACCTACACATGTCAACAAACTCATTCTAATTGTTAGGTATAAGTATAAGCATATTATTTTCTAAGCTTTAACTATAAATCCACTTTAAAATGTTAAGAATTAATAAACTTTGGAAAAGCATAGCTATAACCCAATGATGAGGTAAATGTAATGATGTGGAGGTGGAATGGAGGTGACATGAAGGTAATATGGAAGTGGTGAATAATGGAGTTAGAATAAGCACTATTTTGAGGCCCAACAATATATATATATATATATATATATATATATGTATGTATGTATGTATGTATGTATGTATGTATGTATGTATCTGGAGGGAGTGAAGGAAAATAGAGAGGCGAGAAGGAAAAAAGGACAATGATCAAACAAGGAAAGGATGGGAAAAAACAAGGAAACTGGGCAGGAGGCGAGGGGGGAAGAGGGAGGGAAAAAACGGGGAAGCGGCTAGGAGGAGAGGGCAGGGATCCAGCAACTACCAATTTTCCAGCCATCATCTCGATTGAGGTTTTTTGGCCTTTTTTCGATTTCTATGGCTTCCCTAAATTTCCGATGATGGAAATGTGCTACCTTGGCAATAACATGGTTCTCATCAATGCAAACGTGGTGCTTCGTTTTCTCCACATGTTCAGCCAGGGCAGAAGACCGGGTTCTCCTATGTTTTATTTCGGCTGAGTGCTCATTAATCCTTTGATTAATAGAGCGACCCGTCTCACCAACATATGGGGTCCCACATGAACATGGAATAACATAGACACCTTTCATGTCCTTGGGGTCAACCAGGTCTTTAACCGACCTAAGGGAGCTACGGATGGTGTTAAGGGGTCTAAAGGTGGAGGGAACATTATGCTTCCTGGGAATTCTATCAATCTTATCAGTTGCCCCCTGGATGTAAGAGAGATGAACCCCTGAGACTAAGGGGTTCATCTCTCTTACATCCAAGGGACGACTGATAAGATTGCTAGAATTCTCAGGAAGCATAATGTTCCCTCCACCTTTAGACCCCTTAACACCATCCGTAGCTCCCTTAGATCGGTTAAAGACCTGGTTGACCCCAAGGACATGAAAGGTAACTATGTTATTCCATGTTCATGTGGGACCCCATATGTTGGTGAGACGGGTCTCTTTATTAATCAAAGGATTAATGAGCACTCAGCCGATATAAAACATAAGAGAACCTGGTCTTCCACCCTGGCTGAACATGCAGAGAAGATGAAGCACCATGTATGCATTGAGGAGACCCTGTTATTGCCAAGGTAACGCATTTCCATCATCGGAAATTTAGGGAAGCCAAAGAAATCGAAAAAAGGCCAAGAAACCTCAATAGAGATGACGGCTAGAAAATTAGTAGTTGCTGGATCCCTACCCTCTCCTCCTAGCCTTTTCCCTGTTTTCTCCCTCCCTCTTCCCCCCCGTCCCCTGTTTCCTTGCTTTTTCCCCTCCTTGCCTTGTTTGATCATTGTCCTTTTTTCCTTCTCGTCTCTCTATTTTCCTTCACTCTCTCCAGATACATACATACATACATATATATATATATATATATATATATATATATATATATGATAGGTCCCTATAATACTAGTGATTACCCCATTACTATTGTAGTCGTATCCCTTATTAATATTGTTGTGCCCCTATTGTTCCCATATTGTTATTACTGTGCCCCATAGAATCCCTCTATTGTTAATTTTGTGGCTTTATATTATTATTGTTAGGTCGGCTGGGTTATATTGTGACTCCTTAGACTCCTATATATAGAAAGGAGGTTTTGTCATTTGAATCATCGAAGAATTGTTCATTTGTGTAATGTAAAGGAGGTTTCCCCCTCGAAGAGGCTGAATTCTAAGGCGTTCAACTATCTTTTCTATCTTTTTGTGAGCTAGTTTCATAACATTTGGTATTAGAGCTTTGGATCTAGGGTTTTGCTACTCCAAATAGGTCATCGTGCCATTTTCGCTATAACTTTTTTTCTGCGACGTTTCAGAAGCTAAAAAAAAAAGAAACCCATTTGAGACAAAATTGCACTAAACCTCGGGTCTGAATTTCAGAGCTTTTCGTACTATATTTGTGGAGATATGATCTGAGGAAATTGGTGTTTTTGCAGACTCCTGAATTACATTCCAAATAGGTGACCTAGGGAAAATCATCATAACTTTCTCTCTGAGCATCAGATTGAAATTTCATAAGAAGGTACAGAAAGAGGATGAACTGTAGTTTCCTGTATATATTTTTCAGAGCCAAAGGTTGAAACAGTGACTCGTGGCACGTCGTACAAGTTTGCTCTACTGAACTAATCTATAATCAGGTCACTGTGGGAGATTTGGCATAACTCTTCCCTAGAGAATTCAATTTGGATCAGACTCGTGGCATTGGAAAGAGGACGCAGAGAGCTACCGTAGGTTGAAATTTTAGAACTAGATGATCCGAAATTACAAAGATACATCAGATTCAATATCAAGCTCCTACAAAGTGAAAAAAGGTGTGTAGTTTTTTTAAATTTTTGCATAAGCAACTTGAAAGCTCTAGCATGACTCATGAAGAAGAGGAAGAAATGCAACATGATATATCAAAATTACAAGACCAAGTGCAACAAGTGTCACTTGCACAAAAAGCAACAGAATCTAAGATGGATGGTTTAAAAAAAGATGTAGAAGCTAAGATGGATGGTTTAAAGAAAGGCGTAGAAGCTAAGATGGATTTTCTAAAGAAAGGCGTAGAAACTAAGATGAATGATATGGAAGATAATATGGACGATTTGAAGACAGACATGGAAGATTTGAAGACAGATTTGACAAAGTTTCTACAAGAAATGCTTACTAATGGTGAAAAGGTAGTAAAGGAAACTCATGATGAGAACAAAAGAAATGTTAATCATGATTTCACAGACTCTAATATTGGATCGAAGACCCACCATATTCCAAAAATCGATATGAGGAAGTTTGATGGCAAGGATCCCGCAACATGGATATTACAGATGGAGCAATTTTTCGATCTCAATAATGTGCAAAACACACAAAAGGTACGTATTGCAACTTTATATTTGGAATGAAATAAGTTTGTATGGTATCAATGGCTTTTCTCTCGTAAACAACTTATCACTTGGGGCAATTTTTACAGAAGAATTGACAGCACATTATAAGGATACAAAAAGCAACACTTTTTTTAGCCAATTGATAAGTCTCAAACAAAAGGGTTCAATAATGGAGCACATTGAGGAGTTCCAAAAATTGAAAATAAGGGTAAAAAATATTCTAGAGGAACATAGGATTGATGTGTTCATAGGGACTTTAAAGGATAATATCCAACAAGATGTTCGCATTTGGGAACCTGATTCATTAGACAAGGCATTCAGGTTAGCAAGAAAAATGGAAAGCAAAATTATGGCAACTAGGAAGCATACCACTCACAACTATAAAGATGGAAGTGTTGTTGCCCCTAGTCTTCCACAGCCTATAAGGTTGACACCACAACAATTGGAAGAAAAAAGAGCAAAAGGGCTTTGTTCTAGTTGTGATAGCAAATACACTAAAGGTCATAAGTGTGCTAAGAAGAAATTATTCTACATAGATTGTGAAGAGGAAGAAGAAAAGGAGCAAGAAAGGTCAAAAGAAGAGGATATACTCCAGGAATAAAGCCTAGATAAAGAAGAAATGAATCCGACCATATCTTGTAATGCATTGGCTGGAATTACCACTCCTCAAATCATCAAGATAGAAGGACAAATCAAGAAGAAAAAGGTAATAGTGTTGATTGATTCAGGAAGTACCCACAATTTTGTTCATTGTAAGGTAGCAAAAGAATTGAATTGCTTCCTATATCCAACACCAGAGTGTCAAGTGATGGTTGCAAATGGAGGAACGATAAATTGCTCTGGAAAGTGCCATAATATCAAGTTGTCCATGGGAGAATATGTATTGACTAGCCCAATGCTTTCCATTCCAATGGGAGGTGTCGTTGTTGTACTAGGAGTCCAATGGCTACAATCCTTGGGTACAATAGCTTTTAATTTTCAAGAACTTTTCATTAAATTTTCTGCAGAAGGAAAGGAAGTTGAATTAAGGGGTATTGCAGGGAAACCGGGAAAGATAATCATCTCTAACAGTATGACAAAGCTTCTAAAAAAGGAACAAAGAGGTGTAATTGCACAATTATGTTCGCTAGATGTTTCCACATCGGAATCATCTATTTCTCCATATCTCTAAAAAGTCTTGGACAATCATTCCAAGGTATTTGACACTCCCAAAGGTCTCCCACGTATTCGTGATCATGATCATGCTATTCATCTAATTCTAGGAAGTGTTCCTCCAAACATCAGGCTGTACAAATATCCCTATGCCCAAAAGAGTGAAATTGAACGTATGGTTGCAGAAATGCTAGAGGCTGGTATAATTCAACCAAGTGAAAGTTCTTTCTTTGCTCCAGTAGTATTGGTGCACAAGAAGGATGGATCATGGCGCATGTGTCGGGATTATAGGGAGCTCAACAAGCTCACTATTAAAGATAAGTTTCCCATTCCTGTCATTGATGAATTACTAGATGAATTGCGTGGGTCAATTTACTTCACCAAGCTGGATCTTCATTCAGGAAATCATCAAATCAGAATGAAGACTGAAGACATTCCGAAAACATCATCTATAACTCATGAGGGCCATTATGAATTTTTGGTCATGCCTTTTGGCCTTACCAATGCACCTTCTGCATTTCAAGGTTTGATGAATTCCATTTTCAAACCCTTCCTTAGAAAAATTGTGTTAGTATTTTTTGATGATATACTAATCTACAGCAAGTCTTGGAAGGATCATATTGAACATGTTGACAGGGTGCTACAACTATTGGAGGAGAAACAATTATCGGCAAAAAGATCCAAATGTTTCTTTGGAGTACAAGAGGTGGAATATCTGGGTCATATTGTATCTCATGAAGGAGTTAAGGTAGACCCTAGCAAAATTAAATCCATTAGGGAATGGAAAATCCCCACATCCATAAAGCCTCTATGAGGATTTCTCGGGTTGACAAGGTATTATCGCAAGTTTGTTAAGAATTATGGGAGAAAGCAGCACCTCGAACAACATTATTGAAGAAAGATGCATTTTCATGGACTCTAGAAGCAACAAAGGCTTTTGAACATCTTAAAGAGGCAATGTGCCAAGCACCGGTCTTAACTACACTGGACTTCACAAAAACCTTTATTGTGGAATGTGATGCTTCATGAAATGGAATTGGTGCTATTTTAATGCAAGATGAAAGACCCATTGCTTTTGAAATTCGTCCAAACAAGGGAAAGTTTTTACACGAAGCTATTTATGAGAAGGAAATGTTGGCAATACTACATGCACTTAAGAAATGGTGACCCTACCTAATGGGAAGACACTTCAAGGTAAAAAAGGATCATGATAGCCTTAAATACCTTTTAGAACAAAGATTATCCTCTGAAGAGCAACAAAAGTGGGTCACAAAGATGTTGGGCTATGACTTTGAAATCATCTACAAAAAAGGGAAGCAAAATGTGGTGGCAGATGCACTCTCAAGAAAGGATGAGGATATGGAAGCATTGTTGTGCGCCATTTCTATTATCCAACCAGATTGGATAAATGAAGCAAGGGAGGAATCGAAGAATGATGAAGAAGTGTGGGCACTTATTCGAAAGTTACAACAAGATTCTAGTACATCTAATACATTTAGCTGGAAAAATGATTCGTTATGGTACAAAGATCGCTTATACCTCTGTAAGAATTCCCAACTAAGGCGTTCAACTATCTTTTCTATCTTTTTGTCAGTTGGTTTCATAACAATAAATATATATATATATATATATATATATATGCTAAGGTTCTGTGAGTTTATTCTTACAAGAAACTAATTTGTATAATAACTAATTAACTATTTATTTGGAAAGTATATATTTACATTTTTATTCCATATTATATTAATGATTTTAGGTTTTGATTTAGTAATCCAGATTAGTATATGTATATTAATCCTTATTATATTCTTGATTTTGTTTTTATAGGTCTATTTCTTACAATTCCGTCTATGATATTAATAATAAAAGAAACTATCTTGCATAATAACTTATTAACTATTTATTGATATGTTTACACTAAATTTAGAATGCATATATTTACATATTATTGATGTAATGTTTTTTATTTCATAAGATACATATTCATTTAATTAGCATTCCATATTAGCTATTTTTAGGTTATTAATGAGTGATATTTGATGGAACAAAAAAAAAAAACCTCTATGTTAACCTTTTATTTATTTAATTATAATAGTAACAACTATTTTACAAACTTTACTTTTATTCAAATGTTGGTAATGAATATAACAATAACATTAATAACTTTTCCTCTCCTTCGGTCCAGTCGAGTTGACCAATCAAATTTAGTCGTTTCTCAGTCAATTTGCCCGGTTGAATATAGTTGTTTCCTAGTCAAATATAGTCGTTAGAAGATCTGCTCTCCCTTTTTAACCTGTAGCCATGATCTGGCTCTTCAACTTGTCCTGACGATGAACCACACTCGTTGGTTCAAAATGCGTCGACAAAAATATTACAATGTGTTTTCCACCGAAATATTTCTCATTAAACAATTCTACTAGTTTCTCATAAATTTATTTTGATGTCTCCAACTTTGCTATATAGGGTATGAGGGGATTCTTGATGGATTCTATAAGGATCATTTGAGCCCTTATTTCCCCTTTCATATACTTTGACAGTGCTTGAGCTTCATCCCATGATGGTTCAGAGACTTTACCATTGACATGACCAATAACTTCATTCTTTATGAGGATCAAATATGTCCTCTTTTTCCATGCAAGGAAGTTCGATGACCCAACCAATTTGTTGATTTACTTACAAAATTAAGTCATTTTGATAGAATAAGACATATATAAAAAGATACTTACTTGTTAATTGAAGGTTCTCCTTTGATGGTGATACCTTCAACTTGATGGCTTTCTTGATGATGTTGATAATAGAAGATGTCTTCCTTTAAGTGTGCTTTGATAGTGATCCTTGACTCAAGAAGAGGGAGATCACCTTGATTCCCTGATGATGATGCCAATGTTTCTTCTTGCTTCCCTTTCAATTTGTAGTCCTTCTCCATAGGGTCCTTGAGGTCTTATTCTCCTTGTGATGATGATTGTAAAATGTGTGAGCTTCAAGAATGTGAAACCCTTCTTTGGATGTGCTAGGGTTTTGAGGTCTTCTTTTATATTCCTTCCTTCAAGATGATGAGTGGGTTAGTCCTTTGATGATTTCCTTGTTCTCGGCCCTTGTGAATCATTTCTTGATGGTTCGATGTCTTCTTTGATTCCTTTTGATGGTCCTTCTTCAAGTTGTCTTTCCTTATCTTGTCAACTTAGCTCTGATACCATGTTGAGAAATCTAGGGAAACTAGATTTAAGTGATTTCTCTTACTTTGATAATTGCTTGTGATGTATTTATATTTAAATTAATTAGTTTTTTATTTCATTTGGTTATATTTAGTGTTGTTATCATCAAACAAATACCAAACAATAAAGAACAAGAGACAAGAGGACACAATATATAAGCTATCAGTCATGTCCAAAACCTCTCCACTTGAGAGGAAAACCCACAATAACTCTTCTCTTCTTATAGAACTTCAAATGATGAATTCCAAGACCTAAGACCCTTGTCAAAGTCCCCTCCAAGAACAAGTCAATCCTTCCTCCCTGATGAGCTTTCCTTCCAACAAATTTGACTCAATTAACTGGTAGACTCAATGACAAGCCCTAGAAACACTCAACAGGTGCTTGACCTACAAAATAAATTTCCCTTGAGCATGAAACCCATGCCTCAAGAATAATAATAATAAATTTATTTTTCTCATTACAAAAAATAATGATTACATATGTCATTATGAAGACCGAACCTAGTTACATATTTCAACATTAACAAGGTGAATTATTAGTTGAATTGAGGCTTCTGTGATCCATAATATTTGAAAGAATAACTTCGGCGTAAATCACATGTGGACATACATTTGTCGACGCGTTTCGAACCAACTAGTGTGGTTCATCGTCAGGACAAGTTGAAGAAACAGATCCAGCTTAGCATGATAAATAGTCTGAGCAGAGTCTCCAACAGCTAAATTGACTAACGGCTAATTTTGACCCTAGGACCGAGGTCAAATTCTTATTTATTAATTTAATATTATTATTATTATTATTTTTCTTATGGAAGTAAGTTAAATTAGGTACAATGGTTGGTTTTAAAAGGGAATTTATTTATTTATTTAAATTAAAATTAATATCTATATATATATATATATGTTAGGTTATTAAGGTAAAAGTTAGGATTAATAATTTCAATGGTTGGTTTGAAACGATAATTTATTTATTTATTCAAATTATTAAATAATTATTATTGGTATTATATATATATATATATATATATATATATTAATTAAAATCATAATATTAGGTTGACTAGTATTTTTGTTCAATAATAATTCAATGGTTAGTTTATTTTTATGGAAGTTAGTTAAAATATAATTTTAAGGTTAAAGATATAATTATTTATTTATTTAACTTATTTATTAACAATTATGATGATGATGATGATGATGATGGTTAACGTCCGCTGAGACCAAATAATGGTCTATCGGACATAAAGAAACAAATTATCTATTTTGATTTAAGATTTTATTTCTATGCTCAAAAAGCTTGGAGATAGAGCAAATGGAAGCTCTATAATTAAAGTTATAATATTAGGTTATTAAGGTAAAAGTTAAGATTAATGGTTAGATTAAAAAGATAATTTATTTATTTAAATTATTTAATAATTACTATTAAAATTATATATATATATATATATATATATATATATATATATATATATATATATATATATATATATATATATATATATATATTAATCATAGGTTGAGAAAGTAGTTAAATAATTTATTTATTAATAATCAAATATATATAATTTAAAAAAGTAATTTAATAATATATTTAAATAAATAAATATATATATATATATATATATATATATTAATTAATTAATTAATTAATTAACTAATAAATAAATTTAGTTAATAAATAAATAAAGTTAAAATAAATAATGTAAGGTTAGTTTAAAAAGGTAATTTATTTAATTATTTATTGCTAATATTATATATATTATAATATTAAAAATAATAATAATAATAATAATAAAATAAAATAAAATTGGAGGGGGCAGAAAAAACGACTAAGAAGAGAGTGCTGGAATCCAGCACCTACTGATTTTCCAACCATCATCTCTATTGAGATTGCTCGGCCTCTTCTCAATCTCAATAGCTTCCCTCAATTTACGATGGTGAAACTGAGTGACTTTGGCAACAACCTTGGCCTCCTCAATACACACCTGATGCTTGGTCTTTTCCACATGCTCTGCTAATGCTGAAGACTTGGATCTCCCATGTCTTAGGTCGGCCGCATGCTCGCAGATCCTTTGATGGATGGAGCGTCCTGTTTCCCCAATATAGGGGGTCCCATAAGAACAAGGGATCAAGTAGACACCCTTCATGTCCTTAGGGTTAACGGGATCTTTCACCGATCAAAGGGAATTGCGAATGGTGTTGAGGGGCCTAAAGGTTGAGGGAATATCATACCTTTTAAGGATCCAAGCAATCTTGTCTGTGGTTCCTTGAACATAGGGAAGGTGGACACCTGGACGACGCTCTTTTGGCTCTTTCTTAATTAATGCATTTTTTGAGGCTCTCTGGAAAGCCTTCTGACCCAGGCGCCTGCTATATCCATTCTTCACAAAGACATTAAGGAGATGGGATCTCTCCTTATCAAAGCTCTCACAATCGGAGATCCTAAGGGCACGAGTAGCGAGGGTGTTAAGAACACCCATCTTCTGAGCAGGGAAATGATGAGAATCAGCATGAAGATACTGCTTAGTATGCGTTTTCTTACGGAACACGGAATGGGAGAGAAGCCATCCTTATTCCGAGATAAAATAATATCCAGGAAAGGGAGGCAACCATTGACCTCTTTTTCCATGGTGAACTTGATGGACAAGAATCGGCTGTTGAGGTGATTAAAGAAATGATCCAGCTCCTCAGGGCCATGGGGCCAGATGACATTAGTGTCATCCACATACCTTTTCCAAAGCTTAGGAAGAAGACGAGCTGAGGATAAATCTTTGGCTTCGAAATCTTCCATAAAAAGATTTGCCACAATAGGGGAAAGAGGGGAACCCATGGCAACACCACAAGTCTGCTCAAAGAATTCACCCTCGAAACAGAAGAACGTGGAAGTGAGACAGATCTCCACCAAATGCGCGGTGTCAGGATCTGTTAGGCGATATATCACTTCCAAGGCCTCCTTTATAGGGATGCAAGTATAAAGGGAGACCACATCAGAGTTGACGAGAATGTCTTCAGGGCTAAACTTAATATCCTTCAGCTCATTAATGAAGGAAGTAGAGTCTTTCACGAAGGACTCAGTGTGGCCAACCAAGGGCTTAAGCTTAAGGGCAAGGAACTTAGCCAGAAGATAGGTCGGACCACCAATGGTGTTGACGATAGGCCTCAGAGGGGCCCCTTCCTTGTGAATCTTCGGTAACCCATAGATCCTAGGAGTAATGGGATTACTTTCAATGAGCTTGTGGCACCGGGAACTCACTGAATTATTAGATTTAATGGCGAGAGCCACAGTCCTAGAAATCTTCTTCAGAGGATTCTTGGGCAGTTTTTTATAACTGCCACAATTGTGGAGATGATCTAGCATCTTCCTCCGGTAATCAACCTTGTTAAGGATGACCGTAGCTCCTCCTTTGTCCGCCTTCAGAACCACAATATCTTCATTCAGATTTAAGGATTTTAGGGCGGAGGCCTCCTCACTGCTGAGGTTCCTCCGAGGGGGCTTAGCCTTCCTAAGGACGACAGCACAATCCTGTCTAATGGTGTCCTTGATATTATCCGGAAGATCTCTAATCCCGAATTCCACATCGCAAATAATGTCCTCCACCGGGATTTTTCTAGGGGCAAGGGAAAAGTTTAGACCTTTGCCTAAAACACTGAAAACCGAAGGGGAAAAGGAGAATCTAGAAAGATTAACTACCTTAGAATTGCGGGACATAACCTGGTCCAAATTCAAAACCTTATTACTAGTCAACCTAATATTATGATTTTAATTTATATATATATATATATGTATGTATGTATAATAACAATAATAATTATTTAATAATTTGAATAAATAAATAAATTATCGTTTCAAACCAACCATTGAAATTATTAATCTTAACTTTTACCTTAATAACCTAACATTATATATATATATATATATATATATATATATATATATAGATAGATAGATATATATTAATTTTAATTTAACCTAATTTAACCTAATTTAACTTATTTCCATAAGAAAAATAATAATAATTATAATTATAATAATATTATTAAATTAATAAATAAGAATTTGACCTAGGTCCTATGGTCAAAATTAGTCGTTAGTCAATTTAGCTGTTGGAGACTCTCCTCAGACTATTTATCATGCTAAGCTGGATCTGTTTCTTCAACTTGTCCTGACGATGAACCACACTAGTTGGTTCGAAACGCGTCGACAAATGTATGTCCACATGTGATTTACGCCGAATTTATTCTTTCAAAGGTGAATTGTTTCTTTCGCTTTCTTTCCAAACCACAAAAACTAAACATTTTTCATCTAATGGAGTCCAAGATGCTTAATGGATCCTTCATAAGAGTAAGCCAATAAACAAGAATATTTTCTAAAACAACCTTTACAAGGACCAAATTATCTCCTAAATAAATTCATCTATACATTCAATTATTAATCCTTTTCTCCACTTTTTTTAGAAGCCAATATCAACCTTCTTTCCCGTAACCAATAGGCTTTAAAAATAAACCTAGATATTTCAAGCTTACTTCTAAAGGTTTAACATCAAAGGGCATAATTTCTTTAATGATGTATAAATCTTGTTTAATCATCAAAGACTGATAAAGGGAGGGTTTAGAAAGGATAACCAATAACCCAGAGGCCTCACGGAAGATATTAATAATTTTACTAAAAGCTTCCCAATCCTTCACAAAATGAGAGCCAAATAATAAGACATCATACATAAACAAAATTTGTGTTACCACTTTTTGAGAAGCAACTTTAATTCCTTCAGTATTACTAGTTATTCTTTCCTTACCAATCAATGTGCTTAGTCCTTATATTACAATGAGAAACAACAGAGGTAACAAAGGACAACTGTGTTGTAGCTCTTTATAGCTCTTAAAAAAACCATAAGGTTTACCATTAACAAGGACAATAATTTATTTTGAAGATATACATGCCATAATCGACTCGGCCTTGGGGGTCTAAAGGTTAGAGGTTAATGCCTCAGTGGTTAAGGGCTTCAGGGGTTAATGGTTAAGCACCAAGGGATTAGGGGTCAGGGGATTTAGGGATTAAGTGCTTAAGGGTTATGGGATTTAGGTGTCAGCGGGTTAAGGGGTTAGGGGTTGATGGGTTTAGAGGTTAGGGTTTAAGAGGATAAGGGGATAGGCTTTTGGGGGTTCAAGTATTCTAAGTTAGGGGTTAGGGTAAAGGGTTAGTAGCTTAAGGTTTAAGGGATCAAGGGGTTAATGGGTTATGATTTATGAGTGTACAAGTTAATGGATTATGTCTTTGGGGTTAAGGTGATAGGGAATTTATTAGTTGTGGATTAAGGCCTTATGGTTTGTGATAATGGGGCCTTTATTCCTCTTATCACAACTATTGGGAGTTTCCCTATCAATTACTCTTGCTACCTTCCCTCTTGACCTTGTATCCCCTATGTCATGAGGTCCTAAGGCCCCTTCTCATTCTCTAATGCTAGGATTATAGATCTCAGTAAACCATGCTAAAAAATCTCACTTCCCCATCCATTCTACCCTTATGTCCCCTTGCCTTGTTTGATACACCAAAATATCCCTCTCCCCAAAAATTCATGAAAATTGAACAGTCAGAGGCAGTCATTTAACAATCGCTTCTAAAAGTATAATTCTAATTACTTTTTTTTTTTTGGTGGTGGGGGGGGGGCTAGTTCAAAATTTTCGTGAATTTTAAGGGTGGTTCAAGGATTCTAAATTAAGGGTTAGGGGTTAAGGGGTTAGTGGCTTAGGGTTTAAGGGATCAAGGGGTTAATGGGTTATAAGTTGTGAGTGTAGGGGTTAAGGGATTATGGCTTGGGGGTTAAGGGGATAGGGAATTTAGTGGTTATGGATTAAGGGCTTATGGGTTATGATAATGGGTCCTCTAATCCCCTTATCACAACTATTGGGGTTCCCCTATCAATTTCTCTTATTCCCTTCCCTATAGGCCCCCTAGCCCCTATGCCATGAGGTCCTAAAGCCCATTCTCATTCCCTAATTCTAGATTATAGATCTTAGTAAACCATGCTCAAACCTTTCACTTCCACCCATACATCCTACCCTTATGTCCCCTTTCCCCATTCAAAATTCCAAAGATCCCCCTCCACCAAAATTCATGAGAATTGAACATTTGGAGGTGGTCATTTAACAACCACCTCTAAAAGTTTAATTCTAATGAATATTGGGGGGTGGAGTGGTTGTCCAACACTGGCTCCAAAATTTACATTGTCATGACTTTTTAAGGGGGTTTTCAAACAACCCCTTTTCAAAGTCACAAGAATTGAACTTTTGGAGGTCGTTATGGACCAACCTGCTCCCCCTCCCCTCAAAATTCATGATAATTGAACTTTTAGAGGTGATTGTTAAATTAACACCTCCAAATGTTTCAATTCTCATGATTAGTTTTAGGGGCAATAATTTAAAAACCCCCTCCAAAGTTCATGAGAAAACACTTTTAGAGGTGGTTGTCAGAAAACCCCCGAAAAGGTTCAAATTTTCATGACTTTCGAGGGGGTTTTCAAAAAATTCCCCTAAATCCCTAAAAACACTTTTAGAGTCGATTTTGACAAGACTTTCGTAACTGCCCCTAAAGACCTTTTATAGTAGTGTATGTGCCAAATGCCAAGTTTTAGTGCATTCTAAGTGTCAAATCTTCCTCTATCACTTCTCTCCTTTCCAATAATTGATCTCAAATAACTTTAATCTTAAACCATGTCAAACCATGGCAACACATGTCAAATCATACCAAGGTATCTCAATGCTTGCTAGGCATGCTAAGACTTGCCATGTGCCAACACATGCTAAGTGTCAATATGTGTCAGGGAGTGGTACACATGTTATGGAGTGGCGGGGCATGTCGAAGAGTGCTAAGGTGTGCTAGAGTGCAAATACATACCAAGGAGTGTTATGGAGTACTAGGGAAATGCAAGGGAACACTAGATCAAATGCATGGAAATTAATGAATATGTGTTGACACTAAATAATAAACCTAACATAGACGAGTCATGTGTTGACACATAAGAAAACTATATTCTCATTACTTGAGGGAAATGATACACACTAATTACTTCTTAACAAAGTGGTTGACTCTAACCACTATGGCCTTGGACACATAATGAAAAAGGCCCCATAACAATGGTCTTAAATTGTTATATTTTGACAAAAAAATATAGCAACAATCATACAACGTCATCAAAAACTCATTGGAATGATCAATGATGACAAACATTTTTTTACCATCACTAAAAGTAACCAAAAAGATCATTGGTAAGGGTCAATAAAATATCATCACTATAAGTGTCACCAAAGAGAGAATTAGTGATGGACCTTTAACAACCCTCACCAAAAGTGTCTCTGAAAATGGGTTTGGTGACAAACCTTAAAGGACCATCATTATATGCACTTATGCCAACATTTTCTAAGGATCGTCACCATATGCAACATTGGTGATGAACCTCAAAGGTCCGTCATAGGCATGATCCTCACCAATGACCTTTTTTGTTGTAGTGTATGGAAGTTGTTACTCCATACAAAAGGAATATATCACCATTAATCAAGTGGAACATTAAAGAAATTGAAAACAAAATTCAATAACATAAATAAGGGATGCATGACTTCTATATTGATGATGAGACATTAGCATGAGTCATATATGAAGTATCCAAATACATGACACATTTTGAAGTTAATTTATAACATAAATAACTAATTAAAATTTTATTTCACTAGTTTAAATTAAAATAAATAAATAAATGCAAAAAATAAATGTAAAAAATCAATATTATTGACTTTTTAAGATAAACATCACAACACAATTTGCATATTATTTTATAATTTCAAGTTAAATATAAGCGAATTTGTAAGATCAATAGTTATATTCACCTTTTATCATTAAATATTTTAATAAAATTATTATTTTAATTAACATTATAAAATTTTATTATTTTCTACTTTGGAAAAACATAATAATTTTTTTATAATCCTTATCATGTGTATATATATATATATATATATATATATATATATATATATATATATAATAACATAATTTTACATATTATTGAATAACTTGAAATTATGCAGAACTTGTAAGATCAATTTATTAAAAAAAACCATAAATCATCCAAAACTAATATATTTTTTCTTTAATATTAATATACTTATATTGTTATTAATATTATAATAATATTATTCATAGATTTGATTTATCCTAAAATTACAAGGTTACATTTTTATTTATTTTTATTTCATATGTATAATATATATGTATAGATATTAACTTATAATTAATTTGAAATTGTAATATTAAATAAAATAAGATGAATATATAATTTAAAAACAAATATATGAAAATATACAATTATAATATTTATTGAAAAGTGTGTAAAGACATGAAGATTGTATAGAGATATGCATTGTTTCTTTCAAAAAATATGAAATGGCAATAATAATATTTTATTCAAAAAATGTGAAAGAACTTTTATTATGAATACTTTACTTTATGGCTCTAAAAGTACTTAGAGCACTACCATGGTTATCCATGAGTTTTTATCCACCATTGAGAATGTGACAAGTAAGTACCTTTAACTCAAGCAATGTCACATCAACCATTAAGGATGATGCCATCCCCTAAAATGTGATTGGTTCTCATAAAGTGAATTTTGATTGTACATTTTCCTTAGGAGGCCCATTTTAAACCTCAAAAATCCCCTAATATTCTTGCCATTATTTTGGTTGGATTTAGGTTTTCTCTCGGTCTTCTTCCCTTTTCTCTTCTTCCCCTTTCCAACCAATGCAAAATTATCTTCATCCCCAACTTTGGATGATGTTCGATCTCTGATATTTCTCTTGAACTCTTCTTGAACCAAATCGGACCAGAACCTTTCCCAATTCAGTAAGTTTTCTCTTCCATTCATAGAGTCCTGGTAGTTGTGCCAGGATTTTGGAAGGCCTAGGAGAGATAGGCTCACCAATTCATCTTCTGCTACATTCACTTTGACCCCTCCAAGCTCATCGCGAACTTTTGTAAACCTGGAGAGATACTGCGAAATAATGTCATTCTTCTACATTCTAATGTTTTGAAGTTTGTCTTTCAAGGCCAATTTTCTATGGCCACTACTATTTTCTAATAGCTAAGTCAAATTCTTCTACAAAGCTAATGGTGTCTCTTTTCCATGGAGATTTGAGACCACATGGTCTCAAATGCCTTCCAGAATAATTCTTCTCACATTTGCAACATCCTTCTTCCATTGGGCTAATTGTTGTGCATCTTACTGTTGGGGTTTTGTAATATCAGTGTTAACATATTCTAACACACCATTTTCATCAAGCACTACTTACATTCAATCCTTCTAGGCTATGAAATTTGAGCTACCCTCTAGGGCATACTCCAATCTCAAACCAATGAAAGGCATTTTCCCGATCTTGAAGAAAAAAATTGTTGCACTAAAGCTGCCACTTCAAAATTCCTGAGAGACAAGTTCAAAATACTAGTTCTAATGTTATCTAAGGGCTCTGATACCATGTATAAATTTGATAGAAATTGCAAATGCTCAAGATTTCAACTTGAAAACAAGAGACAAAATTCTACGAAATGCAATCATAATTGAGAACAGCATGCATAGACATGCACTAATCAAAACCATAAATACACAATGATTTCTAGGGGAACCCAACTCGAAAAAATCCCTCAAGCCTTTTTGCATTAATCAGATTAATAGAGAAACTATTATAATTGTTAGCTTCAGCTCTAAGCTCAACTTACGAAAGAATAATTGTTCTCTTTGCTCAATGACAAACTCTGGCCAACAATTAGCCACTTCTTTACTCACCAAGCCTCCTATTTCCTTGTGAAATTCCTAAGGAAATTGGCTCCTAAAATATAGGAATTTTCTCCAAATTGATTGGGCAATTCCCAAGGATTGATCATTAATTGCTTGCAACACCTATACACTTAAAACAAGTTTACAACAGATGTTACATTGCCTTGTCATCTCCACTTCAGTTGAGGAATTCAAATTCCTTGCATGCATTAGCTATTTTGGGTTGATTGAACAATTAACTGAAAAATCTCTAAGTTAGATTGTTGTCCCACAGCACAACTAGCCTTCAACTGACTCCAACAATAGTTAGAGGTCAGTTAACTAAATACCACTGAACTGTAATACTAAAATTTAGCAATCACACATGCATAACTGAACTCCAAGTCCTCTAACTCGAATTTACTGAGCTAATTGAGTGACAAGATCCATGTCATACTAGTTAATTTCCTCCAAATTGTCCTGCTAATGTGGAAATTCGATTTACTCAATTTGACTAAGGCTAAAGTCAAATTGATCCTTTCTTGCTACATTTTTTCAATAGACTTGGTGAAGGGAAAGGCACAACGCACTAAATTTTGGTGCAAAATTTGTCACAAGAAAATTTCTCATAGAAATGAGTGTCCTGTGCTAGACGAGTACATGGTGACAGGTGTTTCCAACCCCATGGAGAAAGGAAGAGGCATTTGGTGTGAGGTCTATAGAGTGTGGGGTCATAAGCCCACAACTTGTCCTATGATGCAAAATAACGAATCCTCTACGATAATATTATCTTGTGATTTTTGCAAATTGGTTTGTCACGATATCCACCGTTGCAGGGTATTGGAGTTGATGTGAAATTGCACTATGGATGTGTATAGAGTTCAAGAGGGTCAAGACAGGTTGATGAAAAACTACCATTAGCCTAGCAGTGGTCAGGGTGCAATAGGGAGAGAACCAAGAGGATTTGTGAGACCCAGAAGAGGACGAGGATCTTTTGGAAGAGTAAGAGGAACAATTATCTGTTATAATTACGGCCAACCTGGACATCTCATGAGTGATTTTTCTAATCCTTGCTCGACATGTACATATTTTCGAGCTGCCAACCGTGCAATGGAAAAAAACTACCCACAACTATTGGCAAAGATCCAGGAGAAGAAGGGGAAAACCTGCAGAAGGTGATGACTGAACTATGCAAAGACCAATCACAAATAAAGGTGGTGATGTGTGAAGGAACCAAGACCAATGCAGATGCCGCAAATCAGGCTAGCATTAGTAAGTAGTGGGTGCACAAGGTTATAGACTCACCTCTGACATTTGATCCTCAGAGAGAGAAGAACACATACAAAGAAGCACACAAGGAATTCATTGAAACAGACTGGATTTCCCCTAAGCATAGCCTTATTTATGATATGCCTTGAATTTTTTACAAAACCATTGAGAAGAGTCCAAAAGGAGGAGATAAATCAATTCAAGCATTCTTAATTATTATTTTTTGGATTTGATATAGGACAATGGGGCCATACATAAGATGAATGAGATGATCAACTAGTGTGTGAATGAGCCAAAGAATGAAGTAGGGCAGGGACTGAGGTGTTCAAAAGAAGATAACAAGATGACAATTCAAGTTTGGTGCAAAGGTAGGACAAAATGGATAATATTATTTTATATTTGGGTTATGATGTGAACATTTTTCCGAAGAATACATGGGAGATGACATGGACGCCTAAATTAACTTGATCCCCCATCCAATGCATATTACCAATCAGTGCAAGATATTTCTAATTGGAAGATTATCCAATGTGGAGGTTGACATTGATGGAGTCACTAACATGGATAATTTTGAGGTGATTGAGATATTCGATGATACAGATCCTTACCTAACCTTGCTAGGGATCGATTGGGCCTTTGATAACCAGGTGGTTATCAACTTGAAGAAAAGGAAAATGACCTTTGAATCAAGAGATGTCCATGTAATCACATTGTTAGACCCAAGTGAAGGAGACCGACACATGGAACCCATTCAAGAGGAAGTGGATGGAGAATCCTTGGAGGATATCTATAAAGTCACCTCGTAGAGGGAAGACTATGTCAACCCAATCGCAAATGGAGTGTTTAGTTAGCACAACATTGGTTCATGTGCCTAAGATTCTGAAGAAGGACTGGAGAACTGAAATAACAGGCTACACGAGATCTCAACTAAGAGATGCACACACATCACCTATGTAGTACACTAGATTGGAACGAAAGTGTATGATCCCCCAAGGTACGATGGCTTAAGTGATGTTGGATCATTTATTTATGAATTTGGCCAAAAGGTGCCTGAGCACTTGAGATTACTAACTATAAATGGTTCTTTGAAAGCCACTCTCACAAGATGGTGGATGGAACATGAGGATGGGATTTATACTTGGTTGAAATTTAAGTAGTTTTTATGCATTCGGTTCAGTTGTGAGCCAAAAATTAAGGGGTTGAAGTACACAGGGATGGATTTCCCCAAAGCTCATGTGAAGAGCTATGTTGCAGCATGGAATCGAATGAGAATTATAACAGAATAATGGGCACACAAGTTTGTGCACACGCTGGATACCATTCCCAGGAACTGGTATGTCGAGTTGGAGGTACGCAAAGGCACTGCACAGTGGGACGTGATGACTAGGATATTTAAGGTTGTGTTTAATTGTATGGCTGACAATGGGGCACTAGATCGCACATTAAAAGAATTGAAGCATAAAATATTTTCAACAAAATAATGGCTAGAGAAAAGGACAATGTCGTTGTGCCTTATCCACAAACATTGGTAGTAGGTGTAAGAACTTATGGAGTGCTACAATGTTACAAGGGAAATTGATAATGAGGACCCAAATAATTTAAATATTCCAAAATCTGAAGGGGAGCGTAGAGATGGGACTAGAATTAGGGACAAAGGATTACTCTAAGCCTATCAGGATGAAGAAAGTGTATATTAGGAACGAGGACTAACTAATTATGGCATTGATTGGGGATTATTGGGATGATGAGGCTGTAGAAAAGGTTGAGGACTTACTAAGGGAGTATCGAGACTTGTTCCCTAACACCTTTGCTAAGATAAAGGGTATAGTGGGGGAAAATGATAATTCCTCTCAAGCTCGATGCAAAACTAGTAAAATAGAGGTTGTACTAACTTAATTTGGTGTATAAGCAAAAAATAAATGAGGAGATGGATAGGATGATAAAAGATAGGATCATTGAACTAATGGAGGAATTAGAATGGGTAAGCCTTATGGTGGTGCAGAACAAGAAAATGAGAGAGATCTGCATTTGTGTCGACTTGAGGAAACTTAATGATGCATATGTGCATGACGAGTTTCCCACCCTGTTCACATTGGGGTCTTAAATAGTGTTGGGGGTCAAGACGCATAGTCTTTCACTAACGAATTTTTGGAATACCACCAGATCCAGATCACTAAGAAGGAACAACACAAGACTACATTTGCTACAAAGTGGGGTTTCTTTTAGTACACAGTAATTCCCTTTGGTCTAAAGAATGCACCAACTATTTTTTCAAGAGTAGTTGTAGCAACTTTTAAGGAGTTAATACATAAATTCTTGGAGGTCTAATTGGATGATAGGAAAATGTTTAGTCTACTACAAAATAACATTGAATTGTTATGATTAACGTTAGATAGGTGTCGGCAACTGAAAATCTCCTTGAACTTGAAGAAGTGCATTTACTTCTCACCATTTAGCATATTACTAGGCCACATTGTATGCAAACAAGGATTATTGGTGGACCCACCAAAGATTATGATTATAGCGGACCTTCCTCCCCCTATATTGGTTCATTAGTTGCACACTACATTGGATCACACTGATTATTACTAAAAATTTATAAAGGGTTATGCTTGCATAACTGGACCCATGGAGCATCTACTAAAGAAAGAGGCTCCGTTTGAATAGACAGATGATTATCAACATGCCTTGGATATGCTAAAGGAAAAGATGGTTAGCATACCTATTCTATTTTTTCCTAACTGGAGCAAAGAGTTTCATGTACATAGAGATGTATCATCAATCATGTTGGGAGTCATGTTAGCGCAACCAAGAGAAGGTGATGTGGATCACCCAATCACATTTGCTAGCAGTAAGTTATCCATGGTCGAGTAAAACTACATCACCATTGAGCGCGAAGGGTTGGCCATGGTATGTGCTTATAAAAAATATTGGCATTACCTCTTAGGCAATAAATGTAAGTTGTATATAAATCATTTTACATTAAGGTACATGGTTTCACAAATCAATTTTTTTTTGGGGGGGGGGTTATATTTGTTGATGGTTTCTATTGTTCCAGGAGTATGAATTCGAGGTGGTAGTTAAACCTGGACACTTGAATGTGGGCCCGAAACACCTAACCAGAATTATTTATAGGCGAAGAATCTCAAAGTTTGGATGATGACTTACTCGATGCAAACTATATGTTGTGAAAATGGTGAACGAATACTTTGCATAATTGTGCAGTTCTTGAGTATCGAAGTCACACCAACTAACTATGGTGTCACGTAGAAGAATAAGTTGGTCATCAAAGTTGTGAGCTACCAATTAATTGTCGGATGTTTATATAGGCTAGGAGGTAATGGATTTTTGAGGATATGCGTCCTAAAGCACGAACACTCGATGATCTTGGTTGAGGCACATGAAGGTGTGGCAAGAGGACACTACGCAGGACAAGCCATGACACACAGATTTTGTATGCAGAATTATGGTGGCCGACAACAGATGCAGATGCAAAGGAGTTTTGTAAGAACTGCAACATTTTCTAGAGGGTGGGGAGACCCTCCAAAAGGAATGAGATGCCTTTAGTCCCACATATTACATTACAACCTTTTGAAAAATGGGCCATAGATTTTGTGGGTTCTATCAACCCACCTGCTAGAAGATCAAGCACAAGGTACATTATTACTACTACAGATTATTTGACTAGGTGTGCTAATGCTGCACCGGTGAAGGATTGCAATTCTGAGACTACTGCATAGTTTCTATTTGATAATGTTGTTACTAGATTTGGATGCCCCAAAATCCTAATGCATGTCCAAGGTACACACTTTCTAAATAGGACCATTGTAGCCTTAAGGCAATGGTTTTATATTTACCATCAAAAGAGCACCCCATATCATCCTCAAACTAATGGTACAATGGAATCCTTCAACAATATTTTGGAGAAATCTCTCACTAAGATATGCAATGCTAATAGGGACAACTTAAATATTTGCATTCCAACTGTTCTTTGGGCATATCGCACAACTTGTAAGCATTTGACTAGCCATACACCATTCAAACTTGTGTATGGACAAGAAGTAGTGATGCCAATAGAATTCCTCATGACTAGTTTGTGCATTGCGGCATACACCCAAGTGACAGAGGTAGGAGTGTTGATGCACAAATTGAAGGAGATTTTTTGCTCGTGGGATTACACCAGAAGGTACAAAAAGCACAAGATACAACATGGCATGATAGGAGCATCCAGTAGAAGGCATTTCAGGTAGGGGATTTGGTACCACTATATGATAGAAAGTTTATGAAACAAGAGGAAAAGTTTCAAATGCATTAGCTAGACCTGTACAGGATTTGGGTTGTCACCGAGGTAGGAACAATGCAATTAGGGACTTTGAATAGTGAGTAGTTGGATGGTTATGTAAATGGAAGTTGGCTAAATCTCAATAAGGACAACTGACCTTACGCGCAAAAGTAAAGGGAGATTGATATATGTTTTCCTCCATACATAAGTAGGTAGTAATTCTTTTTATTTACAATGGTAGGACAGTAAAGTTCATTTTAATTCTTGATGTTAGACTACAGTGCCTAATGAACATGGATCATGCGAAAAATTTGGTGAGCATGAAGGTGATTAACAAGAAGATTAATTCTAAGAATATTGACGACAAGTGACATGCTAAGAGCCATGTGTGGAGACAATGAAATAATTATTTCAAACTACATGACAACTACTATACCTAGAGAAAATATCACTTTGAAAAATGAAATACATACTCATACCGACATCTCACACTTTAACATATCATCCTTTTGATTATCAAGATGGTTGGATGGAATAAATTAAAGCTGAGGCGGACTTGACAAATTTGAGATGAGTTGCGACGATGTCAAGAATGAGCATGTGTCCACCATTTCCTCAACTAGGGATATAGATGTTTAACATAAGTGTAAATTGGGAACACTGCGAGTCATATCTTGATACATTAAAGAAAGGGGTCAACATCATGATGTTGCGAGGAAGTAGAAGTCTAGTGAGATAATTATAAAACCTAAAGTAGGTGAGCATATGTAACAATCAACGATGGAAGTTTGTGTAAGTGACAGTGGAGGTTTGAGAATATGAGGAAGTGTAGGATGGCAGAGAGAATGAAGAATGTAATTTAAGGAAGAGTTTAGAATATGAATTGAGGGAGAGATGGGACTATATGATTGTGGAATATTGAGGATGAGAGGCTAAGGGTAACTGAATATATGAGGTGAGAAGGAGTTTGGGTCTCAGGATGATGCAATGTCAAGCAGCAATGGAAGTTCAGAAAGTGCAGAGCCTCAGAAAATGTAAGGGGAAAGGGATTATTCATCGAATGGTTGGTGATGGATCCACGAAGCTGTGAAGTAGGGGTACACGAACCCGGGGTGGGGTTCTCATACTCGTACCCAATTCATGCACCCAAGCACCGAAATGGGTTTGGATTCTTCTCAAACGCACCCTTCCGAACCTGGTTCAGGTATGGAGAACTCGATACTATAAAATTTAAAAATGGGTTCTTTCTTTATGTTAGGTACTTGGTACTCCATAAAAGGTGCATGGTTCCCCGAAAATGGGTATATAGAGGGTACACCTACTTAGTTAGCCATGGATGATGGATGAGTAGGAGCATCCAGATGAGAGTGCCTTCTTAGAGAGCTTGTTGACCAATGATATTAACGATGTTTATCACGATGTGATGGATGTTGATGAGTGATGACATGGCTTGAGGGAGTCAAATCGGTTATCTTGCGACTTGTTCATTGTTCAGTTTCACTTTTTTTTTTAATTTTGTATTTCATGTGTGGAAATGCCTTAAGGAAAATTTTGAATGTAATATGAAAATGGAGTCATGACATATATATATATATATATATCTATATATATATATATATATATATATATATATATATATATATATATATATTATCATGATTCATATCTCTTTGCTTGATAATAAATTTGAAATTTCAATTTGAATGTTCAATGTTATATTTTTCTTGTTGTAAATTGGAATATTTCAAAATTGAAAATTCATAATTTGAATTTCATAATTCAAATTTCATAGATATTATAATTTATATAATATATAATACATACATACATATATATATATATATATATATATATATATATATATATATATATATATATATACCCTCGACGAATCCAGGCACCCTATTTCAAAAAGTGGCATACTTGCGTTTCCTAGCAACTTAGGCAGGAAGAGAGCGCAAATCACCTCGAGAGATGTTTTAAAGAGAAGAACATATCCACACCAATTAATTTAAACTGACACTGCCTATGTGGGAGAGTTGTTGCACAATTGGAAAAACAATGTCGGGGTAGTCCCTCTAGCAGGGGCCACAATATTAAGAAGGGGATTGTCTAGTCAATTTAACGTCTTAAATTGCTCTACATAAATTATCAATCCAGGTATCGTAAACTAATGAAGTGTGGTGCACTATATGTGCTTAGTTAACCTTTCTCTTACTTCATTGTTTTATAGTTTATGTTGTTTTGGGGGGTTTTGTTTCTCATGCTTAAGAAAATTAATCTAAGAAAGAAAAGTTTTGCTTCTTGATGAAAATCTCTTAATGTTAATGGCCATCTAAATCTAATGACTTTCAATGCTAAAATCTAAGTTCTAAAGAAAGGAGAAAAGGAAATGAACATTAAATAAAAACAAATCAAACTTTGAACGGTTAGATTAATCTAAGCTGGCAAAATGTCTATGAAATGAAAGCAAAAATGATAACAGCTAAATGAAGTGTTTTATCACTTTGCTACACAATTTTGGGAGAACTACCTCCTTGTGATAGCATTTTGAGGGATCCAATACTTCATTGTTCTAAGAAAAAGTAAACATAAAAATGCAGAGAAAGACTCATTCATAAATGAAATACTTCACCACTTAGTGAACCAAGGGCTTTCGGAAATATTCACTTACAACATGAGTTATTAAACTATGGAAAGCAAATACAAAACATGTAAAGGAAAACTAATCTATTGTGTGCTCTAATGCTCCAACCACCAATTGGAAAATAGGAGGACTACTTTCTTGGACTATTTTATCAAGCATAGATTACACAGTTAGATATGCTAATTTGATATGGAAAGCAAATACAAAACATGTAAAGGAAAACTAATCTACTGTCTACTCTAATACTCCAGGAATCAATTGGAAAATAGGATGACTACTTTCTTGGACTATTTTGTCAAGCATAGATTACACAATTAGATAAATCTACAATCAATTGGTTGAACACACTTGCATGAATGGAAAATATAAACTATTAAACTTGAAAACAATAAAATGACATACTTGAATGAAATCAAAGCAAAACTACAAAATACAATCTACTCTACCTTACATTCTAATATGCTCCATGACATCTACTTCACATCTCCTTCCATGTTGAGAACATCAAAGCTTTATTCAAATTCTTCAAAATTACAAAAGTTTACAAAGCTCTCCAAAGCTTTCCAAAAACTTTCCAAAACTAAAAAGCTACCAAATGAAGGAGAGAGATCTCCTATTTATACAAAAATATGAGAAGTCATCTCATTAATGAGAGTCCATGAATCTCTCCCTATACCTCTAGAGTTCTAATCAAAATAGGAAATGATAAGACACATGTCTTCTTAGAGTTTCAATACAAATAGGAAATGTGACACATATCCTCATGATCCCATGATCCTCTCCACTCAAATTCGAATTTGGCCTTAGGGTGCCACATAAAGGTCTTCTAAAAGCCTCCTTTTGACCTACACATGTCAACAATCTCAACCCACTTGTTAGGTATAAGCATATGCACATTATTTTCTAATTTTTAACCACAAATTCACTAAAAAAGGCTAAGAATTAATAAAGTTTGGAAAAACATAAATGTGACCCAATGATAATGAAAATGAGATGAATGTAGTGACATGGTAGTGAAATGAAGGTGAAATGTATGTGATATAATGGACATAATAGTGAAAGTTTAATCTAAGTGAATGACAATTTCAAGGCCCAACAGGGATTTCTTTGCATGCATACAAGGTTGGCATGCAAAGTTTTGCACCGAAAGGGGACCCTCAATAGTTGGACGGGCAAGGACAAAAGCCGAGAATAGCTTAAGGAATGGTGTATCGATCAGAGTTGGGTATCAAGTGCACCCAGTTGGATGGCTGGGTACACCCCCTTTAATTCAAAGTTCATGTCACACTTGAAAAGACAACACTCAGAAGTAGTGGTGGAAGATCACAATCTCTCTCCTTTGCGAAAAACATAACTAGGAAGAGGAGCATGGCACAAAATTCCATTTTGGATTTGGGTTTGTTGTAACTTGTAGAGAAAGGTAGTGAAACCTATTAGTGAAGAGGCTTTCGAGACAATGGAGATGGAGTTCAAAGACATTGCAGAAGCAATGCCAGCAATGGAAGGATTTGAATGGTTCAGACTCATAGGAAGATGAGTTTAATTCCTTAAACACAAAGGTTTATGAAACAATGGAGATAGGAGAAGGGTTGAGTGGCTCGGACGAGCCACAAGTGTGTGTCGGGGGCTTGTTGGAGGTAGTTTTGAAGTTCTGGGATTGTGCATGTCAAGGAAGAAGCAGGGCATAGCACGTAGAGGCGTCACATAGATGAGGTAAGCATGCACAAAAACAACAAGTATGAAAAACTCTTTAGTCCATCAGGGCGTGGTCGCAAAGGATTGGCATGGCGAGAAAAGACCTAGATTGAAACCAAGATTGACTTAAAATATTTACTGGTAAAGAATAGTAAAATGCAAAATATCTGCAGGTAATTAATTTTCAGTGAAAAAATATTAAGTAATTATGATCATGCAATGATGTATCAAACAAAGGGAGTTGATTTAGCTATGGGCTCAATCTTTGGTTTGTTTTGGAGAACTCTTGGCTAGGTTTTATAAGTTTATCAAGGTTTTTGAATATTACATTGTAACTGTGATTCTTGTAATATGGTGAGTTGTGAAGCCATGCAGAACTGGGCAATTGTGATGTAACCCACCGCCATGAATTAATAGAAGAAAGCATTGGGAAAATTATGTTGTTCTTTTTTACCGTATGGTTTGACGTCGTTATTGTCTCATTACTGTCAATTTTGCTGCAATCATGTTAATATGAATTATGTGTTTAATTGAGATTGTTGTATGGATAAAATGTCGATTATGATAAGGAGATTTGGGGCCCCCTTTCTTTTTCATTAGTACTCTTTTTGTTAAATCCTATTGTAGTTAGTGTATTATGTGTGGGCTAAGAATTGTTGAATTCTTGAATATTGTGAGAAAATGGTGTCCACTAGAATCCCATCCTCTTCTCAGCTATGTAAACCTGGATTTCATGGCCTCCCTGAGGTGCCTCGAGTGAGACTTCGCCTGTTTCATAGGCATTGCCGAAAGGGCAGATACGACTAGGGACTTTGTTCGACACATCGCGCCAACAAACTCGGGTCAGAAATAGACATTCAAGAACTAACAATCACTGATATACAACATATCTTTCTTTGATGAAAGGTTTGCTACTTCATATTCATTACCAAAAAGCCCGAGCTCAATTTATTTATTTATAACCATTCATTTTTTATAGTCTCAATTCAATTTCTTTATTTATATTCTCAATTTTTTAAAAATTCGTTCCCACATTTATTTGTAACACATTATTGACATTAAGATCAAACTAATCTACATATTTTTTGCTATACTTTTAAGATTCATAATAGAAACCATGGACATCCATATTTTTTTTTTGCTATACTTTTAAGATTTATGATAAAAATCATCAACATCCATATTTTGTTTGCTAAACTTTTAAGATTTATAATAGAAATCATCAACATATAATCTTTTAACATAAAAAAAAACAAAAAAAAAACTATTTTATTTAAAAAAAATTAATATAATAAAATGTATTTTAAAACTATTCATTAAAAAAATTATAATATAGAAATTTTATTAGTAAAAAAAATAAATTTTTAATATCTCAAATTCACTTTTAAAACAAACAAAAAAACAAAAAAAAAAACTATATAATAAAAATATATTTCTAAACCATTTAAAAAATTCATAGAAATTTCTAATAAGAAACTACAAAATAAGCTTGCATTGTTTTTTAATTAAAGGCATTTCATTTATTGTTGTTATTGTTAAAGTGGAGTTATAAGACTACTTATTTTATAAAATATAATTATATATTAAAATATTTTTTATATTGGGATATATAAATATATTTATTTATATTAATTAAAAAAAATCATATAATTATTTATGTACATGCGTCTATTTTATTTTCTTACGCATTTGAATGTGTAATTTTTTTGGTAATTTGAATTTATAAATTTTTTTTTGGTAATTTGAACTTGTAACTTTATTTTTTTGATAATATATATATATATATATATATATATATATTTTTTTTTTTTTTTTTTTTTTTTTTCACGGAAAAAAATATTATTTTAACTATTATGTCCATTCAAAATTTTAATTTAATTTGTTTAGAGTGAATATTTCATATATTATGGAAACATGATATAATGTAAAATGAAAAAGAACAATGAAATCTCAAACCAAGTTACAATCAACTTGTTCTTGGAGCATAATGCCATGGATTTGATGTCATGCACTATTTAGAATTTCTTGTTTTGCAAATTAGTATTATAATGATTTAAAAATTTTAAGTTCAATTGGCATATATTAATTAATAATTATAGAATCAAAATGCTTGATATATTTTTATATTTTTTAGCATTATGGTTAAGTAAAACACTATCGACCTTATCACGTAGGAAGGGCAACGCCACTCTTAAGATTCTTGCACACATCTTTGACATCTCCTCTATATAAGAGTGTCTCCTAATTGAAGAGTCAAACTATGCACTAATTTATACGAAGCTCTATAGAAATATGCAAAATTTTCACTGGATAAGAAGTGACTACTTGTTTAAAAGTTGTGATGCACGAATAAAGCATGAAGCGTGGGAAGTTTCTGTGTTTTAATATAATAATGAGTGGTTTGACGAGGTAATTAATGTTTAGCAGAATCTGAAAATAAACTTTGTCAAGATGAGACATCGCACTGCTTGCTGAAGGAGCTGCCTAGCCCTAACTAGCAAACGCAACAAGAAGCATGCAACAACTCGTAGCTGCCCCTTAGCGGCCTCCTACTGCCGGGGACTGAGCACCATGGATGCATTAGAGGACGGAGAGCCTCTCTCATATCAACAACAAGAAAATGAAGGAACAACAAAAGCTTTCGCCTCTCTCATTTCTACAATGGGCCTGACAAAGAATAGACCATCAGTCACTAAGTTTGTTAAAAGATTGGAAGATATTCCTGAAATCTCACTCCTTCCTGCCCTTCCCCATAGAGCAACACTTTCTCTAGCGAAGCGTGGATTAGTGGGGCAATTCAATGGGTTATGGCCATCGCCCAAAATCGTGCAAAAATGGGTAGAAAGGAACTGGATTGCGTCAATAGGTGCGAAAATATTAATTAAGTTTTGTGGAAGAGGTTACTACACCTTTCACTTTGAAACCAAGGAGGATCAAGATTTGATATTTAGGAATGGACCTTATTTTATGGATATAAGGGGATTGTCTCTAAACAAATGGACGCCAGATTTTGATCCAAAAATGGATGTACCCAATTTCGTTCCCGTTTGGGTCAGACTGCCACACCTTCCCCTTCAATGTTGGGGGGGCGATTCAGTCAAAGCCATAGGAAATGCATTTGGGAAATATATAGACAGGTGCGAGCCAAAGGAAAATATGCATGCATGCACCAGAATTTGTGTAGAAGTGGATCTTGGGAAAGGGCTACCAAAAGCCATCAAAATCAAAGTGGACCAGTGGACGCACATACAACAGCTGGATTACGAACAAATCCCCTTCAAATGCAAGGTATGTCACGAATACAATCATTTTGCAAATAGATGTACAAAAAAAAAAGAAAATGAAAATGAAAAGAGTGAAGATCCGGAAAACAAATGGGAATAGGTTAAAAGAAAGAAGACAGTCCACAAACAACCAAATCTATCTTCCTCACAACCCTCCACATCCTCTGATCCCCATCCTCCATCACCAAAAGAAGATAATAATCCTCTTACTAGCCTTAATCTTTTTGAGCCTCTGGATCCTTTAGCCCCCCCATCCCCTGGACTAAGATCCAAATCTCCACAACATACCCCCAACCCCCCTTCATCTCCTCTGGCATCAAACATTCATACCCCTCCCCCACCCTCAGTAGACAGAATCCTAACCAGAAAAAAAAAACAAAAGAAGCACCCCCAAATGTAGAATATAAAACAAAAGCAAGAAGAAAGACAAACAAAGAACTCAGGGATGAAGCAGCAGCAAAGGAAATGGCATTAGGAACGCAACAACCTATGGAAACCTTCTTAGGAAAGAGTACAGGAAACAATGAAAAAAGCCAACAAAGATGGAAAGGAGCCATGCACCACCCAACAAGCCTAGAATTGCAGAGGAATGGGATCATCCATTAAAGAAAATGCCACAAGAGACATTCCAGCAAAAGAAAACCCAGACATCCTTATGATTCAGGAGGCAAAAACAAACAACCAAGAAACTGGAAATAATATATATATATATATATATATATATATATAAATTCAGAAATTATGAAGGGGAAGCAATACAGGCAATAGGAGCGCCAGAAGGTATTTGCACAATATGGAAAAAAGGAACTTGGGAATTAATAAAATACAAAAAAGATCAACACTGGATCCAAATGGATCTACTGAAAATCAGTACAAAAGAGAAGTACAGTGTCATAAATATATACGCCCCAAATCACTCCAAGGAAAAAGAGCAATGTTGGGCCACCATAAAAGAAGCATTAAAAGAAATGCAAGCTGGGAAAATAATACTAGGAGGAGATTTAAATTTGGTAAGAAGCATAGAAATTTTTTTTGGAGGAACATGTCACACAGACCCATCAAAGGATATTCTAGAAGAAATAATGGAACAACACAAGTTAATAGACATCCCACCAAGCAACGAGAAATACACTTGGAGCAACAAAAGAGTGGGCAAAAGCAACATAAAAGAAAGGCTGGATAGAATTTTGATACAAGAAAACATAGCAGCAATGCACAGCTCCATAAAATAAAAAAATTTACACACCACAACATCTGACCATAAATCGGTGACAATAGTCATGGGCAAAATGGAAAACCAGGGACCGCTCCCATATAGATACAACTCAATTTGGGACAACAACATAGAAATCATCGAATTAGTCAAGGAAGCATGGGAGGCCAAAGTAACAGGATTACCACAGTGTATTTGGGAAACAAAATTAAAAGCTGCAAGAACCAAATTAAAGGAATGGGCAAGAGCAAAAAAAACGAAAAAGATTTATAGCAGAAAATGGACAACATGCAAATTGAAAAAGAAAGCAAAGAAGAAGGCGAGCAAGATTATCTAAGAGAGAAGGAAATCTTTTGGGAAATATATAGGGAAAACAAAAAAGAAGAAGAAGAGGCAAGATTGAAATCCAGAAGTTTGTGGCTCAAGGCAGGGGACAAAAACACATCATTTTTCCACAACACAATGAAGATAAGAAGAGCAAGAAATCAAATAGAAAAAATACAAGTAGAAATCCAAGAGGTCAAAGGTGCGGAGGAACTAAAAAAAGCAGCCTATTAGTGTTTTAAAAACTTACTTTCAGCCAACGAAGAAATGGATCAAAGTGAAGATTTCTTAAAGCACACAATTTTTTTTTTTTTTAAAGATCAAAATGTAGCAATGTGCAAGGATCCCACAGAAGAAGAGGTAGTGGTGGCCATATGGAGCTTGCGTCCAGACAAAGCCCCAGGGCTAGAAGGTTTCATAATAGCATTCTACAGATTTCATTGGTATACCATCAGAAAGGATTTCTTAAGAATGGTGAAGAATGTCTTCAAAAAAAAAAAAATAGGAGGCAACACAAAATCCTCCTATCTTGCTCTAATCCCAAAGGAAGAAAACCCCTCAACTTTCAATAGGTTTCGCCCTATCTCTCTTTGCAATTCATCTTATAAGATAATAACAAAAATAATTGCAAATAGAATCAAGGAAGTACTTCCAATAATCATATCTGAAAATCAAAGAGGATTCGTGCCCAACAAGCAAATCATAGATAATGTAATTATTGTATAGGAAGTTGTACACTCTAGTACGCTAAGGCAAGAAAAAGGCCTCATAATCAAACTAGATATGGCAAATGCATTTGACAATGTCAGCCATCCATATCTAATGGATGTCCTCCAGAAACTTGGGTTCTCAAGAGAAATAATGGAAGTCATACAGGCATGCATTTCTACTCCATGGATTGCCCCCCTCATAAATGGAAGGCCTGATGACTTCTTTCAAAGCACAAGAGGCCTTAGGCAAGGTTGTTCTCTCTCTCCCTTCCTATATATTATAATGGCAGAAACATTAAGCAGGGCTCTGGAAAAACAAAGAAAGGAAAGAAATATCACAGGGATTAGAACAACAAAAGGAGTAAAAACAATAAACCACTCACTCTTTGCTAATGACACATTACTGTTGGGAGGGGCATCAACGATAATAGCAAAGAGGTTCAAAAAAGTTCTGGATGATTTTTTACAGGTTTCAGGTGGGCTATTAAACAATACAAAATGCAGGATATATGGATGGAATACCCCTCCGAGAACTATGCAAAGGATCTCACAAATCTTAGACATCCCTGTATAGGAAAAATGGAAACATTTCTTTTATCTGGGACTTTCAATCTCAAAAGAGAACATGAAGACGGAAATATGGACTAAACAAATTGAAAAATGAAAAGCAAAATACAAAGCTGGGGTATGATGTGGCTGAATATGGCAGGAAGGGTAATACTTATCAAAGCACTCCTTGCAGCACTACCTATCTACCAATATGCAATAATCATGGCCCCAGCAAGTGCCCACAAACAAATGGAGTTAATCTTAACAAGCTTCTTGTGGCAGGGGGGAAGCACGAAAACAAAAAATTTAGTCTGGTCAGCTGGGAGCAAGTAGTACTACCTTATGAACAAGGAGGCCTATCAATACGGATACCTGGGCTCATGAACGCAGCACTAGGAATGAAAATAGTATGGAGACTAATCACAGGAAAAGAGAGTTGGTGGAAAAAGACTCCTATATCAAAATATATGGATGGCACCAGGAAAAGACTGCTTAATGGAAATATCCCAATAAGACAATGTACCCAAGTATGGAAGCTGGTTAAAAAAACAATTCCATTAATGAGTAGATACATTTCTAAAATCCCAGGTAATTGAAAAACAATTTCAATTTGGGAGGACAGAATCATGGGAAAATAACCGCTACAGACCCATCAAAAATTGAAGACATACAAGAGTGGATGAAAGGTAAAGGTTTCAATAATTTACACTCAATCTCTCTATGGAACCAAAAGGAGTGGCAAGACTAGAAAATCTCAGCAATTCCGACAGATCTGGAAGGGCAATGGAGCAAAATCAAGTAACTCCTAAAAGGGGCAGTGTCAATCCACCATGATGAGCAAGATGATTATCTCTAGGACTCAAGCGGTGGACATTATACAGTTAGTACTGGATATAAAATCCTTCAAGAACAACCAAATCAACAAGACTGGGATTCTTGGAAAATAGCATGGAAACTAGAAAGTCTGCCTAAGATCAAAATGTTCATCTGGACTCTTTTAAAAGGGAGAATATTGACCAGTGAAAAATTAAAAAAAAAGGCTTTCAAGGTCCAACACGATGCCCATTATGCTTGCAGGTTGAAGAAAATATACAACACTTATTCCAAGAATGCACTTTTTCCAAAGAATGTTGGCAACAGGTGATAAGTCCATTGGAAATAAGAATAAATTTTGAAAAGCCCTTGCCGGATTTTCTTCAAACCCTTGAGAAGGCCTACCCATACACAACAAAGAAGAAAGTCACAATTTAGAGAATATGGAAGTGCATTCCAATAGTTCAAAAATCAAATTCCAAGGATAGGGAAGACCCTCTCAAAAACGTGGGGATTAACTTATGAAATCCTCAATGTCAAAGGAACAACACCAACAGACTACAACACTTTTCAACAGGAAGAGAGAGATTGGCTCAGCAAAGCCATAATAAATAATAATGGACAAAAAGGACATAGTAAGATAAACTCAGGAAATATATGGAAAATAAGAATGAGTGAAGAGGACCTGACAAACTGGAGGAAAAATCAGAATAGATACTGTCTATACTTTGATGGGGCCTCAAAGCATAATCCGGGAAAAGCAGGGGCAGGGGGAATAATCCTCGATCCTGATGGGAAAGAAAATGTCACATATGAATGGGCATTGGGATAAATCTCAAATAATAAGGCAGAAGCATACAACTTGTTGATGTGAACAAGAATAATAAAAAAAAGAGAAATTCAAAATCCTATCATAATAGGAGACTCAGCCATAATAATAGAGGCAATGGCAAGAAACAGAAATCCAAGTAATGAGTTCATGAACATAATTTTTAGAAGAATCTGGAAGAACTTGGAAGGCTCTGGCAATGTAATCTTCAAACATGTCTTGAGAATTCACAATCAACAGGCAGATTATTTTGCAAACCAAGCAGTGGAAAAAAATGAAGGGCATGTTCGTGAAAATCAGGAGGAATATCACAACTTTGTTCCTTAATAAGCAGCAAAAAATCACAAGTATAAAGCTCAACAAAATCAAGGGAAAAATCACAATGATAAAAGCAATAAATCAAAAACCAACAAAGGACACATCACTGCAGTAACAGCCAGGAAATCACGGGAATGCAAAGGAAAAATCATGAAACTTCAGACTCTCGTATGAGCAATAGCAGGAAGGACGATTGCAATCCTGGTCACAAGAACCACGTTGCAATCTATCTCATCGAAGGCAAGTTTCGGGCTGCGTTAAAGCACTATAAGAATAGAGGGTGCATCCAAAAAAATCACAGCAACAATCTCAGCGAAGAAATATTCACTTTCAATGTTAGTATAGTGCTACTTTGGTTTCAAAGCCCCTCCCTGCCTTCTCTAATAGCCCACAATGTTTCCTCCTTTCAGTGCGCAGACTTCATCTTAAGCCCCCACCCTTCTTCTTACCTAGCTCGCTCACCCCGTATCCCTTCACTCCCTTCACTCCCTTCACTCCCTTCACTCCCTCCACTCAGTGATCCATTGCAGCGCAAAGCCCTTCTGAGCATCCACGCCCTCCATCTGCCCCTCCCATTACCTCAGCCCTCCTCCCTAACTGTTATAACCAGATTTTGGTCTTCCCTCAATTTTGTCGTCCAAAGGGACTTCAACTCTATCGGAATACATGGGAAAAACCCGTTCAATCGCTTAAATCAGACTTTAAAAAATCATTCATTCGCAACTATAGTTATCGCCAGGTCCACTCTCCCAAGCCATTTCCACAGTGTTGCTCCTTCCTTTCTCCGATCTCCGATCAAATCAGGACCGTTGATCTGGCGCTCAATCCGACAGTTTTCGCTTAACTTGATCAATCAAACTTGCGTGACAATCCTCCACCGTCGATCTGTACTCAATAGATCTGACGGTTCACAACAATTTCGGGCTGACATCAAGCACGAAGAATACTCGCCCGAAAAGCGATTTTCTCTCTCTCCTCCATTGCTACATGTCGCTCGGTCAGTGGAATCGAGCAACCACTCCTTTTTACCACTTACAGTTTCTACCATACCCGAAATACCATCTCCGCTTATAAAGCTGCCTCTCTTCTTGGTTAACGTCCGGACTTGTTCACGCCTAATGACCATAGATTTCAACCATCGACGGCTGCGACGGCTCCTCCAGATTACTCTTCCACTAACGCCTCTGGTTAATCTCCACCGTTCATCCCATGATTTCAATCAATGCAATTTAATCTTGGCCGCTATTAATCTGAAAACCTCATCCATTGATCTCCGATATCCAACGGTTCCCATGTACGACAAAAGGAAAGCGGTCAACATCAATAGAAGAAGAAGTACCTCAAGCAATACAAAATCAAGGAAGCATAACAAAACAAGGAGCAGTAAGCAGAGCCAAAGGAAGAAAAAGCAAACAAAACAAATGGAATTCAACCCCATTGAAAAGGAAGTAAGGAATGATGCATGCCTAGCATGCAAAGTGAATAAATTCGTGATCCAACGCTTACAAGAGTCACTCAAGGATGTCAGAAAAGAAATTCGAATGGAGTATAGCCTCTAGAAAAGAAACATGGCAATGCAGAAAGAAGAAATCATGGAACTGAAAACCAAATGCAAACATTTAGAAGAAGCAGTGGCATATTACAAAAACAACACTACAAGAAAAGAAGGAGAGAACTCGGTCAATTATGACAAGAAGAACCGGCCAATTCGGGAGCAATCAATGTGCAAGCCTTGAAACACTGTCAGAGAATCCATGACATGTAAATTTCTCTTTCTAGTAGGTTAGTTTGTTAGGCAGTACACTAGAATACTCATAAAAATACATGAAGTTTTGAACACAAGCCTAGGAGAAGAGACTGCGTTCCTATCTCATGGCTTAGATGTTTATCATGTTATAGTCGATTGTAATAGGAGCTTGCTCCATCAAAGCTTTTGGTAATATATTAACTACCCGACCTTGTTATAAAAAAAAGAAAAGAAAAAAGGTGACTACTTCTTCACTTCATTTTATTTTATTTTTGCAAATTTGTAGAGTTGTTGTTTACCATTAGCTAGGTTTTCTTTAAAAAGTTCTTGAGAAACATCTCGTATGTCTTTGAAGGGTTCATTAATTTTTTCTTTTTCTTTTCTTCTTATTTTCTCTCTCTCTCTCTCTTTTTGTTTGTGGAAAGAAAGCAAGAAGGTTAGAGTAAGGCCAATCCACAAGTATACTTACTTAAGATTTCACAACGCTGAAAGCCAATTACAACAAAATTTATCAAGGCATTATAGCTCATCATACCACTAGCAGGGATTTGAACTTGGCTGGGGAAGATAATGGCCAATTGCCCACCACCCAAGATAACCCCAATTGACCAGGGTTCACCAATCTTATGGGTTGTTCTTCTATCTCAAATTTAGAGTTGAAACAATGTGTTAGAAATCAATAGGCATATTGGGATCTATAGCCTATCATCTAAATTCTCTGTTAAAACCTATATCATCAAAATATGTTTCTTCCTACATTGGGGCTTTTCAACATACAAAATATTTGGATCTCTTGAGGAATTATTTCTCTAAGGGAATACCATCATTCTTGTCTTGGGAATGTTCCTATTGATCTACCCATGGATGATTTCTTGGAGATCTAAGAAAGAAGTCGCCTCTCCAAGTTATATTAATTGGACTTGGAATTCGATCTCACTAAAATTCATAGTAATGCAAAGCTAGTAGAAGTTCCCACAACTCCTCTTGGAGAGCAAAGAAATGGCAAATACATGTCAAGAACTTGTGACATCCTTGTAACTTTTCCAATAACCTCTACCCATGGGAGACTACAAGAACCTTATTATTGCATGTTGGAATTCCAATAAGAAAAATGACCATGGAATAAAATGTTCTGACTCTAGGCAAACTTTCAATCATGCAATAAAAAGGTCACGCTTTAGATAAACTTCAATGATGTTTCTTTACATGTAAATTTGATATTTTTTACATGTAAATTTGGTAATTTTTAAAGGTAAATTTATGGTAAAGGATAAATCTTATATCAATGTTTTTTTGAATCACTACAATGCCGATGCATCTTATTAGAGAAACCTTGAAAGATGTTGATGCATCTTATTAGAGAAACCTTGAAAGATCTTGGAACCCAAAGATTTATACAATAAACTTTAATGAAGTTTCTTTACAAGTAAATTTGATATTTTTTACATGTAAATTTGGTAATTTTTAAAGGTAAATTTATGGTAAAGGATAAATCTTATATCAATGTTTTTTTGAATCACTACAATGTTGATGCATATTATTAGAGAAACCTTGAAAGATCTTGGAACCCAAAGATTTATACAATAAACTTCAATGATCCCAAAGATTTATGCAATAAACTTCAATAATGTTTCTTTACAAGTCAATTTGATATTTTTTACATGTAAATTTGGTAATTTTTAAAGGTAAATTTATGGTAAAGGATAAATCTTATATCAATGTTTTTCTGAATCACTACAATGCTGATGCATCTTATTAGAGAAACCTAAAGATCTTGGAACCCAAAGATTTATACAATAAACTTCAATGATGTTTCTTTAAAAGTAAAATTGATATTTTTTACATGTAAATTTGGTAATTTTTAAAGGTAACTTTATGGTAAAGGATAAATCTTATATCAATGTCTTTTTGAATCACTACAATGCTGATGCATCTTATTAGAGAAACCTTGAAAGATGTTGATGCATCTTATTAGAGAAACCTTGAAAGATCTTGGAACCCAAAGATTTATACAATATTAGATTGATTCGCTTATTAGAATTACTAATATTGTGGACATTAGAGTGTTTATCATAACAATGAGAATAAATCTTAATTTGTTTTTTGACCAGCATTTAAGAACAATAATACATGGCCTCTTTCATTAACATTACCACTCATCAACATTTATGTAAATATACCTTGTTACTCTTAGTGCAAAAATATGATTAATCTATATAGTTAATCAAAATAAAATTAACAAAACAAATCAAGTTATGAAAATTTCCATCAATTTAAAGCTTATCTTATAATTATACTTATTATTTAAATACCTTATAATAACAACTTAGTTTGCTCAAATGCTCAAGTAAGTAGAATCAAGCTTTAGTTTATTCTAAATACTTGATTTTTTAAACTTCTCTGAATCACTTTTTCAACCAATTTTGTGTAGAATTAGACCAACATATATTAAGCTTAAAAATATATATAATTTAGATGAATCATATTTTTTAAAACACTCAAATATGTTTGAATAAGTAAAAATTACATTTTTACTAAAAACCACATAAATAAAAAATTCAATATAGTATATAAACAAATATAGTAACCTATAAAATATTTTAATATCATATAAACCTAAAAAATAAAAAAACAACTTCAAACATCATTTCACATTCATAAAAATAAAAAACAACCATTTCACATTCATAAAAATAAAAAGCAACCTTTCCTTCAAAATTTTCAAAAATATATTTGCTTTTAAAAATCTCAAAAAGTCCTAAAACCTTTGTTTGAATAAAAAAAATCGCAAATTTTATAAAAAAATAAAAATATCCATTGCCTTTTCAAAATGTGAAAAAATATTCGAAACTAAAAAATAATTAACTTTAAAATGTATTTTCTGGTCGAAATCTCAAAAAAGCCTATTAACTTTGTTTTCAAATAAAAAAATCACAAATTTTATAAAATAAGTGAAAATATGCATTTCCTTTTCGAACTCTGGAAATATATTCTGGACTAAAAAAATAATTGAACTTTCTTTTCAAAATCTCAAAAAAATCTTTAAAATAGAAGGCTTCTTTTGTCATATAGCCACGGAATTCCCATTATATTCGAATTTTATATGGTGTGACAAAAGCATCACCCAGCCTCCCTATTGGAAAAACATGTACTCAGTTCGACATTATTGACAATATACCGACATAAATTAAATATTACAGACCAAATCCATCACGTCTGATTGGAGAGTCTCAGAGGAGATACCGTTCGTCATTGATTAATACTGTTATGCTTACACAGAGGTAAACCAACATCGTACTATGATTTTATAACGATCGGGCGAGCGGGCGTGCAGGCTGCAGCACATATAAATTGCACAGGGCATCTTGCAATAAATCAAGAAAATCTCTACTGGCAAGATAATTGCAGATTTGGACAACAATATATTCAGTCTGGATTAAACATCACATAAGATATTATCACAGTAGGGAAACAATGGCTGCTGAGCCTGTAAATGTGAATGAATTCAGTGCGCTAGCAAGGAATGTCCTCCCCAAGATGATATATGATTTCTATGCCGGAGGTGCTGAGGATGAATGGACTCTTCGAGAAAATGTTGCCGCCTTCCAAAGAATCAGGTGGATATCTCACAGACAACTATACCTGTACCTTTTCTGCGTGTTCAATTTAATTCAATTCCATAGAAATGAAGGTGTGAGATCCAGATAATAGCTGTAAGAGAATTTTTCTACTGATTGCCTATTCTTACGAAAGAACTAAGCACGCATAGGCTTTTAAGTTACTGCCTATTTTTAAGAAATAATAAAAGATAGAGAGTTTAGTCAAATTTAGTCTCATTTGTCTTTTAAAATTTTCTGTAAATGTAATAGAGAATTTAATCAATTGTAGTCTCATTTGTCTTTGAGAATTTTCTGTAAATTTGATTTAATGAATAAATTGACTAAATTTTCTTTTAAGTTAATGAACAGTGAGAAATAGCTTCTCATTTAGTTTATATATTTACAAAGGGCTTTTAAAACTGTTCATCAAGGTATGGGAAATTCATATTTTATTTGTTGGCTGTGAGGTTTGGTCTCCCGCTGTATACGAGTCACAATATAACATGATCTTTATGCTAATGGGGTGTCAAGAGAGGCAGTGGCCTTCCTATTAACATAGTGATTGTCCAGTTGCACATGAATATTTGTGTTTTTGGGGCTTTTTTCTCCTCTGTGAGATGTGTTGTGTGGGTGTGCCTGAGTCATAAATAGTTAATAATAAACATTCAGATACACTGTCTAGGAAAATTTTCTATTTGGCGTCTTGGAATAGTTTCTATGACTTTAAATCTCCTTCCCTCTCCCCTCTCTGGGGATGGGGATGCAGTTGAGGCTGGCATAATCTCTTTTCTGTGATGCGGATTCGGTTAGTTAAGCAGCAACAAGAAGCGTTGTTCCGGCCTCCCTAGCAGAGGAAGGAATCGATTAAACAGTAGATATAGTTGTTTCTTCAGTAGACTCTGCGGCTTATTCAGATTTTCGAGATCGAGATCCCAATTCAATTGATTAAATCTAACCAGCTGAACCTATTCCCAGCTTACTAGGTTACTTGCGATGTTTTTGTTTTGTTTTGTTTTTTTCTAAAATACAAATGATTAGATTGACTATTAAGTCTGCATCCGGATGCAGCAAAATACTCCGGACATCTTTACATTACTTTTCCATTCACCAGATCCTTCAGAGGAGGATTGAAATCTGTTTCCAAAATTTTTAGCCGAGCTTTTACTACTGCAAGCATTCTACAAACATAAATCCTGCAGAACTGACCTAACAAAAAGGACAAATCTACAAAAAGAGGACATGATCAAAATGGAGAGGGATGAGCTGCAGGGGCCTGTTTAAACCAAACTGAGTGCTGGCAGGTGACTGTACTGCACTGTTGGAGCTTTGAACCTCTTTAGTCCCCTGCCGTGTCTGCATTTTTGAAATCTGCTTATGCAGAGTGTCCAGTTCATCCTCCTGTCGATGAACTGTCTTTGAGTGTTTGGAGGTCTTTGAAGAGAAATGTGACAGTATTCATTTGTTGATGCATTTTCCATTGCAAATCCATATTTTCGATGTGGAGAACATCATAGTGCTGAGGGCAATCTTTACCTGTAGTTTGAGTTCCTTTCGGGGGTGCCATTAAGCATGAATGGGGAAGGGGACACCGAAATTCAGGATAGACAGGGGACAGAGGGTTCCAGAGACTAAGAAGACAACAAGAAGGGGCTGTACAGCCAACGAACAGAAGGGTTTCCGAGAAGTCTGAAAGAGGAAACTTTAAATTGCTCAGGAGTTCAAGAAAAGAGCCAAAGAGTACGGAGTGATGCTAGGATAGGAAGCAAAGGAGTGCGGGCTCAGGACATTTTCAGAATTGCAAGAAGAACTTCAAAGAGCTACCAGAATCAGAAATGACAATCATGAAGAGGATTAGAAAGTACCTGAGAATATAGTGAAAGTTATGCTGCCCCAGGAGATCTACGGAGGAATAGTTCCAGAGGCCAATTACCCTGCCACATCCAAGACGGTAGAGGACTCTGCTTCCCAATCAAATAGAAAATTCCATTATGCCTCAGAGGAGTTAGCGAAATTGTCACAGGCAAGCGTGGGAAGAGTTTTATCATTCAGTTGCTCCCAAGAAGCAGACCACGTTCTAAAGGGACCAATCACACTTGCACAAGCTAGATTTAAGAGGGGTGAGCAGCCTCAACCAGCAGAGAAGCCCACAACTGTCCAAATTTAACTAAGAGGCACATAACAACCCCCTCAATCTTGTGAGAGCGTCGCTCTTCGCCAACTTTTCCAATACTCAAATCATATTCCTG
This sequence comes from Pinus tabuliformis, assembly GCA_031772625.1. NCBI lineage: Eukaryota > Viridiplantae > Streptophyta > Pinopsida > Pinales > Pinaceae > Pinus > Pinus tabuliformis. The sequence goes on along the minus strand of CM062812.1, from coordinate 416,046,187 downwards.
AAGAATTCCCAGAGCACGTCGTATAGCACAATTGGCAGCAAGTTTAGCCACCCCATGCAGAGGGGAAAATGCTGAACCCAGTGCAAGCTGGGCCACCATGAAGGGAGATAACAAATCCATCCAACTTCCCTCATAAATTTATTTTCAGGATCAAGGGAATCACACGCTGTAACAAGCTTATCACCATTTAATTTCATAATAGCCCACTTCTCTGGAGCTATCCAAGTTTTAATTACCTGATCGGCTTGTTGCTTACTGTACAGTCTGGCTGCAAGAGTTAACACATGCGAGCATGTTGATCTGCGAACCCACAGATGGCTTGGGCGCTCACAGCCTGTCACACCACCCCTGTTACAATGCCCCCCCATTGAACTATAAACTATACCACTATTATTAAATCGCAAGGTGATGAGACTTTGAAGGGGGAGAGGAATATGAGAAGAATTGTCCTTTATACTTATTGGGCATGCAACTTTAATACACTTCATAGAGACTGATATTGTGAAGGGTATAGTTATGGAATACTTTGCCATCCAATTAATTCATTGATAGAAGTCTGACCTGCTTTTAGTAGGCACAACATGTTTGCTTGTTTGTCAGCAGCAGCATTTTGAGATCCAAGAACATGAAAAAAGGCCTTAGCGGGAAAATGGTCCAAGATGCCTTTGATTCTATGAAAAAGTTGTGTCAGATTATTGTCCTCAGGGAAGGAGTCTCTGTATTCTATGAAAAAGTTGAGTCAGATTATTGTCCTTAGGGAAGGAGTCTCTGTATAAGTACAGAATGGTAAGGAGAGAGTCTCCCACTATAACGATCTTGGTAAGATTCATTTCTTTAACTAACTTAAGCCCTAGCAGGAGAGCGTATAATTCTGCCTGGTTGTTGGTCCGTTTTCCCAACCCCCAGGAGTACTGTAGCACTTGATTTCCTTCGGGGTTGAAGATAACCCCTCCCCCTCCTGCTACCCCTCAGGTTAGTTGCGATGTTGCAATGCATTTTGTCAAGCATTTTTCATAATGGCAAGTCAAACAAAATCTGGCGAAACTGTATATTATGTACATGTTATATAAAGCACCTGATGCTCATTAGGTATCTTAAAGAATTCATAGTTTTGTAATGTAATATAATATGCAGAAACATAATTCATCACAGTGCACGTATATTAGGAGATAAAGATTGGTGGTGAAGCAGGGTATGGTGAAATTGTAGGTTTTAAGAAATGATAATGATGGTAGACAACCGTTGAAAGCCTTGAAATCTTACCCAAAAGGAGAGAACTCAACCAAATATTTTAGACATGTTACAATTTGCAAATATTTTAGACATGTTACAATTTGTGAGTGGGGAAGTTGCACTGAAGCTGCACAGAGCAAAGCTGCTGCTAGTCCTTACTGGTAATGGAGTTTCCAGTGGAAATCAGTTGATTATGAAATTTAATTCAGTATTTTTAGTGGCTGCAATTACATTTCTTTGTTATCTGTCAACACGTGCCTAGCTGGATTAAGGTCTTTTGTATGTGCATGGATTTTAATAGGTTGCGCCCCCGAGTTTTAGTAGATGTAAGTAATGTGGATTTGTCAACTACAATATTGGGATTCAAGATCTCTGCACCAATCATGATTGCTCCAACGGCTATGCATAAACTAGCCCATCCTGAAGGTAATTGATCGAGAGTTAATTTGGGGTGAAATTCCACTTTTTACATGGTAAGCTTAGTCCAAAGTGTCTGGCTTTGGTTCTGGTGTATGACAGGAGAACTGGCTACAGCAAGGGCAGCAGCAGCAGCTGGTACAATCATGGTAAACCGTAAAATCAGTCCTCATTTTAAAGATTTCTTGCACTGTTAATGCATATATAATCAGCGGTCTGGTGATTAGTGGAACTTTTCCATCTGAGATCAGTTCTATGTCTGAGGGTGAAGTTGGATATTAATCACATGTATGTACAACAGATGATAGACCACGACAAGTATAGAGAACTGGTTTCATAATCAGCTAGGGAGCTGATTTTACTGCGTCTTCCTTATTTTTGTGACATACTCACATGATAAATCTTCAGGTGCTTTCATTTTCCTCTACTAGTACTGTTGAGGAGGTTGCAGCAACTTGTGATGCTGTTCGTTTCTTTCAACTTTATGTAAGTTATATCTCAAATCAAGTTGTAGATGTATATTCTTGTTAGCTGCTGTCATTTTTAAATGTTTTAAATTATTTATACAATCAAAGGAGCAATTCATAACTAAATGCAAGTTACCCTTCACGAAACAGGTGTATAAGAACAGGAGTATATCAGCTGTACTAGTACGGCGTGCAGAACGTGCAGGCTACAAAGCTATCATTCTTACAGCTGACACTCCCAAGCTTGGACGCCGCGAGGCAGACATAAGAAACAAGTGAGGATGCCATGCTGTCCTTTCTTATTTTGCATATGAAAATCAGAATGGAGATTGTTCATCTGTGAATATAGGGAAGTTTTCACCCGATGTCTGTTTACATTTTTCATATAATTTGTCCTTTTTTTCTTTAAACTACATCTTATATCAACAAGAAGATGTTTACAAAGCTGAAAATAAAAGTGGTAGTGTATATATGGAGGTTTCTTATATCCTAATTCTTAGTGCTTTAAAAGCAGAAATAATGTCAGAATATTCTAAGGCATCTAATTCTCGGGCATCCTGAAGCGAAAGGTAGCCTTTGGCAGACAATTTGCATACATACCTCTCCCAGTCAAGTATGACAAAAAGATTGAACTGACCTCTTTACAGAAAACGTACTTGCATTGTAGCTTCTAGATAGTAAACAATGCAGTAATTTTAAGGCAATCCCATATACTGGAGAAGGGAGAAAGTACTATAGATTGTGAGTCACAAAACAATACTGATCGCCAAGGAAACTGTCACTGAAACATAATTGAGTAGCAACCTTGAACATGTTTCTAGCAACTTTGGGAAACTTGCACTACCATAAGATATGCTTCACTGTCTCTGGTTGACTACAAACTAGACAAAGACCATCAATCAGCCTGCTTTATGAACTGAACTGACCTCTTTAGAGAAAACGTACTTGCATTGGAGCTTCTAGAGAGTAAACAATGCAGTAATTCTAATGCATTCCCATATGCTGGAGAAGGGATAAAGTAATATCGATTGTGAGTCACCAAACAATACTGATCGCCAAGGAAGCTGTCCTTGAAACAAAACTGAGTGGCAATCTTGAAAATGTTTCCAACAGCTTTTGCCAAACTTGCACTACCATAAGATATGTTTCACTGGCTCTGGTTGGCTACAAACTAGACAAAGACCATCCATGCTTTAGATGGCAGCCCTTTGATAGACAGGAAGCCATGGAAAAGCCCATAATTTGTAACTAAAGATAAAGTGAGCAAACACTTTGCATCCTGTGAACTCAGCCCCCAAAATCTGAAGAGGTCTATTTGGCATTCAGTATAGGAGACAAGGATGCTTCTGGTGCAAGAGAGAGTATAGCTTATTAGTGTCATACTGTTGGATTTGATTTACAATTTTCCGCCCCCATTCTCACCATAACAGTCCCTACATACCGATATTCACTTGTACAACATTTTAGTAGGAATAGAACCCCCTATTATCTTTGATGGCAGGCTTGTCAAATGACATTAAAGCATTTTGACAAGATAACAATTTCCAATCCATCCATGTTCTGGTCTCAAAGTTCCAAAGATCCCTCCAATAAGAAATGCCATTCTTCTTTAACCTATGTGCCTAGAATCTTGGATGCTCAGCAATACATCAACCTTGATGAGGTCGACTCCAAATGGGATGCCGTGCCAAATCCCATCCCTCATGGCTATAGGAGAAATTCTACCTAACTAGAGGGGCAACAAAATTTCAAGCCTCCCACATGCTCCTACAAATGAGGAACCTAAAAGTCGTAAAAAGGTGTGGGAAGCAGAGGATATTGCATATCCCAAAAGTACCATGAAACATAAGAATGTGCTTAGCAGATTGAAATTGATTGCAGGAGGGTTTTCCAAGGAACAAAACCTTCGAGGCACCTGAATACAGATTTTGCTGCCAAAATACAGCCAAACTGCACCCTCTTTCGGTCAAGCTACTATGATAGGCATGTACTACCCCTGTAATTTGACTTACATACTCCTCTCTTATTTTCCCTGATTCTGCTCTCTATATCACTCTTCAGCTCTATATGATATATAGAATTTTCTTTAGTTTTTCAACCTCCCTCACTTTAGGTCGGATCCCAAAGGCCAAGTGGAGTATCCCTATCTACCAAAAGTAAACCTCTTTAGTGAATTATTACCGTGCAAGCTTGTGATTTACTTCAGCGAATCCTCAATATGTATACCAATATAAAGCACAAGGATTCCAATAAGTGATTAAATGCTTCGAAGACAAGAAGTTAGGAATAATAGCATAAACCACCAATTATCCAAAAAAGTAAGAGGGTTAGGAGCTAGTGGATTTTGATGTGAAAGGTAAACAATGTAAACAACTTCAGATTTGCAATTAAATGATTATAACTCAACAATTGAAACTTCAAAGAGGCTAATTGAACATAAACAACTTTTAAGCCACTTTAGGGCACAAAGAGTAAAATCAGCTAGCATAAATTGATGGTGTAATGTGTGCTCTAAGTGCCAATCAATTATATACTAGAACAACGACGAGCTTGAGGATGTCCAACACTTCCAAATCTGTTTTTTCTGATCAAATAATGCAGAATTTCAGATTTAAAGTGAAGAGTAGATCATCCCAGAGAGACTATCCACTTGTGAGCAAGACATCTTGGATGATTTGATTAGGACTAAAGGCATGCAACAAAATAATAGATGAATAGGTGTTAGAATCAAGTTACCAAGATATATACCAATGAAATAAGCAAGAACTTCAAAATAGATGGTGAATCCCCACAGGGTTATTCAAAGTTAGCACAAGAATTCACCAAGAGGATCCTCCAAATGGAAGATACAATTATAAGCATTTCAGAGATCAATTTCACAACTAAAATATAAGATAAATCTTTAGCAATGTTCTATAAATGAAATAGAAGCTAGGCATGAGTAGTAATGAACCATTCAGCACCAAACCCTAGCTTTAGGGTTTCTCCAAACCCAATTTTTATTGCTGTTACATTTTTCCAGATTCGAGAAAACCTTAAATCAGCCCACGTGAAGTTATATATAACCTTAAAGCACAGTTCTATAGCGACATTTTTCCCTTTTAGGGTTAGAGATAAACAATTAAGAACAAAACCTTAATAAAACTAGTCTAGGAAATGAAATAATCAATGAAATTTGCTCTAAACTAGGAACAAAATCCAAATTATGATTTCTCTTTGATTGCTTTTCTGTTAGATTTCTTTCTAAACAAAATAGAATAAAATATTTTGTATTTTTGGATTTTTTAGTTCGTTGTTGGGAGAAGATAAGTACTTTATTTCCACTAGGGCTTATGGAGTCATGGAACATGCCCATATAAGAATTGGTCTTTCTTATCTTAAAGGATTAGAAGAAATTAGAACCCTAGGGTAGAATGATCTCTTATCTAATCAAGATAAATTATGAAGACTACTATTCCATGGGGATGTGTTCCCTAGGGGCAGGTGCATGCGCCCCACGGACCTATGATGGGGGGACGTCTAGGGAAATGTTTCTCCACGTCCCCCTTTTGGGGAGACACGGGGAGACGCAAGGGGGGACGTTTCCCCAATGTGGGGGACATGACTCCCCAAAAAGGGCGCTTCTAAGCGCCCCCCCCCCCCCCCCCCCCCCTAATTTTGTTCGAAAACAATAATATTAAACCCTTGGGCCATACTAATGCTATGTAATTAATGGTAATGTTAGTAAAAAAGACATTATGCTTCATCTTTCATTTTCATCCTTTTACTTAATTTTTTAACATTACCATGAAATGACTCAAGGATGTTTGAGAGTGGTTCCAACCTCATCGGACTTCATATGGAGAAAATAGAATTTCATATCCCATTCAAAATTCAGTGGACTTAACCGTTTTCAGGATTTCAGGATTGGGGGGATTGCAATGTTTCCATTGGATTCCATCAAGTATGAGGGTATGAACTAGCATTTAATCAAGAGAACCAAGCCCAAAATCACCCCTTTTGAGGGGGGGACATGTCCCCCTCAATTTTGTCCAATAGACCTTGAAATTTAAAAAATAAAAAATAAAACAAATTTAAAAAAAAATTAAAACTTAAAAGAAAAAAACATAACAAAGTTCAAAACCTAAACTAATTTGCAATCCCTAACTCACTCATTCAACTTACCAAGCTTACCTCTACTTGGCTTACCATGCAACGCTATCTGAATCACCAGTTAACTGTTGCCTCTCCTTCGGCACGACGTTCATTCAATTCTCATTTTCCATTTTTAATTTTCAGTTTCAACTTTCGAGTCTTGACTCTAGATATTAATGAACTTAGACTAGACCTTTGACTCGTCACTCTCTACTATTTTTGAGTTTTAGTTATATCAATTTACCATTCTTATCTTTAGACCTCAGTATCTACTATAGTCCATTTTGCTTAGTGCTAATTAAATTCGAGAATGATGAATGATGTTTATTTTTAATATACCTTGGATAAGTGGTTTCCCATGGTTAATCTCTACCTAGGGAAAAGTGTCCAAAATAATTCTTTTCCTAAGTGTGACTTTATAAAGTGAAAGTGACTTTATAAGTGGTAAAGTCAATGTTAAATTATAAAGTGAAAAGTGACTCTAGACATAAAGTACAATGTGGGTACTTTATTTAATGGGTGAGTTAAAAAATAGAAAGTGAGAATTAAATGCACATTTATTCTCATCCCTTGATCTAAATGAATCTAAGCCATTATATCTTAGGGTTGCCCAAAAGTCATTTAGGGAAATGTTAATTTTAGGTATGTTCTATGCTTAGAGCAATTTATTTCAATTTTCACAGTGAGCTCCATATATTTTCCAGATTAGCAATCACATCAGCATTAAAGTAAACTGCAAATAGAACATAAACATAAATCACAGAAGACAAGCCAAGACAAGAGGACACAAGATGTGGCGCTAGCTAGGGACAAACCCCAATGTGGGAAACCCTTGATCAATTCTTCTTATATGTTCTTCAATAGTTCAGCAGAGAGAGAGAGAGAGATAGTACGTTTACAACAGAAGTCAACACTTTGACTTATCTAGATAAGAGCATAGATCATCTCTAAGAAGATGATACATGAGATCAATTGAAGACATGCTGCTTCAACTAATTCTCCAAGGTGACTCCTTCACCTATCGTTGTGCTGCATTTCATCATCATGTTGCACCTCACCGCACTGCACCATGCTGCACCCATCATCACTATGCTGCATCTCATCACGCTTCATTAATCATGACTGTACCCATCACTGTATTGCATTATGTGCCATTGTTACACCATGTTGCCATCCTGACCTATGTGTTGGCTGCACCTTGCTTACTTGTTGTCCCTTGCTTGCTTGTTGTCCCTAGCATGCTTGTTGTCCTTAGCATGCTTGTTGTTGCATGCTAGTTGTCCCTTGCATGCTAGCTGTAACATTGCATGCTTGGTGTATTTGCTGCTAAGTACCATACAACTGTCCCAATGTTAGTTAGCTGTCTCTTGCATGCTGCTCTCCTTTGGAGACAGATGCTCCGGCTGTTTCGGCTGTTCCCGACAGTTCTGGCAGTTTTGGCTGTTCCCAGCAGTTCCGGTTGTTCTGGAAAGTTCCAACAGTCCTGATAGTTCTGGCTTTTCCAGCAGTTCCGATAGTTCCGGCTTTCCCGACAGTTCTGGCTTTTCCGACAGTTCCGACTTTTCCAACAGTTCCGGCTTTTTCGGCTTTTCCGGCTTTCTGGCCTTTGGATCAGGGCAACGTTATTCCTTAGGATCTCTCCTCCTACTAAAACCCAAAGACAAGTAGAGAGAGGAAGAGATCCCAAGTGTGTTGAAATGACTTGAAGGCTACCTCTATTTATACTAAAACGTTGAGCACAAGTGGGGTTTATTTGGTCGCTGGCCGACCTTGATGAATTGTCCCATAACACAAATAAATTCATATCTCCCTGAATACTTATCGGAATCGAATGATCTTTAGATCAATCCTACACCTCTCGATGGGAGGGATCCAAGAAAAATATCATCTTGCATTAATAAGATGACCCACATGGAGTTTGGCCCTAGTTGCCAATTTTAACAGAAACAAAAGGGGGAAAAGAAAAGATAAACTGCATTCATTCTTCATGAGCAGATTGGAGAAAGGAGGCTGAGAGTTGGAGAAAAGTTCCTATTGTCGCGCAGATTGACACGACAACGCTCAGACCGAGGGCTGTCACTCTGATCCCCGATCCCTCCGTTTAAGCCTGTCTCCCGCGGCTAAGGGGGGTAGACCCTATGAGAAGATGAAGACCAACTGCCAAAGAGTTGGGCTGGGAGACACGAAACACGATATGATAAGCACTAGATGGATTTAGAGATTTAAAAAACCAGTGCCTTGTGGAGTAAATATTTAATCGCTTAATTGTCAGATGCTGCAACAATAACCATGTAGAGCAAGCATTTATCATGAAAGCTAGAACGACGCAAGATATCAATTGAAACAACGACGCTCTTAAAATGGGCAAAGCTCAATAACAATATCCAATAATTAGGAAAATTTTGATCAAAGCTTTAAACAACCATGCAAATGCAACAAATATTCATGATAAACATTTATTCCACATGATAATTTCCGGAAAATAACTGGATCTGACAAAGAAAATTCTCCACAATTTTTTATACTTTTTCAATCTTTTTTTTTTTTTTTTTTTTTTTTTTTAAATATTAAACAAAACCCAAAAATTGAAAAAAAATCTAAATTAAAATTTAATCTAAAACTTAACTATATATATAAAAAATTAAAACTAAATCTAAAGCCTAAAGAAATTTTATAAATGAATCTTTTTATTTTTATTTTTCATAACAAAATCTAGAATTAAAATCTACTCTAAACGCAAACTAAAATTACAAAAATTTTGAAAAATATTAAAACTAAAATCAAAACTTTGAAAAGCTAATAAAACCTAAAAAAAATTTAAAGTTTTAATCTGATTTTAAAAATCCTCGAAATAAAACTATTTAAAATGCAACTAAATAAAAAGACGAGATTATAATTAAACCCTAATCTAAAAACAACCTACGCAACTATATACATATAAAAAAAAAACGTAAACGAAAAACGATACCTAACAAGAGAAAAATCGCCGGAGGCTCTCGCTGGAGAAAACGATATGTAGACGCTTCAAGGGAATACCTGGTCCGGAAACGAAACTGACGGAGACCTTGAGCTGAAAATCGTATATCATCAAGCATTAAGTAGTCAAAGAAACGTATAACCAAAACGCTGAAAGGTGATGCAGAAAAACGATATCGTAACCCATGTGCAAGCGTGAACACGATGGCTCGAGCTCAGGGATCTGTAATGGTAGATCTTTCTGCGGTTTTGGAGAATGCTGAGGCTGTTTGTCGGCTGCCTGAGATACGTTGTTTTCCCCACACTATAAAACTTGCTCTCTGCGCGTGAAAATATGGATTCGTTGTCAACTGACGCCCTGAGATCTTCCGAGTATTCCTTCCGCAGGTAATGCGATCTATGAACTGTGCAAATGGACGGCGTCAGATAGCAAGGCGGCTTGATCTCTCACGCAGATCCCATTCAGGAGCTTAACTTCTCAGTAATAAACCCAGGCGTATCCCGAATCTATGATGATCCTCAAAAAAAATTTGGAATTAAAATCCTTATTTGTCGCTGGGACTGAGAAGTCTGATATCAAATGGCGGAGGCTTTTATGAACAAGTTTCTTGGCTGTAGCAGCAGCGTGGGTCTTTGAGAGCCTATGATGTTTTTCAGATATTTCTTGGTTAGCCCGAAGATTCTACGCAATAATGCCCACCTCTGGTTTGCTGAGTATAGTGATAGACAGATGGATTGAATGCGTTCTCCTTTATCCAGCTAATGCACTGATGCATGAAATGATGCCCAGCACAATTTTAGCACATGTTTTACAGCCTCAGATCAGAAGTGAGACTGCAAAACCCTAGACAGCGCAATGATAACCCTGCAAAACAGAAAACAAGAGCCCGGCAGATATATGCAAAACCTCAAAGTAAAACCCTTAAAAATTAACCTAGAATCACAAAAATTTGCAGCTCTAGAACAACCTGACTAATTTACAGATTTTCGCCCCTTAACAGCCAGATTCAGCAATAAGCACAGAAATATTTTAAAGAATAAAAACTTCAGGTTTTCACTGTGAAGAACTTCAGAAAATCTCTCATGCAAATTAGAAAAATAAACTGAATGATAGACCCAGGATCAAATCCAACTGGGCTCAGCAAAAAATGCTTGCGGGAGTTGGCTGGTTCAGCCGAGAACTTCCCCTAACGCCCGACAATCTTCTTCAGTAAGAGTTTTCTGCACAGCTCAGAACAACCATCAGTAAAGAGGGCAAAAATGCTGCTAGATCCCAAAAGTAATGGAGATACCTGCCATTACTTCAGAAACCCTAACACCACTCAAACCCTAGCAAGTGAACAAGATACCTGTGCTCACAATACTCTACAATAAGCTATTATTAATGGCTGAAACATAAAATATGCAGAAACTAAATTAGCTCACAGCACTTCCAGAGAGTAACACCAGCAAGATTTGGACCCCAAAGTCTTCTTTTATTAACCAGAAAACAGATTACAAGAGAGCTTCTTCAGTACCAGACTCACAGATCCAATGATCTGAAATGACCCCCTAAGACCCTATTTAAAGGAAATGATCCCAAAGGCTAGTTCGAGTGATCCATGTCGAAATGATCTCGACCGTCGATGAGGATCAAGACATCTCTTAATCTCATCCGTCGAAATTGTTAACTTATTATTAAAAATAATATTTTGCATGCATTCACTCAAAATATTATTATTTTATTATTTTTTGGTTTTTGCTTTATTTTATAATTTTTTATTTATTTCATTTTATAATTAATTAATTTTTTTATTATTTTATTTATTTTATTAAATGGATCATCGAACTAAGCCTTTGGAAACATCACCTAGGACCTAGGACTTAGGATTCATGAGGGGATTTAAAACATTTTCCAACCCTCAAGACACATTACATCATGACTTTTACAATTTACATGTTAAGGGGGAAAACCCCTTTATCATAGACCCTCATAAACCACCCAGTTTCTGCGACACAACTATAATCTAGCAGATTAACACACTAGGATTCTCCTAAAGTTCTAATAACAAAATGCATCCCGGCTTTGGGGTCAGGCTGAAGGAAAACTCTGCCGATCATAGATCGGTGAGACGAAAAACCTTCCGGGACGTAGATTATCATTAGAAAGTTAGGTCCACCTAGGCAATTTTACATAAACGACTCATATCTGCTAAGATTATTTACAATTCATACATGCAGACTGGGTTTACAATTAAAATGATCAAGCTGCTGATGACTGCAGGCTGGCACGGACACGTCGTTCAGGTGCTACCCCTTTCTGCCAAGAAAAGAGGGGGTGTACCGCATGGGTAGTTGACCGGTAGTGGTCAACATCTGGCTCTACTTGGGGACACGTTGCTGCACTGTAGGAATGTGAGAATCCAGAATCTGCATCCACGCAACACACAATAAAATATAAGTAGCGTCCGTCCAAAAATCATCATATAACATTAAGCACAGGAAAGATATAAGCTCTTCATTTATTAACTAATCTAGAAAAGCAAATCTAATCCTAAAACAGAAATGAAAATGCGGAAATGACAAGTAGGGTTAGAAATACAATACAAAGGATGCCCCATGGCATCAGATGTGTTCAATATAGTGTATGCTGAGCATTTGCCTGCTTTCAGGCAAATCTGTCGGCTGCTTGTCGGATGTGCCATGTCCAATTCTGCATATGGTAGGACTTTTTCCTATCCGAAAATCAAGCTGCTCACGGCCGTCTGATGCATCAAATCTTCTTCTCATTTTCTTTCTCTTGCGCTTTTTCTTTGTGGCAGGCTGTATTACTGATGACATGGAACTTTCTGTTTCAAAGCTATCAGATGAAGTATGTAAGATTTGCGTGACATGCCTTTCTTTATCTTGCATCTGATCTTTATCATTTTTAAGTCTATCTGGATCACCTTCAATTAACCATCTTTCAATCGAACCAATGACCTCCTCATAATAAGATGGAACTTGTTGCGACAAATGAGAAGGCTCCTGATCTGTTGATGTCCCCTGGTTTCTCTCATCCTTTGACCATTGTTGAAACTTTTGAACCTGTATTTTAATGGCATCCATCTGACTAGAGTGTTCAACCTTTATATCACTGATTTGCCTGGCCTGGTGTTCTTCCATATCTTTTATTATTTTATCGTTCTTTTCCTTTAAGTTCATCAAGCAACACTGCATAGAATTTATTTCTTCTTTATGATTTGCTTGCACGGTGGCCAACTGATTATTATGATCGAACGTCATGATAGTCATTTCTTCGTCCATAGTTAATAACTTGTTTTGCATAGAATTAATTTCCCTATCATGATCAGCTTTCATGGTCGCCATATTTTCCTCTAAGCCCGACATCTTGCTTTGCATGAAACTAATTACTGTGTCATGATTAGTCTTTATGGCCTCAATTTCTTTAGAATGCTGATTTTGCATAATCTCCATCTCCCTATTACGTTTTTCCAGGTGGGTGCATAAAGTTTTCACATCATTGACGTAATTAGTTTGATTAATCTCCATATTTTTTACCAGCTGCATCAGTTCTTGTATAATTTGCTTTTGCTCTTCCTTTTCATTGTCATTTGTCCCTGATTTTCCACTATCATGGACTTGATCTGCAATAGTACTGGTGGATGACACATTCTGATCTTGAAATCTTTCTTCAACAGCTGGACCTTTAATAGGATTACTTTCTTTCTTTGAAGGCAAGCTGTTTGGATAACCATATCTATCTTTAAAAGCATTGACAATGTCTTGTAAAGAAGTGAAAGAATCCTTAGGAAAATTGTTAAACCAATTCAAAGCATCACCCTCTAAAGAAAAGACAAAAAGACGCATTTTGATATCTTCATGGTTAAACTGAGGGGGTCTACAATATATGATCATTATGCGAGTAAACAAGCCTAGATGCCTTCTAACAGCGATTGAATCACCACCCGAGAAAATAGGTAATTTAGAAATGGCCTCCTCTGGAAAATCATGGCGACGGTCAGTAAAACGACATGGTTTAAATGAATAATCCATGATGAATAATAAGGGATTAAATAGATGATATAACGAGACCTCTGCTCAAGAAAGTCAACAGATGAAAGAAGTGGAGTCGCCACCCAAACAAGAAACGAACAGAAGAGAAGCTATTGATATGGCGAAAAATAAGGCAATAAAAGATCCAAATGATAACCCCAAAGGTTGAATCTGCCAGCTCAAATGAGAGATGAGAAAGATGAGAAGATGAATGTCGATGAAACTCCAGGAACAGAAGAACTCTGTCCCCGGCAACGGCGCCAAAAAATGTTGGCGTTGCCGGGCCAGATGAAAAGATAAGAAATGAGAAGGATGATTGTCGTTGAAACGCCGAGAATAAAATGTTCCCCGGCAACGGCGCCAAAAAATGTTGGCGTTGCCGGCTCAAACGAATGACAGAAAGATGAATGATGAATGATGAAAAGTCGTTGAAACACCGAGAATAAAGTATCCCCGGCAACGGCGCCAAAAAATGTTGTCGCGCAGATTGACACGACAACGCTCAGACCGGGGGCTGTCACTCTGATCCCCGATCCCTCCGTTTAAGCCTGTCTCCCGCGGCTAAGGGGGGTAGACCCTATGAGAAGATGAAGACCAACTGCCAAACAGTTGGGCTGGGAGACACGAAACACGATATGATAAGCACTAGATGGATTTAGAAATTTAAAAAACCAGTGCCTTATGGAGTAAATATTTAATCGCTTAATTGTCAGATGCTGCAACAATAACCATGTAGAGCAAGCATTTATCATGAAAGCTAGAACGACGCAAGATATCAATTGAAACAACGACGCTCTTAAAATGGGCAAAGCTCAATAACAATATCCAGTAATTAGGAAAATTTTGATCAAAGCTTTAAACAACCACGCAAATGCAACAAATATTCATGATAAACATTTATTCCACATGATAATTTCCGGAAAATAACTGGATCTGACAAAGAAAATTCTCCACAATTTTTTATACTTTTTCAATTTTTTTTTTTTTTTTTTTTTTTTTTAAATATTAAACAAAACCCAAAAATTGAAAAAAAATCTAAATTAAAATTTAATCTAAAACTTAACTATATATATAAAAAAATTAAAACTAAATCTAAAGCCTAAAGAAATTTTATAAATGAATCTTTTTATTTTTATTTTTCATAACAAAATCTAAAATTAAAATCTACTCTAAATGCAAACTAAAATTACAAAAATTTTGAAAAATATTAAAACTAAAATCAAAACTTTGAAAAGCTAATAAAACCTAAAAAAAATTTAAAGTTTTAATCTGATTTTAAAAATGCTCGAAATAAAACTATTTAAATGCAACTAAATAAAAAAACGAGATTATAATTAAACCCTAATCTAAAAACAACCTACGCAACTATATACATATAAAAAAAAAACGTAAACGAAAAACGATACCTAACAAGAGAAAAATCGTCGGAGGCTCTCGCTGGAGAAAATGATATGTAGACGCTTCAAGGGAATACCTGGCCCGCAAATGAAACTGACGGAGACCTTGAGCTGTAAATCGTATATCATCCAGCATTAAGCAGTCAAAGAAACGTATAACCAAAACGCTGAAAGGTAATGCAGAAAAACGATATCGTAACCCAAGCGTGAACACGATGGCGGACGACTGATAAACTCGAGCTCAGGGATCTGTAATGGCGGATCTTTCTGCGGTTTTGGAGAATGCTGAGGCTGTTTGTCGGCTGCCTGAGATACGTTGTTTTCCCCACACTATAAAACTTGCTCTCTGCGCGTGAAAATATGGATTCATTGTCAACTGACGCCCTGAGATCTTCCGAGTATTCCTTCCGCAGGTAATGCGATCTATGAACTGTGCAAATGGACGGCGTCAGATAGCAAGGCGGCTTGATCTCTCACGCAGATCCCATTCAGGAGCTTAACTTCTCAGTAATAAACCCAGGCGTATCCCGAATCTATGATGATCCTCAAAAAAAATTTGGAATTAAAATCCTTATTTGTCGCTGGGACTGAGAAGTCTGATATCAAATGGCGGAGGCTTTTATGAACAAGTTTCTTGGCTGTAGCAGCAGCGTGGGTCTTTGAGAGCCTATGATGTTTTTCAGATATTTCTTGGTTAGCCCGAAGATTCCACGCAATAATGCCCACCTCTGGTTTGCTGAGTATAGTGATAGACAGATGGATTGAATGCGTTCTCCTTTATCCAGCTAATGCACTGATGCATGAAATGATGCCCAGCACAATTTTAGCACATGTTTTACAGCCTCAGATCAGAAGTGCGTGAGACTGCAAAACCCTAGACAGCGCAATGATAACCCTGCAAAACAGAAAACAAGAGCCCGACAGATATATGCAAAACCTCAAAGTAAAACCCTTAAAAATTAACCTAGAATCACAAAAATTTGCAGCTCTAGAACAGCCTGACTAATTTACAGATTTTGGCCCCTTAACAGCCAGATTCAGCAATAAGCACAGAAATATTTTAAAGAATAAAAACTTCAGGTTTTCACTGTGAAGAACTTCAGAAAATCTCTCATGCAAATTAGAAAAATAAACTGAATGATAGACCCAGGATCAAATCCAACTGGGCTCAGCAAAAAATGCTTGCGGGAGTTGGCTGGTTCAGCCGAGAACTTCCCCTAACGCCCGACAATCTTCTTCAGTAAGAGTTTTCTGCACAGCTCAGAACAACCATCAGTAAAGAGGGCAAAAATGCTGCTAGATCCCAAAAGTAATGGAGATACCTGCCATTACTTCAGAAACCCTAACACCACTCAAACCCTAGCAAGTGAAAAAGATACCTGTGCTCACAAATACTCTACAATAAGCTATTATTAATGGCTGAAACATAAAATATGCAGAAACTAAATTAGCTCACAGCACTTCCAGAGAGTAACACCAGCAAGATTTGGACCCCAAAGTCTTCTTTTATTAACCAGAAAACAGATTACAAGAGAGCTTCTTCAGTACCAGACTCACAGATCCAATGATCTGAAATGACCCCCTAAGACCCTATTTAAAGGAAATGATCCCAACGGCTAGTTCGAGTGATCCATGTCGAAATGATCTCGACCGTCGATGAGGATCAAGACATCTCTTAATCTCATCCGTCGAAATTGTTAACTTATTATTAAAAATAATATTTTGCATGCATTCACTCAAAATATTATTATTTTATTATTTAGGGTTTTTGCTTTATTTTATAATTTTTTATTTATTTCATTTTTTGATTAATTAATTTTTTTATTATTTTATTTATTTTATTAAATGGATCATCGAACTAAGCCTTTGGAAACATCACCTAGGACCTAGGACTTAGGTTTCATGAGGGGATTTAAAACATTTTCCAACCCTCAAGACACATTACATCATGACTTTTACAATTTACATGTTAAGGGGGAAAACCCCTTTATCATAGACCCTCATAAACCACCCAGTTTCTGCGACACAACTATAATCTAGCAGATTAACACATTAGGATTCTCCTAAAGTTCTAATAACAAAATGCATCCCGGCTTTGGGGTCAGGCTGAAGGAAAACTCTGCCAATCATAGATCGGTGAGACGAAAAACCTTCCGGGACGTAGATTATCATTAGAAAGTTAGGTCCACCTAGGCAATTTTACATAAACGACTCATATCTGCTAAGATTATTTACAATTCATACATGCAGACTGGGTTTACAATTAAAATGATCAAGCTGCTGATGACTGCAGGCTGGCACGGACACATCGTTCAGGTGCTACCCCTTTCTGCCAAGAAAAGAGGGGGTGTACCGCATGGGTAGTTGACCAGTAGTGGTCAACAGTTCCAAAAGAGAAATTTGTTGTAGCAAGCTGAAGGAGTGATTTCTGGGCAAAGTTGGGCACGAAAATCAAGGCATAGAAGACAACAAAAGGTACAGTACGAACAATATTTAATGTTGTGAGCTGCACACCGTTCGAGAGAAGTTTTTGATTTTTTTTTGAAAAAAATTCGTACAGTTCGTATCTGTACAATGCATATTTTCAGCTTCAAGTGGGCATGAAAATCGAGGCAAAGTGGGCATGATTTTTAATGAGTTTTGGGCTGAAGAGATAAGTTATATTTTGCTGTTTTGTTTTGTTTGCAAATGTATTTTACCTAAACTTGAAAGATAAATAAATTTGAAGAGCTCTCTAACAGGTTTTTCCCGGAGAAGATTGAAGGGGTTTTGCCTGGGTCTAATTTGACCAAAAATCTGTGTATTTTTATGTGTGTTGCTGGTTTGTTTATGTCCATATTTATTTTCAGCATGTGTTGATAGTCCCATGTGTTTTTGTTAAAATTGGAAACTGGGGCCAAACTCCATGTGGGTCACCTTATTTATGGCAGCTGATATTTTTCTTGGATTCCTCTCTTCGAGAGGTGTAGGATTGATCTAAAGATCATCCGATTCTGACATGTATTTATGGAGATATGAATTTATTCATATTATTGACAATTTGTCAAGGTCGGCCAGCAAGCTAAACAAGCACTTTTACCCCCAGCTCAACCTCAACATTGCATTTAAATAGAGGAGACCTCAAGTCATTTGAGGAGCACATCATATCATGATCTCTCTCTCCATTTGTTTGGGTTTGTCTTCTCACAAGGAGGACGTGGTGGAAAGAAATATCAGATGTGCCCTAGCTGCAGTCAAGAGAGTCTCCTATCTGCAGTCAAGAGGAGTCCTAATCCGAAGTCAAGAGCAACCCTAATACGCAGCTAAAGGAAGGCCTTAATCCGCAGTCAAGGGAGAGCCCTATCCACAGTCAAGAGGAGCTCTAATACGCAGCAAAAGAAGGCCTTAATCCGCAGTGAAGGGAGAGCCCTAGCCGTAGTCAAAAGGAGCCCTAGCCACAACAAAGAGAGGCCCTTGTTCGCTGTCAAGAAGAAACCCTTAGCAGCAGCAAAGAGCAAGCCCAACCGCAGCAAGAGAAGGTCATAATAGATTTATTTAGAGTGGTTGTCTTAGGGTAAGACTGGAAGCCGAGTTGCTGTTCAAGGTCCTAGATTGTAGGGCTGTGTGGGTCGAGGAAGATAAGGAGATAGCATTGCAAGTTGATGGTTGTTGGGTACTGTTTGTTTGAGGACCGTAGGCATAACTTACTACTAGGCTAGGCCGCAGGCCATAGCCAACAACAAAGGTTGTTCTAAGGGTTGCATTAAGGGTCAACAAGTCATAATTGGACAACGTGGCAGTGGTGGAGTCTCAGCTTGGTACACCGCAGCCTAAGAAGGCCTGCATTGTTGACTGTGTGGAGAATGAGGGCTGAAGGTTGATGCCCTAACTCATGAAGCAGTGATAGACAGTGCAACAAGAAGACAACAACGTTCTGGGAGATGTATTGGGTTAAGGTTTGACCATGTTTAGCTCAGTTTAATGAGCATCCTGTTGGTGCCATATGGATGATCTTCAAAGGAAGATTTTGTTCTATTTGATCAGCGTTGACTTCTTTGGTCAAGGCTTACTGTTGCTGTCATAAAATATCAGATTTGTATATTTGTACCATCTCTCTCTCTTTGCTGAACTATTGAAGAATATTAGAATAATTGATCAAGGGTTTCCCCACATTAGGTTTTGTCCTTGGTTGATGCCACATCTTGTGTCCTCTTGTCTTGGATTGTCTTCTATTGTTTATGTTTATGTTCTATCTGCATTTTACTATCATGCTGATGTGATTGCTAATCTGGATATTGATATTGGGCTTATAAGAAAATTGAAGTAAATTTCTCTTAAGCATAGAACATACCAAAAATTAACATGGTATCAGAGCTGAGGTGAAGACAAAGCCCAAGCAAGAGTGAAAGAGCAATCACCGAAGACAGTTGGAAAGGACAAAAGGCTCAATGGGTTCCTCATCCCACTTCTCGACTGAAGATAAGCTCCGTGAAAAGTTTGACTATCATGGACGGAAGATGTCTCTTGATCTGACATTGGAAGAACAAGAAGTGTTGGATTATGTGAAGGGTAAAATCCTTGAGCCTCCATCAAATGCACCGACTGCTACAAAGAGAAAGTACAACAAGGCTTAAGTCAAAGAGAAGAAGATTATCAGAGATTCCATTGACAAGTGTCTGGTGGCCTACATCTCCGATTTGAACACCTCCAAGGAGATCTACAACAGATGGGTAAGCATGATCAAGGTTAGTGATGCAAATCAAATTTTGTTCCTCAAAAAATAAGTTGAAGGATATTAAGAAGGGCAAGGACGAGGATATTAAATCCTACATCTTAAGGATCACTGAGATCAAGAATGATCTTCTATCGATTGGAGAAGTCATTCCTGATAGGGAACTTACTATCACTACCCTTGGAGGGCTCCCACCCGAATGGTATATATTTAGAACCACTATTCTCAATAATGATCAAATTCCGGGATTTGAAGAATTGATGTCAAGATGCATTCAAGAAGAAACAAGAATGGTGGAGCAAGAAATGCCTTCTAATAGAGGCAACCCCACTGCTTTCTCTGCTCATGCCAAAAGGAGAAATAATGCAGGGTCTAAATGTCATTCTAATGGAAAACCTGGATCTAAGGGTGGAAGGAAAGGTGGGTGCTTTGCTTGCAATAAGTTTGGCCACTATGCAAGGGAGTGTCCAAATAGAAGGGACATATCACATGATGATGATCACAATCATTCTAGGGGCAACTTCAAAGACAATGATCGAAGGAATGACAGGTACAATGGCAAAGGGAAAAGGAATGCAGGACATCAAGGAAATGGTCGACTCTCCAAGAAAGCAAGGAACTCTAGGTATGAAGAATCAAATGTTGTTAACAATAAGCAAAAGGAGTATTATCTTATATCGACCCTCTCCACTACCTCTCCTCCAGACACTTTGGGGAATTGGCTTATTGATAGTGGTGCTTCAAGGCACTTCACCAGATACAAGGAAGCTCTCTCTAATCTGATAGAGAAGGAGACAAACTTGGAGATTATTCTTGGCGATGATGCCACCTATCTCGTAAAGGGTGTAGGGAATGTTACCCTTAAATTGAATCAGGGTAACACGATTAATTTACAAGAAGTTCTATATGTACCCGATCTCAAGAAGAACCTGGTGTCCATTTCGGCAATGGAAGACAAAGGTTACAAGGGGGAATTCATCGATGGAAAGGTACGTGTTTGGAAAAGAAATTTTAAAGATGCTTTTACTCTTGGGTTCAGTGTTGGCACTTTGTATCAAGTTGCAGGAAGTCCATTGGGGGCCATGTCTTGTGACACATCTCTACAGTTTGAACTATGGCACCGGAGGCTTGCCCATCTTCATTACAAGGCCCTACCTGATATGAGACAGATGGTGATAGGGATGCCCAAGTTCATAGAAGAGCATGAAGGTATATGCCCGGGATGTATCGAGGGAAAAATTACAAGTACTAGCAAGACCACAAATGTAGAACAACTCGAGGGGTTTGAGGTTCATGACCAGGAATCTCATATATGCAGGTTGAAGAAAGCTCTCTATGGATTGAAGCAAGCACCCCGGGCTTGGTATGAGAGGATTGATAGCTATCTGATGAAGCTGAGATTCACTAGGAGTGAAGTCGATCCAAACCTTTACTTTAAGGTTGTGGATGATAAACCTCTCATACTAGTACTTTATGTGGATGACCTCTTTCTGACAGGTGCAAACCCTCTCATTCACAAATGTAAGAGGGAGTTGGATTCCGAATTTGAGATGAAGGACCTAGGACTGATGCACTACTTCCTAGGGTTAGAGGTCTGGCAAAAGACAGGAGAAATTTTCCTAGGGAAAATATGTTGTGAAGATATTGGAAAGATTTGGGATGGTGGACTGCAAGCCTGTGACTACCCCGATGGAGCTTAACTTTAAGAAGTTATGCGGTAGTGTTGCCGGACCCGAATTGGGAAATGCTTCTGAGTATTGTCAACTCATAGGAGCACTGATGTTCTTGGTGAACTTCTGTCCGGATATATGTTTTGTAGTTAACACGTTGAGCCAATATATGGTTGAGCCTCATCACACACATTGGATTGGTGCCAAGAATCTTTTGAGATATCTTCGGGGCACAATCACTCATGGACTGAGTTACACTGTTGGAGATGTGAGGCTGCATGATTATTCTGATGTTGATTGGGCAAGCAGTGTGGTGGATCGCAAGAGCACTTTTGGGTGCTGTTTCTCTTTGGGTTTTGCTTCGATATCCTGGATGAGCAGGAAGCAGAAGTCAGTTGCTTTGAGCACTGTAGAGGTCGAATATATAGTTGCGAGTATGGCCTCCTATGAAGCTGTCTGGTTGAGGAAGCTCTTCGGTGAGCTGTTTGGACATGGGTTGGATACCACCGTGATCCTCTGCGACAACCAGAGTGGGATCCGATTATCAGAGAATCCCATATTTCATGATCGCTCCAAGCACATATACACAGGTACCACTTTATCCGGGATATGGTACAACGAGGAGCAATAAGGCTCCATAACATTGGGATTGATGAGCAGGTCGCCGACATTCTGTCGAAGCCCCTGGGAAAGGTCAAATTCTTGAATTTCCGAGCACGACTAGGAGTCGTGGAAAGACCCTCTCCTGAGGGTCCTGTATGATATGGATATTAAGCTTTAGGAGCTCCGGGGGGCTTGGGGTACTTCTTAGAGAGATGAGCAACCATAGGGTGAGTGGTTCAGCCTTCCTCTAGTGGTTTGCTATGTAGGCAGGATGAGTGGTTCATCCTTCTCCTGCTTAGACATAATCATAGGGTGAGTGGCCCAGCCTTGCCCTAGTGCTTTGTTGTGTGCAGGGTGAGTGGTTCAGCCTTCCCCTAGGATACCCCATAGCGACATGTAGGCAGGATGAGTGGTTCATCCTTCTCCTGCTGAGACATCCTACCCATGCAGTCTGGGACTCATGGGAAGTACCTCTCATCCGGCCAATGAGTAGGGAAATGAGGATAGGGACTATAGTACTACCGATGGACGCATTGTCTACTACCGTACTCCCTATGCTAGGATGATATTGATCACGGATCAATTGGAACTGATTTCGGGTTAGTAAGAGTGGTATGAGACACTCTCTTTTATTTGGAACTGACTTCGGGTTAGTAAGAGTGGTATGAGACACTTTGGGTCAGTAGAGCATGGTATGATACATTCTCGATCACTTCTTCTTCTTCATAGTTCAGCAGAGCGGAGCAGTGCATTGATGGCAGAGATAGTACCGACTGACAGATGGATTAGCAGATGGAGTTCTCCCTAATTGAGAGGGAGTGTTAAAATTGGAAACTAGGGCCAAACTCCACGTGGGTCACCTTATTTATGGTAGCTGATATTTTTCTTGGATTCCTCTCTTCAAGAGGTGTAGGATTGATCTAAATATCATCCAGTCCAACTTGTATTTATGGAGATATGAATTTATTTATATTATTGACAATTTGTCAAGGTTGGCCAACAAGCTAAATAAGCACGTTTACCCCCAACTCAACCTCAACATTGCATTTAAATAGAGGAGACCTCAAGTCATTTGAGGAGCACATCATATCATGATCTCTCTCTCCAATTGTTTGGGTTTGTCTTCTCAGAAGGAGGACGTGGTGGAAAGAAAGATTGGATGTGCCCTAGTTGCAATCAAGAGAGGCTCTTATCCGCAGTCAAGATGAGTCCTAATCCGTAGTCAAGAGCAGCTCTAATATGCAGCTAAAGGAAGGCCTTAATCCGCAGTCAAGGGAGAGCCCTAACTGCAGTCAAAAGGAGCCCTAGCTGCAGCAAAGAGAGGCCCTTATTCGCTGTCAAGAAGAAGCCCTTAGCAGCAGCAAAGAGGTAGCCCAACTACAGCAAGAGAAGGTCATAACAGATCTATTTAGAGTGGTTATCTTAGGGTAAGATTGGAAGCCGAGTTGCTGTTCAAGGTCCTAGATTGAAGGGCTGTGTGGGCCGAGGAAGATAAGGAATTAGCATTGCAAGTTGATGGTTGTTGGGTACTGTTTGTTTGAGGACCCTAGGCCTAACTTACTGCTGGGCTGGGCCGTAGGCCAACAACAAAGGCTGTTCTAAGGGTTTCATTAAGGGTCAACAAGTCAGACTTGGACAACGTGGCAGTGGTGGAGTCTCACCTTGGTACACTGCAGCCTAAGAAGGCCTGCATTGTTGACTGTGTGGAGAATGAGGGCTGAAGGTTGATGCCCTAACTCATGAAGCAGTGACAACTAGTGCAGCAAGAAAACAACAATGTTCTGGAAGATGTATTGGGTCAAGGTTTGACCATGTTTGGCTCAGTTTAATGAGCATCCTGTTGGTGCCATATGGATGATCTTCAAAGGAAGATTCTGTCCTGTTTGACCAGCATTGACTTCTCTAGTCAAGGCTTTATTGTTGCTGTCATAAAATATCAGATTTGTATATTTGTACTATCTCTCTCTCTCTGCTGAACTATTGAAGAATATAAGAAGAATTGATCAAGGGTTTCCCCACATTGGGGTTTGTCCCTAGCTGATGCCACATCTTGTGTCCTCTTGTTTTGGCATGTCTTCTATTGTTTATGTTTATGTTCTATCTGCATTTTATTATCATGTTGATGCGATTGCTAATCTAGATATTGATATTGGGCTTATAAGAAAATTGAAGTGAATTGCTCTTAAGCATAGAACATACCAAAAATTAACAGTTTTAATCTGAAAATTTCATTTCCAGAATTCTATATGTTGAATGTATGTTTATGGAAAAGGGCATTTAATTGAATGGGAGTGATAAGGTGAAATTAAAACCGTGTTGGGATTGTAGGAAACTTTTTAGTCATCAAATTTCAACAAATGATGAATGATGAATTTAAATTTTGAATCAATTTAGAATTCTACAATGATGAATGATGAATATAATTTTTAAATCAATGTAGATTCTAGAATTATGAATATGGAACATTGTATTTTGTTATTGAATCTCATGGTGTATGGATGAATGATATATGCATTAGTATGAATGATGAGTATGGATCAATGTATTTCATTATTTAATTCAATTATGTATGGATCAATGTATTTATACTTTTATTATTGAACATGAATTTGAATATATATATGTGTGTGTGTGTGTGTGTTAAAAAAAGTTACATACCTCGACTTCCACCCTAAATTTGACTAAAATTTGAGGATACTCCCTCACGCTCCCCCTCTGCGTCTCCTTGCACCCGTGTGCCCCCATCCTAGAGTCTTGGTGGAATATTGATGAAGACCAAGGCCTTACAAGTAGTTCCCAAAGGGAAGCACCTTCAACAACAAGATTAACTATAGTTTGAATAAAATACTTAAAACCCTTGCCAAGGAACCAAAAGAAAAAACAAAGAAACGAATTATGTCCTTACCCAAACTAACAACGGAAGAAGGAAGGGATGAAACCCTACAACATCTTCTTTCCAAGTGGTAGACTTACCCTTCAAATGGATTGATCTTGAAAGCTTGTAGAATTTTTGAATTATCACAACAAATTTTTGATGCACCAAGAAATAAACCAAGAAAGAGAGAGCTCTAGCACCAAAAACAAAAACTTCGAATAGCTAGATTTTTAACAAAATTGTATTCCCAAGGAAGTAGCCAACAACAACAACAATTTGGAATGAAAAGTGAATCTCTATATAAAGAGGATGCCTCAACATCCTTCTCATTCTTTATTGTTTTTTATCTCTCTATATCTAGACAAGACAAGAAATGGAACCAAAATTCTACTAGGAGGGCTTCCTATGGAATGAATCCTCCAACCAAAGAAATCAAAAAAAATACAAGACAAGGTTACTTACTCTCAACAAGAGTGCTAACCTTATCAGGGAAGGACATCAGAAGACAAATGTGGGTAGCTCTGACCAATCTTTATCAGAGTACAAATGAGAATAGAAAAAGGGTGCTAAAGGAGAAGTTGAACATTATTAAAATGAACAAATATGAGATTGTAACTTCTTATCTCACGAGGATCTAGAAGGCTTGTGATGAACTTGTAGCTATTGGGGAAACTGTGAGTGATCCAGAGCTGGTTAAAGTTGCTTTGAAAGGGTGTGTGAAGTAGTGGTTCACTTTTGTGGATGGGATTCTAGCACATCAATAACTTCCTGATTGGATTCAATTGTGGGACAATTTATCCAAAAGAAGATCTGGGAAATCTCATTGACTGGAGGACAATGAAAGGGTGGTGAGGAGAAGGACGAAGTTTCTCTTGCTGCACAAGTGAAAAAGGGCAAAGCGAAGGCCAAGAAGAACCAGACTGGAGGAGCATCTTCACAGAGCAATAAGGAAAGAGACATGAGCAAAGTTAAATGCTCTGCTTGTCACAAGTTCGGGCATTTTTCCAGTTGGTTTCCTAACCAAAAGAAAGGGTAAGACTACTATAGCGACCACTGCACAGATGGAGGAGATGGCAGAGAAGTTCGAGAAAAACTTCGCCCTAGTATCTTGCCTTTTTGGAACCATCACGATAGGTGTTTGGTTCGTGGACAATGGAGCATCTCATCATATGACAGGATATTAGGAACTCTTCACCAACATAACCAGGGGACCAAGAGATGTAAGTGCGGAGCTTGATAAGGTTAAGTATGTAGTTGAAGGCACTGGGAGTATCAAGTTCCAGATGGACTCAGGTGGTATCATGGAGGTGAACGGGGTGTTATGTGTACTAGGGTTGGAGAAAAATCTCCTTTCTGTTTTGGCCATGGATGACAAAGCACTAGAGGTCATCTTTACAGGAGGTGAAGTGGATGTTGGGGTAAAGGGGATTGATTTTAGAAAGAAGGGGGTGATTGGTAGAAGGGAGAAAGATATCTATCTGTTGTGAGGATAACCAGTGAAGGTTCTCATTCATGAGAGTGACAGCTAGAGCGAGATTTGGCATAGGAGGATGGGGCACCTACACTACAGAGCTCTTCCTATGGTGCAGAAGATGATAACTCATTTTCCAGAGATCTGAGTGGAGCAGGATGGAGTGTGTAAAGAGTGTGTGCTTGGTTAGCAGGCCAAGGCTGTGTATCCTCACAGTGAGACCAGGTCAAAGGGTGTGTTAGACTTGGTGCATTATGATATTTGTGGTCCTATGTCTGTGACGTCGATCACAGGGTCCTTATATTTTGCGACATTCATGGATGATTATTCCAAGAAGACTTGGATATACTTCTTAAAGACCAAGGATGAGGTCTTCGATCAGTTTCAGGAGTTTAAGGCTCTTGTGGAGAACTAGAAAGAGAGGAAGATTAAGGTGCTGATATCAGATAATGGGGGTGAGTATACCTCCAATGAGTTCCTAGAATTTTGCAAGTAGACAGGAATAAGAAAGGAGCACACAATACCTTACAATTTGTTACCCACCATTTTTTGGGGGATATCCCTAGGAGATTTTTTTTTCTCCAAGAGCCAGTAGCCCCTTGTAGCCACCAACTAGCTCATTATGCCTTTTGTCGGCCACTTGAGCCAACCATGTGGTCCCTCGCCCATCTTCCATCATCGTATGTTTGAAGGTGGGCCTCCCGAACCTAAAGGTATGCCTTGTCATATGGTAATTGAGTATTGTAGTTTGCTTATCATGGACATTCTTGGGCATGATTAATGGGTGGATTCAACGAAAATAATGGGTTAGGTCTGTGCCCTTGTCCCCTAGCCCCCTTTTGGATATTAACCTTGCATCCTAGTCCGTGGGATCTCTTTTACTGACCATGTGGCTTTAGGGATGGTATTTCATGAGAAACCTCAATTTTGGTTGCATGGTCCTGCTCCCTTATCCACTTATATTACCCTCTTTCCACTCATTATTACCCCATTCATAATTTCTCCCATGTGGGTCCATATTACTCCACTGGGTCCACATAGGGTCAGCTTGCCCTTTCCCCTTGCCCACACCTTGGGTCATGGGGCTTATGTAGATCAAGGAAGCTAATTCGAACTCCTAAGTTGTGTATAAATACAAGTGAGATGAGCTCATTTGCTCATCATCACTTTGGATTGGATCTTTTCTCTCTCTTGAGATTTTCACACTTTTTCTAGAGGATGAATTGGAGCTTTATGGATGAATTTTGATGTGTGGATATTGGTCTATCTTCTCTTGGAGCTTCTCTCTTGTCAATTGTGAATGGTTGGATATATTCTATTACATGTAAGTACATGCTTTTAATGTTATTCTTGTTTTACTTTGTCATATACATTGGACTGAGATTTTCGTTGTTCTAGGGCTAATTGCTGCATGCATTTACTGCTTAAAATTGTGGAATTTTGTCTCTATTATAGCATCTCTCAATGTATGGGCCATGTAATATGAACGAAATATCCTAGGGGTAATTCTATCAAAGAATTTGACCTTGATAAGCCATTCCCTTTGTGCATCGAAGTATAAAAGTTGCAAGATTGCTTCTCCTTGACCTAGAAGGCTAGCAAAGTGGTCTTGAGGCCTCCTTGACTAGGAATCAAGAAATCTTACTCATATTCATCATAGACTCCATTCTCCCAAAGATTAAGGCACTGATCTACCAAAAGGTGGTCACCAAAAATCACATTCTTTCACCTCCTTCTAGGTCTAGCCAAGTTGGGGTACCTAGGGCATCAATTTCCCGACAAGCTAGCCCTCCAAAAAGTTCGATCTCCTAGGGTCTCCTGCGCTGGTCTTTCCTTAAGCTCTCCAATTTTGAAGCCATTCTGATGGTGGAGTTGGGAGAAAAGCCAAGCCCTAGCTCTGGGATCAAACTTTGCCTTAGCATCCCCAAGGCTAGTACCTCAAAGGGTCAAATTAACACCTTCAAGTGAAAATTATTTCTTTGATCCTTTCCCCACCTTGTCTAGGGTAAGAACATCATTGGTTGCTATACTCATTCCCCTATCCTAGACCGAGTCCACTTGGTCTCGTGTGGTCCCATTCCTCTGAAAAGACAATTCTTCAAGAACCATTTGGGATACCCTTCACAATAAGGATTTTAGGGATTGGGAAGTTCCTTTATAAGTCATATCCCATAAGCCTAAACCTTGAATCTTCCTTTCCTTTCCCTAGAAGACTTTGTACTTTGCTAAGGAAGCAAGTAAGCCTCATCCTTCTCACTCTTCTGGGAAAGGGATTGTTTGGGTCACTCCATATCATTTCATTTACTTATCCTTCATCGGTAACTCCATAATATATTGGGTCTCCTCCCATTGGTGAAAGTCCGTAAATAGAAGGGAGCCTTAGCTGAGGTGACAGTGGGCTAAGTTTCCATTTGTTGCCCTTGGCCTAGCATTTTCCCTCTAGGGATTCCCCCTTAGGCTTGTTAGAGAATTTAGGGCAAAGTAGTGTTGTGATGATTCTCCGAGACTTGATAACAATTTGTGAAGTCTTTTTACTTTTCTTGTTATCTTATTCTTCTTCTTCTTCTTATTAGTACATATGTGTGTGCTTCATCAAACTGATATTAAAACAAAATAACAAGAACACAATATTTGGCTCTTTGCCAGGGACAAACCCTCTCCACTCTTGAGAGGAAAACCCTTTGTAAGATTTCTCTTATTGAAGCTTCTTATTTGAACAACTGCCAAACCCTAGACCCTTGACTAGGATATCCTCCAAGCATAAGTCAAATCCTTCCTTCTTCTGCACTGTCACTTTTGACACATCTTCCGACACTTCTTCCAGCACTTTGTCTGCCAACACTTTGTCTTCTAGGTTAGGAAACCCTAGAATATTAGGTCTTCTTTACTTCGTTATAGATAGAGGCTTCTTCGCTTTTCTTTGGAGACCTTGTAGGCCTAGGTATACATCTGAATGAGGATATTCATGTTGCTGCCTTAAGCTGTTGTTAAACTCTTCCTGCACCTCGCAGGCGTGACTGTTTCTAGTCCTAGAAACAATCCTATTTTCCTCGGTTTTGTTCTCTTCCTTCGTTTATGAGGTTACCTTCAACACTGGAGTAGGAGGCCTTTGTAGGCCTAATTACTAGCCCAAACCATGAAGAATATACCCCTGCCACTTCACTGTTGATCTGGCCGCAAACTGTCCCTTATCTCTTCGCACATGTGGCTGCAGAAACCCTAGAAGACTTCCCTGCACCTTTGCTATCCTTCTTTCTTCGCTGCCCAAACATACCCTTCTTCTTGCCTTGTCTTCGTCCTAATTGTCTCCTTCTTGCTTGCGGATTTCAAAGCTTGTTGTACATTATCTTTTGGAGTGGACAACCTCTATAAATAGAGGACTGTCCCTCCAATTAAGCTGACTTGACTGTCTTTAAGGCCGACTTACAGTTTTGCTCTATAATTCAATTTTACCCATTGTTTTGCTGCTTGTAGACTTCGTTGCTGCTAGGAGAGGATTTGACCATGCTTGGAGGTGTTCCCTTGACCTTATATGATGCCATACATGATGTAACATGCCCTCAAAGGGTCTTATCATAATTACATTTTGACTTTGACTCTCTAGAAGCACTTCAAAATGTGCTTGACCTATTTTCAATGAGCAAGAAACTCATTGACAAATAATACAAAAATAATTTCTCTTTTCTTGAATAAGTACAAATATCAAAATTACATTTATGAAGACCTAGCCTAGTTACATTTCCTTCAACACTCCCTCTTAACTAGGGAGGTATTCATACAATATTACAAGGTGTTTGGCAATTTTCAATCTTGAAGAATTCACATAAGAGAAACTGGATTTGCAATCCATCTGTTATAGCATCATATTCATCAGCATTGTCATAGTGCAAGGCCTTGACTAACAACTCCATCTCTTTACGAGACCATGAGCTACAATGCTGGCGAGACCAATGATTTATAGACACCTTCATCATTGTCTCTCAAGGTACATACCCACCTGGGTGTTCTCCGAGTATGACCTTCTAGGACTATTCTTATCTTGGGTTCCCAACCCTCAAAGAATATCGGTCCTCTTGCCTACTCTTGTCTTGGATGCCCTACACATCCTCAGAGAGTATCAGATGCCAGATTACCTAATCCTCCCATTCTTTCTTCCCAAGTGAAGACAAGAATGTTGTGTCTATCTTGTGTCTACATTTCCATTCATGGCCTTCATCTAGACTTGTGGTTGTTAGTCCTGGTCTAGTGCATGATCCATGAAATGGAAAACACAATTTTCACTCCTTTGTAATCAGGGGTGATCCAAAAACTCCCTCTTGATCAGGGACTTGTCAGAGCTCCCTCTTAACTAGGGACTCTTTCCTTCATCAACAACTTCTTCTTTGTGGGTCCTTCAGCTTGCTTGATCTTCTTCCTTTCTTGATGTCATGAAGTCTTCGATCGAGCTTCTTCTCGGTAGGGCACCATCCATCGATCACTTTCCTTCTTGGTTTGTCATGTCATTGCTTCGTGGAAAGTGACTATCAGGTTCTTCTTGTCATCTTTGGCTACTACTTTGTCATCTTGTCCATGCTTTGGAATGCTCTCCTCATGGATGCTTCATCGTACTTGCCAAGTTATATGCTTTGACCTAGTAGCCCATCATGATTTCATCCTGATATTGCTTCAACATTGCTTTTCCTTTTGTTGGATGGCTTCTTCATCACAACATATTCATAGAGTAGAATCAGTTATCTGCACCTTTTATATTTCCAAGGCCTTCATAGGTGTCAAGGGTCCTTTCTTCCTTTATTAGAGTTGTCCCGCCTTTTTTCGAGAGATATCTTTCAAGGCATTTTGTCAGATAGTGATTCTTGGTGATCATGGTGTTCTTCGCATGCTTGATCTCTTTCTTCATTTGCTTCTTCTCAGATAGATAGGTCAACCATCTAATGCTTCTTGTGGAAGCATTCCTTCATTGCTTGCTTTCTGGACTTGTCAGCATTTCTTCTTGCTTCTTAGTCAACAATCTTATGCTCCTTATGTGAGAATGTTCTTTTGTTGGCCTTCATTGCGTTGTGGTACATGCCTTCGATCATGTTCTTTGTGAAATAGATTCTTTCATGCTTGATCATGTTATAGAACTATACCCATGACTTAATAATATACAACTGAAAACATGACTTAAACTTTGATGCATACATACCTCATCTTGATCCTCCTTGATCATCCTTTGGTGTGGCCCTTCTTGCTTCATCTTAGCCTGCCTACATATCATCCCTTTTCTTGAATCCCATGAATGGGATTCCCAATGAGACATATGGCTTGGTTCATGAACCTTCTTTTGAAGATTCCATCATAGGATCTTAAGGATCCTTACCTTACAAATGTTTCTTTTTGATGATGTAGGTTTTCTAAGATTCTTATCATGATCAATCTTCTTTCATCATATATGAGGTCCTATACTAGGTATGCTTCTTCTACACGAATATATTGAGCTATATTTGTCATGCTCCTATATTCTAGAAGATATTTCTACTTATGCATTTTTGTTCTTATCATAAATGCTATATCTACATGAGTGTCTAGAACTCTATGTACATTATGCTGCTAGATTCTAGAGGGTGATTCTAGCCATGCAATTTAGTTTATTCCTACATGCTCCTATTCTACTCAAAACTTTGAAAGAAGTCTAGAAGAAAAGATTTTGACCTAGTCATAGTAGAGATCCAGAGGATCTTCCTTCTTTTGCTTCTTTCCTTCTTCTTTCATCTCTTGAGTTATGTGAGCTTCTTTTCTCTTCCTTTTGTTATTGTTGTCCTTCTTAAGCTTAGGACAATTCCTTTTGTAGTGTCCATATTCTTGGCATCCAAAAAATTGGATCTTGGACATGTCTTTGTTGTTTGTTCTTCGTGGACCAAACTTGCCAAATTTACCCTTTCTTTTGGCCATGGTAGCAAATGCTTGCTCCTTTGATCCCACATCTTCTTTTGCCTTAAGTCTGGTTTCCTCTGTTTTGCATAGAGACCACATTTCATTGAGAGTGGTTGCTTCCTTCTTGGCATATATGCTTGATGTGAATTTTCCCCACTCCTCAAGTAGAGCATTGAGTACAACAATTGTCATTTCTCTGTCAGACATGACTTCCCCAAGCTCTTGAAGTTGATCTCTCATTTTAGAGATTTTCATGAAGTAGGGAGCTATTCCTTCCTTTGTTATCTTCATCTTATATAATTCATTCCTCAGAGATATTACTTCTCCGGTTGTGGATACGGAGAATAGATCTACTAGCTTATCATAGATTTCTTTTGATGTCTCAAACTTGGAGACATAAGGAATGCGAGAATCCTTGATTGATTCTATCAGAATCCTTTGAACTCTTGCCTCATCCTTATTGTACTTGGCTAAGGCTTGAGTCTGTTCCTTAGCAAGGATAGCGATATTCCCTTTGATATGCTCTAGAAGTTCATTCTCCTTGAGTAGTAGATCATTCCTCTTCTTCCATGCAAGAAATTTATTGCTGTCTACCAATTTATTGCTTTCCTTGCAAACAGACATTGATGTATATTCAAAGGGGGACATGTACTTACTTGATAGGTTTTGAGATGTGATGGATTTGCTTCCTCCTTGAAAGCTTGATAGCTTGTTTTCCCTGGATCTTGATGTCCTTCAAGTTGCCTTCTTCAAGTGGACTTGCTTGGTGATGAGGTTTTCTTGAAGCCTTGTAGCTTGATGTAGATCTGCTCTTCTTTGTAGGTGTCTTTATATAAGGCTCTTCTTCTAGCTTTGTAGCCCTCCTTGATGAATGATGGATTGTAGACTTCTAAGCTTGATGCTTCAACTTTGTAGATGCTTTAGTGTCCTTGAGTTGTGCTTTCCTTGATGTGTCACCTATGCTCTGATACCATGTTAGAGAATCTAGGGCAAAGTAGTGTTGTGATGATTCTCCAAGACTTGATAACAATTTGTGCAGTCTTTTTACTTTTATTGTTAGCTTATTCTTCTTCTTCTTCTTCTTATTAGTGCATATGTGTGTGCTTCATCAAACTGCTATCAAAACAAAATAACAAGAACGTAGAATTTGGATTTCTACTAGGGACAAAGCCTATCCACTCTTGAGAGGAAAACCCTTTGTAAGATTTTTCTTATTGAAGCTTCTAATTTGAACAACTGCCAAACCCTAGACCCTTGACTATGATATCCTCCAAACATAAGTCAAATCCTTCCTTCTTTTGCACTGTCACTTTCGACACATCTTTTGGCACTTTGTCTTCCAACACTTTGTCTTCTAGGTTAGGAAACCCTAGAATATTAGGTCTTCTTTACTTTGTTATAGATAGAGGCTTCTTTGCTTTTCTTTGGAGACCTTGTAGGCCTAGGTATACATCTGAATGAGGATATTCATGCTGCTGCATTAAGCTATTGTCAAACTCTTCCTACACCTCGCACGTGTGACTGTTTCTAGCCCCAGAAAAAGTCCTATTTTCCTCAGTTTTGTCTCTCCTTCCTTCGTTTGTGAGGTTACCTTCAACACTGGAGTAGGAGGCATTTGTAGGCCTAATTACTAGCCCAAACCATGAAGAATATATCCCTGCCACTTCACTGCTGATATGGCCACAGACTGTCCCTTATCTCTTCGCATGTGTAGGTGCAGAAACCCTAGAAGACTGCTCTACACCTTCACTGTCCTTCTATCTTTCTTTGCTGCCTAACAGAGCCTTCTTCTTGCCTTGTAGATTTTGTTGCTGCTAGGAGAGGATTTGACCATGCTTGGAGGTGTTCCCTTGACCTTGTATGATGTCATACATGATGTAACATGCCCTCAAAGGATCTTATCATAATTACATGTTGACTTTGACTCTCTAGAAGCACTTCAAAATGTGCTTGACCTATTTTCAATGAGAAAGAAACTCATTGACAAATAATGCAAAAATAATTTCTCTTTTCTTGAATAAGTACAAATATCAAAATTACATTTATGAAGACCTAGCCTAGTTACATTTCCTTCAACAAGGTCCCTGCTAGTTTGAGCGGTAACACAACTCTCAATAGAATGGGGTTGTCGAGAGGAAAAATAAGACCATCATGGAGGCAGCAAGGGAAATGACCTATGATCAGGAGTTGCCTATGTTCTTGTGGGCGGAGGCCTGCAATATTGCTGTGTACGTACAAAATAGGAGTCCTCATCTAGTGTTGGAGGACGTGACTCCTGAGGAGCCGTTTTCAGGAGTTAAACCAGACGAGTCATTATTTGGTAGTTTGGTTTATGTCCACATTCCCACAGAGAAGAGGACTAAGTTCGAGCCCTCATCTGAGAGGGGTGTGTTTGTTGGCTTTAGTGAGGTCTCAAAAGCCTATTGAGTCTACATTCTAGGATAGAGAAAACTGATCTTGAGTTGGGATGTCAAATTTGATGAGGACAGGACACTTAGGCGATCTCATGCAAGGGAGTCGGCAATGGTAGAGGACCAGGGGCGAGAGGATCCTAAGGCCGAGTAGGGACCAACATGATCCATGTGGATATTTGGCCACTCGCCTATTCCACTTGGACCCCAACACTGTTTCTTTCAGTTTCATTAATTGTAGCACAATTTACTATTTTTGGTAGTTTTTCGGGTCTTGAATTTTCGGAGTCATTTTGAGGCCTTAAACGATATTTTTTTGAAAACAGGAAAACGCGTGGCCTTGGGTACGAGTTTGTAGTCGAAATTTGTATTTCTCGGATAAATCTTTCTAGCGAGGTATTGTATGCGTCAAACGAAGATTGGATTCCAAAGTTATGACCCCGAGAAGTTGGTGTACCGCCTAACTCCAACAGGGCCAACAAACTTTTGGCGCTTCATCTCCTAGGGTTAGATTTTTGGATGTTTAGGATTTTCCCTTGTTTCTCAATAATAAAAAGGCCTTCGAGCCTCATTGGAACACAATTTAGAAGGCATGTAGTCGACACATCTCTTCACAGAGATCAACTACCATCGCCTAAGCTAGTTTATTTCTATTCTGCATGTAAACACTTTTCAGTACTTGTTTTTAATGAACTGAAGTTCAGTTTTTGCTGTAGCTCTGTGTTTCTGTTTAAATTTGTATTTCATTTCGTTCCTGCATAAATTTGGATCAGTGGTATCAAAGCAGTCTACTCTTTCTTTGTTTTTCTGTGCATGTCCCCAATGAATTCAGGGTATAAGGAGTTAGGACTTGAACTGGTTGAACCCTTGGAAGATCGGCCTCGCCGACCTCCCATGGCGGAAACAAAGAAAGACAAGGGAGCTAGAGATCCTTTCAAAATGTTGTTCAAAGAAGCCCTTGAGCGATAAAGAAACAAGATGATGGAAAAATTTTCCCAAATCCTTCGGTGGGTGTCAGCAAGCGAAGCATATGTTGAAATTATGATGTTCTATGCTGTTACAATCACTTAAATCCAGAACTTCTTTATGCTGCAAAATAAGTGAAGTAATTGTAAATAGAACATAAACCATATAAAGCATATGCACAACGGAAGAGAGTCAAGAAATCAATGAGACACAGAGAAGTTAGGTCAATGACCAAGGCAAAACCCATAAGGGGAAAACCCAACCAGATTTTTCTTCTATTAGAAATCAATTGTTCAGTAGAGATACAAAGTACAATGAGAGAATGAAGAAGTTCACCCAAATCTGAAGATGATCTTTGATAGCAGTAGCTGATGCTAACACTGAATCACTTTGCCTCTCCAATATCGGCTCTTTCTCTTCAAGACTCTCTCTCTCTTTCTCAATCTTCCTCTAGACTCTCCAACTCTCTCTTTCTCAAGTTTGAATTCTCCTTTCACAAGCACAAGTGTATCAAGTGAGGATGAGAGGCACAAATATATAGGAAGAGCAAGGAGTAACTTCCATGCCTTGAGTAGTTACATATGCCAAAATAGGAGTGTAACTAATGCCATAAAGGAGAGGAGTATAACTTATGCATTTAGGAGAGAAGTGTAACTTATGAATTAAAGAGGTGTAAGAGGAATCTTTTTATGACGAGTCATTAAAGTGTGTAAGAGAGTGTGTTGTCGCACAGATTGTCACGACAATGCTCAGACCGGTGGCTGGCACCCTGATCCCCGATCTCTCCGTTTAAGCCTGTCTCCCGCGGCTAAGGGGGGTAGACCTTATAGGAAAATGGATGACCAACTGTGGACCAGTTGGGTTGGGAGACACGAGGGGAATCAAGCACTTAATTAATTTAGAAGTTAACGGACCAGTGCCTTGTGGAGTTAATGATTAAATGATTAAATGTTGCAGAAATATGAACCATGTAAAACAAACATTTATCAAATAACCCGAGTGATGTAATATATCCAGTAAATTCACAATGCTTTAACGATGATCTAGCAATTTAAAACTTCGAAAGATAAAGCTCGCTAACCAGATATTACATTCATGATCATTCAAGCATGCCAAATCACATAAAAGATGATAAACATTAATCCCACATCAAAATTTTAGCCTCAGCAGGAAAAAATAAAACGTGATAAATCCCCAAGCCAAGACTGCATCTGGCAAAATATTTCCAAAATATTTTTATGTTTTTCAGATAAAGCAAAATTAGTCTAAGCAAAAGGCTGAGTAAATGAAACTTAGAACTAAAAAATCTAAAAAGAAAAACTTAAAGATTATTTTTTTTATGCTCTTAAGATTTTTTATTTTATTTTTTTTGTGATTAAAATCTAATTTTAAACAAACTTGACTAAATTAAAAAATTAAATTAAATTAAACTAAAAACCAAAAATAAAAGCCTAAATCTAATTCTAAACTAAAGTCCAGAAGGTAAAAAAAAAAAGAAAATTTTTTAACTTTTTATAAATTTTTTTTTTTTATAATTTTTTTTTTTTTAAATAGAATTCTAAGATTAATATAAATCTAAAATATCTAAACCAAATTAAATCAAAATTTCTATTAAAAACAGAATTGAGCCTTTTATGAATTTTTTTTTTAACTTTTTTACGATTTTTTAATTTATAAAAACTAAATTCCTTTTTTATTTAAATTCTAAATGTTAAAAGTTAAAACTAAAATCTAAAGTAACAAAGCTTGGATAAAATCTAAATAAAACAAAATAAAACCAAAATCAAACTATCGCAAACTAAGGCCTAATCGAATGAACTAACCTAAGCTAAAACCATGAAATTATACAATGGAATAGCAATAACCCTAACCAAGCATTAAATGGAAAAAAAAAAAAAAATCGAAGTGTATGCGTTTATTTTTGCAGGTTAGGAGTTTGACGGCGGAAAGGAATAGCAGGCCTCCAGATGAATAGCAGTCGATGGAGGGTTTAGCTTTTGCAAGCTGGAGAATGTACACAGCGAGGAGCACGCAGAGGTTATGACAACTTGATGGGTTCGAAGCAGAGATGAGCAGATCTGAGGTGGTTGCGTAAGGATGCTCGATGACAGGAAAAAACAGTTGCGGATAGCTGTGATGAGAGGTTACGTAGACCTGACAGGGAGCAATGTGGGAATGACAACAGTTTGGATGGCTGCGTGATGGATTAGGAAATGTGTGGAAGGAAAGGCTATTACTGCGGGCAGAGAAAGGCATAATATGGTGAGCAGTGAAGGGTAAAAAGGATACACTCAGATTTGGACAATGGAATGGCAGATGAGGAGGGAGGAGCGTTAGAAGTTTAGGAACGACGCAGTCGAATGGAGATGGACTGCTTGGTGCATGCGTTTGCAGGTGCGGATAGGCTGCGGATGGCAACGATGAGCAACAGCGTGAGAGAGAAAAGGCCTCACGCAGATTTGCAGGTTCCAGGAATGATCTTCGACGGCTGGCAAAGAGGATGCAGCACGCAGGCTTTGAAGGAGTTAGCCAGCGCCAACGAAAACTTTAAATCTTTACCTGGCTCGTATATGCGGACAGAATGAATGTAGCAGCAGCGTGGAAGGAAAAGGGGCTCGCGCAGGTGGCTCAGAGTGAAAACGCAGAAGTCTGTATGGGCGTTTTCAGGAAAAACACGCTTGTTCTCAATGCTATCTGCAGGCGTTGAGGGTGAAGACAACTCCGCAGAAGGACAAATCACGCAGAGCAATAACAGTGGCAACGTAGAGGTGAGAGAAAGCATAGAACGCAGGCCCGGCAGCTGTGCAGCGTTGATAAACCCTCGGGTGCTTCAGAAACCCTGCAAACCTAAAATGAAAAATTGCCAAAAATAATATGTGCATAAAACAAAATTAAAAAAACCCTAAACCCAACAAAAAATTTACAGTATTTACAAACTGAAAGCTCTTAAGCAGCCAGATTTATCAATAATCACAGTAATATTATCAGAATTTAATTTTAATGTAAAACGCTTCAGAAAACCCTGCATGCATTCATAAAAAATATTTTGAATGATAAGCCTGGGATCAAGAACTGGCTGGGCTCTTTCAGAAAACACAACCCGGGAGTTGGCTGGTTCAACCGAGAACTTCCCCTAACGCCCGGTAATCTGAAAAAAAAGATTTCCTGCACAGCTTAAAATCAACCATCAACATAGAAGGAGAAAACAATAGTGAAACCCCGATCAAATGGAGATACCTGCCACTATATTTCAGAATCTAAACTATCATTCAAACCCTAAAGATCAGACAAGATACCTGTGCCTAGATCAATCTTCATCAAGCTATCATTAATGGCTGAAAATAAAATTATGCAGAAAAAATAGAACAATCTTACAGCATTTTCAGAAGAGTAACACCAGCAAGATTTTTTAACCCCAAAGTCTTCTTTATTGCACAAAAAATGACTACAAGAGAGCTTTCTTTAGCACCAGACTCTCAGATCCAATCTGATCTCAAATGACTCCTAACACCCTATTTAAAGGAAAAATTCCCAACGGCTAGTTCGAGTGATCCACGTCAAAAAGATCTCGATTGTCGATGAGGATCAAGACATCTCTTAATCTCATCCGTCGAATTTTTTTATGCATTAAAAAATGAAATTCTGCATTTATTTACTCAAAACTATTATTATTTTATTATTTTTAGTTTTTTTCTTTATTTTATTATTTTTTTAATTTTTATTTATTTATTTTATTATTATTTTTTTTTATAAATTTTATTTTTCAGTTATTTTTTAATTTTTAATTTATTTTTAAATGGATCCTCGAACTTAGCCTTTGGAAAAAATCACCTAGGACCTAGGACTTAGGTTTTATGAGGGGATTAAAACATTTTCTAACCCTCAAGACACTTTACATCATGACTTTTACAACTTTACATCTCAAGGGGGAGAACCCATTTGACATAGACCCTCATAAACCACCCAGTTCTGCGACACAACTATAATCTAGCAGATTAACACACTAGGATTCTCCTAAGATTTTAATGACAAAATCCATTCCGGCTTTGGGGTTAGGCTGAAGGAAAACTCTGCCGATCATAGATCGGTGAGACAAAAAACCTTCCGGAATGTAGATTATCACTAGGAAATTAGGTCCACCTAGGCAATTTACATACACGACTCATATCTGCTAAGATTATTTACAATTCGCACATGCAGACTGGGTTTACAACATAATATGATCAAGTCGACGATGACTGTCGAATGGCACAGACATGTCGATTAAGCGCTATCCCTTTTGTGAAAAAAGGGGGTGTACTGTTATGGGAAGTTGACACGTAGTGGTCAACAGAGTGTAAGAGGTGCCTAAGAGCATTAAAGAGAGAGGAATGAATCCATTAAAAGAGAGAGAACAACAAATGCATTAATTGAGGGGAGTTACATATGATATGATTGAGTCTCATGATTGAGAAACTTGAATCTCTTTTTAATAATAATATAATAATATCATAAAGAGGATAATAATAATAATAATAATATTGATGATTAAGTTAAAAATTAGACAATTGAGATTGATTAAGGACAAGTTAAGTGATTTTCCATCATATATATATGATTACAGATTGATGGAAGGTGATTTACTATTTTTGGAAAGTCATGGTTGCAAAGATAGACATGAATCTCTACTTTTAGAAAGTCACTTTAGAAAGGTTAGAAATGAACTTTTGTTCAAGGAAATTCATCCCATAGCTGCCAATTTTCAACAACATATTCATCCTGCAGCCACTTCAGAGGTGACATCCCTTCAAGGTACAAGTTAACTTTGACATTTGTATATTTGAAGGGCAGATAGATGCAAATGTTGTAGATAAATGGTTAAATCTACTAGAAGGATATTTTTCGGTCCATAATTTTTACTATAGGGAAAATATTACTTTTACACTCCTCAAGGCTGCCCCCATGTCAAGGATTGGTGGGAAACCTACTGTGAGCAAAGGGATGAGAAGGAACCCTCACAATGTTTCAACCACACCCACTTGGAATTATTTCCGAGATGCCGTCAAGGAACAATATTACCCTATTGGGAGCTATGAAGATAAATACATAAAATGGACCACACTGCGGCAGGGAAGGGACCAAAATGTGCTGGAGTTCACAAATATTTTCATACCCTTCATACGAAGTTGGGTATCAAGGATTCTGAGCAACATCTGGTACTCAAGTATTGCGGCTGTCTATGCAAATACATCTAGGACGAGATGGAGTTCCTGGACATCTCCTCGCTTGGCACTGCATACCGATATGCTGTCAAGATCGAGTAGAAATTTAAGTAGAAGCATGACTTTAGATCTACAAATCTGAAGCAAGGAAAAGGCACTCCAAACCACAAAACAAAGTACAAAACCAAGGTGGGGTGACCCAGAACAACACCATGAAGACAAAAGACACAGGAAAGTGGTGTGAGTTCCACAAGAGCCCCACTCACAACACAAATGAGTGTCGTGCCAAGAATTCACTAGTGGCCAAGCTGAAGACTTTAGAGTCAGATGCATGTTCCGACTCTAATTTAGGATTCGACAAGTGGAATGCAAAGGGAAGTAGATTATTGATGCAGAGCCCAACGCCACCACTAAGCTCCAGAATATTGTGCCCAAATATCTAGAGGAAGGGGAGCGCCTCTTCCATTCACAGATGTGAGTGAAGGGGTCTCCGCTGTAGTTCTTTGTCGACATCGAGAGCCAAAAGTGTTGTTTTTCCACGATATTGGTTTCTAGGATAGAATCTTAAATCACTACGCTACCAAACCAAATAGCACAACAAGTCTACTTTGCACAGTGGAATATAAACAACAGTAAATCTACTAGTGCACAAAATATACAAATTTTTACACAAATATGTACAGCAACCCAACTTCATTATATTAATCTACCTGAATAATTCAACAGTCAAGGGCTCTTGTACCAGGGATATTGGCCCTCATACATCCACTGATACAAGGATACAAAACTGGGGCTTCGTGTCAGTCCATCGACAACTAATCTACCCTCAACAAGATATTCTGACCATTTGGCTGTGGCGCGCTGTCTTAGCTCCTCTCGGTCGTACCCTGTACCAGCCCGGTCCTTTAGCGCTCGATCTGTAGCACCTGCCTCTATCAATGCTTCAAGTCCATCTGGCCATTGAACCTTGTTTATCCAGTTTGCTTAGTAGTTGTGCCTTAGTCCATCAAGGGCACAACACATCGAGACTCTTGTTGAGTTGTTCACAACTCCGTTTGTGAACAACTCACAACTTCCCACTGCTGCTCCTCAGCTACTCAGGGACTTCATCCCACTATAGTCTTCCTGTGCTACTCCAATGAAGACTAACATAGGGTACGGAGGGATAACACCTATCACTGCAAGATGTCCATCTCCCACAATGAACACAGGCTAGGAGGATTGCCCATCTTCTGTTATAGATGTCCTTCTCCACATGACAAGTCTAGGGCTACTCAAAACTGCTCCTGGCTGATCAGACCCTTGAGCTCTTCTTTTGCCACTCTAGCAACCACCTAAGTCCATGAAGATGGTGCACATCGGGCTCCAACTTGGGCACTATCATGTTGCCCTCCAATAGACCATAAATGCCCAATCCACTATCCACACTTGGTCCACTCTCACGTTGCCCTCCAACAAACCACGAGTGACCAATCCTTGTTGTAGCATCTACTCTTGGTTAGGGCATCCAACCACTATGGTAACCCTTCCTCTTGGTTGCTAACAGACTTCTCCAAACTTGTCCTCTTCTAGGACACGCATCCAACTAACATTCATCCATCATCAAGGAGTCATCTACAACATATTGTTGTTGCCTCCTTGCCTTGGGTTTTGTGCACCTGCAAGTCTGGTTAGGGCACCCTTAACAACCCTCAACCCTTGCTCCAAACATGGTGTATCCTTCTCCCAATGGTCTCCTTCCTTGCTGCTTCCTTCTAGGCCTTCCACCACTTGACTAGGGCTTGAGGTTGCTCCTTAACACACCCAACAATAGCCTTGTACCAACAACACCCTACAACAGTCCCAAAACCATGGAAGTGATCCCCATTTCGGCTGCAACCTTCCTATGTTGACTGTGGTTGAGTTAGGAGGGTACTCCTAAGCCTCTCAGTCCCATCCAATTAGCCCTCCAACTCACTGCTGTAATCATCACACGTCTATGGCCCAAAAAATTACTTTATACACTAATAAAACATGCACACACAAACCTAAACATACTTGGTTTGCTGCGGCTTGATCTGGCACATGAGACACACAAAATTGCCCTTATGTCACCTCTCGACTGCCTTAGAGATGTGGCTTGTTCCACAGAAGAATCCACACCTGAAATCTCAGAGGTATCCTCTCCAAACTTGGCTATGTAGTCTCCTTTATCTTGCCTTAGATCCACATCCCAAATCGTAGAACTAATCTATGATGTGAATAATCTTAGTGTTAGTTTTTGGTAGCATTGGATGTGCTCTAGCCATGAAAATTGGTGGAGAGGCTAAGGAACATGAGTTCTAAAGAACCCAGAAATCGTTTGGTGAAATTCCACTCGGATTGTATTTTATTAAAATAATTAATATTTTTAATGGTGTTCCTAAGTCTAAACTTAGGAAAATTAAAGTACTAATGAGTATTAATCAAAATATGGGTGAGAATGTTCTAGAAAGCGGATCAAGTCAAGTTTTTAATCTTCGCCGTTGATTAGAGACTTAATCTCGGCCATTGAAGTCTCAATGAGAAAAGTATAAGGAGGCTTGGGGTTCATTTAGAAACACACACGAAGAGAATGAATTGATTTGGAGTTCGATTTCTGGGGCTAGGAAGCTGAGAAATTCGAACTGAGTGATCATTCTGCAACAGAGGGGTAGAGATAGTTCGGGAATACTGGGTAGAGAGGCGGAGAGCCATTAGTGGAGGCAACGCAACATCTAGAGGTGTTGATTTTGGGTAGCATCGGATGTGATCTAGCCATGAAATTTGGTGGAGAGGCTAAGGCACATGGGATCTCCAAGATCTAGAAATCGTTTGGAGAAATTCCACCCGGATGAGGAGTTATTAAAATAATTAATATTTTTAATGGGTTCCTAAGTTTAAACTTAGGAAAATAAAAATATTAATGTGTATTAATAAAATATGGGTGAGAAAGTTCTAACTGATGAGGATCAAGCTAGTTCTAATCTTAGCCGTTGATTAGGGACTTAATCTCGGTCGTTGATTCGTCAACAGGAAAAGTATAAGAGGAGGCTTGAGGATCAGTTGGAGATACACCAAGAGATCATAGAATTCAATTTTTTGGGGCGAGGCTTGCTGAGGAAATCGAGTTAGTGATCAGAGTTGCAGTGAGGGGCAGTTCAGCAAGGGATTTTTATCCAAGGTTGAAGAATACACAGCAGAGAGGCAGTGCAATGCCGGGAGTGACAACGCAAGCCATAGAAGGGCCGACGCAGAGGACGCAGAAGACGTAGAGGTTGGCGCTGGGCCTCAGAGGCAGTGTTGGGGAGATTCTGTGGGACAGACTTAGAGTAGATCAGCAGATTCTAAGCCGGGAGAGAATGACGCAGCTCCTGGAGGAATGACGCAGTTGCAGGGCAGTGTTTGGTGCAGCTTTCACTGTCCAGCATAGGGAACAGCCGGAGTCGCTGTGGGGTTTGATCATCCGGTTGCTCGTTTGCTAGAATATCCGTCTCCGGATAGAGGTACTACTGCCGAGGATATTCTCTG
The DNA here is from genome assembly GCA_031772625.1 of Pinus tabuliformis. Taxonomy (NCBI): domain Eukaryota; kingdom Viridiplantae; phylum Streptophyta; class Pinopsida; order Pinales; family Pinaceae; genus Pinus; species Pinus tabuliformis. The sequence continues at coordinate 416,002,179 of CM062812.1, read as the reverse complement.
TTAGGTTAGCCATTTCTAGCACCCTAGTTGTATTCATGAATTTGCTTAATAATACAAACCCTCTATATACTGCACTGGTTTTCTTGAATTGGGTTTTTCCGAGGATGATTTTCCAAAAATAACGATGTCCCTTGTGTTATTGTCTCTGTTTATTTCAGTACATGATCTGTATATTTGTGAAGGTTGCAATAGTGTTTACTTCGATGTTTATGCACTTAAATAACTTGTTAATGTAAAGAACAAGTAGGAGATTGTAAACCAATAATTGCAGTAGGGGTTCCTGATGTGTTAGATTCAGGAATTTTCACAAGAGGGATTGACGCTGGGCTAGTATGTGCCCACTTAGTCTTGACGCAGAGTTAGAAGGGCCAGCGCAAAAGCTAGACTGCCCTCAATGCAGAAATATGAAACTGCCGGAATAGCCGGGAGAGGTTGACGCAGAAGCTCCTGGAGGAGCGTAGGGTTGACGCAAGGCCTACGCAGGGCCAATACAGAGATAACCGAGGTTAGCCAGTTCTGTTGCCGAATCAGCCAGAATCTGCTGGATGAAGTGAGGTAATCTCACTCAGTTTTCCACAATTATATTTTTTCTCTGTCACCAAATTGCCAAGAGGGCATCCAACATTGTATTCAGAACTACTACTTAATAATAGAAAACCCTCAGCTGTTACACCAGTTTTCCTGCATTGGGTTTTTTGGGGGACTATTTTGTCCAAAAATAACTGTGTCCTATGTATCTTGTTCTTTGCTCAGTTTCTTGTTTCATGTAATCAAATTAAATTGGTGTAGGCAATAGAAGTAGTATACTTCAATATTATTCAGAAAATGACTTGATGATGTATATTAAAATCAAGTAGAAGTAAATTCAGTTTTGCTGCAGTAGGGGTTCCTTGAGTGTAGGAATTTTCACATGGTATAGGAGCATTGTTTTTGAAATAGGAAGAGCAGATCTAGCGCTGAGCAGAGAGGCCAATAGATGCATTTGGTAGCAATTCGAATCCCCTTGAAGGGATTGTGCAGTCCTTGCCGGGAAGGCAAAGATTCCGAGGAAATCTCTCTCTGAGAGAGTCGACATAGGTACGATTTCCAGTTCATGAGCTTGTAGAGGCAAAGGGAGTGACGCAGAGCCTCAACGCAATGTTTGAAGGGCGCAGTTTCGGTCGATGCAGAAATCTGTCGGAAAAGAGCAAAGACACATGGAAGGGGAATTTTCTCCTCAGAGGACTTTTCTTGCCAAAAGTCCGAATTTTTTACTTGCCAGGAAGCAGACCAGTGTTGAGCAGTGACTAGAGGAGTCAATCGATAGTTTGGGTGAGATGGCATCACATGGTTTTAGAGATCAAGATAGGTTGGAAGGAGCTTCCAACTATGTCATATGGAAGGCTAGAACCTTAGTTGTTCTGGAGGAGTACGATCTCGAAGCTTACGTCAGGAGTGTTGTAGTTGTTCCCGCGTACAACGATTAGAAGAAGAAGTACAAGGCCGAGCAGGGAAAGGAAAAGAGGTTCATACTCGATGGAGTTTGAGATCATGTGGTCTCACTCTTACAGGGCAAAGATATAGCCCGAGAGATGTGGGAAGCTTTGTCTTCACTGTATGAGGGTTCTTCCGAACAACGGAAGATGTACTTAGGACAAAAGTTGTAGCAGACATTGATGCAAAAGGGAGAAGGGGTTAACTTCTATCTTCAACGTCTGCAGGAAACTTGAGACCAACTTGCTGCAGCGAGGTGTACTTAGTCTACCGCGATGGTAAGGGCGACCTCAAATGGAGTCTCAAATGAATGATAAGTCTTCATCCAAAGTATATTGGGAAGGGAAAGACTACCTTCATGGGAGGAGATGTGGGCATCCCTTCAACATGAAGAATTAAGGAGGGATCTGGTTAAGGTCAACCTTAATGGCAGTAGTGGGAGTGGCAAGAAGGCCAAGGAGGAAGAGGAGAATGCAGCTCTAGCATCAAAGGGACAACAGAAGCAGAAGGACATTTCGAAGGTGAAATGTTTTAGATGTGGTGAGGTGGGCCACTTTGCATCCCAATGTCCTTTGAAGCAAAAGGATAAGGATGAGAAACATGATCCTAAGGCTTCTATAGCAAAAATTGACGAAGATGAGTTTGCCATGAGTGCCCATGCATCTCTACGAGGGAAATGGGGCGATAGTGAACTGTAGTTGGGAGGACTACGTGTGTGCAGGATCCTTGAGGAGTCCACCTCTTGGATCGATTTCTTGGTACAAGAGGCTGAGATTTAGCAGTAGCAAGATGGACTTAGTGTCAGAGGATGTAGTGGGTTGTTTGGAGAGATATATGCAGTAGCCTGAGACTAGAGACTGATCAGCGTAGAGCAAGGTTGGCAGTAGTGCAAGTGGCACAGTGAAGAAGTCAGCAACAGTGCAAAAGATTTAGAGGGTCAGAGAATAGTAGTAGTTAGATTCCAACATTCACATGGTATTATGTTGAACACAGTTAGTTCAAAAATTTTGGATTCTTTTTTTGTTGCTGAGCAACAACAATTGGAAAATGACGCATTGCAGAGCTAGCAGTGGCAGTGTTAGCAGCAGATGCGGAGGGAGCTGTAGTACAAATGCAGCAGTGGCAGTGTCATGGGCAACAATACAGTAGCTGCAGTAACACAGTGTTAGTGGCAGCAACAGTGCAGAAAGGAGATGCTTCAGAGATAGAGCAGCATGTAGTTGGACATTGTTGTTAGAGCACATTCCTTGCTAAGAGGCAGTGTTAGTTTTTGGTAGCATTAGATGTGCTCTAGCCATGAAAATTGGTGGAGAGGCTAAGGCACATGAGTTCTAAAGAACCCAAAAATTGTTTGGTGAAATTCCACTCGGATTGTATTTTATTAAAATAATTAATATTTTTAGTGGGGTATCTAAGTCTAAACTTAGGAAAATTGAAATATTAATGAGTCTTAATCAAAATATGGATGAGAATGTTCTAGAAAGCGGATCAATTCAAGTTTTTAATCTTAGCCGTTGATTAGAGACTTAATCTCGGCCGTTGAAGTCTCAACGAGAAAAGTATAAGGAGGAGGATTGGGGTTCATTTAGAAACACACATGGAGAGAACGAATTGATCTGGAGTTCGATTTCTGGAGCTAAGAAGCTGAGAAATTTGAACTGAGTGATCATTTTGCAGCAGAGGGGCAGGGATAATTCGGGAATACTGGTAGAGAGGCAGAGAGCGACTAATGGAGGTAGCACAACATGTAGAGGGATTGACGCTGGGCCAGTCTGGGCCCACGCAGTCTTGACGTAGAGCCAAAAGGGCCAGCGCAGAAGTGAGACTACCCTCCATGCAAAAATCCGAAACTGTCGGGGAGCTGCCGGAACAGCCTAAAGAGGTTGACGTAAAAACTCCAGGAGGCAGAAAAGACAATGTAGGGTTGACGTAGGGCCGACGCATGGCCAACGCAGAGATAGCCGGGGTTAGCCAGTTCTGCCGCTGAAGTAGCCGGAATCTGCTGGGTGAAGTGCGGTAATCTCACTCAGTTTTCCGCCATTATATTTTTTCTTTGTCACCGGATTCCCGATAGGGCATCCAACATTGTATTTAGAACTACTGCTTAATAATAGAAAACCCTTAGAGTTGCTGCACCGGTTTTCCCGCATTTGGTTTTTCCGTGGACTATTTTGTCCAAAAATAACTGTCCTAGTATCTTATTCTTTGCTCAGTTTTTTGTTTCATGTAATCAAATTAAATTGGTGTAGGCTGCAAAAGTAATTTAGTTCGGTACTATTCAGAATATAACCTGATAATGTATATTAAAATGAAGTAGGAGAAGTAAATCCAGTTTTGTTGTAGTAGGGGTTCCTTGAGTGTAGGAATTTTCACACTTGGAATATGCTCAAATGACTTACACTTACCTTGTATTTATATCCAATACAAGGGCTCCAACAAATGATCCAAAAGGGTTTGAAAACTTGTCTTTAGGCCTCTTCACCCTAGGCCGACTTGATCTCTTCTTGTGCAAGCCCACACACAAACTTCAAAAATTAATTTCTCCTCATAGACAACTCAGATTTCGATGATTTTCGATGTGTCCGGTTCATCGCAGCGTCCTCTATCATCTCCGTCCATCACATGTCAAATTCTCTCCATGGTTTTGGCCCCAAAATTGATGGGTACAAAACCCCAAGCTTGGGTTTCAAGCTCACAAAAGATTTTTTCGTGCCAAATCCTCCACAACCCTCAAGCCTAGGGTTTGGAGTACCTCCCAACCTACAAATCTCAACAAAAAGAACCTTATCTCAGCAGAGGTCGTTAAGCGGTTGGGCCTCTCGACCACACCACACCTGCAACCATACACCATTTGATGGCTCCACCAAGGACGAGATCTTCGCATTAGACAACTGTGCCACCTGCCCTACAACATTAAGCCCTTCACGGATGAGGTATTGTGTGATGTTGCTCCTCTTGAAGTTTGTGATGTATTATTAGGCCAACCATACTTGTTGAAGTGTCATGTTGTGTATGATTCTAGGCCTCACACTGTTATCATCACTTTGGGCAATAAGCTATATAGGATACTAGAGGTAGCCTCGCCTACCTCCATTTCTTTGATCTCGGCTAAGCAATGCAACAAGATCATCTCCTAGACTAGGAAATTTCTTTTCTTTTTGTTTCGCACTCAAAATAAGGGGAAGACCGTGGCCACATTGATGGCCCCTGGGAATCGTTCCTCCACACAACGTAAGCAGGGGTACCTTTGCGCTGTTAGGTCAACATTCAACTGATCTGACTCCCGGAGAACCCATACTCAATGGGCCGATATACTACTGCTATTTGTTGGAAAACGAAGAAATCAAGCGATAGATCTAAGAATTCCTACAAAAAGGGCACATCCGACTAAGTTCCTCACCTTGTGGGAGCTCGATTGTACTCATATAGAAGAAGGATGGGACTTGGAGACTCTGGATCGAATCAGGCACTAGATAAAATCATTGTCAGGAACAGATATCCAATCCCACAGATTGATGACCTTCTTGACCAGCTCAAGGGGGCCAAGTATTTCAACAAGATTGATTTGAAGTCTAGCTGTCACTAGGTTCCAATAGAACCCACAGATATATGGAAGACTGCCTTCAAATTTAAGGAGGGCCTTTTTGAGTGGTTGGTTATGCCTTTCGGATTGACAAATGTCCCTGCAACTTTTATGAGGCTGATGAATCACATCGTATGATCCTTTACCAACTCGTTTGTAGTTGTATATCTGGATGACATCCTCATATTCAGGAAGAATTTGGAAGAACACTTGCAACACATTTGACAAGTCCTTCAAACCTTGCGGTAGCACAAACTATGTGCCAACTTGGAGAAATGCACTTGTGGCATGACCCAAGTCCAATCTCTGGGTTACATCATTGATGAGTAAGGCATGCATGTGGATTTCACTAAGATCCAAGTCATTTGGGATTGGCCAGCCCCGACCACTCTAACAGAGCTTCACAACTTTCTGGGCCTTGCCAATTTTTATCGAAGGTTTGTGTTGGGATTCTCTCATATCACTTGGCCTTTGAGCCTAGTTACCAAGGGCAGAGCGAAAGCAAAGTTTTTCTGTTCTGAGTCCCAACAGAAGCCGTTCGTTGAGTTGAAGCTCCACCTTTGTTCTGCACTTGTACTCACATTGCCAGGTCTGCAACAACCATTTGAAATTGAGACCGATGCCTCCGACTATGCTATTGGTGCAGTTCTCACCTAATAAGGGCATCCGATGGCCTATCACAGTGAGACACTTTCCGATACAATTCGAAAGTACCCCACTTGTGATAAAGAGATGTATTCCATCGTGTAGGCTTGTCGACAATGAAAACATTATATTCTAAGGATGGAGACGGTCATCCACACAGATCACCGACTTCTTCAATTTATACAGACATCATAAGGGAAGTTGCAGAATTATCACCATTAAAAGTGGTCCACATTTATGCAACAATTCCATTTGAACATTAAATACAAGAAGGGTAGTACCAATCATGTTGCATATTGCCTCAGTCAGCCCCTAGTTGCAACAAGGACAACTGTTCTCAAGTCTTATGGCCACGAGACCTTTAGATGGCCACAACTATACAAAAATGATCCAAAGTTTGCCACCACATACCAGTTGCTAGTGGATGGCAAGCAAGTTCCAGACTTCCAACTCCGGAACACATTATTATGCTACCTGGGCCATCTTTGTGTTCCTTCAAGTGAGCGTGCCAAGTTGATTTGGGAGGCGCACTGCAGTCGGGTTGCATGACACTTTGGTGTAGAGAAGATAGTGGTAGTACTGCAAAAGTATTTTTATTAGCCAAATCTCCAACAAAATATTGGAAAATACATTAGATCCTACACTGCCTATGCCATCGCCAAGCCCACCATTAAGAAGCAAAGTCTATATACTCCTTTGCCTACACCTAGCCAGCCTTGGGAATCCATTTCCATGGACTATATGTCTTGCTTTCCTTCTACCAAGCATGGCAACGACTTTGTATTTGTGGTCGTTGAAAGATTTTCTAAGATGGCCATATTGGTTGCCTGTAAGAATAGTATCACAGCAGAAGCCACTGCCAAACTCTTCTTTGAATGAGTGTGGGTACATTTTGGGATACCGCAAACCATTATATTAGATCAAGATAGCAGGTTCCTGAGCACATTTTGGTCGAGCCTCTAGTCATAATTGGACACCAAGGTCACTAATATGACTACATTCCTTCCCAAGACTGATCGTTGGCTAGAGGTTGTCAACAGTGTGAAAATTTCTAAACAGAAATTCTATTGCTGCAGTAACTGATTTATTTTACCTACTTATTTTCCAATAAGTTATTTACGAAATCTCTTCAGTAAATATTCAATAAATTCTACCGCAGATATCACACCATTATACAGAAACAAATACATGCACAAGAATCAAACACATCAACATAGTTATTTTTGGACAATTGTCCCAGGAAAAACCCAATGCGGGAAAACCGGTGCAACAGAGGAGGGTTTTATTAATCTTTAGCAAAAATCACTTTTACAGAAAGATTTTACATAGATACTGGGAGAAAACACCTGAGACTTTTCTCCAAGACTTTCTGACACCCTGGAGGACTTCCTTTCCCAACTGCGTCAACCCTGCGTCATCCTGCTTGGCTCTGCGCTGCTCTGTCCTTCACTACATCATCCATTGCGTCTCTGATCTGCGTCTCCCTCTGCGTTGTCTCTCAGAGTCCCTGCGTCACCCCTTCTGAGCTTCCTGATTGCTGCTAATCACCCCCTCTTCCTCCACCCTGCAACTCTCCCTTTGAAATCGATTTTCCTTCTCTCTGAAAAATCGATTTTCCTTGGGATACTGAGTATCTGCTGGTGTGTCTCCAAATGACCCTCAAGTCTTCTCTTATACTTTTCCTGTTGATGAATCAACGACCGAGATTAAGTCCCTAATCAACGGCTAAGATTAAAATAGACTTGATCCTCGTCTCTTAGAAGCTTCTCATCTTTATCTTTATTAATACCCAGTAATATTTTTATTTTCCTAAGTTTAGACCGAGGAATCGATTAAAAATATTAATTATTTTAATAACTCCTCATCCGGATGGAATTTTCCAAAATGATTTCTGGGTCTTGGAGATCTCATGTGCTTCAGCCTCTCCACCAATTTTCATAGCTAGAGCACATCCGATGCTATCCCAAATCAACACTCCCTCTTAGCAAAGAATGTGCTCTTGTAATTCTCCACCTTTGAACATCTGGCACCGGTACCTGTGCTGATGCTTGGCCTGTTGCCCAACATCCTTTGTACTTCTGCCGATGGGTCTACCACTACGACTGCTACATTTGTACTGCATCTCCCTCTGCATTCGTGCTTCTGTTGGCCCTTCCTACCAACACTACATCTGCACTGCAACTCTCTCTCAAATGTTGCATCATGCTGCCCATAACACTGCTATCTTCTACATTGCAACACTTGACACTTATCCATTTCTGCTACTGAAATGGAGTCTTTACCATCTCCATCTTCTCCCTGAAATAAACGAACTTTGTTCTTCCAAGGGCCTTAGTAAGGATGTCTGCCACCTGTTCTCCTATAGGAGTGTAGGTCAACTGTACAACTTTTCGTTGGACACAGTCTCTGACAAAGTGACACCGAATATCAATGTGCTTTGACCGATCATGAAATACTGGATTCTCAGAGAGCTTGATGCAACTCTGATTATCACACATGATCCTAGTCGCCTCCATCCTTCTGAATAGGTCCATAAGTAATATTCTAAGCCATATGGCTTTGCACGAAGCTGTGCTAGTGGCCATATATTCTGCTTCAGCTAAGCTTAGAGCTACGAATTTTTGTTTCCTACTGCACCAAGAGGTCATCCCCGATCCAATGTTGAAATAATACCCAAAGGTACTTTTCCGATCTATTGAACTTCCAGTGCAATCTGCATCAGTAAACCCACTCAGTATGATATCATTGCCTCTGGTGTATAAGAGTCCATACTCGACTATTCCCTGTATATATCTGAGAACATGTTTGGCTACTACCTAATGCGCCCTCTTCGGTTCCACCATGAATTGATTGAGGGTGTTGATAGCGTAACAAATGTTTGGCCTGGTATTGACCAGATACATTAGGGACCCTATAAGCTGCCTGTATAAGGTGGGATCGACATCTTTGTCTTCTGATGCATCAATTTTCTTCCAATTGGTAATCATTGGAGTAGCCATAGGCCTACAGTCCTGCATCCTGAATCTCTTCGGGATTTCTATAGCATATCTCCCTTGTCCAAGGAAGATCTCACCCTTCTGTTGCCAAACTTCCAATCCTTGGAAATAATGCATCTGTCCCAAATCCTTCATGTCAAATTCTGTGGCTAGATTCTTCTTGCAGTCCTCGACGAGCTTGGATGATCCTATCAAGAAGAAATCATCCACATATAGTACTAGGATTAGAGGCTCATTCTCTACAACCAAATAGTAGAGATTTGGATCTGCATCACTCTTAACGAACCCCATATTTTGCAAGTATTCAACCATACCATGCTCTAGGTGCTTGTTTGAGCCCATATAAGGCTTTCTTCAATCTGCATACATGATATTTCTTCTCATGTGTCTCAAAGCCTTCTGGCTATTCAATGTATACTTCCTCTTCTATCACCCCGTTCAAGAATGCCGTTTTGACATCCATCTGATGAATCTCCCACCCCATCTGTGTTGCAAGAGATATCACGGTTCTAATAGATGTATACCTGGATACTAGGGCGAAGGTCTCTTCGTAGTCTATTCCTTCCTTCTGAGCATACCCCTTAGCCACAAACCTGGCTTTGTATTTTTCCACATTGTCGTCTGCAGCGTACTTGATCTTGTAGATCCATCTCTAACCTACCACTGATCTGTCCTGAGGCCTAGGCACTACTTCCCAAACATCATTCGCCATTATAGAGCTGTATTCCTCTACCATCGCATCCACCCAAACTTGATGTTGAGCAGCCTCCTGAAAACTGGAAGGTTCCCCAACCTGAGCTACTAAGGCCTGATATCTATCTGGCTGTCTTCGCTCCATTTTACTATTCCTGGGTGCACCAATGAAATCTTCTGCATCCCGTAGAATCTGTCGGAGTTCCCTGCTTGTCCTTCCTCTAGTAGTAGGTGCGGTTGTTAGCTCTTCCTCTTCCTGTGATTCCTCCTGTTCTGAAGAAGAATTCTTGATACTAGCTTCCGCTGGTTGAAGAGGTTTGACCAACAGCTCGTCTTTTGACTGCTCTTCGGAAGACATTTCTCGAGATTTTCTGAAGGCCCTATCTTCCATGAATTTCACATCTCGCTGGACTACTACCTTCCTGCTCCCTGGAAGATGGATTCTATATGCCTTAGCATGCTCGCTATATCCCACAAGATATCCTTTCTCTCTAGTCTGATCTAACTTCTTCCTCTTCTCCTTGGGTATATGGCAATATGCTAAACTCCCAAATATCCTGAAATCACTAACTTCAGGTGTCTTCCCGGTGAAGACCTGCTCTAGAGTAATCTTGGCCAATGCCCTATGAAGAGTTTTGTTCTGGTCATAGACTGCCATGTTGCATGCTTCTGCCCACAGGAATTTTGGCATGTCCTTATCATACATCATAGCCTTAGCTGCTTCCACAATAGTCTTGTTCTTTCTTTCTGCTACTCCATTCTACTCCGTCTTGTAAGGAGTCGTCCACCCTCTTCTGATGCCCTCCCTAGCGCAAAAATCGATGAATTCCTTGTCTACATACTCTCCACCATTGTTTGAGTGCAACACTTCTATTTTCTTTCCTGTCAGATTCTCCACTAGAGCCTTGAACTCTTTGAATTGACAAAAAACCTCATCCTTGGTTTTCAGAAAATAGATCCAAGTCTTCCTGAATGGTCATTGATGAAGGTGACGAAGTATTCGGCACCAATAAGAGCTTTTGTGGACATCGGTCTGCAGATATTTGAGTGTATCAATCCTAGTACACTCTTGGCCCTATTTTTACTTCTAGGAAACGCTGCTTTGGCATACTTGCCTAGAGCACACCCTTTGCATACATCATCTCGTTCTATACTAAGATCTGGAACTCCTGTTACAGTTTTCCTGAGAATCCTCAGAGCCCCATGGTGCAAATGTCCCATCCTTCTGTGCCATAGTTCATTCAAATCCTTGTGTCCATCACTGCCTATCAGTGCCATTAGTGATTCCAGCTGCAACTTGTACAACCTGTTACTTTTGATTCCGATCTGTACCTTCTTTTTCCAACTTGGGTGTTTGACGTATATATTCTCCTTAATGAAGAAAACGTCATAGCCCTTGCTTTGAAGTTGAGATACGGAAAGTAAGTTCATCCCCAGTCCTGGGACATGCAACGCATTTTTAGCTCGGAACCGCTCTCCTGTTTTCATTTGAAAAACTATAGTATCCTTCCCTGTTGGAGTACATTTTTCCTTATTCCCCATGGTGATCCGAAAATTCATTCTTTCCTCTTGATAATCTGAGAAGCATTCTCGGATTCCTATCATATGCCACAAGGCTCCACTGTCTATATACCATACCCCTGATGATGCAGAGCTTGCTACGCAAGCAACTTCTTCTTCCAATTTCGAAGCTAGCATAGAGAAATTGAAATTTCTATCTCTTGTGCAATCTTCTGAAAATCTGCACGAGTCTCCAGACGTGGATGCCTCTGCATCATGATCTTGACCCATAATTGATTTTCCCTTCTTGTCTCTGAATCTTTGCTCTGATACCATGTGAAAATTTCTAAACAGAAATTCTATTGCTGCAGTAACTGATTTATTTTACCTACTTATTTTCCAGTAAGTTATTTATGAAATCTCTTCATTAAATATTAAAATAAATTCTACTGCAGATATCACACCATTATACAAAAACAAATACATGCACAAGAATCAAACACATCAACACAGTTATTTTTGGACAATTGTCCCCGGAAAAACCCAATGTGGGAAAATTGGTGCAACAGAGGAGGGTTTTATTAATCTTCAGCAACAATCGCTTTTACAGAAAGATTTTACATAGACACTGGGAGAAAACACTTGAGACTTTTCTCCGAGAATTTCTGACACCTTGGAGGACTTCCTTTCCCAACTGCGTCAGCCTTGCATCATCCCGCTTGGCTCTGCGCTGCTCTGTCCTTCACTGTGTCATCCACTGCGTCTCCCTCTGCGCTGTCTCTCAGAGTCCCTGCGTTAACCCTTTTGAGCTTCCTGACTGCTGCTAATCACCCCCTCTTCCTCCACCGTGCAACTCTCCCTCTGAAATTGATTTCCTTCTCTCTAAAAATTCGATTTTCCTTGGGATACTGAGTATCCGCTGGTGTGTCTCCAAATGACCCTCAAGTCTTCTCTTCTACTTTTCCTGTTGATGAATCAATGGTCGAGATTAAGTCCCTAATCAACGACTAAGATTAAAATAGACTTGATCCTTGTCTCTTAGAAGCTTTTCATCCTTATCTTTATTAATACCTATTCATATTTTTATTTTCCTAAGTTTAGACTTAGGAACCCATTAAAAATATTAATTATTTTAATAACTCCTCATTTGGATGGAATTTCTCAAAACAATTTATGGGTCTTGGAGATCGCATGTGTTTCAGTCTCTCCACCAATTTTCATGGCTAGAGCACATCCGATGCTACCCCAAATCAACAAACAGGATGACCATGCACATACTACACATGTACATCTCCAAGCATCCGTGAACATGGGATGAGTGTTTTCCCTATGTGCAACACAACTATAATAGAGCTCTCCATAGTTCGACTGGCCACAACCCCTTCAAGTGGTCCTAGGATTTCAACCATTATGTCCCCTTGATGTTGCATTGCCTTTTGCAACTGCACAGGAAGAATCTGCCCATGTTCATTCTGAAGTTGATAAAGTCACTAGGTTTATTGAGCGCATTCAGCACATACGCTAGCATGTTCACGGCATCTTGGATAAGGCTAATGCCAAGTACAAACAAAGGCATGATTAATATCGGGTGCCACATAAGTTTTAGGTGGGTGACAAGGTTTGGTTACATCTGCAAAAATAACGCCTCGCCAAAGCCCATCAGAAGCTTCGACCACTCTGATACGAGCCTTACACCATCACCAAGGCTATGAGAGACAATGCTTTCGAGCTCAGTATTCCCCCATTCCTTGGCTTGGACCCCGTATTCAATGTGGACCACCTTCGACCATACTTTTCGCCATTGTTGGACACATCAGACATCGTTGAGAAGTTGACACCAACAAAGCTCAACCCATACTACATTGAACAAGACACACTTGATTAGATCATGGATACACAAATCAAGAACACTCATAAACAAAGGATCCAATAGTACCAAGTTGTCAAGGCTGTCTAGCTCTTGCACTAGGGCAAGTGGCTCACCAGGGACCAAGTTCAGTAGAAGTTTCCCTGTCTCATGGAGACACTCAACGTAATGGGGACCGTTGCTTCTTAAGGGGGGAGGATTGATCTAGGTTGATATTGGTGGCCACCTGCCTATTCTGTGAAAATTCCTACCCTCAAGGAACCCCTATTGCAGCAAAACTGAATTTACTTCATCTACTTGATTTTAATATAGATTATCAAGCTATTTTCTGAATAATATTGAAGTAAATTATTTCTACAGCCTACACCAATTTACTTTGATTTCATGAAACAAGAAACTGAGCAAAGAACAAGATACATAGGACAGTTATTTTTGGACAAAATAGTCCCCGGAAAAACCCAATGCGGGAAAACCGGTGCAGCAGCTCTAAGGGTTTTATGTTATTAAGCAGTAGCTCTGAATACAATGCTGGATGCCCTCCCGACAATCCAGTGACAGAAAAATATAATAGCGGAAAACTGAGTGAGATTACCTCACTTCACCCGCCAGATTCCGTTTGATCTGGTAGCAGAACTGGCTAACCTCGGCTATCTCTGTGTTGGCCCTGCATAGGCCTTGCATCAACTTTACAGGGTCTGTGTCAGCCCTGCACTATCTCTTTTGCCTCTTGGAACTTCTGCGTCAACATCTCCCGACTGTTCTGGTAGTTCCCCGACAATTTTCAACTTTCTGCGTGAGGGCAACCTCACTTCTGCGCTGGCCCTTCTTGCTCTGCGTCAAGACTGCGTGGGCCTAGACTGGCCTAGCGTCAGTTCCTCTAGATGTTGCGCTGCCTCATCTAGTGGCTGTCCGCCTCTCTGCCCATTATTATCGAACTATCCCTACCCCTTTGCTGCAGAATGATCACTTAGTTCGAATTTCTCAGCTTCCTAGCCCCAGAAATCGAACTCCAGATCAATTCATTCTCTCCGTGTGTGTCTCTAAATGAACTCCAAGCCTCCTTCTTATAATTTTCTCATTGAGACTTCAATGACCGAGCTTAAGTCTCTAATCAACGGCTAACATTAAAACTTGACTTGATCCTCTTTCTAGAATATTCTCACCCATATTTTGATTAATACCCATTAATACTTTAATTTTCCTAAGTTTAGACTTAGGAACCCCTTTAAAAATATTAATTATTTTAATAAAATACAATCCGGGTGGAATTTCACCAAACTAGTAGATTAGAACACTTGTCCGAGCTACAAAATCTAACACTCCCTCTTAGTGAGGAAGATGTTTAGCATAACACCCATCTTATCTCTGAAGAAGATGAATTTCGCCTTCCTCGAGGCCTTCATTAGGATGTCTGCTTCCTGGTGATTTGTAGATGCATACTATAGCTGAACTATTCCACGTTGTACACAATCCTTGATGAAATGATATCTGATGTATATTTGCTTAGATGTGTCATGAAACATCGGATTCTTAGAAAGATTGATGCAACTTTGATTGTTGCAGTGTATCATTGTTGTCTCTATCCTTTGACCAAACAATGCTACTAACAACTTCTGAAGCCAAAGGGCCTCACATGTCGCCATGCTAGTTGCTATATACTCCATTTTTGCAAAGCTCAATGCCACAGACTTCTGATTCCTGTTGTACCAAGAGACTACTCTTGATCCCATGTTGAAGAAACACCCTAAAGTGCTTTTTTTGTCCACTATATTTCCTTCCTAGTTTGCATTGGTATAGCCCATCAACCTGATATTATACCTCAAGTATATCTAATCCCATACTCGAATGTACCTCGCAAATACCACAACACATGCTTTGCTACTGTCTAGTGCACCCTCTTAGGTTCAACCATGAACTAACTTAGAGAGTTTAACCACAAAGGATATATCTGGCCTGGTGTTGACCAAATACATAATAGATCCAATCAATTGCCTATATAATGTGGGGTCCACATCCTTGGATATATCTCTCTTCCTCCGATTGGTTATCAAGGGTGTAGACATGGCTTTGCAATCTTCCATCTCGAATATCCTCAAGATCTCGATGCAATATTTCCCTTGCCCAAGGAAAATCTCCCCATCTGTCTGCCACACTTCCATCCCTAGAAAGTAGTGCGTTAACCCCAAGTCTTTCATCTGAAACTTCATTGCAAGGTCCCTCTTGCATTCTTCTATGATCCCCAATGAACATGTCAAGAACAAGTCGTCCACATATAGGAAGAATGATTACCTCACCCCAACCATCAAATAATAGAGGTTTGCATCTGCCTCACTGTTCACGAAGCCTACCCGCCGCAAGTATTTGTCGATGCACTCATACCACGCCTTGGGAGACTGCATGAGCCTGTATAAAGGTCTCTTCAATCTGCACCCGCGAGTCTTGTTGCTATCTAGTTGTTCAATGTACACTTCCTCCTCTAATTCATCATTAAAAAATGTCGTCTTGACATCCATCTGATGGATTTGCCATCCCATCTGTGCTGCAAGTGAGATCATGACACTAATAGAAGTATACCTGAACACAAGGGCGAATGTCTCCTCATATTCTATTCCCTCCTTCTAAGACAAGAACCCCTTGGCCACAAACCTCACCTTGTATTTCTTGATGCTACTGTCTGCACCATGCTTGATTTTATAGATCTAGTTGTAGAATTCTGCAACTGCTGTAATGAACAATTTGAAAACTAGTTTCTTTTCATTAAGACACATAATTTCTCTACTTATTTGCAGCGGAATAAAACAAAATTAAACACAGTCACACAATAGAAAAAAACAGTTTTCTAGGGAACCCAACTAGAAAAACCCTGTGCTTGATTTATTGATAGAATTCTAAGCAATAGATCTCTTACAATACAGCTTGTTTTAGTCTGAAAACACACTTGTCTTCCTACCTTGAACTAGGCTTGAAACCCTTGCAAGATTTCTGATCTCCTTTCCTTCTCCTATGCGCAATCCTGGAGCCCTATTCCCTAGCACAAATACTCCATTCCCTAGCGTAAATACTCCTTGATTCCAACACAATAACTGCTCCTATAAATTAGGAATTCCCACCTATATCTGTGCGCAATTCCCAAGGAAAATTCCTCTCTATCGAATTCGCACAAGCATCCTTCTTGCACACACTCACTTACAAGCTCATACACAAAACTAGTGCTCAAGAAGAATGATATAATGAGTGCCTTCAATCCCCCTTTTAATGAAATTCGAATGGCTAAAGTTAGTGAGCTTCTAATTAAGGAAAGTTCCTTTTGTGATTGATTGAGTTATCACGAGTTAACTACTCATGCAACTCGTTCTATCTCTTGAGAACCAACCACTCGTCCTTTTCCTCAATCAACTCGCACTAGAAGACACATAACTAGGCCTTCCACTTCAACACATCAGTTAATTGCATCATAGCTTGTTCTAATTTTTAGGAATTCACCCTAAATTTTAGGAACTCTCCTAAATTATAGGGAATCGTCCTATTCCTTAGGATTTCGAGCATGCTAAAGAAGGAACTCGATGTGGCTTCTTTGACTAAGGTATAAGTCAAAGAAACCCTTTCTCACCGCTATTTTCAACACTAGTGTGACCCAACCATTGCCCTGTGTATTGGTCTAGGTACCACCTCCTAAACATCACTTTGCATGATCAAGGTATACTCCTTAACCATTGTATCCCACCACTACTACTGCTATGCGGCCTCCTGAAAGTTGGAAGGCTTGCTGTCCGCGATTTGACTCAACAATGCTATGTAGCTAGTGTACCTGTCTGGTTGTCTCCATTCTCTCCTAGCCATCCTAGGAGTTCCCACAAACTACTAAGCATCCCTAAGTGTCTATTGAACCTCTTGGTTCCTCCTTCCAACTGTAGAAGGTGGAGTTTTGTTAATTTTAGATAACAATGGTATGTTCTATGCTTAAGAGCAATTTTACTTCAATTTTCTTATAGCCCTATATCAATTTCCAGATTAGCAATCACATCAACATGATAGTAAAATGCAGACAGAACATAAACAATAACAATAGAGGACAAGCCAAGACAAGGGGACACAAGATATGGCGCATGCCAGGGACAAACCCCAATGTGGGGAAACCCTTTGATCAATTCTTTTTATTATTCTTCAAAAGTTCAACAGAGAGAGTACAATATATAAAATATTCACTTGCCCAATCAAAGTGAATTCTATCCAGTCAAACAACAACCACAAAAAGCCCTAACCAGAAAGTCAACGCTGGTCAACAAGGAAAATTTTGACCTCCAAAATAGCTTGGTTAAACTCAGTCAACTTGGCCTCCAACAGAAAATCAAATCAGCCCAAAAACAGTCCGAAAATATTCAGTCAAACCTGGTTAACGAAAGTCAACATTGCAGTCAAAACCTTATGCAGCCAATGTTCGTCAAACAGTACAGTCTGCCTCAATTTTTGTGCCCAGAAATGCAGCCTGCCCAAACAGAGATATCCCTCACGAAAACATAGTCAAACAGGTCAACGTTGCTGGTGAATGTTAGTCAAAACCCTTCTTGCAACTTCGGTTAATGCTGGTCAATGCAGGAACATAAAAGAACTATCCTTCTTCGCATGTGTGGAGATCTGCCTTAGAAATCTGTACCCAATCATGAAAGGAGAGAGAAATATTTGAGTGAAGTGAAGTGTCTAAATGAGGAGGAGGCTCCTTCTATTTATATGCAACGTTGTGGGCTTGAGGGTCTAAATTAGATGGCTGACCGACCTTGACAATTTGTCCATAATAGAAATAAATTCATAATTCCATTTGTACATGTCAGAATGAGATGATCTTTAGATCAATCCTACACCTCTCAGAAAGAGGAATCCAATAAAAATATCAGCTGCCTCATATGAGCTGTCCAAGGTGAAATTTGGCCCTAGTTTCCAAATTTAACAAATTTGGACTTCCACATCCTCCTGATGCATCTCTTGTATTTGTTGTTCCACGGTTTGCAAACTCTCTGGAACACTTGTACCTAAGCCTGTGCTCATACTAGTAACCGTACTCGTATTATCTTGTCCCCGATTCTGTTGTTCTACCCTTGGAGCTTCTGCTAGCTGCACATTATGATCAATTTCTACTGGCAAACCTCTGGACCTCCAATATGCCTTTTCCTCCATGAATCAGATATCTCTCCTGAAAATTATCCTCCTGGTCCCTGGAAGAAATATCCAATATGCGTTAGAAGTCATCTCATTGTACTCGACAAAATATCCCCTCTTTGCAGTCTAATCAAACTTGAAACACGTTTCACCTAGAAAGTGACAATAAGCCAAGCTGCGAAATATTCTGAAGTGGCTGACATCTGGCTTCTTCCCATTAAATGCTTCCTCTAGTGTCATCTTTCCCAACGCGTTATTTGGGACCCTGTTTTGAATACATATCGCAATATTTCATGCCTTTTCTCATAAGTATTGAGGCATATATTGGATGTACAAGATGGCCCTTGTTGCCTCTAATATGGCACGGTTCTTTCTCTCAGCAACCCCATTCTACTACAGGTTGTAAGGAACCATCTACTCTCTCTTGATGCCCTTCCTATTGTAGAATGCCTTGAAGGCTTTTCCTATGTACTCACATCCCTTATTTGATCGAAGAACCTTCACCTTCCTGTTGTCTTATTCTCCACAAGAGCTTTGAACCCTTGGAAGTGACTGAAAACCTCATCCATGGTCTTCAAGAGGTAAATCTAGGTCTTCCTGGAGTAATCATCAATAAAGGTTACAAAATATTTGTACCCTCTGAGAGATTGAGTCGACATTGGACCACATATATTAGAATGAAATAAATCCACTATGCCTTTGGATCTAGTGTCACTCCTTGGAAAGGCTACCTTAGCAAACTTCGCCAATAACATCCCTTACACACATCGTCATGCTCTGTGCTCACATCTGGAACACCTGTCACTATCTCCCCAAGCAACTTAAGTGCCCTGTGATGGATATGGCTCATCCTCCTATGCCAACTCTCTTCGTGATCTCTCAGATCACTGCTTCTTACTAGTTCCTTTGGAGTATCCATTTGTATTCAATGAAGTTGTTGTTTGCTTCTTACCTTTCTCGTCACCTTTCTTTCTTTGTGAGCAATTGCTGACATAGAGGCCAAATTCATGATAGCCATAACACTTGACCTTTGAAAGCTCCTTCTTCTTGTCCCCCTTGGAGTTGGACCCTTTGCTGGATCCCTTCTTTGCTTTGTTTTTCCTTGCAATAACTATGTTTTCTTGTTCTCCCTCACCCTTCTGGCGACTGTCACTGGTGCCATTGACGAGACTCCTCCTAAGTTATTCCTGGGTAAAATCTGATCATAGTCTTTCCCAATCTAGAAGACTGCACCTTCCTATAATATGAGGACATCCCAATCCTTAGTAAACCCATCAGTAGCTATCTTGACGAGTTCATCATCTTCAATCTTCTCAACAACACCTTCTAATTCCTCCTTGACATGTTTCACCTTGGTAAGGTAATATACAATGGTTCCTCCCTTGTTATGTTTCGTGCTTCGAAGTTTCTCCCTTAGGAACAACTTCATGTTTACAATGGAATTTTGATAGAATTTACAAACTACATCCCACATCTTCTTCTCGGTATCCTCACCTGCTATATGAGGCACGATGTGATCCTTAACCCCATCTAGAATAATCTGCCTTGTTTTGGCATCTTCCTTCTTGTAGGCTAGGAGATGCATTGCATTTACTGACATAGCTACAACACTGGTCACATATTTCTTGAGACCATTCTCCTCCAAGATCAACAGGAATCTGGATTTCCATATGCCGAAGTTAGTTTCTCCCTTTAATCTATCTTGATCTCGGAAAATAAGTAAACCCCAAGTAAATCTAGAATAATTCAAATTGGGTTTTATAAATTCTCAGTCTTCCCTCCTGCACCCTGCACCGAACTTCTGAAATAATCTTTTGTGCTTCAGATCTGCTCTGATGCCATGTGAAAATTCTTTTGCAGTTAATATGGTTATTATTATCCTATCTTTTATAGATTATATGTCCCAAAATTAATTTACTGCAAACACTGAATAAAAACACAATTGCAATATTCACCAAATAATAAACCATAGGAACTGAGAAAACCAATCACGTACAATAGACACTGAGATTTTTGGACAAACTGTCCCTGGAAAAATCACAATGTGGGGAAAACTAGTTCTACAGATTAGGGTTTTGTTATTCTTCAACCAATCTGTAATTGGAAAATACATAAACTACTTGTTGTAATATGGCAAAACACTGACAAATTATTTTCTTCTCTTCCGCAAGTAAATTCCACTACCTGGAAGCAATTTGGCCCTCCTGTAGAACATTGACTCGGCCCACACATGCAGCCTGGAGAAAACCTAGCCTCCACTGGAAAATTGTTCTCTGGCAAACTCGCCTTTCCTCCTGCAAATTGACCTCTCTGGAAAATTCGTCCTCTCTCTAGCAAATTGGCCTCTTGGCAATTCGTACCACTTTGTGAAATTTTAATACTGTTGCAGTTACTGGTTATTATTCACCTATCAAATTTGATTGTCTTTTCTAATTTATATGTGGAAAATACTGAATAAAACACTACTGCAACTTTGCAAAAAATAAATCACAGGAATTGAGAAAATATTGTACACACACAAAATAATGAACACCAATATTTTTGGACGAATGTCCCTGGAAACACCTTGAAGGGAAAATGAGTGTAGTAGACGAGGATTTTTATTTTTCTTCTTTAGCAAAATTTGTGATTGAAATTTTACAACTACTTATTGTAAATAGGCAAAGCTCTGGTAATTTATTTTTTCCAACTACCAACACATAAAAATACCTGGAAGGAACTCGCCCTCCCTCCTGTGAGACAACTGAACCCTCCTGAGATAATTTGACCTCCCTCTGCAAGTGCGTATTACCTCACACATGCAACCTTGGATGAAGGAAATTTGGCCTCACGACCTCTAGAAAATTTGACCTCCTTCAACAACTAAACTCGACCTGACCTCTCAGTCTCCCTTGGAAGAAATTGTGCTGAGAAACTGCCTCTTTCTCCCACACGTAGGAATTCAAACTCGACCTCCAGAAACCCTTGTGTAGGGGAATAATCTTGGCCTCCTACAGACAAATCAAACTGGTAATTTCTCTCCCTCTGGATCTCAAAAAATGGAAGAAACTGATGAAGAAATTATCTCTGGAAATCTTCTACTCAATCACTATTGATTCCTCATTGCTTGGTGTCCACCATGCCATTATTGCAACCTTGCTATCACTGCAATTATGTGTCTATGATGTGTTCTCCAAATGCCCATTGATTTCCTCTTTTAATCTCTCGTCGACGAATCAACGACCACGATCTAATCTCAATCGATGGCTAAGATCATCTTGATCCCGTCACATGTCTTTTTTAGAAGTCACTAGAGGAAAATCGATTTACCTCATTTAATCAAAATTAATTAATTCATTCCCTAAGTTAGACTTAGGAAAATTAATACACTGGCTAATTAATTCTAATTAAGGTAATTTTCCTTAGAAACTTTTTCTGGTTATTGAGGAAAATTAATCCATCGTGTTCCTTAGCCTCATGGTCACCATCTGGGACTAGAACACTTGTCTGAGCTACATAAACTAACACTCCCTCGTAGCGAGGAAGGTGTTCTACATAACACCCATCTTGTCTCTGAAGAAGATGAATCTCGCTTTCCCAAAGCCTTTGTCAGAATGTCTACTACTTGTTCATCTATAGGTATATACTGTAGCTTAACAATCATGCGTTGTACGCAATCCCTGATGAAGTGATACTTTATGTCTATATGCTTGGACTTGTCGTGAAACATTGGATTCTTAGATAGCCTGATACAACTCTGATTGTCACAGTGTATCACTGTTGTCTCTACTCTCTGACCATACAAGGTTACTAGGAGTTACGAAGTCATATGGCCTCGCATGTAGCCATGCTCACTGCTATGTACTTTGCCTCTGCATAACTCAGTGCCACAGACTTTTGCTTCCGACTGTACCAAGAAAAAACTCTTGATCCCATACTGAAGTGGTACCCCTGAGAGCTTTTCCGATCCACTGTATTACCTGCCCAGCCTGCGTAAGTATAGCCCAGAAACCTGATACCATCAGCTCAAACATACTTGATCCCATACTCGATAGTATCACGCAAATACCTCAACACATGTTTTTCCACTGTCCAATGCACTCTCTTTGATTCCACCATAAACTGATTGAGAGAGTTTACTGCATAGGATATATCTGGCCTAGTGTTAACCAAAAATATGAGAGAGCCAATCAATTGCCTGTATAAGGTGTTGAAAATGTAAATAGGTTCGGTCTTTATAATTATCATTGTACTTAAAATCAATATGTATTTCATGTAAAAGCAAAAAGAATAAAAATAATTTTATTATTATTATTATATTCATTGCTCAAAGCATGTTCTCCATGCTTGCAGGGTTATTTGAGTCAAAAGAAAATTTGTCATGAGTCAAACAAATGTACTTGAGTCAAAGTCCCATTTGGAATTTCTTGAAGAAAAAGATTTTTTTTTTTGTTCGAGTCAAAAGAGGCAAGACCAAGTCAGCCCTCCTAGACAATCAACCCCGACAAGTACCCAGTCGACCTCTTGGACGACTATAAATATAATGCAATTCGACCTCATTTGGACATCAATCAATCTCATAGATTTTTGTGCCAAGAAAGAGAAATAAGACCAGCGAAAATCAAGAGAAGAAAAGCGAAAGTCAAAAGAGAGAGAGGGAAGGTCAAAAGATAAGTTTTTGTGTTTTTAGCCGTAAACCCTGTCACACGCGAAATTTCAGGACTGTTGCAGGGCCGAAAATTTAGAGTTTGACTAGATTTGAAGAGCATTGACCAATGTTGATTTTGCTGGATTTGACTTGGTTGAGGAAGGCTTGAAGGAGGGCTGACTTTTTTGGTCTTGGATATCTCACTTTGATCTGATTCTATAAGAAGATAAGTTGTTTGGTTTTTTCCCCTTGTGGGGGTTTGCATTGACTTGGAGCCCATACTTTTGTATTCTTTGTCTCTTGTGATCTTCATACTTGATATGTTTTGGTAATTGTTTGATGAAGAGAACATATAAGAAATAATAAGTCAACAAATATTCACAAGCAATTATTAAGTAAGAGAAATCAACTCTAATTTGCTAGCCTATTGGTTTCTCAGCATGGTATCAGAGCTAAGGTGAGGAGAAGGTAGCTTGAAGAGCACTTTTGTTGGCTCATTTGAAGGTATCTCTACAAAATCATCCTAGACATTTACATAAGCTACTTTGGAGGACATCATTTGCTAAGGGCATAAGGAAGAAGAATCAAAGATGATCATTCACTCTTAAAGGAAACTATTGTAGCAACTATCTCTCTCTCTCTCTCTCTCTCTCTCTATCATTGAAGGCTCTTGTTCACTCATCATCCATCATTGAAGGAGTCAACATAGCAGCCTGAAGATATTATTGTACTATCCATCCTAGAAGACATCTCTATTGAAGCCATCCTTCAAGGACGCCTTTGAAGACTCTTGGAAGCATCATCTACATTCTTGGAAGTATCATCATCATTCAAGCACTCCAATCCTTTGACAAGTAAGTACTTTACTATACTCAATGTCTCAACCTTCAAATCAAATGGCATCTTTCTGTAAGGAAGGCAACAAACTTAATGGAGCATCAAACTTCAAAACTTGGAATAAGAGAATTGATTTGGTTCTCATAGAAAATGAAGTCATGGATCACGTCCTTGGGAAAGTTCTAGAACCAGACAAGGATAAGACTCAAGAAGTGGCCAAGTACAATAAGGGAGAAGTAAGGGCTCAAAGAATTCTCGTTCAGTCCATCAAGGATCACCTTATCCTTTTTGTTGCAAATTTGGCCACATCAAAAGAAATCTATGACATGTTGGTAAAATTATACTCTGTCAACACTACAGGTCAGAAAATACCCTTAAGGAATCAACTTTATAAAACAAGGTTATAAAAAGATCAAGATTTGGCCAAATACCTTGTGAAAATCTCAAAATTGAAAGATCAACTTCAAGGGCTTGGAGAAGATATATCTAATTCCGAATTAACTACTTGCATACTCAATGCTCGACCTCTAGATTGGAGTAGTTTTGTGACCAACACCTATTCAAGAAAAGATACGCCAACATTCAATGAACTATGGGCTTTATGTGTTCTAGAAGAAACAAGAATGAAAGCCAAGGATGACACTGAACCCAAGAATGTATAGTCTCATGCTTTTGCTACTAGATCAAAGAAGAAGTTTGGAAGATTCAGAAGATTTGAACCAGTGTGGAAAAAGTCCTGAAAAAATCGCGATTTATTCCTAAAATCACGATTTTTTGGGCAAAACGATTAAATCGTGAGACTTTTTGGCGATTTTTTCATAAACGAAAAAATTGCAATTTTATCGAATTACTCCTGATTTAACCGAGAGTCGATCCAAAAAGTTGGCCTCCCTTCTGAACGCGTGGATAAAATGCCGCAAAGGTTCATTTCGCTTCATTTTCGATGTGTATTTTGGCTTTTTGGCATTCAGCGCTGTGGAGAATCAAGATACAAGGGTTTCGGACGTTTCGTTTGCCATTGCGTTAAGAGGAGCCCGCAAGGTATGTTTCAGTCTTCATATTTCCAATTAACCCGAGATACCTGTAGGCTGTTAAATGTTTCTTAAATCTTTCAAGTTTCAGCGGATTGTATCATTGTAAATTTGTAATATCATATATGTAATATGTATAATAATAAATATATAATATATATGGCTATGCAGGCAGCGGAACATAGCCATTATCCAGATTCCATAAATGTATAATATATAATATATATGGCTATGCGGGCAGTGGAACATAGCCATTATCCATATATGGATTCTACATATATGTGGTTGACCACTGTAATGTTCCATGCTTAAGTGTTCGGTGGGTCTAAAAATTACAGTTGTGGCATATCAAGCCTTCCAAATCTCTTATCTGAAGAAAACCTAATAAGTTTTGCAGACCTTGTTTGGAATCATACAAAACTGAAGGTATATGTTATTATTAATATGTATTAGACTCAAAAGGGCAGTCTCAAGAGTCAAAACCAACACTCACTGCCAGTGACTCTACACAGTACACAGTCACACTGCACAGAGCCTAAAAATCTGTGTGCTGTAGCATATAATTTATTAATTTCATAATCATAAATGATAAAAGTTTTATCATAAAACAGTGACATGTCACATAATCATAAATGATAAAACAGTGACCTTATAATCACTGTATATTGACTGTATATGTGACTTCAAAAATATACAGTGACTTCAAAATAGCTACTATGTAGTATGTACTGTAAATTTGTAATTTAAATTTTAAATTTACTAATTTGTTTCTAAATTTTGAGTGCAATACAAATTATATTTCGCTGATTTGAAGGTTGAAGCATTTTAATTTGTTTCAATTTTTTTTGTGCCTAGGTTTAAATTCAAGTTCAACTTCAAAGTTTAAAACAAAATGCCAAGGATTTTGGACGCTATGTGGGAGTTTGGTGAACCTGATACTACACCCGAAACTGGGGGGTCAATAGAATGTATTTGACTTGCAAGTTGTGTGGCAAGCATATGTCAAGAGGCATCAACAGATTAAAATTCCATTTGGGGCAAATTCTGGGGCAAAATGTTGAACTTTGCACAAATACAACTCCAGAAATCATCCAACGGGCCATTCAATCATTGATGGATAAAGAGGATGGAAAGGACACTAGGGCAGCACTAAAAAACCAACTTATAGGGGGCTCAAGAGTGGGGGGAATTGAGAGTGGCAGTGCTTCTTCAGCAGCATCACCTTCCTCACCCATGGGTCCCAGCCCCTCATCTATCTCATCTTTTTTTGTTCCTAGAACAACAACTGGTTCACAACCTGGGATCAAATCAGCAATGAAAAAAAAGGAAAAGGCAGAAGCTGACAGGTTGGTCAGTAAGTGTCTTCTATGGAGTGATGTTCCTTTCAACATTGCCAAGACAAACCCATTCTACCAGCCTATGTTTGATGTTGTTGCTGTCGTTGGCTCGGGGTACAAAGCCCCCACCTTTGCAGAATTGAGAGGGCCTCTTCTTCAAGATGAAAAGACTGATTGCACTGCTAGATTGGCGGAGTTTAGGGCATCATGGGAACAAACTGGATGCACAGTCATGTCAAATGGTTGGACTGACCAGAAGGGTAGGACCCTTCTTAACTTCTTGGTTAGTTGTCCCAAGGGGACAATGTTTATGAAATTTGTTGATGCATCTGCACACATTAAAGATGCACGTACATTATGTGAGTTGTTGGACATCTTCATTCAGGAAGTGGGCCCAAGCAATGTTGTCAAAGTCATAACGGACAACACTGCAAATTATGTTGCAGCTGGCAAGATGCTTATGGAGAGGTATCCTAACATGTTTTGGACACCTTGTGTTGCTCATTGCATTGACTTGATGTTGGAGGATATAGGTAAGATTCCTACTGTGAGGGATATTGTTGAATCATCCAAGAGCATAACAAAATTTATATATAATCATGCATCTGTGCTTAGCTTGATGGGAAGATTCACCAACAACAAAGAGTTGGTGCGTCCTGCCATTACACGATTTGCTACTACTTTCATATCTCTTCAGTGTTTGTTGAATTCTATGTGGGATGTGAAGAGCATGTTTCTCTCAGCGGATTGGCGTTCTTTATCTATTAGCCGAAAACCAGAGGGAGAGGGCATATGCAAACTAGTTTCATATGCTCAGAGCTTTTGGGCAGGAGTAGAGGAGGTGTGTGCCATTTCAGAACCTTTGGTAAGGGTTCTTCGGTTGGTTGATGGAGACAAGCCCGCAATGGGCTAATTGTATGAGACCATGGATAGGGCCAAAGTGTTGAAAAATGTGCAACAAGAAATGTAAATTTAGAATGTCTAAAAATAGCAGTTTGGCCAGTGAGGTCATTGGCCACATTGGGTGAGCGGTGAAACTGCTAAAAATAGAAAGTTCTAAAAATAGCATTTTGGGTCCTTTTCTATTTATAGCAGTCCCTAGTCTATCTATAGGAAGTAAAATTAATTTTGGTCTTAACAGCAGTTGGAAATATTAATTAATTAATTCAGTGGAGTTAATTAGTTAAGGAAATTCGAATTTGAAGTCTTTGTGAGCATGCACATGAGTTGTCCCACTGATTGAGGAATTTATCCTTAATTTCCTCCACTGATTGAGGGAATAAGTATGAGTTCTATAATGAGAGAATCAGTTGACTTAGTTCTAACTAGTCAAGTCCAGTTAGATTATTTTAACAAGTTGTTAAAATAATAAAATATAGTTTGTTAATGCTTGCATGCATGTGACAACTATTATTTTAGATAACTGAGAATTCACTCATGGATAACTGTTGCATGTCAGTTCTGTCAGAGACCCATTTGAGATCAGATGTGGGATAGTGTACTATCAGATGCTTGGATATTTCTAGTAAATATTCCTTGCATGGAGAAGGATCTATTATAGGAGATTGGAGGACTTGTGGCCTATATATTGAGGCCTAGGTAGTCCATGATTTTCATCTTCTGATTGAAGATCATCAGAGTATAGAGAGAGCAGGATAGCTTGAGAGCTGATTCTTTTTGTATTGTGAAGAGGATTTCCACTTGATTGATAATACATGGTTGGGGTTTTATGCTGGTGCTTTCCCCTGGATATATCTTGTGTTATGTATGTTTGATTTCTCCATATCAGTTATATGTGTTCTTATTGATGTTGCTCATGTTCGATTAAGCTTCCGCTAAATTGTTTGTAGAAGTAGATCAAGTGTTTTGATTTAGTACATTATATTACCAGGTAATCTACAGGTGGGAAATTTCTACATGGCATCAGAGCTAGCTGATTTGTAGAAAAAGTTCTACATGGTATCAGAGTTAGTTGATTTGTAGAAAAATTCTACAGAATTTCTACACAAAGAAGCCATTCGTGCTTATTATGCAGATAAGGGAGACAAGGGGTTAGAGAAACAACAGGTCATATGGAGAGTGATTGATCAGCGATGGAACAATACCCTCCATCGCCCCATTCATGTTGCAGGTATCTACCTCAACCCTGCATTTTCTTACGCCTGTGGTTTCAGATTTGATGCTGAGGTGATGGATGGATTCTTCACTTGTGTTGAGAGGATGGTGTCATCTGAGCAAGAACGTGAAGGGATTTCTAAAGAAATGGAGGTCTATAGGATGGGAGGTGGCACATTTGGTTTTAAAATGGCTATTAAGAATAGGACGACCAAAATGCCAGGTAAGCTTCAGTTTGTTTCAAACTTTCAAGTTTAGAATTTCAATGTTTTTTTTTTTATTTTTCTCATTTTTCTTTTAACTTGTAGATGCTTGGTGGAAAAGCTATGGTGCCAGAGTACCCCATCTCCAAAAGCTTGCCATTCGAGTGCTCAGCCAAACATGCAGTTCCTCTGGGTGTGAGCGCAACTGGAGTGTATTTGACAAAATACACAGCAAAAAGCACAACAGGTAAAAAGATTTCAAATTAAATTTTTTGAATTCATTTGATTAATTTTAATATTTAAATTTTCTAAGTACTAATTTACAATCTATGACCTTAATACAGATTGCAGTCCCAACGCCTCAATGACATGGTCTACGTCTACTACAATCTTCGATTGTGGGTGAGACAGTGTCAAAAACCTACTGATGTGGTAGCCATCTCATTGGACAATATTGATACCACCTCTTCATGGAGAGTCGAGATTGAGAGTCCGATCATGGAGTCGATCCCGGATTGGTTAGGTGTGGATCTAGAGGATGTAGCAGTTGCAGGGGAGGGAGAGCCAAAGGTAGAGGAGGAGGAGCAACATCAGGGTCAGGAGGCACTAGCAGAGTTGGATGAGGATGATGAAGAGGAGGTGACACCATCTAGGATGGGCAGCAGCAGCGACAGCATAGGACAGAGGCCACCTCTTCCATCGGCTTCTAGAGGACGATTGAGTCCATTTGATTTTGTATCCCCAGGGGCAGGGCCTTCTTCCTCTAGAGGAAAAGGAAAAGCCATTCCCTATTCCCGTAAAAAGGGAAGAGGATCTTAGTGACTGATTACTTGATGACTTTTAGATGACTCATGATATACATTTATTATATTTTGTTAAAATTGGCAACCAGGGCAAAACTTCATGTGGGTCATCTTATTCATGGCTAATAATATTTTTATTAGATTCCTCTCGTCGAGAGGTGTAGGATTGATATAAAGATCATCAAATTCCGATAAGTATTCATGGAGATATGAATTTATTTTGATTATGGAATTATTATCAAGCCAACCTACAACTCATGTAGGCTCAGAAGCCCAACAGTCGCATCTATTCACCCACCAACGTTGTGTATAAATATAAGAGGACTTTTCCTCATTTGGACTCACTCATCTCATCACATCTCTCTCTCTCTACTACGCAGATATGAGTCTCTTCTCTACTGCGCTGAAATGGGTCTCTCTCTCACACATGTGAAGCCGGAAGCTGTTGAATTTGAAGCTGCAACTGCAGAAGTAAAGATTGACTTGCGTGGCCTTGAAGATCTCCTCTTTGGAACTGCGCTGTAGGTTCATCTGAACCTCCTCTGAAAGCCGCAACTTTTGGTGGTGGAATGAAGTCAATCCGATGAACGGTTTGCAAGATATCGACTGCCCTAGTTTGAAGCCGGAAACTGCTGAAACTGACGCTGCAACTGCAGAAGTAAAGATTGACTTGCGTGGCCTAGAAGATCTCCTCATCTGAACTGCGCTGTATGTTCATCTGAACCTCCTCTGGAAGCCGAAACTTTTGGTGGTGGAATGAAGTCAATTCGACGTTCGGTTTGTGAGATATCGTCTGCCCTAGTTTAATAATGAAGCCGCTAATGTTGATGCTACTGATCTAGGGTTTGCTACTGCTGATATGAATCAGATTTATTGTACTATTTCTCTCTGCTGAATTATTGAAGATAAAAGAAGATTTGATCAAAGGGTTTGCCCACACATTGTGGGGTTTGTCCCTGGCTAGCCGCCACATCTTGTGTCTCGTCTTGGCTTGTTTTCTGTCGATTGTTTAATGTTCTATCTGCACTTTACTTTATGTACATGTGATTGCTAATCGGTGGAATATAATAAGAAAAAGAAGTAAACTGTTATAAGCATAGAACATACCATAACTTAACATGGTATCAGAGCTGAGGTGAAGACAAAGCCCGAGCAAGAGCAAGAGCAGTCATCGAAGAGAATATTGGCAAGGCTATCCTAAAAGAACTATGGGGTCCTCAACACTCTTTCCTGCTGAAGACAAGCTCCGTGAGAAAGCTGACTATCACGGATGGAAGATGTCTATCGATCTAACCCTTGAGAATCAAGGAGTGTTGGATCATGTGAGAGGCAATATTGTTGAGCCTTCATCAAATGCATCTGCTGCTGCCTGGAACAAATGGAAAAATGGAGAAGTCAAAACAAAGAAGATCATCCGGGACTCTATCGACAAGCGCTTGGTGGCCTACATCTCTGATCTAGACACCTCCAAGGAAATCTACGACAGACTGGTGAGTTTATTTAAAGTTAATGATGCAAATCAAGTTTTGTTTCTTAGAAATAAGTTGAGGGAAATCAAGAAGGGTAAAGATGAAAGTATGCAAGCATACTTCTTAAGAATCACCGAGATCAAGAACGATCTCCTATCTATTGGGGAAACCATTACTGACAGAGAAATGGCACTCACAACTCTCGGAGGATTACCATCTGAATGGTATGTGTTCAGGACTACTCTTCTGAACAATAATTCCTAGTTGCGAGGAATTAATGGCTAGATGCATTCAAGAACAAACAAGGGTAGAAGAGCAGGAAATGCCCTTGCCTAAAGGTCCTCCTGCTGCTTTTTCTTCTCATGCTAAGAAAAGAAATAATTCTGGGTCTAAATCGAAAAGAAAGGCTGGATTTAAGGGTGGAAGAAAAGGACGATGTTTCATTTGCAATAAAGCAGGTCACTATGCAAGGGAATGCCCTGATAGAAAGGACTCTCACCGTGACGATGATCGAAATCCCTCTGATGGCAATCAAAGGAATGACAAATTCAACAGCAAAGGTAAGAGGAAAGCTGGAGATCGAGGAAGAGGACAACCATTCAAGAAGGCTAGAAAGTCCAGGATGTATTAAATGCACCTGACCTCAAAAGGAACCTGGTGTCCATCTTGGCAATGGAAGACAAAGGCTACAAGGTAACCTTCAGCAATGGCAAGGTATGTATATAATGTTAAAGATGCCTTTACTCTTGGGTTTAGTGTTGATTCATTATATCAGGTCGATGGAAGTCCGCTAGGTGTCATGTCTTGTGACACAACTCTTTAGTCCGAACTTTGGCATCGGAGGTTTGCCCACCTTCATTACAAAGCTCTACCCGATGAAAGACAGATGGTAACAGGGATGCCTGAATCCCAAGTAGAGAAAGAAGGTGTATGTCCGAGATGTGCCGAAGGAAAGCTCAAAAGGGGACCATTCCCTTCAAGTCAAAGCAAGACCTCCGATATATTACAACTAGTTCACTCAGACATATCAGGTATGATGCCTGTGAACTCCTTGGGAGGATACTCATATTATCTCACTTTTACAGATGACCATTCTCGAAAGACCTGGATATACTTCTTGAAAAAGAAGGATGAAGTGTTCCCTTGGTTCCGACACTTCAAAGCCCTAACCGAGAATCAAACCGAAAAGAAGATCAAGATCTTTAGAACTGACAATGGGACTGAATATGAATCTAATGAGTTCCATGATTTTTGTAAAGAGGCTGGCATCAAGAGGGAGACTACTACACCATATACTCCTGAACAGAATGGTGTGGTGGGAAGGAAGAACCACATGATGATGGAAGCTGTCCGGGCCATGCTCACATGATTAAAGACTTCCAAAGTTTCTATGGGCTGAAACTACAATCACCGCCGTATATGTACAAAATCGATGCCCTCATCAAGCATTGGGTTCCTAAACTCCTGAAGAAATGTTCACCACCGGTCAAAGGGAAGTCGTGATTAGTCATGATGTCACCTTTGACAAAGATATGGCTCTCAGCAAGGTGGACAATCCGCTGACTTTGAGTAGCTCTCAAGAAGCCGACACCAGGGAACCGAAAGAAAAGGATGATGAATCAATGCCTAATGTAGAAGAACCCATGGATCCGATTGATCCTCATCCACATGAGACTTCCTCTTCTAGAAAGAGGCCTTCATGGCTTAGGGGGATACTTGATGATGCTAAAGGACATGCTGCACGCTAAGGAACCTTCCATCAAAGTAAGAAACTTAACAGGTATCAGGGATACCTGACCATCATGAGCACGATCATACAAAATGAACCTTCATCATTCTCAGATGTCATCAAGCATTAACTATGGAAGGATGCTATGACCATACGATTTGAGTCTATTATGGAGAATGATGTCTGGGAAGTAGTTCCCAGACCCTGGACAAGACAATTGTTACTTCAAAATGGCTTTACAAGATAAAGCATGCAGCAATTGGAAGTATGGAAAAGTATAAGGTTCATTTTGTTGCTTGTGGTTTATCCCAGAAGGGAGGTATAGACTATGATATTTGCACCTGTTGCCAGATATACGACCATCCGTTTGATCATAGCCCTTGTGGCTTCACAAGGATGGAACCTACATCAGATGGATGTTAAGACCGCGTTCTTGCATGGTTCTATCAAAGAAGAGGTCTATGTGGAGCAACCTGAAGGATTTGAGATTTATGATTGAAAATCTCATGTATGCAGGTTGAAGAAGGCTCTCTATGGGCTGAAGCAAGCACCCCGAGCATGGTATGAGAGGATCGATAGCTACTTGATGAAGCTGGGATTCACTAGGAGTGAAGCTGATCCTAACTTTTACTTTAAGGTTGAAGATGACAAGCCTCTCATACTGGTGTTGTATGTGGATGACCTCTTTCTAACAGGTGCAAACCCTCTCATTCACAAATGTAAGAGGGACATGGCTTCTGAATTTTAAATGAAGGACCAAGGACTTGAAGTGTGGCAGAAGCCAAGGGAAATTTTCCTATCTCAAGGAAAATATGTGGTAAATATATTGGAAAGATTCGGTATGATGGACTGCAAGCCTGTGACTACCTCGAGGATCTTAACTTTTAGAAGTTATATGGTAGTGATGTCGGACCAGACTTGGGAAATGCCTCTGAGTTTCAAAAACTCATTCACATTGATGTTCTTGGTGAACCTCCGTCCGAACATATGTTTTGCAGTTAACATTGTGAGCTCATATTTGGTTGAGCCTCACTGGATTGATGCCAGGAATCTTCTGAGATGTCTTCAAGACACAATCTCTCATGGATTAAGATACACTGCCGGAGATGTGAGACTACTTGGATATACTGATGTTGATTGGGCAGGCAGTGTGGTGGACCATAAGAGCACTTCTGGGTACTGTTTCACCTTGGGATCTGCTTCGATATCCTGGATGAGCAGGAAGCAGAAGTCGGTGGCTTTGAGCACCGCCGAAGCAGGATATATTGTTGCTAGCAAAACCTCGGTTGAGGCAGTTTGGTTGCAAAAGCTCTTCAGTGAGCTGTTTGGATTTACATTGGATACCACTGTGATTCTCTATAACAACCAGAGGTGGGATTCGATTATTGAGGAATCTCGTATTCATCAATTGCTCCAGCAGATAGACATCATCTGGGATATGAAGCTCCATCACATTAAGATGATGTACAGGTTGATACACCTTGTCAAAGCCCCGAGGAAAGATCTAATCTGTGATTTTCCCAAACGACTTGGAGTCGGCAAGAAACCCTTGTACAAGGGCCCTGCATGTTGCATACATTGAGCTCTGGGAGCTCTGAGGGATTGCGGTTCCTACTGGAGCAACATATGACCATAGGGTGACTCACCCTCCCCTGGTGGTGCACACTGGAACAAGATGATTCGCTCTCTTGTGGGACAAGATGATTCGCTCTCTTGTGGAACAAGATGATTCGCTCTCCTGAGTAGCAAGATGATTAGTTCTCCTGTGAGGCCTGGATTGATGTGTTCTCCATGGCAATTGTAGCAGGATTGATGTGTTCTCCTGTGAGGCCTGGATTGATGTGTTCTCCATGGCAATTGTAGCAGGATTGATGTGTTCTCCTGTGAGGCCTGGATTGATGTGTTCTCCATGGCAATTGTAGCAGGATTGATGTGTTCTCCTGTGAGGACAGGATTGATTAGTTCTCCTGTCGAGGCATCCTACCCATGCAGTCTGGGACTCATGGGAAGTACCTCTCATCTAATCAATGAGCAGGGAAATGAAGTTAGGGACCATAGTAGTACCGATGGACGCATCGTTGTAACTACCGTACTCCCTACGCTAGGATGACCTCCATTGATCTGGGATCAATGATACTGGTCTGGGACCAGTGGTAGGAGTTGTACCATACTATGACGCTGACTTCGGGTCGGTTGAGACTGGTCTGGGATCAGTGGTACATACTCTGAGACTGACTTTGAGTCAGTGGAGGATGATATTGGTCTGGGACCATTGGAGTTGTACTCACTATGACGCTAACTTTGGGTTGGTTGAGACTGGTCTGGGACCAGTGGTACATACTCTGAGATTGACTTTGAGTCAGTATGATACATCCTCGATCATTTCTTCTTCTTCATAATTCAGACAAAAGCAGAGTAGAACAGAACAATGCAAGAGCAGAGCAGAACAGAACAAAATAGTACAGATCAGTGCAGGGCAGAACAAGACAAAGCAGAACAGGAAAAATAGAGCAGAGCAGGGCAAGGGTCAGGCTGTACAAGGCAGTGCATTTGATGGATGAATAGTAACGACTGATAGACAGATTGCAGATGAAGTTCTCCATGGTTGAGAGGGAGTGTTAAAATTGGCAACCAGGGCAAAACTTCATGTGGGTCATCTTATTCATGGCTAATAATATTTTTATTAGATTGCTCTCGTCGAGAGGTGTAGGATTGATATAAAGATCATCCAATTCCGATAAGTATTCATGGAGATATGAATTTATTTTGATTATGGAATTATTATCAAGCCGACCTACAACTCATGTAGGCTCAGAAGCCCAACAGTCGCATCTATTCACCCACCAACGTTGTGTATAAATATATGAGGACTTTTCCTCATTTGGACTCACTCATCTCATCACATCTCTCTCTCTGTACTGCGCAAATATGAGTCTCTTCTCTACTGCGCTGAAATGGGTCTCTCTCTCTCACACATGTGAAGCCGGAAGCTGTTGAATTTGAAGCTGCAACTGCAGAAGTAAAGATTGACTTGCGTGGCCTTGAAGATCTCCTCTTTGGAACTGCGTTGTA
Source organism: Pinus tabuliformis (assembly GCA_031772625.1). Classification (NCBI taxonomy): domain Eukaryota; kingdom Viridiplantae; phylum Streptophyta; class Pinopsida; order Pinales; family Pinaceae; genus Pinus; species Pinus tabuliformis. The sequence continues at coordinate 415,967,045 of CM062812.1, read as the reverse complement.
GGTTCATCTGAACCTCCTCTGAAAGCCGCAACTTTTGGTGGTGGAATGAAGTCAATCCGATGAACGGTTTGCAAGATATCGACTGCCCTAGTTTGAAGCCGGAAACTGCTGAAACTGACGCTGCAACTGCAGAAGTAAAGATTGACTTGCGTGGCCTAGAAGATCTCCTCATCTGAACTGCGCTGTATGTTCATCTGAACCTCCTCTAGAAGCCGAAACTTTTGGTGGTGGAATGAAGTCAATCCGATAGTCGGTTTGTGAGATATCGTCTGCCCTAGTTTAATAATGAAGCCGCTAATGCTGATGCTACTGATTTAGGGTTTGCTACTGCTGATATGAATCAGATTTATTGTACTATTTCTCTTTGCTGAATTATTGAAGATAAAAGAAGATTTGATCAAAGGGTTTCCCCACACATTGTAGGGTTTGTCCCTGGCTAGCCGCCACATCTTGTGTCTCTTGTCTTGGCTTGTTTTCTGTCGATCGTTTAATGTTCTATCTGCACTTTACTTTATGTACATGTGATTGCTAATCGGTGGAATATAATAAGAAAAAGAAGTAAACTGTTATAAGCATAGAACATACCATAACTTAACATATTTTTTGTTGATATTTTGACTCTTGAGAGTTGAGACTCAGACAACACTCAATATTCAGGAGTTGATTCACTATTTTGATATGTGATGTAGCACTAGACTTCATATACATATTATATATTAGCTTTCTTTACATGTTTATGTGGAAATGCATTTATTTGATGTTGTGGATACTCTAGATGTTAAAAAAAATGAAAAAAATGAATAATTTTGTGTTTTTTTTTTAATTTTGCCGACTTTTTGCTGACCTTTTCAAAAAACTCCTGACTTTGCCGAGTTTTTCAACTTTTGGACCCTTTCCGAATTAATCCCGACTTCGACTTTTTCCACATTGATTTGAACCTCGTCGAAAATACAACAACAACAATAACAATCAGCCATGTGGAGACCGAGACATGTCCAAAGTGAAATGCTTTAGTTGCAATAAATATGTACACTATAAAAAGAATTGTCCCAAGGATCCTAAGAACAAGAAGAACAACAAGAGGAAAGAGAGAAGTGGAGCACACATTGTAGAAGATGAAGAATCCTAGAAGAAATGAAAGGCTGAAGACAATAAAGATCTCTTACTATTGATGAAGTTAACAAATACCAAGTTTGCAAGTAATTTGTTTTTATTAGAAGATGACAATTAGAGTTACAGTTACATTCGAAGGTCGAATGCTTTTCTTGAAATTCGCTAAGGAAGCATACAGTTTGGGTTATCATATAGAAGATTTTTGGATTCACAATTATAGAATCTTTCTAGTGTTGGAAAGTGTAACTAGGCTCGGTCTTCATAATGACGTGTAATTGTGATTTTTTGTAATTGATGAAAAGAAAAGAGAATTATTGTAATGCCTATTTCATAGGTTTCATGAGCAAGGAGTTTTATTTTAGTGATGGCTCCCATTGTGAGCCTTTAGAATTTGCCATCTAGTCATAAAAATCATTTTGAGTCTATGTCATGTATGAAGGACCCTTCTTGGGCATGTTACATTTTGTATGAGTCATTAGATAAGTATGAAAGCCCTCCAAGACAATCACAAGGCATCTCCCTTCAAGTCGGCTTCAAGAAAGATAATAATACCTCTCCAAATGACACATTGGCCCAACTTGTTATCATGTCGGCTTATTGTGATGGCAAACGACTATAAATAGGGCCACTCGGCCTCATTTTAGAGCAAGCAATTTCAGTGAAGTTTTGAAGTCAGCAAGTGATGTGAAGATCAACAAAAGGGTCAAGAAGGACAGTCCTAGAGCCAGTGAAGTGAAGCAAAGGGAGAGTGAGGTTTGTGGCATTATTTAGATCTGTTTTGGGGGTCTGTTTTGAGACACACGTGTGAAGAAAGAAGAGGACTTTTGCTGTAGAAAGAATCGAGGGTAATCATAGTCCTCTTAGGCAGCCGAGTTCGAAGCAGTTCAAGTCATAAGGGAGGCCGAGTCAAGCTAGAAGGAGAATCCATACCAAGCGAGGGAAATTAAGGCATAAGAAGAGGTCTTATGTACAAGTTAGGGTTTCTAAATTAGGATTGCAGACCTAATTCAAGGAGGCCGAAGGTTTGAAGCAGAAGGAGGTCGAAGTGGAAGAGGAGCCGAGACAAAGGAAGGAGCAGAAGGGTGACTATCATCAAGGGAACTTGTGTCTTGGTCTTGGAGTGGAAAATAGGTCAAGGGTCTTGGTCTTGGTATTCATCAATTGGAATCTCTATAAGAAGAATTTGTGTGGGTTTTCCTCTCAAGTGGGAGAGGTTTTGTTCCTGGCTGATAGCCTATATTCTGTGTCTCTTGTCTCTTTATGGTTAATGCATTGGTAGTTGTTTGATGAAGAACACTAATAACCTAAGTAAAAGAAGATCCTAATCTAAAGAAGTAAAAATAACTCGCAAGCAATTACTAATAGAAGAGAAATCACCTGATTTCTATGCCCTAGATTTCTCAACATGTAGAAGCAAATAACATTAGAAGGAATACAGTCTACCTAGAATTCTAGAAGGAACATTTAGTTCACATCATCCAACTAGCCTAAAATAGAAGAGTTTGAAAGTTGTCTACACATCGTTCCATAGTCACAAGCATTCTATAGTTACTAAAGCAATTAGTTTCATCATGAAGATTTTGAAGCAGTTATGGATCACAAGATTTACAATAGAAACAAAACAATAACAGAGTCAAGGTAATTATGCAACATAATGGAAGTTTCTACAACGTGATATTTTGTTTCGAACATACGAATGGAAGAATCAAGTTAACATGTCTGAAAATTCCTATATCTAACAATCTCAGGAATCCTACTACAACCAATTGAATCTACTTCACCTAGATCGTAAATTACATTACAAAATTATTTCAGATTTCTTCTTGAAACATTGAAGTAAATTACTGAAGCAGCCTACACCAAATTAAATATGATTCTAAAACATAGAAAATGAGCAAGGAATACAAATACATAGGACACCGTTATTTTTGGACAAATGTCCCCAGAAAAACCCAACTTGGGAAAACTGGTGCAGCAGTGAGGGTTTTATTTTATTATGCAGCAGTAAAATCTGAGTATATCTATGGATTGCCAACTGGCAATCCAAACAACAAGAAAATCTAGCAGAGATATTCCCTAAGCAACCCCGACACTCGTGTTGCCTGCACTTGCATTCCTGTACTCGCGTTCATGCACTCACGCGTAACTGCACTCGCGAGTTCTTGCACTCGCACGTTCATGCACTCGTGAGTTCATGCACTCACGAGTTCCTGCACTCGTGAGTTCCTGCACTGGGAATAACTTAGCCTCTTGCTCAATGTGGCACGAAGCGGGAGCCAAGCGGAAGCGCGGAGCGCGGAAGCGTCATTTTCCAAAAATCTAGGAAGCGAAGCGTCCGCGGAAGCGTCTGCTATATATATATTTTTTTTTATATTTTTTTGCATTTATACTCAAAACAAACATCCCAAATACCAAATTAATTGTAGAAGACATGAAAACATGCATATTTTTGCATAAATCAAGATAGATATGGCATCCATGATTCCATTGTAGTTACTAGTATGTACAACAATCATCTATATTCTAGCTATTACAAACATACATCAAATTTTTAAGCATATTATAAAACATAAAACATTTAAGCATATTATAAAACATAAACCATAGAGCATATTATGATTTATCTAGCAAGTGAGCAACTGTCAACATTTGTCATGTCCAAAATTTATTTATTTTTTAGCAAGTAGTTTTAATTTTAGATTTTTTTTTTGACATGTTATAGAGCTAATTTTGCTCTAAATCTAATAAAGATTTGTTGGAATTATAAATTTTAGTTCTATAATTTGCAAATTTCAAATGTGTAGAAGTTATTTAGAAGGTTAAATTTATTTATGAATTTAAAAACACAAAAAAAAAAATTAAACTTAAAACATTTACAAAAATTATTTAACTAGAATTCTAAAGTTTCAGAAATAGAAATTTTTCAAAATATTGAATCTATTTAAATATTAATAGGTCATATTGTATTTATAATTCAATAGAATGGGGTGTCTAAAAGTGGAGAAAAAACCTTCTTGAGTTTTTTAATAAATCCTATTGTATTTATAATTCAATAGAATAAGGCATCCAAGAATTGAGAAAAAACCTTCTTGAATTTCTCAAAACTTTATTAAGTTTCTTAATAGATTCTATTATATTTATAATTCAATAAAATGAGGTGTCCAATAGTTGAGAAAAAACCTTGTTGAGTTTCTCAAACCTTTATTATGTTTCTCAATAATTTATAAACTTATTATGTTTCTCAATAATTTATACACTGATGATCATGGATCGATCAAAATACAAGAATAAAAAAAATTAAAATTAAAAAGATAAAGAAAAAAGTAAAGAAAAACGCCTAACTTCTAAAATAGTAGTAAAAATAATTTTGACGATACACTTCATGTTAATACGATGTTTGCAGTACATTTAACCGCGCCCACCCTATTTAACCTCGACAAATCGCAGTCCCCAAATTAGATTCATAAAATATTTGCGATGCTTTTTTCACAGGCTTTTAGGTTTATGAACGTTACAGCTCAAATTTGAGAGAAAGCCATGAAAGTTTTGACCAGATATTTGCCCTTATCGTCGTTGAAATCTGTGAGCTTTGGTCTCGGATCTGGTAGAGACAGACAGGGAGTTACAAATATCAAGCAACCATGAAGGCATGATGTCTTTAAAAAATAACAAAAAGGTCGATCCTGAAAAGATATATAACCAGTAATAAAATAGATTTCAGGTGAACAAAACAAGTTTGCTTCATTTCATTTCGATTCCATTCCAGACAAATAAAATGTGTACATTTACAGGAATTTTGAGCCTCGGGTTGCGTGCGCTTCCGGATGCCCGAAGCGCCCTCCGAAGCGCGGATCCGGGGCAACGCAACCCAATTTCCAGGAATCGTTTCAAAATTTAGGAATCGCGCTTCAGAAAAACCGGAATCGCGCTTCGCCTGGAGGTTCCGGAACGCTTCCGTACGGGACGCGATTCCGGCTTAGGATCCGGGGGGGGGGGGGCGATTCCTGCAACTATGCTCTTGCTACTCCCTCTTCGGATCTGGAAATCTTCCTCCGAATCACTGTCCCTGCACTCACATGTTCCTGCACTCATGCGTTCTTGCACTTGCGAGTTCCTGCACTCGCGCGTTCCTGCACTCGCGCGTTCCTGCACTCACACGTTCCCTCACTCTCAAGTTCTTGCACTGGGAATAACTCAGGCTCTTGCTACTGCCTCTCCAAATCTGGAAATCTTCCTTCAGATCACTGTCCCTGCCCCTCTACTGCAAAAGATCTCTTCAATCAAAATTTCCTCCTGAGAACTCACTTCAGAAATTCGATCTCTTGATCTCTCGGTGTATTTTCCAAATGACCCTCAAGCCCCTTCTTATAGCTCTCTATTGGACAACCAACAGCCTAGATTATCTCCTGATCAAAGGCTCAGATCATTTTGACTTGATCTCTGTCTTTATCAACAAGGTTCACCCACAATTAGATTAATACCCATTAATATTTTAATTTTCCTAAGTTTAGACTTAGGAACTCCATTAAAATTATTAATTATTTTAATGTAATCGACTCTGGGTGGAATTTCCCAAAACGGTTTATGGGTTCTTTGGAATGCATGTGCCCAAGCCTCCCCACAAAATTTGAGGCTTAGAGCACATCCGATGCTACCCCAAATCAACACTCCCTCTTAGCGAGGAATGTGCTCTAGCAATATACTGCTACTGCATATTGCTCTGACTCTGAAGCATCGTCCTCTGCGCTGCTGATGTCTGACATGTTGTCCACCAACTATTGCGCTGTTGCTGCTACTGTACTACTACCTTTGACACTACCATTTCCAATGCTACATCTGTACTACAACTCCCTCTCAAACGTTGCATCTGCTATGCTGCTAGCACTGCCACTGCTAACACTGCATCCGTACTGCAACTTAGTTGCTGAGAGAAGTAACTGAAAACACCCAAAACTGGATAAGTATCCCATGGATACACCTCGGTGCTGAAAGCTTGACTGTTGCTAGGCCCATGCTGTTTTCTGAAGCCATTGCACTGCTGAAGCTCTGCACTGTGCCTCCATACACTACTGCCTCTTTGCTGCTCAAGTTCTAGCGCTGCTAACTACTGCATTTGTCGCTCCAACACTCCATGGCACCAACTGAAAACTCCTCCATCTCGCTACTACTGATCATGGGCTCCCGTAGCAAGGTGATGATCCAAGAGGTGGGCTCCTCAAGGATCCTGCCCATCTGTAGCTCTATCGAACTACAGTTCTATATCAGCCCACCTCCCTCTTGGAGGTATCTTGGCTATCATGGCGAACTCCTCCTTCCATTCAATCTTTGTGGCTGCAACCTTAGGATCGTGCTTCTCATCCTTGTCCTTTTTCTTCAAGGGACACTGGGATGCATAGTGGCCCATCTCGCCACATCTGAAACACTTCACCTTGGAGATGTCCTTCTTTCGTCTCTGTTGCCCCTGCTGCCCCTTCGATGCAAGGGTTGCGTTACCTCCTCCTCTACTTTGGGTTTCGACCCATTGTTCCTGTTGCTTTCGTCAAGTTTGACCTTGACCAGGTCTCTCCTCAGCTCTTCTTGTTTTAGAGCTGCCCACATCTCATTCCAATTAGGCAATTCTACTTTGCCTAGGATACTTTGGATAAAGACTTGCCACTCATTTGAGACAAAATTTAGGGCCAATCTCACTAACTCCGAATCTTGAGGTGTATGCCCTGTAGCTAATAACTCATCATGGGTCTCCTTCAACTTCGTGAGGAATGGATCCACATGTTCTCCCTTCTACATCTGCGTAGATCTCAACTTTTGTTCCAAGTACATCTTCTGTGGCCAAGGCATCCCACATCTCCTTAGCAGTCCCTCTGCTAGCAACGTGACACACCACATGATCCTTGACTCCATCCAGGATCATCCTCTTGGCCTTTGCCATCTCAGCTTTGTACTTTGTTGTCGCGCAGATTGGCACGACAACGCTCAGACCGAGGGCTATCACTCTGATCCCCGATCCCTCCGTTTAAGCCTGTCTCCCGCGGCTAAGGGGGGTAGTCCCTGTGAGATGATGAGACCAACTGTCAACCAGTTGGTTGGGAGACACGAGATACGATATAAAAAGCACTCGATGGATTTGATTAATTGAGCAGACCAGTGCCTTAAGAGATTATTATTGCAATGATTACTCGTTAAATAATAAGAAAGATGAATCGTGAACAACAATCATTTGTCATCAAAAGGTATCAGCGAAATCACATGACCAAAACGATATTCGGCAACTGAAAAGTTTGAAGAGATAAATGCCTTAAAACACCCCGAGAATCGCAAATCATTAACCAGAAATCGTATTCGTATCTCGACTTGAAAATTTTAGATCTCAGCATGAAAGATGATAATTCCCGAAAATCGCTGGATCTAACAAAGAAAATTTCCACAATATTTTTTATGCTTTTCAAATTTTTATTTTTTTATTTATTTTTTTAATGATTTTTTAATTAAAATATTAAAACTAAAAAATCTAAACTAAGCAAAATTTCAAAACTATATTAAAATCTAAATAAAATAAAACCTAACTTAAACTAAAAGAAAGAATTAAAATCTAATTACAATCTAGGCTAACCTTTTTATTTATTTTTTTTTTTTTTTTTTTTTATATTTTAAAGCAAAATAAAATGAAACTATTTAAAATAATCTAAATCTAGAACTCTAAATTTTTTATTTTCTATTTTTAAAATTAAAAGATCCTAAACCTTTAAAATAACCTATATCTAAAATTAAAACTTAACAAAAAAAATACCTAAATAAAAAATAAAAAAAATCTAAACTAAACTAAGGTATAAACCAAAATCTACAAAATGTAAAATTAGTAATCTTACTCTTGATATATACAACAACAAAAAAAACTAACGTAAATGTTTTCCTTTATTTATTTATTTTTTTTGTTTGATTGAAATCTAACTAAACGAAACTATTAGAAAAAAAGAATTAAAATTAAAAGAACGCAGATATATACATGACCACAAATAAAATCGATTTACCTGAACGTGTTTTTTTTTACGCATGCCCACAGAACCTCGGCCAGCACAAGAGGAATAGGAATAAGCGAATTTTACCTGGTTTTTTAAATCGGTTTAGGCACATTGACAGGTTTACCAGATCGATTTGAGCTCAGAGAATACTCCCTCAAGCCGTCAAGGAGTTACGTTGTACGCCCCTTCAGCTTACCCTATGATTTTCATAGCCTGCTCTGACTGAAAACGTGACTCTGGTGTTTGATTTTGCTCTGCGCAGATGTGTAAAACAAACCCATGGAAGACAGCTTACAACAAAACGCATCCAAAACTGGTCACGAATATTGCGTGGGAACCCTAGCCGTCAATCAGAAAACGATAAACAAGCGCTGACCAAAACAACACATCACCATTCCAGCAATGTCACCTGGCATGCGATATTTCTCAACTGAATCGGAAGCAATTCACGTTATCACCTGTGTAACTTCACCAGAAATTCGATGGCCAGAAGGGGACGGATTTCGTTTTAGATTGGACCTGCTACCTGACGCTATGCATATACAAACCAACCCCGTATAGATTTCGTTTTGCAGCTCTTTTCTCTCGACGACTATCAGCTACATGGAGCAACGACGTGGAGGGACTCACGCAAATTTTGCAGGCAGCCTAACATTTTTTTTACGTGGGTAACAGAACAGCAAAACCCTTGCATCCAAATATGTTCCCTTCAATACGTGATTTCTGGGCCTTAATGCTTCTACGGCCAGCCAAACAAATAGTCAATAAATCAACGCAGCACCCAAAGGACCGAGAAAACTCCAGATCTTGTCTCAAGTCTGTAACCTGCAAGAAGAAAACAAAACCCGACAGATATACACAAAATTTTAAAGTAAAACCCTTCAAAACTAACCTAAAATCAAAAAAAAATTTTGCAGTAAACCCTAAAACAGCTAATAAATTTACAGATTTGGCCCCTTAACAGCCAGATTTCAGCAATAGGCACAGGAAAATTTTAAAGAAAAGAAATTTCAGATTGTCACTGTGAAAAAACTTCAGAAATTCTCTCATGCAGATCAGAAAAATAAAATCGAATGATAGACCCAGGATCAAATCCACTGGGCTCAGCAGAAAACGCTTGCGGGAGTTGGCTGGTTCAGCCGAGAACTTCCCCGAACGCCCACAAAATTCCTTCAGAAAATGTTATTCTGCACAGCTCAAAACAATCGTCAGTAAAGAGGGCAAAAATGCTGCTAGATCTCAAACAGTAATGGAGATACCTGCCATTACTCCAGAAACCCTAGCAGCACCCAAACCCTAGCAAGTGAGCAAGATACCTGTACCCACAATACTCTACAAAAGCTATTATTAACAGCTGAAAATAACATATGCAGAAAATTAAAACAATCTCACAGCATTTCAAGAGAGTAACACCAGCAAGATATGGACCCCAAAGTCTTCTTTATTAATCAGAAACAGATTTACAAGAGAGCTTCTTCAGTCTTAGACTCACAGATCGAAAAAAATTTCAAATGACTCCCTAAGACCCTATATAAAGGAAATGATCCTAACGGCTAGTTCGAGTGATCCATGTAGAAATGATCTCGACCGTTGATGAGGATCAAGACATCTCTTGATCTCATCCGTCGATTTATTAACTTAAAATATTATTATTTTATTAGTTAGGGTTTTTGCTTCATTTTTTAATTTTTTATTATTTTATTATTTTTATTCATTTTTTAATTTTTTAATTCATTTTAAAATGGATCACTGAACTAAGCCTTTCGGAAACATCACCTAGGACCTATGACTTAGGACTCATGAGGGGATTAAAAACATTTCTCGACCCTCAGGACACATTACATCATGACTTTTACAAAATTACATCTTAAGGGACAAACCCATTTAATACAGACCCTCACAAAACACCCAGTTCTGCGACACAACTATAATCTAGCAGATTTAACACACTAGGATTTTCCTAAAAGTTCTAATGACAAAATCCATCCCGGCTTTGGGGTCAGGTTTGAAGGAAAACTCTGCCGATCCGTGGATCGGTGAGACAAAAAACCTTCCGGGACGTAGATTACCACTAGAAAGTTAGGTCCACCTAGGCAATTTACATACATGACTCATGTCTGCTAAGATTATTTACAATTCATATATGCAGACTGGGTTTACAATCAAAATGATTAAGCTGCTGATGGTGGCAGGATGGCATGGATATGCTGATCAGGTGCTGCCCCTTTTTGCCAAGAAAAAGGGGGGTGTACTGCATGGGTAGTTGACCAGTAGTGGTCAACATCTGGCTCTACTTGGGGACACGTTGCTGCTTGCAGGAATGTGAGAATCCAGAATCTGCATCAATACAACACAAAAATAAGTAGCGTCCATCCAAAAATCAGCATATACATTAAGCACAGGAAAGAAAAAAGCTCTTCATTTATTAACTATCTAAAGCAGAAATGAAAATGCGGAAAAACAAGGAGTAGGGTTAGAAATACGATACAAAAGGATGCCCTACGGCATCAGATGTTTTCAATATAGTGCATACTGAGCATTTGCCTGCTTTCAGGCAAATCTGTGGGCTGCTTGTCGGATGTGCCATGTCCAATTTTGCATATGGTAGGACTTTTTCCTATCCGAAAATCAAGCTGCTCACGGCCGTCTGATGTATCAAATCTTCGTCTTATCTTCTTTCTCTTGCGCTTCTTCTTTCTGGCTGGTTGAATTACTGATGACCTGGTACTTTCTGTTTCAAAGCTATCAGATGAAGTATGTAAGATATGCGTGCTATGTCTTTCTTCATCTTGCATCTGATCTTTATCATTCTTAAGTCTGTCCGGATCGCCTTCAATCAACCATCTTTCAATCGAATCAACAGCCTCCCAATAATAAGATGAATCTTGTTGCAACAAATGAGAAGGCTCCTGATCTGTTGATGTTCCCTGGTTTCTCTCATTTTCCAATTGCTGAAACCCTTGAACCTGCATTCTAATGGCATCCATCTGTCTAGAGTGTTTAACTTTTATATCATTGATTTGTCTGGCATGGTATTCTTGCATGTCTTTTATTACTTTAACATTTCCTTCCTTTATGTTCATCAAGCAGTGCTGTATGGAATTTATTTCTTCTCTGTGATTTGCTTGCATGTCAGCCAACTGATTGTTATGATTGAATGTCATGATAGTCATTTCCTCATCCATAGTGAATAACTTATTTTGCATAGAGTCAATTTCCCTATCATAATCAGCTTTCATGGTCACCATATTTTCCTCTAAGACTGACATCTTGCTATGCATGTTTCCAATTTCTGTTTCATATTTAGTTTTTATGGCCTCAATTTCTTTAGCATGGTGACTTTGCGTGACCTCAATCTCCCTAATACGTTTTTCCAGATGAGTGCATAAAGTTTTCACATCATTGACATAATTAGTTTGATTGTTTTCCATATTTCTCACCAGCATCATTAGATCTAATAAAATTTTCTTTTGCTCTTCCCTTTCATTGTCATTTGCCCCTGATTTTTCATTATCATGAACTTGATCTGCAGTATTTTCGGTTGATGACACATTCTGACTTTGAAATCTTTCTTCAACAGCGGAATTACTTTCTTTCTGTTCAACAATTTTAGAGGTAGAAGGCAAGCTATTCGGATAACAATATCTATCTTCAAAAGCATTGATAATATCAACCAAAGAAGTGAAAGAATCCTTAGGAAAACTGTTAAACCAATTCAAAGCATCATCTTCTAAAGAAAGGACAAATAGACACATTTTGATATCGTCATGATTAAACTGAGGGGATTTGCAATATATGATCATGATGCGAATAAACAAGTCAATATGCCTTTTAGCAGCGATTGGATCACCATCTGAAAAAATAGGTAATTCAGGAAGGGCCTCCTCCGGAAAATCATGGAGACGATGAATAAAACGACATGGTTTACATGAATAATCCATGATGAACAATAAGGGATGATAGAACTAGATCTTTGCTCAAGAAAATCAAAAGATGAAAGAAGTGGAGTCGCCACTTGAACAATAAATCTGATTCTAAGATCCGAGAAGCAATCAACAAACAGATATGCGGTAGGCTTCTTGTCTGGGAAAAATAAGAAAATGGAGTCGCCACCCAAACAAGAAATAAACCCAAGAGATGCTGCTGATATGGGATGAAAAGATGCCAAAATATTGAATCTGCCAGCTCAAATGAGAGATGAGAAGATGAGAAGATGAATGTCGATGAAAATCCAGGAACAGAAAAACTCTATCCCCGGCAACGGCGCCAAAAATGTTGGCGTTGCCGGCTCAAATGAATGATAAAAAGATGAACGATGAATGATGAAAAGTCATTGAAACACCAAGGACAGAAAAACTCTATCCCCGGCAACGGCGCCAAAAATGTTGTCGCGCAGATTGGCACGACAATGCTCAGACCGGGGGCTGTCACTCTGATCCCCGATCCCTCCGTTTAAGCCTGTCTCCCGCGGCTAAGGGGGGTAGTCCCTGTGAGATGATGAGACCAACTGTCAACCAGTTGGTTGGGAGACACGAGATACGATATAAAAAGCACTCGATGGATTTGATTAATTGAGCAGACCAGTGCCTTAAGAGATTATTATTGCAATGATTACTCGTTAAATAATAAGAAAGATGAATCGTGAACAACAATCATTTGTCATCAAAAGGTATCAGCGAAATCACATGACCAAAACGATATTCGGCAACTGAAAATTTTGAAGAGATAAATGCCTTAAAACACCCCGAGAATCGCAAATCATTAACCAGAAATCGTATTCGTATCTCGACTTGAAAATTTTAGATCTCAGCATGAAAGATGATAATTCCCGAAAATCGCTGGATCTAACAAAGAAAATTTCCACAATATTTTTTATGCTTTTCAAATTTTTTATTTTTTATTTTTTATTTTTAATGATTTTTTAATTAAAATATTAAAACTAAAAAATCTAAACTAAGCAAAATTTCAAAACTATATTAAAATCTAAATAAAATAAAACCTAACTTAAACTAAAAGAAAGAATTAAAATCTAATTACAATCTAGGCTAACCTTTTTATTTATTTTTTTTTATTTTTTTTTTATATTTTAAAGCAAAATAAAATGAAACTATTTAAAATAATCTAAATCTAGAACTCTAAATTTTTTATTTTCTATTTTTAAAATTAAAAGATCCTAAACCTTTAAAATAACCTATATCTAAAATTAAAACTTAACAAAAAAAATACCTAAATAAAAAATAAAAAAAATCTAAACTAAACTAAGGTATAAACCAAAATCTACAAAATGTAAAATTAGTAATCTAACTCTTGATATATACAACAACAAAAAAAACTAACGTAAATGTTTTCCTTTATTTTTTTTTTTTTTGTTTGATTGAAATCTAACTAAACGAAACTATTAGAAAAAAAGAATTAAAATTAAAAGAACGCAGATATATACATGACCACAAATAAAATCGATTTACCTGAACGTGTTTTTTTTTACGCATGCCCACAGAACCTCGGCCAGCACAAGAGGAATAGGAATAAGCGAATTTTACCTGGTTTTTTAAATCGGTTTAGGCACATTGACAGGTTTACCAGATCGATTTGAGCTCAGAGAATACTACCTCAAGCCGTCAAGGAGTTACGTTGTACGCCCCTTCAGCTTACCCTATGATTTTCATAGCCTGCTCTGACTGAAAACGTGACTCTGGTGTTTGATTTTGCTCTGCGCAGATGTGTAAAACAAACCCATGGAAGACAGCTTACAACAAAACGCATCCAAAACTGGTCACGAATATTGCGTGGGAACCCTAGCCGTCAATCAGAAAACGATAAACAAGCGCTGACCAAAACAACGCATCACCATTCCAGCAATGTCACCTGGCATGCGATATTTCTCAACTGAATCGGAAGCAATTCACGTTATCACCTGTGTAACTTCACCAGAAATTCGATGGCCAGAAGGGGACGGATTTCGTTTTAGATTGGACCTGCTACCTGACGCTATGCATATACAAACCAACCCCGTATAGATTTCGTTTTGCAGCTCTTTTCTCTCGACGGCTATCAGCTACATGGAGCAACGACGTGGAGGGACTCATGCAAATTTTGCAGGCAGCCTAACATTTTTTTTACGTGGGTAACAGAACAGCAAAACCCTTGCATCCAAATATGTTCCCTTCAATACGTGATTTCTGGGCCTTAATGCTTCTACGGCCAGCCAAACAAATAGTCAATAAATCAACGCAGCACCCAAAGGACCGAGAAAACTCCAGATCTTGTCTCAAGTCTGTAACCTGCAAGAAGAAAACAAAACCCGACAGATATACACAAAATTTTAAAGTAAAACCCTTCAAAACTAACCTAAAATCAAAAAAAAAATTTGCAGTAAACCCCAAAACAGCTAATAAATTTACAGATTTGGCCCCTTAACAGCCAGATTTCAGCAATAGGCACAGGAAAATTTTAAAGAAAAGAAATTTCAGATTGTCACTGTGAAAAAACTTCAGAAATTCTCTCATGCAGATCAGAAAAATAAAATCGAATGATAGACCCAGGATCAAATCCACTGGGCTCAGCAGAAAACGCTTGCGGGAGTTGGCTGGTTCAGCCGAGAACTTCCCCGAACGCCCACAAAATTCCTTCAGAAAATGTTATTCTGCACAGCTCAAAACAATCGTCAATAAAGAGGGCAAAAATGCTGCTAGATCTCAAACAGTAATGGAGATACCTGCCATTACTCCAGAAACCCTAGCAGCACCCAAACCCTAGCAAGTGAGCAAGATACCTGTACCCACAATACTCTACAAAAGCTATTATTAACAGCTGAAAATAACATATGCAGAAAATTAAAACAATCTCACAGCATTTCAAGAGAGTAACACCAGCAAGATATGGACCCCAAAGTCTTCTTTATTAATCAGAAACAGATTTACAAGAGAGCTTCTTCAGTCTTAGACTCACAGATCGAAAAAAATTTCAAATGACTCCCTAAGACCCTATATAAAGGAAATGATCCTAACGGCTAGTTCGAGTGATCCATGTAGAAATGATCTCGACCGTTGATGAGGATCAAGACATCTCTTGATCTCATCCGTCGATTTATTAACTTAAAATATTATTATTTTATTAGTTAGGGTTTTTGCTTCATTTTTTAATTTTTTATTATTTTATTATTTTTATTCATTTTTTAATTTTTTAATTCATTTTAAAATGGATCACTGAACTAAGCCTTTCGGAAACATCACCTAGGACCTAGGACTTAGGACTCATGAGGGGATTAAAAACATTTCTCGACCCTCAGGACACATTACATCATGACTTTTACAAAATTACATCTTAAGGGACAAACCCATTTAATACAGACCCTCACAAAACACCCAGTTCTGCGACACAACTATAATCTAGCAGATTTAACACACTAGGATTTTCCTAAAAGTTCTAATGACAAAATCCATCCCGGCTTTGGGGTCAGGTTTGAAGGAAAACTCTGCCGATCCGTGGATCGGTGAGACAAAAAACCTTTCGGGACGTAGATTACCACTAGAAAGTTAGGTCCACCTAGGCAATTTACATACATGACTCATGTCTGCTAAGATTATTTACAATTCATATATGCAGACTGGGTTTACAATCAAAATGATTAAGCTGCTGATGGTGGCAGGATGGCATGGATATGCTGATCAGGTGCTGCCCCTTTTTGCCGAGAAAAAGGGGGGTGTACTGCATGGGTAGTTGACCAGTAGTGGTCAACATCTGGCTCTACTTGGGGACACGTTGCTGCTTGCAGGAATGTGAGAATCCAGAATCTGCATCAATACAACACAAAAATAAGTAGCGTCCATCCAAAAATCAGCATATACATTAAGCACAGGAAAGAAAAAAGCTCTTCATTTATTAACTATCTAAAGCAGAAATGAAAATGCGGAAAAACAAGGAGTAGGGTTAGAAATACGATACAAAAGGATGCCCTACGGCATCAGATGTTTTCAATATAGTGCATACTGAGCATTTGCCTGCTTTCAGGCAAATCTGTGGGCTGCTTGTCGGATGTGCCATGTCCAATTTTGCATATGGTAGGACTTTTTCCTATCCGAAAATCAAGCTGCTCACGGCCGTCTGATGTATCAAATCTTCGTCTTATCTTCTTTCTCTTGCGCTTCTTCTTTCTGGCTGGTTGAATCACTGATGATCTGGTACTTTCTGTTTCAAAGCTATCAGATGAAGTATGTAAGATATGCGTGCTATGTCTTTCTTCATCTTGCATCTGATCTTTATCATTCTAAGTCTGTCCGGATCGCCTTCAATCAACCATCTTTCAATCGAATCAACAGCCTCCCAATAATAAGATGAATCTTGTTGCAACAAATGAGAAGGCTCCTGATCTGTTGATGTTCCCTGGTTTCTCTCATTTTCCAATTGCTGAAACCCTTGAACCTGCATTCTAATGGCATCCATCTGTCTAGAGTGTTTAACCTTTATATCATTGATTTGTCTGGCATGGTATTCTTGCATGTCTTTTATTACTTTAACATTTCCTTCCTTTATGTTCATCAAGCAGTGCTGTATGGAATTTATTTCTTCTCTGTGATTTGCTTGCATGTCAGCCAACTGATTGTTATGATTGAATGTCATGATAGTCATTTCCTCATCCATAGTGAATAACTTATTTTGCATAGAGTCAATTTCCCTATCATAATCAGCTTTCATGGTCACCATATTTTCCTCTAAGACTGACATCTTGCTATGCATGTTTCCAATTTCTGTTTCATATTTAGTTTTTATGGCCTCAATTTCTTTAGCATGGTGACTTTGCGTGACCTCAATCTCCCTAATACGTTTTTCCAGATGAGTGCATAAAGTTTTCACATCATTGACATAATTAGTTTGATTGTTTTCCATATTTCTCACCAGCATCATTAGATCTAATAAAATTTTCTTTTGCTCTTCCCTTTCATTGTCATTTGCCCCTGATTTTTTATTATCATGAACTTGATCTGCAGTATTTTCGGTTGATGACACATTCTGACTTTGAAATCTTTCTTCAACAGCGGAATTACTTTCTTTCTGTTCAACAATTTTAGAGGTAGAAGGCAAGCTATTCGGATAACAATATCTATCTTCAAAAGCATTGATAATATCAACCAAAGAAGTGAAAGAATCCTTAGGAAAACTGTTAAACCAATTCAAAGCATCATCTTCTAAAGAAAGGACAAATAGACGCATTTTGATATCGTCATGATTAAACTGAGGGGATCTGCAATATATGATCATGATGCGAATAAACAAGTCAATATGCCTTTTAGCAGCGATTGGATCACCATCTGAAAAAATAGGTAATTCAAGAAGGGCCTCCTTCGGAAAATCATGGAGACGATGAATAAAACGACATGGTTTACATGAATAATCCATGATGAACAATAAGGGATGATAAAACTAGATCTTTGCTCAAGAAAATCAAAAGATGAAAGAAGTGGAGTCGCCACTTGAACAATAAATCTGATTCTAAGATCCGAGAAGCAATCAACAAACAGATATGCGGTAGGCTTCTTGTCTGGGAAAAATAAGAAAATGGAGTCGCCACCCAAACAAGAAATAAACCCAAGAGATGCCGCTGATATGGGATGAAAAGATGCCAAAATATTGAATCTGCCAGCTCAAATGAGAGATGAGAAGATGAGAAGATGAATGTCGATGAAAATCCAGGAACAGAAAAACTCTATCCCCGGCAACGGCGCCAAAAATGTTGGCGTTGCCGGCTCAAATGAATGATAAAAAGATGAACGATAAATGATGAAAAGTCGTTGAAACACCAAGGACAGAAAAACTCTATCCCCGGCAACGGCGCCAAAAATGTTGTCGCGCAGATTGGCACGACAACGCTCAGACCGGGGGCTGTCACTCTGATCCCCGATCCCTCCGTTTAAGCCTGTCTCCCGCGGCTAAGGGGGGTAGTCCCTGTGAGATGATGAGACCAACTGTCAACCAGTTGGTTGGGAGACACGAGATACGATATAAAAAGCACTCGATGGATTTGATTAATTGAGCAGACCAGTGCCTTAAGAGATTATTATTGCAATGATTACTCGTTAAATAATAAGAAAGATGAATCGTGAACAACAATCATTTGTCATCAAAAGGTATCAGCGAAATCACATGACCAAAACGATATTCGGCAACTGAAAATTTTGAAGAGATAAATGCCTTAAAACACCCCGAGAATCGCAAATCATTAACCAGAAATCGTATTCGTATCTCGACTTGAAAATTTTAGATCTCAGCATGAAAGATGATAATTCCCGAAAATCGCTGGATCTAACAAAGAAAATTTCCACAATATTTTTTATGCTTTTCAAATTTTTTATTTTTAATGATTTTTTAATTAAAATATTAAAACTAAAAAATCTAAACTAAGCAAAATTTCAAAACTATATTAAAATCTAAATAAAATAAAACCTAACTTAAACTAAAAGAAAGAATTAAAATCTAATTACAATCTAGGCTAACCTTTTTATTTTTTTTATTTTAAAGCAAAATAAAATGAAACTATTTAAAATAATCTAAATCTAGAACTCTAAATTTTTTATTTTCTATTTTTAAAATTAAAAGATCCTAAACCTTTAAAATAACCTATATCTAAAATTAAAACTTAACAAAAAAAATACCTAAATAAAAAATAAAAAAAATCTAAACTAAACTAAGGTATAAACCAAAATCTACAAAATGTAAAATTAGTAATCTAACTCTTGATATATACAACAACAAAAAAAACTAACGTAAATGTTTTCCTTTATTTTTTTATTTTTTTTGTTTGATTGAAATCTAACTAAACGAAACTATTAGAAAAAAAGAATTAAAATTAAAAGAACGCAGATATATACATGACCACAAATAAAATCGATTTACCTGAACGTGTTTTTTTTTTACGCATGCCCAGAGAACCTCGGCCAGCACAAGAGGAATAGGAATAAGCGAACTTTACCTGGTTTTTTAAATCGGTTTAGGCACATTGACAGGTTTACCAGATCGATTTGAGCTCAGAGAATACTCCCTCAAGCCGTCAAGGAGTTACGTTGTACGCCCCTTCAGCTTACCCTATGATTTTCATAGCCTGCTCTGACTGAAAACGTGACTCTGGTGTTTGATTTTGCTCTGCGCAGATGTGTAAAACAAACCCATGGAAGACAGCTTACAACAAAACGCATCCAAAACTGGTCACGAATATTGCGTGGGAACCCTAGCCGTCAATCAGAAAACGATAAACAAGCGCTGACCAAAACAACACATCACCATTCCAGCAATGTCACCTGGCATGCGATATTTCTCAACTGAATCGGAAGCAATTCACGTTATCACCTGTGTAACTTCACCAGAAATTCGATGGCCAGAAGGGGACGGATTTCGTTTTAGATTGGACCTGCTACCTGACGCTATGCATATACAAACCAACCCCGTATAGATTTCGTTTTGCAGCTCTTTTCTCTCAACGGCTATCAGCTACATGGAGCAATGACGTGGAGGGACTTACGCAAATTTTGCAGGCAGCCTAACATTTTTTTTTACGTGGGTAACAGAACAGCAAAACCCTTGCATCCAAATATGTTCCCTTCAATACGTGATTTCTGGGCCTTAATGCTTCTACGGCCAGCCAAACAAATAGTCAATAAATCAACGCAGCACCCAAAGGACCGAGAAAACTCCAGATCTTGTCTCAAGTCTGTAACCTGCAAGAAGAAAACAAAACCCGACAGATATACACAAAATTTTAAAGTAAAACCCTTCAAAACTAACCTAAAATCAAAAAAAAAATTTGCAGTAAACCCTAAAACAGCTAATAAATTTACAGATTTGGCCCCTTAACAGCCAGATTTCAGCAATAGGCACAGGAAAATTTTAAAGAAAAGAAATTTCAAATTGTCACTGTGAAAAAACTTCAGAAATTCTCTCATGCAGATCAGAAAAATAAAATCGAATGATAGACCCAGGATCAAATCCACTGGGCTCAGCAGAAAACGCTTGCGGGAGTTGGCTGGTTCAGCCGAGAACTTCCCCGAACGCCCACAAAATTCCTTCAGAAAATGTTATTCTGCACAGCTCAAAACAATCGTCAATAAAGAGGGCAAAAATGCTGCTAGATCTCAAACAGTAATGGAGATACCTGCCATTACTCCAGAAACCCTAGCAGCACCCAAACCCTAGCAAGTGAGCAAGATACCTGTACCCACAATACTCTACAAAAGCTATTATTAACAGCTGAAAATAACATATGCAGAAAATTAAAACAATCTCACAGCATTTCAAGAGAGTAACACCAGCAAGATATGGACCCCAAAGTCTTCTTTATTAACCAGAAACAGATTTACAAGAGAGCTTCTTCAGTCTTAGACTCACAGATCGAAAAAAATTTCAAATGACTCCCTAAGACCCTATAAAAAGGAAATGATCCTAACGGCTAGTTCGAGTGATCCATGTAGAAATGATCTCGACCGTTGATGAGGATCAAGACATCTCTTGATCTCATCCGTCGATTTATTAACTTAAAATATTATTATTTTATTAGTTAGGGTTTTTGCTTCATTTTTTAATTTTTTATTATTTTATTATTTTTATTCATTTTTTAATTTTTTAATTCATTTTAAAATGGATCACTGAACTAAGCCTTTCGGAAACATCACCTAGGACCTAGGACTTAGGACTCATGAGGGGATTAAAAACATTTCTCGACCCTCAGGACACATTACATCATGACTTTTACAAAATTACATCTTAAGGGACAAACCCATTTAATACAGACCCTCACAAAACACCCAGTTCTGCGACACAACTATAATCTAGCAGATTTAACACACTAGGATTTTCCTAAAAGTTCTAATGACAAAATCCATCCCGGCTTTGGGGTCAGGTTTGAAGGAAAACTCTGCCGATCCGTGGATCGGTGAGACAAAAAACCTTCCGGGACGTAGATTACCACTAGAAAGTTAGGTCCACCTAGGCAATTTACATACATGACTCATGTCTGCTAAGATTATTTACAATTCATATATGCAGACTGGGTTTACAATCAAAATGATTAAGCTGCTGATGGTGGCAGGATGGCATGGATATGCTGATCAGGTGCTGCCCCTTTTTGCCGAGAAAAAGGGGGGTGTACTGCATGGGTAGTTGACCAGTAGTGGTCAACATACTTCTTTAGCGGATCTGCATACGCAGGGACAACTACCACACTATCAACATACGTTTTGAGGACATGCTCATCTAGAAGGAAAGACATTCTAGCCTTCTAGATGACATAGTTGGAAGCGCCGTCTAACTTGTCCTAATCCCTCAAGCCACTGGTTGCCATATCCTTCGAAAAATGTCGAACAACTCCCTCTTTCTCCCTATTGCATAGCTTCTAGGCTGGTTTACGTACTCCCTGATGGTGCTTGTAATTCTACTGCTCCTCTGCTGCCCAGCAAATGAGAAATATTGATTTCCTCGTCAAGAAACCACTAGGGAAGTATTCCCTCACTATGCGATCTGCGTCCTTCTTTCAACGACATTTCTGCCCAACACTCAGCTTGCAGAAAACTACGTCCCTCTAGCTCTGCGTGGTTCCCTCTGCCTTGGAAAATTCTCGATCCAGTAGTCTTACTTCTCTGTCAGCTCACTCAGAGAGAGACACTCACAAAAATATATTCCTGCTGCCTAGGACTGCGCAATCCCCCAGGGGATTAAAACTGTTGCTTGCTGCAACAAGTTGGCCCTTACTTCAGTGCTAGATCTGCTCTTCTTGTTTCACATCAACAACTCTGATACCATGTGAAAATTCCTAGATCTAACAATCTAAGGAATCCTACTGCAACTAACTGAATCTACTTCACCTAGATCGTAAATTACATTACAAACTTATTTTAGATTTCTTCTTAAAACATTGAAGTAAATTACTGAAGAAACCTACACCAAATTAAATATGATTCTGAAACATAGAAATTGAGCAAGGAAATACAAACACATAGGACACTGTTAATTTTGGACAAATGTCCCTGGAAAAACCCAACTTGGGAAAACTAGTGCAGCAGTGAGGGTTTTATTTTATTATGCAACATTGAAATCTGAGCACATCTATGGATGCCCAACTGGCAATCCAAACAACAAGAAAATCTAGCAGAGATATTCCCTAAGCAACCTCGACAGTCATGTTGCCTACACTCGTGTTCTTGCACTTGTGCGTTCCTGCACTGCACGTCCCCGCACTCGCGTTCATGCACTCATGTGTTCCTTCACTTGCGAGTTCCTGCACTGCACGTCCCCGCACTCGCGTTCATGCACTCATGTGTTCCTTCACTTGCGAGTTCCTGCACTCGTGAGTTCCTGCACTGGGAATAACTCAGCCTCTCCGGATCTCGAAATATTCCTCCGGATTACTATCCCTGCCCCTCTACTGCAAAAGATCTCTTCGATCAGAATTTCCTCCTGAGAACTTCTCACTTCAGAAATTCGATCTCTTGATCTCTTGGTGTATTTTCTAAATGACCCTCAAGCCCCTTCTTATAGCTCCCCGTTGGACAACCAACGACCTAGATTAACTCCTAATCAAAGGTTCAGATCATTTTGACTTGATCTCCGTCTTTATCTAGAAGATTCACCCACAATTAGATTAATACCCATTAATATTTTAATTTTCCTAAGTTTAGACTTAGGAACTCCATTAAAAATATTAATTATTTTAATATAATCACCTCTGGGTGGAATTTCCCAAAACGGTTTCTGGGTTCTTTGGAATGCCTGTGCCCAAGCATCCCTGCAAAATTTGAGGCTTAGAGCACATCCAATGCTACGAAAAATCAACAACATGGTAGAAGTATATTCCACTATAAGAACATGGAAGCAACATTGAAGTAATCTAGAAGTATGAAGGTATGGAGATAGTCTAGAAGCAACATGAAAGCATAAATGAAGCATTTCTCATCATAAAGAAGGAACCTCATCATTCATGGACATCATCTTCAAAGAAGGTTAAAGTAGCAGTTCGTTCAAAAGAAGTCAATTGAATGGCAACATGAAAGGAGGAAGTATGCCTATCGTAGAAAAAGGTTCTTTATTAGATATCTAGAAAAAGACTCATATCTTTAGAGGGAGTTGAAAGAAGGAGCAATATGCATATAGATTAGAAATATACTTGGGAGCATAAGCATGATATGTCTTGGTTAGATAGGAAAGTCAAGGCTCTGCGATTTGGTTGTTTGATATATTGCAGCATAACAGATTGGTAGAAAAGATGTTAACATCACTAATTGATCATTATCTAATATGATTTCTTGAAAAATGTGAGGAAGGAAGTAATGTCAACTTCAAAGGGAGTTAGAAGCACAAAGTGACTTGAAGGATCTTACAACTTGAAATTTGGAGTAACATCACTTGTTTTGGCAACTCTGATAATGAGGAATGACATCATAATGTTTAGGATATGGTATGACTTCCAGGAAGAATATAAAGTAGAAGTGTGTACACTATAGAGGCAGGAAAGGCAACAAATTGATACAAGAAGTCATGAGACAGGTTGTTGACCACTTGATGATGTGATAGGTTCGATACCGATCTAGAAGTTCACCCTCCTCATTCGGAAAGAGGGAGCTATAATTGGCTCTACATTGATTGGTTTGGCAGGTACTATTGCTGACAAAGTTATTGTTGATGATTATTGGAAGATATAATTTCTTGAAAAAGGCATGAAGGCAAAAAAAACCTATCACAAAGAAAGATTATGTGAAGGCTTGTGTGATCAACGATTAAGAAGTTTGGTGAACTGCTTGATGACATGTTGAAGCTATGTGAAGATTGATCAAGGACTTGGAAGGTCAAAGCTCATTATGATATGATGTTGATAGGAGCCTAGTAGCTACAACAAATCTCCATAGAAGAACATGTAGTTGATGCTTTGATGAGTATTTTTGAGACAAGCTTAGGCTTGTGGTTGTTTTTCCCTATTTGAGAGGGAGTAAGGATTTCCTCCTTGTTTGAGAATGAGTGAGGATGGACACTATATGTGAAATTTTCTGAATTTAACACATCAGAAACCCCTATTGCAATCTCTGGTTTATTATTTCCTACTTGTTCTTTACATTAACAAGTTATTTATATGCATAAATATCGAAAGAAACACAATTGCAGCCTTCACAAACATATGGATCAGCGACTGAAATAAACTATGACAACACAAGGGACATCGTTATTTTTGGACAATTGTCCCCGAAAAAACCCAATTCGGGAAAACCAGTGCAACAGATACGAGGGTTTTATTATTATGTAGATTTCTGAATACAACTAGGGTGCCAAAAATGGCTCACTCTTCAGAGATTATCCTCGGTAGAAGTACCTTTCTCCGGAGACAGATATTCCGGCTAATCAACAACTGGATGATTGGCCCCACAGCAACTTCGATTGTTCCTTAGCTGGAGAGCGAAATCTGCTCCAAGCTATCTTTTGGAACTGTGTCACCCTCCAAGGACTAGGTTACCCTCTACGACTCTGCATCTGCGTCTCACCTCTCAGTCGCCCCACGAAAACACCACAGCGCATCTCTTTCTGCCCAACGTCAGCCCTGTAAGCCTCTGTGTCAGCTCTGGCTGCTTCTGCGCTATCTCTCTGGTACTATCTCTGACTACCGAACTGCTCCTCGCTGCAACATATCACTAACTCGATTTCTCAGCAAACCCTGCCCCATAAAATCCAATTCTTGTTCAACTTGGTGTGTCTCCAACTGACCCCTAGCCTCCTCTTATATTTTTCCTGTTGACAATTCAACGGCCGAGATTAAGTCCCTAATCAACGACTAAGATTAGGTTTGGCTTGATACTCGTTATTTAGAACTTCCTCACCCATATTTTTTTTTTCTCATAGAAAAAGTCGTAATTTTATTCATAAGATAAAAAAAATTACATTTTGTAGATGCAGAAGCATATGCATTGATATTGATCCGGTTTTTGCATAAACCAAAAGAGTAAAAAAATGAAGTGAAAACTATACTTTTCTCCCTTTCTTTTTCTCCACCTTTCGCCATCCCCCAGAGTTGGCGGTGGTGGTTACTATGGAGAGTTGATTTTCTGTTATTGTTATGGGAGATTCCTTGTCCGACTCCGATCCTTCAGATCCATGAGTTCTCTTGTTGCCAGATAGCTCAATTCCTGTTATTTGGAGGTCTTGTTTTTGTAGAGGGTTGCTGGGAGCTTCCTCTTTCCTTTGCATGTTGGGCTAGATTCCTTGTTCATCCTTTTCTGTTTTGAAATCTGTGGTATCTATTCCTCACCCATATTATATTAATGCACATTAATATTTTAATTTTCCTAAGTTTACATTTAGGAACCCCATTAAAAATATTAATTATTTTAATATCTTTCCATTCGGGTGGAAATAGCCCAAACGATTTCTGGGTCTTGGAGATTTCATGTGCCTTAGCCTTTCCACCAAATTTCATAGCTAGAGCACATCCGATGCTACCAAAAATCAACACTCCATCTTAGCAAGGAATGTGCTCTAGTAATGCTTCACCATAGACACATGACATTGATCTTCCGCATCAGTACTTGTGTTGATGCTTGGCCTGCTGCCTCACATCATCTGCACTGCTGCTTCCTGTATTGTTGCCCATGACACTGCCACTGTCACTGCTATATCTGTACTGCAGCTCCCTCTCAACATGCTGCATCATTTTTGATAGAGGAGGATTGACCTGTTATAGAGTTTTGTGAACCCAACGTTTCGGACTACCAAGTGAGTCCATCATCAGGGGATGCGTCAATAGATATTCTCTAGATTTTAATGATTTATCCAAGAGCTCTATTTAGGGTTTCGCTCTGGATAATCTTAATTTCTCGAACTTTGATGCACTGTCCATCATGTCCCTTCCATGGTAGGACTTGATGTTGTTAAATAATGAATCCATACAGGTGAGGATCGTTTTAGATAGAGGAGGAATGACCTGTTATAGAGTTTTGTGAACCCAACGTTTCGGACTACCAAGTGAGTCCATCATCAGGGGATGCGTCAATAGATATTCTCCAAATTTTAATGATTTATCCAAGAGCTCTATTTAGGGTTTTGCTCTGGATAATCTTAATTTCTCAAACTCTGATGCGCTGTCCATCATGTCCCTTCCATGGTAGGACTTGATGTTGTTAAATAATGAATCCATACAGGTGAGGATAGTTTTAGATAGAGGAGGAATGACCTGTTATAGAGTTTTGTAAACCCAATGTTTCGGACTACCAAGTGAGTCCATCATTAGGGGATGCATCAATAGATATTCTCTAGATTTTAATGATTTATCCAAGAGCTCTATTTATGATATGCTGCATCATGCTGCCCATAGCACTGTGACTGCTAACTGCTGCACTGCAACTTAGTTACCGAGAAGTAACTGAATTCCCTCAAATACTGACATCCCAGTCAGTCTGGAAGCCTCGTGATGTTGAAGCTACCTCAGCTGCTATCCTGTGCTCCCTCTATTGCCACTGCGCTGCTGCAAACACCTCTGTGCCTCTCGCACTGCTGCAACCTCTACTGCGCTGCTACAGACTTCTGCACTCTAGCCTTGCCTTGTTGCTCCACCACACTTTGTTCCACTCGACATTTGTCATCATGCTACTGTCGTTAAGGGCTCCCGTAGCTAGATGTGATCCAAGAGTTTGGGTACCTCAAGGATCCTGCCCCTAGTATGTAGTCCTCCTGACTACAACTCGATGTCACCCCACCTCTTCTCTAGAGGTGCATGAGCACTCATGGCACAATCATCATCAGTCTCGACTTCCTTCTCCACCTTTGCTGGAGTTGCCTTTGAGTCGGAAGCTTCTCCCTTGCCTTTCTTCCTGGGGCACTAAGATGAATAATGTCCCAGCTCCCACAATTGAAGCACTTGACCTTGGAGATGCCCTTCTTCTTCCTCTTCCCTTGCTGTCTCGTAGATGCTAGAGCCGCATCTTCCTCCTCTTTCTTGAATCGAACTTCTTTACCACTACTCCCCACCTTGGTTAACCTTTTGATCTCCTCTTGTCGTAGAGCTGCCCACATCTCCTCCCAACCGGGGAGAGTCGCTCTGCCCAAGATGCTTTGGACAAATGTCTCCCAATCCTCAGAGACTGCATTCAGAGCAGTCCTGACCTTAAACTCGGATCCGGTGTAGACCCCACAAAAGTAAGCTGGTTACGAATTCCTTGCAACATGAGGAGGAAGTGATCTATCTCTTCTCCTTTCTGCATCTGATATGACCTCCGCTGATTCTCTAACAGCATCTTCCGCTGCATGGAAGAGCCCTGGTATAAGGTGGTCAGGGCCTCCCACATTTCCCTTGCTGTGTTCTTCTCAGCAATATGTGGTATGACATGATATTTGACCCCATCAAGGATTATGCATTTTGCCTTCGCCTCGGCCTCCTCATACTTCTGATTAGCAGCTGGGTCAACTGGGATAACTATGGTTTTCAAGGCATAGTCCTTAATGCGATGTTTATCTAGGATTGCCAGGATCCTAGCCTTCTAGATGACAAAATTGGAAGCCCCGTCCAATCTGTCATAATCCCTCAATCCGTTCACCGCCATCTCTGCTCCTCTTCGAGACTCCCTTTGAGTCCTGATTTCCCCCCTGGAAATCCTTTGGCCAACTGTTGAACCGCTCCTTTGCAACTGCAACTTGGATCTGGATTTCTTGGCTAGAAATCCGCCGAGGTAGTGCTTCCCTCTACCTTGGTTCTGTCTCCTTAGACACTTTGCACATCTCCTTTAGCCTTGGAAACTGAAGAAACTGAGCCCTTCTAGCTCTGCGCAATCACAGTGTGAGCTAGATCAACTCCTCTTGGTCATAGTGTCAATCCTTCCTGGATGAGAAAGATGACCGGGCACTGCGTAGGCCTGATCTGCCCTCCTTTTGCCTCTGCGTTGGCTCTCCTTTGGCTCGAAATGCTGAATTAGGCTCTGCGTGAGCCTCTGCGTCACTTCTTCTCTCGCTGCTTCAGCTCTGGAACAACGCTATCTCTTGGGACAACTGCTTATGCTGCAAATTTTTCAAATTTCTTTCACTAGTGTCTTTAGTCCTCCTCTGATCTGCAACCTCGCTCTGATACCATGTGAAAATTTTTGAATTTAACACATCAGAAACCCTACTGCAATATCTGGTTTATTATTTCCTACTTGTTCTTTACATTAACAAGTTATTTATATGCATAAATATCGAAATAAACACAATAGTAGCCTTCACAAACATACAGATCAACAACTAAAATAAACTGAGACAACACAAGTGACACCATTATTTTTGGACAATCGTCCCCAGAAAAACCCAATTTGAGAAAACTGGTGCAACAGATATGAGGGTTTTATTATTATGCAGATTTTTGAATATAACTGGGGTGCTAGAAATGGCTCACCCTTCAGAGATTATCCTTGGCATAAGTACCTTTCTCTAGAGACAGATATTCCAACTAATCAACAACCAGATGATTGGCCCCACAACAACTTCGATTGTTCCTTAGCTGGACAATGAAAGCTGCTCCAAGCTATCTTTTGGAACTGCGTCACCCTCTACGGCTCTGCATCTGCCTCAACTCTCAGTCCGCTCCACGAAAACACCACAACGCAGCTCTTTTTGCCTAGCGTCAGCTCTGCTAGCCTCTGCATTTTCCTGCGTCAGCTTCTCGGCCTCTTGCGTCCTTAGCGCTGGCCCTCTAAGCCTCTACGTCAGCTCTGGCTGTCTCTGCATCAGCCAAGGCTACCTCTGCGCTGTCTCTGCATCAGCCGAGGCTACCTCTGCGCTGTCTCTCCGGTACTATCTCTGCCTCTCTGTTATGTATTCTCGGCCTTCTGCTGAACTGCCCCTCGCTGCAACAGATCACTAACTCGATTTCTTAGCAAACCCTGCCCCATAAAATCCAATTCTTGAACAACTTGGTGTGTCTCCAATTGACCCTCAAGCCTCCTCTTGTACTTTTCCCATTGACGATTCAACGACCGAGATTAAGTCCCTAATCAATGACTAAGATTAGATTTGGCTTGATTCTCGTTATTTAGAACTTTCTCACCCATATTATATTAATACACATTAACATTTTAATTTTCCTAAGTTTAGACTTAGGAACCCCATTAAAAATATTAATTATTTTAATATCTCTCCATTCGGGAGGAATTTCCCCAAACGATTTTTGGGTCTTGGAGATCTCATGTGCCTTAGCCTCTCCACCAAATTTTATGGCTAGAGCACATCCGATGCTACCAAAATCAACACTGTATTCTCCAAGTGTCATGCACTGCTAGGACGAACAATCGTAAACCTAGTGAAGGCACTGGTAGGGAGAATGGTGGGTTGGATAAGCATCTAAGACTGTTACTCCTTGAGGAATGGTATCCAAGATGGGAGTATTCTCGAGGACCAATACTCTTCGAGGATAGAGTATCCAAGATAAGAGTAGTCCTGAGAACCAATATTCTTTGAGGATGGGTGATATCCAAGATAAGAATAGTCCTGTAAGGACATACTTGGTGAACATCTGGATGGGGTATGTGCCTTGAGAGGTAGTGGTGGTGTCCAAATGTATGCCTCCCAACATTGTGCTCTGATCTAGTGGAGAGATAGAGCTTGTTAGTCAAGGTCTTGCTATTTTGTTATTGACAATGTTGGTTATAATGATGCTTGATGATGCTTATCAATCTGAACTCTTCTTATTAGAATATTTCAATTTGAGCGTATCCTTGTATCCTGTTGTGTCATTATGGATACCTCCCTAGTTAAGAGGGAGCGTTGAAAATGTAAGTAGGTTCGATCTTCATAATTATCATTGTACTTATATCAATATGTATTTCATGTAAAAGCAAAAAGGAAAAAGAAATATTATTATTATTATTATTTTCATTAGTCAAATCATATTCTTTATGCTTGTAGGCTTATTTGAGTCAAAAGAAAATTTGTCATGAGTCAAACAAATGTTCTTGAGTCAAAGTCCCATTTGCACTTTCTTGAAAAAAAAAGAAAATTATTTTTATTTGAGTCAGAAGAGTCAAGACCAAGTCGGCCCTCTTGGACAAGGCGACCCAAAAAGGCACCCATTCTACCTCCTAGACAACTATAAATATAGTGCAATTCGACCTCATTTGGACATCAATCAATCTCATCGATTTTTGTGCCAAGAAAGAGAAGGAAGATCAAAGAAAATCAAGAGAAGAAAAACAAAAGTCAAAGGAGAGAGGGTGAAGGTCAAAAGAAGTTTTTGTGTTTTCTGCCCTAATTCTGTTACATGTGTGAAATTTCAGGATTGTGCAAGGCCAAAAAAATGCAGAGATATTGCAAGGCCGAAAATTCAGAATTTGACCAAATTTGAAGAGCGTTGACCAGCATTGACTTCGTTGAATTTGACTTGGTTGAGGAAGGTTTGAAGGAGGGATGACTTGGTTCTTATGGCAAGTCTTGTTCTTGGTTTTTGGGTCTTGGATATCTCACTTTGATCTGATTCTATAAGAAGAGAAGTTGTTTGGGTTTTCCCCCTTGTGGGGTTTACCTTGGCTTGGAGCCTATATCTTTACATTCTTTGTCTCTTGTGATCTTCATATTTTATATGTTTTGGTAATTGTTTAATGAAGAGAACATATAAGAAATATGAAGCCAACAAATATTCACAAGCAATTATCAAGTAAGAGAAATCAACCCTAATTTGCTAGCATATTGGTTTCTCAACATGGTATCAGAGCTAAGGTGAGGAGAAGGCAACTTGAAGATCACTTTTGTTGGCTCATTTGAAGGCATCTCTACAACAATCATCCTAAGACATTTACATCAACTACTTTGGAGGACATCATTTGCTAAGGGCACAAGGAAGAAGACTCAAAGACCATCATTCATTCTCAAAGGAAACTATTGTAGTAGCTATCACTCTCTCTCTCTCTTTATCATTGAAGGCTCTTGTTCACTCATCATCCATCATTGAAAGGGTTATCATAGTAGCTTGAAGATATTATTGTACCGACCATCCTAGAAGACATCTCTATTGAAGCCGTCCTTCAAGGACACCTTTGAAGACTCTTGGAAGCATCAAGATACTTGGATGTTAGTTTTTGTAGCATCGGATGTGTTCTAGCCATGAAACTTGGTGGGGAGGCTAGAATACGTGAGATATCCAAAACCCAAAAATTGCTTCTAGAAATTCCACCTAAAGATGACTTAATTAGATTATTAACCTATTTTTAATGTTTCCCAAGTCTAAACTTAGGAAAAATGGTTAATTAATCAAAATTAATTAAGTCAAGGTGCGAATTCTCTGGAAACTCACACGAATCGATCTAGAAATGATCTGAGCCATCAATTAAGATTTAATCTTGGCCATTGGAGTTTCAACTGGAAGATATAAGAAGGGATCGATGTGGTGATAGAGAACACACTAGTGCAGATACTCAGTTTCCCAAGCAGTTTGATTTTCTTAGTAGCAGAGACTCAACAGAGAAGATAGAGCCAAAGGGTAGCAAATGGCAGCGGAGGTCAACAACATTTCCAGAGGAATTATTCCAGTTCCGAGAGAGGCAGTGAGAGGGACTGCGAAATTCCTAGAGGGTCTACACAAGCACTGCACATATGGTTGGGGAGGCAATTATGGGGACAAAAATTAGCTATAGGGTGAGGGAAAATTCTCACAATAATTTTGCCAGTCTCAGATTAGATTGCCAGTAGAGCATCTAAATTATTGTACTCAGATTTGCTGCTGAAGAATAATAATAAAACCCTCATCTGTTGCACCGACTTTCCCACATTGGGTTTTTCTAGGGACAATTGTCCAAAAACAACTATTTTAAATTTTTGTGTGTTAGAATTTCTCAGGTTCCAGTATTTTATTTTCCATAGTATTTTTATGGTGAAAATTGCAATAGTGATTTATTCATGATTTGTCGTAGCAAATAAACTGCATAGTTAAATTTACAGTTAGGAGAATATGTTTTAGTTACTAGAATAGATGAAATCTTCACATGGTAACAAAGCAATTATGATCAGGCGGAAAGCTTAAAAGTGATACACAAAAATAGACCAGATTCAGAGGGAGTTTAGCAGCACGATTTCCAGATCTGTGCAGAGGCTGGTTTAGTTGTTCGAACTGTTGGGTAGAGGGTTCGATTTTTTCTTCGCAGTTGGTTGGAAAAATTCACAGTGCCTGGAAACAGTTCCATCAGGCAGTAGATACACCGGAAAGAAGTTACAGTAAAGTAGATCAAACTTTTGCTGAGCAGATTCCTTGCTTGGACGCAGAGCATTTTTGCAGCAGTTTAGAGTTTCAGAATCAGTGTCGGGTGGAAAGAGGGATAGAGCACAGTAAATTCTTCAGTATGACCATGGACAAAATTGACATTCAGGAGGCTTCGGAGTTGTCTTCCAGGTTGGAGGATGAATTTGCTTGCTTGTCGGGATCAGCTTCACAGGGCCTCTGGTATATAGACAGTGGAGCATCAACTCATATGACATGGGTTAGAGAATATTTTTCTAGCTACAAGGAGGAGTAGATGGACTTCCAAATTACGATGGGGAACGATGTTAAAATTCCTCAATAGGAATCCCTACTGCAGCAACTGATGATATTACTCCTATTTGTTAAATTCCTTTAAACAAATTACTTGCAGTTTTCTACGGAAAATATCGTAATACATACATTGCAGCCTTCACTTAATTAAATTATATGCAGAAACAAGAGACTGAGCAAGAAAGAAAATACAACACAATTGACACTGTCATTTTTGGACAAATGTCCCCAGAAAAACCCAATGCGGGAAAACCGATGCAACAGTTTTGAGGGTTTATTATTATCAAGCAGTAGTTTTGAATACAACTCTGGATGCCCTTCCAGCAATCCAGTTACAGAGAAAAAGGCACTGGCAGAAAACTTAGTGAGATTACCTCACTTCACCCGACAAATCCTTACTGATTTGACAACTGAACTGACTGTTCCTGGCTACAACTGCGCTGCCCCTTCGTAGTAACTACGTGCGCCTGCGTGGAGCTCTCCGAGGCACTACGTTAACTCTCCTTTGGGTCTCCTTGCCTCTTGGAGCTTTGACGTCAACCTTCCCGACTGATCCGACAACTCCCCGACAAGTTTTGGACTTCTGTTGGAAGACAGCTCTGCCTCTGCACTGACCCTTTTGGCTCTGCATCAAGCACTGCGTGGGCCCTCCTGGCCCAACATCAGTCCTTCCTTGGTCTGTGCTGCCTCCACTGGTGCTTCTTTGCCTCTCTGTTGAGAATTCTGGGTCCCGGAGTAGATACTCCAATCCAACTATCCCTGCCCCTCAACTGCAAGAAATATCCTCAATCAAATTTCCTCCTGAGAACTTCTCACTTCAGAAATTCGATCTCTTAATCTCTCGGTGTGTTTTCCAAATGACCCTCAAGCCCCTTCTTATATCTTTCTGTTGGAAAACCAATGGCCTAGATTAACTCCTAATCAAAGGCTCAGATCGTTTTGGCTTGATCTCCGTCTTCTTCTAGAAGTTACACCCACAATTAGATTAATACCGATTAATATTTTAATTTTCCTAAGTTTAGACTTAGGAACTCCATTAAAAATATTAATTATTTTAATATAATCGTCTCTAGGTGGAATTTCCCAAAACGCTTTCTGGGTTCTTTGGAATACATGTGCCCAAGCCTCCCTGCAAAATTTGAGGCTTAGAGCACATCCAATGCTACCCCAAATTAACACCTTAGCGAGGAATGTTTTCAAGTAGTATACTACCACTGCACACTGCTCTAACTCTGAAGCATCATCCTCTGCGTTGCTGATGTCTTACATGTCCACCAACTATTGTGCTGTTGTTGCAACTGTACTATTGCTGACACTGCCACTGTCAACACTGCATCCGTACTACAACTCCCTCTCAAGTGCTGCATCTGTGCTGCTGCTAGCACTTCCACTGCCAACTGCTACTGCACTACAAACTATTGCTGCTACTCCATCAACAACGGAAGAACATCCAAAATTACTGAACTACTGTGTTCAGTATGATACCACGTGAATGCTGAAGTCTGACTGCTGCTAGTCTCTGCACTGACCCTCTGAATATACTGCACTATTGCTGACCTCCGCTTTGTTCCATCTGCACTGTTGCCAACTCTGCTTTGCGCTGTTTAGTCTCTGGTACTGCTATCCACTGCAACTGTCTCCTCGACACTCCTCGGCACCATCCGACACTAGTCCATCCTGCTACTGCTGATATGGGTTCCCATAACAAGGTATTGATCTGAGAGGTGGACTCCTCAAGGATCCTGCCCATCTGTAGCTCTTTCGAACTACAACTCCAAATTACCCCACCTCCCTCCTGGAGATATCTCCACTGTCATGGAAAATTCCTCCTCCTCGATCTTTGTGGGCGTAGCCTATGGATCGTGTTTCTCATCCTTGTCCTTCTTCTTGAGAGGACACTGAGTAGGGTAGTGACCCATCTCACCACACCTGAAACACTTGATCTTCGAGATGTCCTTCTTACATCTTTGCTGCTCTTGCTGTCCCTTCGATGCAAAGGCTGCATTATCCTCCTCCTCCTTGGGCTTCGACCCACTGCTACTGCTGCTTCCGTCAAGTTTGAATTGGACAAAGTCTCTCCTCAGATCCATTTGTTTTAGAGCTGCCCACATCTCATCCCAATTTGGTAACGCTGCGCTGCCCAAGATACTCTGGACAAAGACTTGCCACTCATCTGAGACAAAATTTAGGGCTAGTCTAACTAACTCTGAATCCTAAGTTGTATGCCCCGCAACAAACAACTCATCACGGGTTTTCTTCAGCTTCGTGAGGAATGGATCCACACGCTCTTCGTTTTGCATTTGAGCAGATCTCAGCTTCTGCTCCAAGTACATCTTCCACTGCTCGAAAGATCCTTGATATAATGTGGCCAAGGCATCCCACATCTCCTTAGCAGTCCCTCTGCTAGCAATGTGACACACCATGTGATCCTTGACCCCATCCAAGATCATCCTCTTGGCCTTCACCATCTCAGCTTTGTACTTCTTTAACGGATTTGCATCCGTAGGTTCAACCACCACATTGTCGACGTACAACTTGAGGGCATGCTCATCTAGAAGGAAAGACATTCTAGCCTTCCAGATGACATAGTTGGATGCTCCGTCCAACCTGTATTGATCCCTCAAGCCACTGGTTGTCATTTCTGCCAAAAAATGTCGAAAATCCCCTCTCTGCTTCTCACTGTTGTTGCTCAGCCAATGAGAAATAGACTTCTCGGCGAGAAGTCTGTTGAGGAAAAGTTCCCTCAAGGTGCTTCTCTTCTCTCTTTTGATGTTTTTCAGCCCAACAATTTGCCTGCTGAAAATCTGCGTCCCACCAGCTCTCTCACGCTGAGGCTTCAACGCTGCTCCCTCTGCCCCGACAAAAATTCGAACTAGAAGTCCTTCTCTTCGTTGACTCACTCGGAGAGAGACTACCTCAAAAATCTGTCCTCCCATCTTGGAATTGCGTCAACCCTCTGGGTGTTTTGAACTGTTGTCTCCTGCAACTTTTTCAAACTCCCGCTTCTGCTCAGCGCTGGATCTACTGGCTCTCCTCTTCTTGCTTCGCTTGCACCTCTGATACCATGTGAAAATTCCTCAACAAGAATCCCTACTGCAGCCACTGATGATCTTACTCCTATTTATTAAATTCCTTTAAACAAATTACTTGTAGTTTTCTACGACAAATATCGTAATACATACACTGCAGCCTTCACTTAATTAAATTATATGCAGAAATAAGACACTGAGCAAGTGTTAAGTTATGGTATGTTCTATGCTTAGAGAAATTTAGTTTTCTTTCTTATTATTATTCATAGATTAGCAATCACATGTGCATAAGTAAAGTGCAGATAGAACATTAAACAATCAACAGAAAACAAGCCAAGACAAGAGACACAAGATGTGGCGGCTAGCTTGGGACAAACCCCACAATGTGTGGGGAAACCCTTTGATCAAATCTTCTTTTATCTTCAATAATTCAGCAGAGAGAAATAGTACAATAAATCTGATTTATATCAGCAGTAGCAAACCCTAGATCAACAGCGTCAGCACTAGCGGCTTCATCATCAAAACTAGGGCTGTCGATATCTCCCAAACCGATCGTCGAATCAGCTTGATTCCACCACCAAAAGTTGCAGCCTTCAGAGGAGGTCTAGATGAACCTATAACGCAGTTCAGAAGAGGAGGTTTGATGGTCCACGCTGGTCAAAGTTTGGATCTGCAGTTGCAGTTTCAGTTTCAGTAGCTTCCTTCAAACTAGGGCAGTCGATATCTCGGAAATCGTCAGTCGGATTGGCTTGATTCCACCACCAAAAGTTGCAGCCTTCAGAGGAGGTTCAGATGAACCTACAATGCAGTTCTGATAAGGATATCTTCTAGTCCGCATAGGTCAAACTTCACTTTTGCAGTTGCTACCCTAAAATTTGCAACTGCGCCTCCACATGTGTGAGAAAGGTCTCTTTTTTGTGCAGTAGAGAAGAGCCTCTTTTCTGTGCAGGAGAGAGAGAGATGTGATGAGATGAGTGAGTGAAAATGAGGAGAAGTCCTCCTGTATTTATACACAACTGTTGATGTTTGAATAGATGCGACTGTTGGGCTTCTGAGCCTACATGAGTTGTAGGTCGGCTTGATAATAATTCCATAATCAAAATAAATTCATATCTCCATGAATACTTATCAGAATCGGATGATCTTTAGATCGATCCTACACCTCTTGACAAGAGGAATCTAATGAACATATTATCAGCGATGAGTAAGATGACCCACATGAAGTTTGGCCCTAGTTGCCAATTTAACACTCCCTCTCAACTAGGGAGAACTTCGTCTGCAATCTGTCTGTCGGTCGCTACTATTCATCCATCAAATGCACTGCCCTGTACAGCCTGAGCCTTGCCTTGCTCTGCTCTATTATGCTTGTGCTGCTTTGTCTTGTTCTGCCCTGTACTGATTTGTACTTCTCTGCTCTATTCTGCTCTGCTTTGCTTTGTTCTGTTCTGCTCTGCTTTTGTCTGAATTATGAAGAAGAAGAAATGATCAAGGATGTGTCATACTACTCTAAGTCAGTGTCAGAGTATGTTGATCCAGGTGGATATTGGTGGCCACCCGCTAATTCCACTTGGATCCCCTCTAGTGCTTCTTACAGTTTTTATCAGTTTCCTTAATTATAGCACAGTTTACTATTTTTAGCAGTTTTTCGGGTCCTAAACTTCCGGAGCCGTTTTGAGGCCCTAAACGACGTTTTTTGGGAAATCCACTGCTAGCGATTTTTCTGATAAAAATCGTCTTTTCCGTCGTAGTCCTCGGAGATATCTTTCCAACGGGCTATCATGCACGTCAAACGGAGATAGTATGACCAATTCGCGACCCCGGGAAGTTGATGTACCAACTTACCCAAAAACGGGGCCCACAATTTGGCGTTTCATCTTCTAGGGTTAGGTTTTGGAATGTGAAGGGTTTTCCATTGTTTCTCAACAATAAATAGGCCCTCGAGCCTCATTGTAACACAGTTCAAAACAGTTCAGAGGCATGTAGCCGACACATCTCTTCTCAGAGATAAGCTACCATCGCCCTAGCTGGGTTATTTCTATTTGTAAGCATATTTCAGTATTCTCCATTAATGAAATGAAGTATTATTTCCGCGGCATCTCTGTTTTTATGGTTATCGCATATTATTATTTCTGTTGCATCTCTGTTTTTATGGTTATCGCATCTCTGTATTTATGGTTATCTCTGTAATCTATTGCGTTCCTACTTAAATCCGGATCAGTGGTATCAGAGCGGTCTGCTTTTTCTCTGTTTTTCTTTGCATGTCCCCAACGAGGTCGGGATATAAGGAGTTAGGGCTTGAACTGGTCGAACCTTTGCAAGACCAGCCTCGCAAATCTCGACGTCCTCCCATGGCGGATGAGAAGAAAGACGAGGGGGCAGGAGATCCTATCAAAATCTTGCTCGAAGAAGCGCTCGAGCGGCAAAGGAACGCGATGATGGATAGCTTTGCGCAGATCCTTCAGCGGCTACCCAGAGGCGACGCATCGGCTTCCAACAGCTACTCTGGAAATGCCACACCGTTTAAGGTACAAGTTAATTTTGAAATCCCCATCTTCGAGGGTCAAATAGAAGCAGATGCCGTAGATAAATGGTTAAATCTGCTAGATGGGTATTTTTCTGTTCACGAATTTTCAAGTCGGGAGAAGATTGTTTTCGCTCTTCTCAAAGCAGCCCCCCACGTCAAGGACTGGTGGGAAACCTATTGCGAGCAGAAGGGTGAAAGTACAGGCTCACTATTTTCAACCGCACCCACTTGGAATGACTTCCGGGATGCCATCAAGGAGCAGTACTACCCCGTCGGAAGCTATGAGGACAAATACATCAAATGGACCACACTGCGGCAGGGACGAGACCAAGATGTGCCGGAGTTCACAAACATTTTTCATACCCTTCGCACACAGTTGGGTATCAAAGATTCTGAGCTACATCTAGTACTCAAATACCGCGGCTGCCTACACAGATACATCCAGGAAGAGATGGAGTTCTTGAACATCTCCTCACTCGGCACAGCATACCGATACGCTGTCAAAATCGAGCAAAAGTTCAAACAGAAGAAGCGAGACTTTGGATCTGCAAATCCAAAGCCCAAAGGACAAAGCCAAGGCGGGGTGACCCAAGACAACCCGTCGAAGCTACAAGAAAAGAACAACACCACGAAGCCGAAGAAGGACACAGGAAAGTGGTGTGAGTTCCACAAGAGTCCCACTCATAACACAAGTGAGTGTCGGACCAAGCAGTCGCTGGTGGCCGAGTTGAAGGCTTCCGAATCAGATGCATGTTCCGACTCTGAGTCAGAACCCGACAAGGGGAATGACAAAGGGAAGCAGATTATTGAGGCGGATCCCAGCGCCACTGTTGCTACTGCCAAGATCAAAAAAAATGAGCCCGAAGATCCAGAGGAGGGGGAACGTCTTTTCCACTCACAGATGTGGGTGAAGGGTTCGCCGCTGCAATTCATTGTCGACAGTGGCAGCCAAAAGAACCTCATTTCAGTAGAGGTCGTGAAGCGGTTGGGCCTACCAACTACACCACACCCACAGCCGTACAGTATCGGTTGGCTTCACGAAGGACGAGATCTCAAAGTTCGCCAGCAGTGCCGCCTTCCCTACAGCATCAAGCCCTTCACAGACGAGGTATTGTGTGATGTTACACCTCTGGATGTTTGTGATGTACTATTAGGCCAGCCATACTTGTGGAGGCGACATGCTGTGTATGAGTCAAGGCCTCGCGCTGTCATCATTTCTTTGGATAATTCATTATACAGGATACCGGAGGTAGCCCCACCTACTGCCACCTCTTTGATCACTGCTAAGAAAGGCAGCAAGCTCATCTCACAGACTAGGAAATTTATTTTCTGTCTAGTTCGTTCCCAATGTAAGGGGAGGATCGTCGCTACATCCATGACCCCCGCGAAGGGTTCCTCCACACAGCAGCAGCAACAGAGGGATACAGTCATGACAGAACACAAGAACAACTTCTCGTTACCTGGAGGGGTACCACACAAGTTTCAGGTGGGCGATAAAGTTTGGTTACATCTGCAGAGGGAGCGCCTTACCAGAACCCATCAGAAACTCAGACCACTTCGACATGGTCCTTACACCATTACCAAAGCTATGGGAGACAATGCATTTGAGCTCAGCATTCCTCCATTCCTTGGCCTGCACCCGGTGTTCAATGTCGACCGCCTTTGGCCATACTTTCCACCATTACTAGACACGTCCGCCATTGCAGAACAACTCACACCCACAGAGTTAAATCCAGCTTGCATGGAACAAGTTGCAACTGATCGGATCATGGACACACACATCAAGCACACTCGCCAGCAGAATATCCAACTGTATCTAGTTGTCAAAGCAGGACAACTCCTTCACCAGGGCAAGTGGCTCACCAGGGACCAAGTGCAGCAGAAGTTCCCTCATCTCATGGAGGAACTCAACGCAATGGGGACCATTGCTTCCTAAGGGGGGAGGAATGATCCAGGTGGATATTGGTGGCCACCCGCTAATTCCACTTGGATCCCCTCTAGTGCTTCTTACAGTTTTTATCAGTTTCCTTAATTATAGCACAGTTTACTATTTTTAGCAGTTTTTCGGGTCCTAAACTTCCGGAGCCGTTTTGAGGCCCTAAACGACGTTTTTTGGGAAATCCACCGCCAGCGATTTTTTCGATAAAAATCGTCTTTTCCGTCGTAGTCCTCGGAGATATCTTTCCAACGGGCTATCATGCACGTCAAACGGAGATAGTATGACCAATTCGCGACCCCGGGAAGTTGATGTACTAACTTACCCAAAAACGGGGCCCACAATTTGGCGTTTCATCTTCTAGGGTTAGGTTTTGGAATGTGAAGGGTTTTCCATTGTTTCTCAACAATAAATAGGCCCTCGAGCCTCATTGTAACACAGTTCAAAACAGTTCAGAGGCATGTAGCCGACACATCTCTTCTCAGAGATAAGCTACCATCGCCCTAGCTGGGTTATTTCTATTTGTAAGCATATTTCAGTATTCTCCATTAATGAAATGAAGTATTATTTCCGCGGCATCTCTGTTTTTATGGTTATCGCATATTATTATTTCTGTTGCATCTCTGTTTTTATGGTTATCGCATCTCTGTATTTATGGTTATCTCTGTAAACTATTGCGTTCCTACTTAAATCCGGATCATATGTACCACTGGTCCCAGTCTAGTCTCAACCAACCCGAAGTTAGCGTCATAGTGAGTACAACTCCTAACACTGGTCCCAGACCAGTAACATTCTCCACTGACTCAAAGTCAGTCTCAGAGTGTGTACCACTGGTCCCAGACCAGTAACAACCGACCCGAAGTCAGTGCCATAGAATGTACCACTCCTACCACTGGTCCTAGACCAGTATCATTGATTCCAGATCAATGGAGGTCATCCTAGCGTAGGGAGTATGGTAGATACAACGATGCATCCATCGGTACTACTATAGTCCCTAACTTCATTTCCCTTCTCATTGATCAGATGAGAGGTACTTCCCATGAGTCCCACACTGCATGGGTAGGATGCCTCGACAGGAGAACTAATCAATCCTGTCCTCACAGGAGAACACATCAATCCTGCTACAATCGCCATGGAGAACACATCAATCCAGGGCTCACAGGAGAACACATCAATATTGCTACAATCGCCATGGAGCACACATCAATCCAGGCCTCACAGGAGAACACACCAATCCTGCTACAATCGCCATGGAGAACACATCAATCCAGGCCTCACAAGAGAACACATCAATCCTGCTACATAGTCGCCATGGGGTGTACATGTATACCACCAGGGGATAGTGAATCATCCTGTGGTTATATGTTGCTCCAAGAAGTACCCCTCACCCCCCTGGAGCTCCCGAGCTCAATGCATCATATAGGACCCTCATCGGAGGGTCTTTGAACCACTCCAAGTTGTTCTTGGAAAGTCAAGAATTTTACTTTCCCAAGGGGATTTGTCAGAATGTCGGTGACCTGTTCATCTGTACCGATATGTTGAAGCCTTATAGCTCCCCGCTGCACCATATCTCGAATATAGTGGTACCTGATATCGATATTCTTGGAGCGATCATGAAATACGAGATTCTCTAACAAACGAATCCCACTTTGGTTGTCACATAGGATCACGGTGATATCCAATGTAAATCCAAACAGCTCACTAAAGAGCTTTCTCAACCAGACTGCGTCACAGGAGGCCATGCTAGCAGCAATATACTCTGCTTCGGCGGTGCTCAAGGCCACTGACTTTTGCTTCCTGCTCATCCAAGATATCGAAGCAGATCCCAAGGAGAAACAACATCCGGAAGTGCTCTTACGGTCCTCCACATTGCCTGCCTAATCAGCATCTGTGTATCCAAGTAGTCTCACATCTCCGGCAGTGTATCTTAACCCATAAGTGATTGTGCCACGAAGACATCTCAGAAGATTCTTGGCATCAATCCAATGAGGCTCAACCAAATATGAGCTCACAATGCTGACTGCAAAACATATGTTCAGACAGAGGTTCACCAAGAACATCAATGCGAATGAGTTTATGAAACTCAGAGGCATTTCCCAAATCTGGTCCGACATCACTACCATATAACTTCTAAAAGTTAAGATCCTCGAGTTAGTCACAGGCTTGCAATCCATCATACTGAATCTTTCCAATATCTTTACCACATATTTTCCTTGAGATCGGAAAACTTCCCCTGGCTTTTGCCACACTTCAAGTCCTAGGAAATAATGTATCGGTCCTAGGTCCTTCATTTCAAATTCAGAAGCCTACTCCCTCTTACATTTGTGAATGAGAGGGTCTGCACCTGTTAGAAAGAGGTCATCCACATACAACACCAGTATGAGAGGTTTGTCATCTTCAACCTTAAAATAAAGGTTAGGATCGGCTTCACTCCTAGTGGATCCCAGCTTCATCAAGTAGCTATCGATCATCTCAAACCATGCTTGAGGTGCTTGCTTCAGCCCATAGAGAGCTTTCTTCAACTTGCATACATGAGATTTTCGATCATAAATCTCAACTCCTTCGGGTTGCTCCACGTAGACCTCTTCTTCGATCGAACCATACAAGAACACGGTCTTGACATCCATCTGATGTAAGTTCCATCCTTGTGAAGCCACAAGGGCTATGATCGAGCGGATGGTCGTATATCTAGCAATAGGTGCAAATATCTCATCATAGTTTATACCTTCCTTCTGGGAGAAACCACGAGCAACAAAACGAGCCTTATACTTTACCGTACTTCCATCTGCTGCATGCTTTATCTTGTAAAGCCATTTTGACATGACAACTGTCTTGTCCTAGGGTCTGGGAACTAGTAACCAAACATCATTCTTCATAATAGACTCATATTCTTCGGTCATAGCATCCTTCAATACTTGATGCTTGACGACATCTGAGAATGATGAAGGCTCATTTTGTATAATCGTGCTCATGATGGTCAGGTATCCCTGATACCTGTTAGGTTTCTTATTTTCACGGAAGGTTCCTCGGGGTGTAGCATGTCCTTCAGCATCATCGAGTACCCCCCTAAGCCATGAAGGCCTCTTCCTAGAAGAGGAAGGCTCAGGTGGATAAATAGGATCCATGGGTTCCTCCACATCAGGCATTGTTACATTATCTACCCATAGAAACTTCGGAAGTCTCTGGACAGCTTCCACAATTGTACGGTTCTTCCTTTCCGCAACACCATTCTGCTCAAGAGTATGTGGAGTAGTAGTCTCCCTCTTAATGCCAGCCTCAGGTATGCCTGAGTGAACCAACTGTAATATATCGGAGGTCTTTCTTTGGCTTGAGGGGAATGGTCCCCTTTTGAGCTTTCCTTTAGCACATCCTGGACATACACCTTCTTTCTCTACTCGGAATTCGGGCATCCCTGTTACCATTTGTCTTACATCGGGTAGAGCTTTATAATGAAGGTGGGAAAACCTCCAATGCCAAAGTTCGGACTGAAGAGTTGTGTCACAAGACATGACACCTAGCAGACTTCCACCGATCTGATATAATGAATCAACTCGAAACCCAAGAGTGAAGGCATCTTTAACATTATTTTTCTATATATGTACCTTGCCATTGTTGAAGGTTACCTTGTAGCCTTTGTCTTCCATTGCGGAGATGGACACCAGGTTCTTTTTGAGGTCAGGTACATATAATACATCCTGTAGGTGGATCGTATTTCCTTGATTCAATTTGAGAGAGACATTTCCTACACCTCTTACGAGATATTTCATATTGTCTCCAAGGACAATTTCTAGGTTCGTTTTTTTCTCCATCAGATTATAGAGAACTTCTTTGTAACCAGTAAAGTGCCTTGAGGCACCACTATCAATGAGCCAAATTCCCATTGAGTTTGTAGGAGCAGAGGTAGATAGAGCAACTGGTACATAATATTCATCCTGCTTATTATCTACAGTATTAGATTCATACCTGGAATTTCTTGCCCTCTTGAATGGTTGACCTCTTCCTTGATTTCCCGCGCTCCTTTTACCTTTGCTATTGAATTTTCCATTCCTTTGATTGCCATGAGAGGGATTTTGATCATCGTCCCGGTGTGAGTCCTTTCTATCAGGGCACTCCCTTGCATAGTGACCTGCTTTATCGCAAATATAACATCGTCCTTTTCTTCCACCCTTAGGTCCAGCCTTTCCTTTTGATTTAGACCTGGAATTCTTTCTTTTCTTAGCATGAGAAGAAAAGGCAGCAGGAGGACCTTTAGGTAAGGGCATTTCTTGCTCTTCTACCCTTGTTTCTTCTTGAGTGCATCTAGCCATTAATTCCTCGAAACCAGGAATTACATTATTGTTCAGAAGTGTAGTCCTGAACACGTACCATTCGGATGGTAATCCTCCAAGAGTTGTGAGTGCCATTTCTCTCTCAGTAATAGTCTCCCCAATAGATAGGAGATCGTTCTTGATCTCGGTGATTCTTAAGAAGTATGCTTGCATACTTTCATCTTTACCCTTCTTGATTTCCCTCAGCTTATTTCTAAGAAACAAAACTTGATTTGCATCATTAACTTTAAATAAACTCACCAGTCTATTGTATATTTCCTTGGAGGTGTCCAGTTCAGAGATGTAGGCCACCAAGT
Source organism: Pinus tabuliformis (assembly GCA_031772625.1). Classification (NCBI taxonomy): domain Eukaryota; kingdom Viridiplantae; phylum Streptophyta; class Pinopsida; order Pinales; family Pinaceae; genus Pinus; species Pinus tabuliformis. The sequence goes on along the minus strand of CM062812.1, from coordinate 415,922,295 downwards.
GCTTGTCGATAGAGTCCCAGATGATCTTCTTTGTTTTGACTTCTTCGTTTTTCCATTTGTTCCAGGCAGCAGCGGATGCATTTGATGGAGGCTCAACAATATTGCCTCTTACATGGTCCAACACTCCTTGATCTTCTAGGGTTAGATCGATAGACATCTTCCATCCGTGATAGTCAGCTTTCTCACGGAGCTTGTCTTCGGCAGGAAAGAGTGTTGAGGACCCCATAGTTCTTTTAGGATAGCCTTGCCAATCTTCTCTTCAGTGATTGCTCTTGCTCTTGCTCGGGCTTTGTCTTCACCTCAACTCTGATACCATGTTAAGTTATGGTATGTTCTATGCTTAGAGCAATTTACTTTTCTTTCTTATTATTATTCATAGATTAGCAATCACATGTGCATAAGTAAAGTGCAGATAGAACATTAAACAATCAACAGAAAACAAGCCAAGACAAGAGACACAAGATGTGGCGGCTAGCCAGGGACAAACCCCACAATGTGTGGGGAAACCCTTTGATCAAATATTCTTTTATCTTAAATAATTCAGCAGAGAGAAATAGGAAAATAAATCTGATTTATATCAGCAGTAGCAAAGCCTAGATTAGCAGCATCAGCGTTAGCGGCTTCATCATCAAAACTAGGGCAGTGGATATCTCGCAAACTGATCATCGGATCGGCTTGATTCCACCACCAAAAGTTGCGGCCTTCAGAGGAGGTCCAGATGAACCTACAACGCATTTTAGAAGATGAGGTTTGATGGTCCACGCTGGTCAAAGTTTGGATCTGCAGTTGCAGCTTCAGTTTCAACAGCTTCCTTCAAACTAGGGCAGTGGATATCTCGGAAACTGTCCGTCAGATTGGCTTGATTCCACCACCAAAAGTTGCAGCCTTCATAGGAGGTTCAGATGAACCTACAACGTAGTTCTGATGAGGAGACCTTCTGGTCCACGCAGGTCAAACTTCACTTCTGGAGTTGCTGCCCTAAAATCTGCAACTACTCCTCCACATGTGTGAGGAAGGTCTCTTTTTTGCGTAGTAGAGAAGAGCCTCTTTTCTGTGCAGGAGAGAGAGAGAGAGATGTGATGAGATGAGTGAGTGAAAATGAGGAGAAGTCCTCCTGTATTTATACACAACTGTTGATGTTTGAATAGATGTGACTGTTGGGCTTTTGAGTCTACATGAGTTGTAGGTCGGCTTGATAATAATTCCATAATCAAAATAAATTCATATCTCCATGAACACTTATCGGAATCGGATGATCTTTAGATCGATCCTACACCTCTCGACTAGAGGAATCTAATGAACATATTATCAGCCATGAGTAAGATGACCCACATGAAGTTTGGCCCTAGTTGCCAATTTAACAGCAAGAAATAAAATACAACACAATTGACACCATTATTTTTGGACAAATGTCCCCGAAAAAACCCAATGCGGGAAAACCAATGCAACAGTTCTGAGAGTTTATTATTATTAAGCAGTAGTTTTGTGTACAACTCTGGATGCTCTTCCAACAATCCAGTTACAGAGAAAAAGACACTGGCAGAAAACTTAGTGAGATTACCTCACTTCACCTGGAAAATCCCAACTGATCCGACAACTGAACTAACTGTCCCCGACTACAACTACGCTGCCCCTTCGTAGTAACTGCGTGGGCCTGCGTGGAGCTCTCTGAGGCTCTGCGTCAGCTCTGCGTTGGGTCTCCTTGCCTCCTGGAGCTCTGACGTCAACCCTCCCGGCTGATCCGGTAGCTCCCCGACAAATTTCAGACTTCTGCTGGAAGATAGCTCTGCCTCTGCGTTGGCCCTTCTGGCTCTGCGTCAAGCACTGCATGGGCCCTCCTAGCCTAACGTCAGTCCTTCCTGGGTCTGCGCTACCTCCACTGGTGCTTCTCTGCCTCTCTGCTGAGTATTCGGGGTCTCAGAGTAGATACTCCAACCCAACTATCCCTGCCCCTCAACTGCAAGAAATCTCCGCAATCGAATTTCCTCTTGAGAACTTCTCACTTCTGAAATTCGATCTTTTGATCTCTCGGCGTGTTTTCCAAATGACCCTCAAGCCCCTTCTTATATCTTTCTGTTGGACAACCAACGACCTAGATTAACTCCTAATCAAAGGCTTAGATCATTTTGGCTTGATCTCCGACTTCTTCTAGAAGTTACAACCACAATTAGATTAATACCCATTAATATTTTAATTTTCCTAAGTTTAGACTTAGGAACTCCATTAAAATATTAATTATTTTAATATAATCGCCTCTGGGTGGAATTTCCCAAAACGCTTTATGGGTTCTTTGGAGTATGTGTGCCCAAGCCTCTCTGCAAAATTTGAGGCTTAGAGCACATCCGTTGCTACCCCAAATCAAAAAAGAAAACAAAGTGTAGTCTAGTAGGGAGAGGTACCGTCGATTTTCACAGGGAGTCAGAAGCAAGCACCCGCACTACAGATGTATTGCATGTGCCAGGATTAGGTATGAACCTAATTTCAGTATCCTAGTTATAGGATAAGGGATATGATATCCACTTTGTAGGGAAGAAAGTGTTTGTCAAATACTCAAGCTGGAAGAGGGTAAGACAGATTGGAGTTCAAAGCAACAAATTATACAAATTGCAACTCGACTCTCCAGTGGCACTAATAGGCAATGACAATAGCAGTGGGAAGGAAATAAATGAGTTATGGCACAGGAGAGTTCAAAGAAACAAATTATACAAATTGCAACTCGACTCTCCAATGGCACTAATAGGCAGTGACAGTGGCAGTGGGAAGGAAATAAATGAGTTATGGCATAGGAGAATGGGACATCTATACCATGGAGCACTAAAGATGCTAAGGGAAATTGTAACAGGGTTCCAAAACATGGCATGGAACACGATGATGTGTGGAGAGGATGCATACTTGGGAAGTTTGCTAAGGCAACATTCCCAAGAAGTGATAATAGATCAAATGGCGTGTTAGGACTTATACATTCAGATATTTGTGGCCCGATGTCCACTAGAGCTCTCAGTGGTACCTGATACTTAGTTGCCTTTATTGATGACCATTCTGGAAAAGCTGGATCTACTTCTTGAAGACCAAAGACGAGGTCTTCGATCATTTCAGAGAGTTTGAGGCTCTCGTGGAGATTGCGAGAAGGAAGAAGATCAAGTTGGTTTGCTCAGATAATGGTGGAGAATATATTGATAAAGACTTCACATCTTTTTGCACAAAGGAAGGCATCAAAAGAGAATGGATAGCTCCGTATAATCCATAACAGAATGGGGTAGCAAAGCGGAAAAACAAAACCATAGTTGGGGCTGCAAAAGTTATGTTATATGACTAAGATTTGCCCAGGTTTCTATGGGTAGATGCATGTAACACGATAGTGTATATTCAGATCAAGACTTCTCACAGAGCATTAGGGAAGAAAACTCCAGAAGTGGTCTTCATAGGGAAGAAGCCAAAAGAGCCAAAAGTTAGTCACTTCAGGATCTTCGGCATTGTTGCTTATTGCCACGTGTCAGATGAGAAGCACACCAAATTAGATCAGAATGTAGAGAAGGGATTTCTTGTTGGGTATAGTGAGACCTCCAAGGCATATAGGATCTACATTCCTTGCAATAAGAAGATTGTAGTAAGACAAGACGTAAAGTTCATGGAAGATTGAGCTTTCAAGAGATATTTGTTGAAGAATTTAGGGCAATTAGAGTTAATAAGATTCTTTTTCTCATGATAACTATTGGTGAGGTTCTTTTAACTTTTCTTATTAGTACAATCTTTCCTTATTATTAGAGTGTCTCTGCTTAGTTCATCAAAGAGTTACCAAAAACAAAAGAGACAAGAACACACGATGTTGGCTTTCTTCCAGGGCCAAAACCTCTCACGCTTTGAGAGGAAAACCCACACAAAATTCTTCTTATAGAGATTCCAATTGACGAATACCAAGATCATGACCCTTGACCTATTAGGCCACTCCAAGACAAAGACACCAATCCTTTTCTTTGTCATTGCTTGAGATCATCATCATTGCTGCACCACTGAGGCCATCATTACTACACCACCGAAATCTTCATTACTACTGTAACACCACTGCTGCACCTTCACCGAGGTCTTCATCATAACAACTAGATCATTGTTGTTGCACCATTGCTGCTCCTTCACATCGATCTTCTCATTGTGACTATTTTTCCTTTAAGATCGAGATCATAACTATGCTTAGATCATTACTGTACCTTGAAATATGTCAAGACAGTGTATGCTATACCGAGACCATAATTGAGATCTTCACTGCATCTGGAGGTATGCCAAGACAGAGTGTTCTCTGTTGGATAACATCATTACATATATACTGAGACCATGACTGCGTTTTCTTCCTACACAGAGATCTTCATGAGATTGTTCATTATGCCAAGACAAGGATCATTGAGAGGCTTTACTTCTGAGTTACCCATCCGAGAAATATAGGACTACTGTACTCATCCGAAGTACTGAACCACTACACTTGTCCGAAGTTTTGAACCACTGTAATTTCCTCTGAAGAATATCAGATGAATCCTAGTTCTGTGTGATTGTAACGAAGTTTCAGAGATATTCGAGATTCCTGTACTACTGTACTTGTCCGAGATTTCAGAGATGTATGCGAAGATGTCTGCTCCTGTAACATTGATCTTACATGCCTATTTATAGTGGTTAGTCACCATAATAAGCCAACATGTTATAGTGAAGTGTTGTGTCTCCTTATTTGAGCCGACATGACTGCTTTTCATTCATTTGTTGGCCGACTTCTTCAAGAGGATTGTGCTTGTCTTTGGAGGGCTGTTAGACACTAGGTTGACTCATATTTATTTTACATATGCTCAAGAAGAGCTCTTTATACATGACATTGACTATTTGACTCAATAATAAATCCTAAGGCTCTCAATGGGAGCCACTAATAAATAAACTTCTTGCTCATGAAACCCATGCAACAAGGCATACAAATTATTTTATTTCTTTTATTTCATCATCTACAATGATCATGTCATTATGAAGACCGAACCTTTCAACACTCCCTCTTAACTAGGGAGGTATTCATAATGGTACTTGGTCATTCTCAATCTGAAGAATTTCTCATAAGAAGAATCAGATTGGTAATCCACCTGTATAGCATCATATCAACCAACATTGTCACAGTGCAAGGCCTTGACTAACAACTCCATCTCTCCACGAGACCATGAGCTACAATGTTGGTGAGACCAATGACTATAGACACCTTCATCATTGTCTCTCAAGGTACATACCCACCCAGGTGTTCACTGAGTATGACCTTCTAGGACTATTCTTATCTTGGGTTCCCAACCCTCAAAGAATATCGGTCCTCTTTCCTACTCTTATATTGGATGCCCTACACATCCTCAAAGAGCATCAGATGCCAGATGATTACCCAATTCTCCATTCTTTCTTCCAAGTGAAGAAAATAATGTTGTGTCTATCTCTCCCTCTCAATTAGGGAGGATACATCCATCATGTGTCTACATTTCTCTTCATGGCCTTCACTAAGACTTATGGTTGTTAGTCCTAGTCTAGTGCATGACACATGAAATAGAAAAACACAACTGTCACTCCTTTTTAATCAGGGGTGACCCAATCCAAGCTCCCTCTTAATCAGGGATTTGTATTTTCATCAGTAGATTCTTCTTCGTGGGTCCTTCAGCTGCTTGATCAACTTCTTTCCTTGATGTCATGAAATTCAATTGAGCTTCTTCCTTGTAGGGTATCATCCATCGATCACTTTCCTTCTTGGTTCGTCATGTCATTCCTTTCTTCATGGAAATTGGCCTTCTTCATATCTGGAACCTTTGTCATATGGCTACTTCTTCCTCATCATGTTTCTTTCAGGAGTTCCATCCACTACATGAATGCTAGTTGTACTTGTATTTACAATTCTTGTTCCAGTAGCCCTGCATGAACTCATCTAGATATTATTCAAGAAATCATAACATTAAATCAAATCATAACTTTCAAGATGGCTCTTCATCATGACATATTCTTGTAGGTATCATCATCCTGCATATGTTGACACATCTCCCAAAGATATCCATTTTCAAGGGTCTTCGTCTTTTCAAACTTTCATCAGCGTCTTCATATCTTTTTTGGGAGATTTCCTAGTCAAGTCTTCCTGGTCCTTTGGATGTTGATTGCCTCCATCATGGTTGCATATCTCACAATCACTTCCTTCCTCACACATTCCATTCCCATGAGCTTTCAATCAGAGTTTCTTAATTGTAGTCAACCACCTCATACTTCATATGAGGACATATTATGTTGATTTCATCTAGTGTGACTTATGTCTTCCTGCATCCTTTTAGAGGAGGAGATTCTTTTTCCTTGATCATGCTTCTCAAGATAGAAGTAATGATCCATGTTACCTACAACCATACGACATGACATTACAATATTAAATACAAACATACATACCTCATTTTACCTTTAGGTCATCTAGGCTTCTTCCAACAGCTTCCTTGATTGAAAAGGTCTTCAATCCCTTAATCTTCTTCATGTCATCACACCATCATCCCATGAATTCCATAAGTTGGAATTCCTGTTGAAATACTTGCTTCCTCTCTAGATTAGTGAACCTTCCTGTGAGGATTCTTTCAGAGAATCTTGAGGATCTTGCATATCACCATCTAGTAAATGTTTCCTTTTTGACTTGATGTATGATGAGTCTTGTCCTAGATGACTTCTTCCTTTCCTGCAATGTCCAATGAGGTTCCCAAGAGCTACATCCTTCATGTTTGACTACCATGGATTTTGTTTTTCATGATTCCCATGGTGATGTCACGAGCTCTTGATTCTAATGCTTTTCATGATGCCACGATGCATCTTATTATTGTTTTCGTATCTATAATAGAAGCTTATGATAGGACCCTTTTGTGAGGGATACCATCTCAATCATAGTAGAGATCTGTTACTCCCTCTTTCCTTGGCCCATTTCTTCAACTTCCTCCATCTATCCAGTGATATGAGCTTCCATAACCTTAGTTATACTATTTGAGGACCAAACTTCCCTTTCCTTTCTGCACATGTTTTAGTCCTTTAACCTTTAATACTTTTTCCATCAACTATTCTCTATCTAGCATAGAGAACAAATTGTTGAATGAGGTAACCTTCTTGTTCATGGACATTTTTTACCTTGCCTACTAGTTAGAACAATGATGATTGTCTTCATCTCCCAATTGAGATCTTATGAAGGTATTTCTTAATTCTTTGATACCTTCAATCAGGTCTAAGTGATATGACCTTCTTCACTGCATTTAAGAGAGTATATCTTCTAGCATTTTATATCTCTCTTTTATGTCACCTTTCCTACTACATAGGGATGAGAGGACCTAGGACTGATTTCATATGACTTCTCTTCTGGGGACTATATCTATCCTCCTTTCTTATGTAAGGAATCTTGATGACTCAACTGATTTATAGATCTCCTTGCAAACATGAAGTCATTTAACCAAACTTGATTATAGAAAAGATACTTACTTGACAAGTGATGATGAACTCTTCCACTTGATCACTTTGATGATGGTTGAAGAAGATGTATTAGGGCTTCTTCTTGGATGATCTTCTTTCAAATGAGAGAGCCTTTCCTCAATAGAAAAGGTTGCTCCTTTTGATGAGGATGATTCGTTGCTTCTTCGGATGATGTTCTTCAAGGCAAGGAGATGATTCTTTCTTGAAGACGACCATGCCTTATTGCCTTCCATATGCTTTGCCTTCTTTTGTAGTGTAGATCAGGACTGCTTCTATGGTTTCAACCTGTTCCAAAATGATGTGATCTTCATTTTTGAGGTCCTTTGAGTTACCTTGCTTTGTAGACAACTTGATGGGGGTCTTGGTGGCCTTTTGATGATGACTATGGAAACAAAATCTCTTGTTGTGGTAGACTACTTTGATCTAAGGCTTGATCCTTCAATGTAGATCTCGATCCTTTTGATATCCTTCAACTTGCTTTGATGCCCTTCTTGAAACTTGATTCTTGAATGTCTCTTTGCTACCCTTCCTTTGACTTCAACACCTTAGCTCTTATACCATGTTGAAGAATCTAGGGCAATTAGAGTTAATAAGATTCTTTTTCTCATGATAACTATTTGTGAGGTTCTTTTAACTTTTCTTATTAGTACAATCTTTACTTATTATTAGAGTGTGTCTGCTTAGTTCATCAAATAGTTACCAAAAAAAAAGAGACAAGAACACATGATGTTGGCTTTCTGCTAGGGCCAAAACCTCTCACTCTTTGAGACGAAAACCGGCACAAAATTCTTCTTATAGAGATTCCAATTGACGAATACCAAAATCATGACCCTTGACCTATTAGGCCACTCCAAGACGAAGACACCAATCCTCTTCTTTGTCACTTCTTGAGATCATCATCATTGCTGCACCACTGAGGCCATCACTACTGCACCACCGAAATCTTCATTACTGCTGTAACACCATTGCTGCTCCTTCACCAAGGTCTTCATCATAACAACTAGATCATTGTTGTTGCACCATTGCTGCTCCTTCACAGAGAACTTCTCCTTGTGACTATGTCTCTTTCAAGATCGAGATCATAACTATGCTTAGATAGTGACTATACCTTGAAGTATGTCAAGACAGTGTGTGCCATACCGAGACTATAATTGAGATCTTGACTGCATTTGGAGGTATGCCGAGACAGAGTGTTCTCTGTTGGATAACATCATTACATATATACTGAGACCATGACTGTATTTTCTTCCTACACCGAGATCTTCATGAGATTGTTCATTATGCCAAGACATTGATCATTGAGAGTCTTTGCTTCTGAGTTACCCATTCGAGAAATATAGGACTACTGTACTCATCCGAAGTATTGAACCACTATACTTGTCCTAAGTCCTGAACCACTGTAACTTCCTCCGAAAAATATCAGATGAATCCGAGTTTTGTGTGATTGTAATTACCCCGAAGTTTCAGAGATATCCGAGATTCCTATACCACTGTACTTGTCCGAGATTTCAGAGATGTATGTGAAGATGTCTGCTCCTGTAACACTGATCTTACACACCTATTTATAGTGGTTAGTCACCATAATAAGTCAACATGTTATAGTGAAGTGTTGTGTCTCCTTATTTGAGTCGACATGATTGCTTTTGATTCATTTTCTGGCTGACTTCTTCAAGAGGATTGTGCTTGTCTTTGGGGGGTTGTTAGACACTAGGTTGACTCATATTTATTTTACATATGCTCAAGAAGAGCTCTTTATACATGACATTGACTCTTTGACTCAATAATAAATCTTAAGGCTCTAAATGTGAGTCACTAATAAATAAACTTCTTGCTCATGAAACCCATGCAACAAGTCATAAAAATTATTTTATTTCTTTTATTTCATTATTTACAAAGATCATGTCATTATGAAGACCAAACCTACCTACACTTTCTTCAAAAATATCGTGAGATGCCTGTAGGTGATCAGAATCACCCAGCTGAAGCTCCATTGGTCCAGCAGTAGGGGCAGCTAGTGGGACATGTTACCCACCATTTTGTGGGTGATATCCCTCGGAGAATTTTTTTTCCAAGATGGTCCTCAGTCGGAAGTCAGCAACCCCTTGAGGCCACCAACTAGCTTGTTGTGCCATTTCTCCGCCACCTGAGCCAGCCATGTGGTCCCTCACCCATTTGTCATGATCGCATGTTTGAAGGTGGGCCTCTCGAACCTAAATGTATGCCTTGTCATTTGGTAATTGAGGATCAATTGGTGTTTTTTCCCTCAATACTGCTCCAAAAATTCTGAAAATTTAATCTAAGGTTCTTCGCACCAAACCCATAGAAACCCAAAAATGGTTTGGCTTAACTCCAAGCCAAGATCAAGCCCACCAAGTGGTGTGAATTACCCAGTTTACCCCTAAAATGTGTTGCTGAAGGAATGTTGACTTCTAGCCCAAATACTGCCCTAAAAATTCTGAAATTTTAACCATGAACTCCTCTCATAAAACCCAGCAAAACCCAAAATTTTTTTGGGCAGATTACAGCTGCTACAAAAGCCCCAATTTAGTGTGCGTTTCCCAATTTGCCCAACTCTGCACACTGCTCCAAATAAGATAAATTTGTACCATATTCCTCCAACTCTTTAGTCTTGCAAAATCACTAGCTCAAATGAAAGAAATCTCCTTCAAAACCTCTGACAAATAGATTAAGAGATTTAACCCATGAACTTGGCTCCTTTATTCTTTAGGAACAATACGACAACTTTGATTTTAACCCTCAATTGACCAAAATCATGCTTCGATACCACTGTAATGTCCTAATTATAAATTTTGCATAAAATTGCTTCAGAAAATTATACTAGCGTACCTCCAAAAACTGATATGTTGAAATGGCCTGTGAATTCTAAGTGAATTCACCAAGGAGAGAGATGGGTACTTGCCCATTCTCATTGAGTCACCCAATGGTTTCTGTCCTGGGGCTACAACGGAAGCTGGGAACTCCCAGTTCTCCAAATCTCTCCACAAGAATAATACTCAACTCCAAGATGTCCCAAATGATCTCCTCCTCCTTCTAAAAACTCCATAGATAGATCTCCAAGCCTCTAGAAACATCTTATTTTATTATTTTATCATTATTCTAGAATCTCCTTCCTTGACTTTATCCTAAATGACTTTTTAATTTTTTTCCCCTTTTTAATTAAATGACTAATTAAAGTCATTTTTAATCTGGGAAAATGGTAAATCGCCCACCATACTCTCTTTGTCCACTGGAAGTCACTTCTCAACATCTCATCCCGTAGATCTTATCGTTCTAGTTCCAACGAGCTATTATATTGAGGCGTTCCATCAAATGATCCTCCCGGAGTGCAACCTCAAACATAATTAATTTCAGTTAGGCCCAGTGTTAACCTTATTTTTTGAAAGTTGCCGGAATGCAATGGAACAAAACGAAAACTATGTGGATGATGCAATATGCCAAGCGAATGCCATGGGATCTCGTAAAAACTCCTTAGAACCCCTCTGGAACCCCTGATGATGTAATTATGCTCATGTGGCTTGGCCACACATACCCTGGAAACCCATCCTCGTTGTACTGTAGAGGAAAATAAAAATGGGGACATGACACCTTCACATACCTACCAAGGCCATAAATGAGCAACAAGGTGCCCACTTAATGCCACCAAGGGGATGTGAGCTAAGCCATGAGAGAAAGGGTGTTCCTAAAATGGGAACTAAGAGGACGGGCCATTATTGACCACAAAGGGTTTGGAGATGCCGCCTGGGTCAAACACTTTTACATAGATCATTTAAGCATGGTCCAATACAATACATGAGCACAAAAATGCTCACACTTTTGCTTGATAATGATACAAAAGTACCAAACATCATGATAGCACATCTGATGATGGTACTTTGAGCATTAACATCATCAAGATAGGTGCAAAATTTGCTCATATGATTGGTCACATCTAACGAAAAAAATATGAGGTGCACTGAAGTGCATCTGAGCTGTAACACCGCCCAAGTTCCAAGAAAATAGTGGAACATCCCTCGTATCTCACAGAATAAGAGAAGCTTATGGTGATGTACTCAATATCTCCTTTACTAATAAACATCACATTCTTCATACTTTTATTTCTATTGTGTGGTCATGGATCTCTAATAGCCAACATACAGTTTCCTTTGCAAGAGGGCTAAATGTTGAAGGGAATTTTTGTCCTGCAGCCTAGTAAGCATTTTGCATTTTCTTTTATTGGAAACTGTTTACAAGGATGGAAAGTGCCTTGCTTATGTGGATTGGTCATTAGTAATACTTTAGGATAGGTTCTTTTATCCATTGCATTATAGTTCGGGTGTTTTATGAGTTTTTTTTTTTTCTTCTGATTCATCTTTGAGTGAAAGGCTCTCAGTTTCTATACCTCGCACAATGCATCTATAAGAAATATAACCACTTCAGCTGGACAACTAGTTAAGGATTTAGTCGTGTCTTCTTTGAGCAGCTCATTAAAGCTTAATTGTTGTTCATATGTTCTTCAATCAGCACATTATTTATTTATCTTACATCCTTCCCTATATTCATCTATTGACATTTGTTTATCTGAATGGCATTTTTTCAGGTATATAGTTCATTTAGCTTCTTTTGATTGAACCAATAGCTGTTTTGTTTTGTCTTGTTATAATCCTGTGCACTATACTAATCAGTGATTGGCACTTCAGACTTACGCACTTAATTTTATACATTTCTTGATGGATCAAAAGTTAATTTGCATCATACTTATAGTCTTTCAAGATCTAAGGTCCTTATATGTTCTCTAAACTGTGTAACAGACTTGTTGTGCCTACTTTAAAGAATCTTGAAGGCCTACTTTCAATCAATATGGATACGGTAAGTCATAGCTAACAACTCAAGACATAAATGCAATATGTAAGTAACATCCATGATGATATTTGTTCTCTTTTTCTAGATCTTGTCATAGCATCCTCTGTTTGTTGAGATTGAAGAACTGTTAAATTGAACTTTGATGGGAATTTTTCTTCCCATTTTAGTGTCAATAAAATTGTTGAAATTTCTGTAGTCTGGAACTTAAATGGAAGAGGGGTAGGACTTAGTTTCCCTCAAATTTTCCCTCATTTATTATCAGTGAACATAGGAGAGATTTCTTATCATGCACTGCAATTTTGCATTTCTTCTTTCCATTCATGTAATCTGTCACGGACACAGTAGGTTGACTTCCTATTTCAATATAGAAACACCACCTATTTCTAAATATTTTTGTTTTGTTCATTTTGTTCTTTTAAATTTTTGAGAATATACTGTTATAGGCATAACTAAACTGTTATGGACTGGTTTCTGGGTTGTGAAGGCACATTTTCCAAATCCTGTAGAGTACAACAATTCATTATTATCTTTTGCCTATTATTAAAATCCAATTGTTACAAATAAAATATAAATACAAATAATGAAGATAATTGTAATAATGATTAGTTAATTGTTGGAGTTTCTAAGTTTAACCCGTTAGAAATTCTTCCTGTACTATTTAATTTATTTCTTCCTACTTGTTCAATTACTTAACAGGTTATTTACCATGTAAATACTGAAAATAAATACAAGTACAATATCAACATCTACAGATCATCAACTGAAAGTAAACAAGCACACAAGTGACACTATTATTTTTGGACCAATGTCCCTGGAAAAACCCAATGCAGGAAAACCTGTGCAGCTATTCAGAGGGTTTTATTATTATGCAGTTTTCAGAATACAATCAGGGTGCCAGAAATGGCTCACCCAATAGAGAATGCCCTCGACAGTAGTACCTCTCACTCGGAGACAGATATTCCAGTTGATAAATCACCGAATGAACGATCCCACAGCAATAATTGCAGTTTTTGCTGCTCTGCGTCACTCTGATAGGGACTGCATCACCCTATCTGGCTCACCAGCTCCCAGTCTATCCCACGAAATCCTCCCAACGCAGCCTCTAGGCCTTGCATCAGCTCTGCTAGCCTTTGCGTCAGCGTCTGGAGCCTTTGCGTCATCCCCTGGACCCTCTGCCTCTCACACGCTGGCCTCTCTAGCTCTGCGCAGCTCCTGACTACCTCTGCGTCAACCTCTCTAGGCTCCGCGCTGCCTCTTTGGTATCAACTCTGCCTCTCTGATATGTATTCACTGCCCCTCAGCTGCAACTTAGATCACTTGTTCGATTTTCTCAGCAAACCTCGCCCCAAAAAAATCGAACTGACTGATCAATTTGATGCCTTCTCCAACTGACCCTCAAGCCTCCTCTTATACTTTTCTTGTTGGTCCTTCAATGGCCAAGATTAAATCTCTAATCAACAACGAAGATTAGATTTGGCTTGATCCTTATCCTTTAGAACATTCTAACCCAGTTTTATATTAATACCCATTAATATTTTATTTTTCCTAAGTTTAGACTTAGGAACTCCATTAAAAATATTAATTATTTTAATATCTCCCAAATCGGTTAGAATTTGCCCGAACCCTTTCTGGGTCTTGGAGATCTCATGTGCTTTAGCCTTTCCACCAATTTTCATGGCTAGAGCACATCCGATGCTACCCCAAATCAACACTCCCTCTTAGCGAGGACTGTGCTCTAGTAATACTCCACACTGAGCATCACTCTGATTATATGACACTGGTACCTGTGTTGATGCTAGGCCTCCTTGTCCAATATCCTCTGTACTGCTTTATCCTGTACTACTGCCCATGGCTTTGCCACTGCCACTGCTGCATCCGTACGGCAACTCCCTCTGCATCCGTGCTGCTGCTGGTCCTTTCTCCCAACACTGCATCTGCACTGCAACCCCCTCTCATCATGCTGCATCGTGCTACTGCTAACCGCTACTGCACTGCAACTCAGTTACTGAGAAGTAAGTAACTGATCCACCCAACTACTGACATCCCTGTCAGGCTAGAAACACTCCTAATGCTGAAGCTCTCTCTGCCGCTAACAAGTGCTCCCTCTATTGACCTCTGCGTTGTTGCAACAACTCCCTGCATCTCGCACCGTTGCACACCTCTCTATGCCATCCTGCACTGGTGCAACACTCTCGTGCCTCTCGCACTGTTGCAGCCTGCTAGCCTCGCGTTGCCCGGGGACTCCTGCATTGTAGCACTCTCTGTTGCTTCATCCGCATTCGTCTCTACCGACATCCGCCAATCCTGCTACTCTCTCTTCGGGGCTCCCGTAGCAAGGTATAATCCAAGAGGTTGGGTACCTCAAGGATCTTGCCCCTCATCGCATGTAGTCCTCCTGACTACAGCTCGATGTCTCCCCACTTCTTCTCGAGTGGCACATGAGCACTCATGGCACAATCATCATCCTCCTCGACTTTTTTCTCCGCCCTCCCTGGTGTTACTTTCGATTCAAAAGCCTCTCCCTTACTTTTCTTCCTTGGACAATGGTTCGCATAGTGACCTAGTTCCCCACAATGGAAGCACTTGACCTTAGAGAGGTCCTTCTTCTTCCTCTTCTCCTGCTTTCCCGCAGATGCCAGAGCCGCATCCTCTTCCTCTTCCTTCTTGATCATGACCCCTTTGCTGCTACTCCTCTCCTTGGTCAGCCGTCTGATCTCTTCTTGATGAAGAGTTGCCCATAGTTCTTCCCAATCTGGAAGACTTGTCTTGCCCAGTATGCTTTCGACAAATGTCTCCCAATCCTCGGAGACTGCGTTAAGTGCGGTCCTTACCGTCAACTCTTGATTTGGCGTGGCCCCTATGGAAGTCAGTTGGTCACGAATCTCCTTCAACTGATTGAGGAAGACATATATCTTCTCTCCCTTCTGCATCTGGTATGACCGCAACTGATTTTCAAGTAACGTCTTCCTCTGCATGGAAGTATGCTGGTACAATTTCTTCAAGGCATCCCACATCTCATTTGCCCTATCCTTTTCGGCAATATGCGGCACCACATGATCCTTGACCCCATCAAGGATGATGCACTTTTCCCTGGCCATTGCCTCCTCTTATTTCTCATTTTCTGCTGGGCCAAATGGGATTGCTATAATTTTCAAGGCGAAGTCCTTGATGCGATATCTGTCTAGAATGGACAAGATCCTGGCCTTCCAGACCACGAAGTTGGATGCTCCATCCAGTCTATCCTAATCTCTCAACCCATTCACCGCCATCTCGCTGCTCTTCTTTTGACTCCTCCGAGTCTCTCTACTCCCCTCCTAGAAGTCCTCTGTTCGACTCCTGTTGAGTCTCTCAACTTCTCGTTTGGAAGTTCTTGGTTCGACTCCCTCTGAGTCTCGATTTCCCTTCTGGAAATCCTTTTGCCAATGTCGAGTTGCCCCACTCCGATCATCTATGCAACTGCACCACTGATTCAGATTCCTTGGCTAGAAATCCGCCTCGGCAGCAACTCTCTCCTCCTTGGTCTTGCCCTATTAGGTACTATTCTGACCATAGTACCCCACCAGTTTTGCTCCACAAATTACCCACAGCCTCCTATGCCCTAACAACTAAAGGATTGAGCCTCTAGGCTCTTCACAATCCCGACACTGGCAAAATCTGTACCTCCTGGCCACAACGTCGATCCTTCTAGACTGAGAAAGATGACCGGGCACTGCGTAGGTCAGGTTTGCTCCTCTCTGCCTCTGCGCTGATCCTCCTCTTGGCTCGAACTGATGACACAGGCTCTCTGTGTCACCCCTTCCTTGCTGCTTTCTGCTAGGAACAAATTTTGTCACTCGAGACAACTATTTCTGCTGCTACTGCTCTGCTAGCTAATGCCTTCAATTATCTTGTGATCTGCAACCACGCTCTGGTACCATGTTGGAGTTTCTAAGTTTAAACCGTTAGAAATTCTTCCTGTAGTATCTGATTTATTTCTTCCTACTTGTTCAATTACTTAACAGGTTATTTACCATGTAAGTACTGATAATAAATACAAGTACAATATCAACATCTACAGATCATCAAATGAAAGTAAACAAGCACACAAGTGACACCGTTATTTTTGGACCAATGTCCCTGGAAAAACCCAATGCGGGAAAACTGGTGCAACTATTCAGAGGGTTTTATTGTTATGCAGTTTTCAGAATACAACCAGGGTGTCAGAAATGGCTCACCCAACAGAGAATGCCCTCAGCAGTAGTACCTCTCACTTGGAGACAGATATTCCGGTTGATAAATCACCGGATGAACAATCCCACAGCAACAATTGCAGCTTTTGCTATTTTGCGTCACTCTGATAGGGA
Organism: Pinus tabuliformis; assembly: GCA_031772625.1. NCBI lineage: Eukaryota > Viridiplantae > Streptophyta > Pinopsida > Pinales > Pinaceae > Pinus > Pinus tabuliformis. Next base: position 415,905,610 of record CM062812.1, on the reverse strand, counting down.
CTGCATCACCCTATCCGGCTCACCAGCTCCCAGTTTGTCCCACGAAATCCTCCCAGCGCAACCTCTAGGCCCTGTGTCAGCTCTGCTAGACTCTTCGTCAACTTATGGAGCCTTTATGTCAGCCCCTGGACTCTCTGCATCTCACACGCTGGCCTCTCTAGCTCTGTGCAGCTCCTGGCTACCTCTACGTAGCCTACAATTGCCTCTACGTCAACCTCTTTGGGCTCTACGCTGCCTCTCTGCTATGTATGCACTGCCCCTCAGCTGCAACTCAGATCACTTGTTCGATTTTCTTAGCAAACCTCGCCCCAGAGAAATCGAACTGACTGATCAATTTGGTGTCTTCTCCAACTAACCCTTAAGCCTCCTCTTATACTTTTCTCGTTGGTCCTTCAACGGTCGAGATTAAATCTCTAATCAATGGCTAAGATTAGATTTGGCTTGATGCTTATCATTTGGAACATTCTAACCCAGTTTTATATTAATACCCATTAATATTTTATTTTTCCTAAGTTTAGACTTAGGAACTCCATTAAAAATATTAATTATTTTAATATCTCCCACACTGGTTAGAATTTGCCCAAACCCTTTCTTGGTCTTGAATATCTCATGTGCTTTAGCCTCTCCACCAATTTTCATGGCTAAAGCACATCCAATGCTACCCTAAATCAACATTAATTAGTAATTAGTACTGAAGAGGCATGTCTAAATGGGACGTGACCTTACATGAAAAGGCACCCGCCTCATATATAAGTAGGCCTCTCATTCTTATTTGAATCATCATGCTTATTCATACATTTTATATATATTCTTGTATCCTCAATGGAGATCATTATATTCCAAGTCTTCTGGAGTATTTAACTTGAAGAACGAACTTTATTCATTCCATTTGGTATCAGAGTTGTTCGATCCTCTGGCTGCTTCCCCGCTGCACAGAACCTCATTCTCTGATCCAGGTCCTCGGCTATAAAAATCGTCACTGAAGCATTCACTACATCAAGCTTGGGGTTTCTCCATCACTGATTTCGTCAGGGGCCCTTGGCCATTTAAAGATAAAAATTAAAATTAAAAAATAAAAATTATTACTAAAAATTCAAAGAAGAATATTAAAAAAAAAGGTCAAAAGAACAAAATATAAAAGGAAAGAAACATTATATATAAAAAAAATAGAGGATATTTTTAATAAAATAAAAAACAAAAAATATAAATATGAAAAGTTAAAAACTAAAAATTAATAAAAATAAAATAAAAAATAAAACAATTTAACTATATATATTGAAAAAGAAAGAAAGAAAAGAGGAAGGCTCGACTAAATACCATCTCGTCGCACCATCGCATCGCAGCCCGACTAACACTAGCCGCCACAAACATGGTTGTTGGTCGTGGTTGTTCGTATACGTGGTCGACGCCAGCTGCAGGGCGAAGCCAACTTTGCTGCCGAACTTCCAACCCATCTGCCTTCCCTGCCGCCTCACTGCCTGCACTTTGCCCAGCTGCTTACGACCGTGCTGATCCGTTGCCCTTTCTATGCCCTCTCTCAACCATCGCATTGCTTGATTGCCAGACCACAGCCTCTTCCACACTGCCATCCCTTGAGCCACTTCCATCTCCTACGTTGTCACACCCTAGGCTATTTCCGCTCTGCTTTCTTGAGGAATAAAAGAAAGAATACAGACGTCATTCCTCCTTAATTCTATCCAGAAGTTGCAAGCAACAAGTTACCCTCGTCTAATTCCGCGAGTATACTGTTTTCGATTCAGGGTCATTCTCTTATTTAGTAAAGCCAAGCTTCCCTCGAACACCATCATTTTGCAGAATTATTGTTGTTGTTTCAAGTTTCAACCACCATCTTTTTGCAGAATTAGTGTACTGCAAGGCCACTGAGAGAGGAGCTAACTGTTGGTTGTTCAATTCACAATTGAAGGAAAGGAACTGTTACCCTGTTACAATCGTCTAACATAGCAAAGCACTTGCCTCAATACGTGCCTCAATACATCAAGCAAGGTCGTCCTTGTTCAATTGCGACCATTGAACCTTACCAAGCTTGATTAAATTAAAAGAATAATGTTGGCATTCAAGGCTTTCATAAAGGAATAAAAATTGTGGATTAATATCAATCCTAATTTTCGTATTCAAGGTTTTCATAAAAGAATAAAAACTGTGGAGTGATATCAATCCTTTATAAAGTTAAGGAAGGAACATTAATTAAGAAAAAGGTTAAAAAAATAAAGAGAAAGAAAAGTGCTATAACAAACAAATTGGTAGTTTGAAGTTATTAAAAATTAATTAAATTTACCAAGAGAGATTATAAAAGGGTATTATAATTTAAAAAAAAGGGGAGTAATATTTTAGAAAGGGTTATTTAAAAAAAAAACCAAGTTCATCTTGACAAAAGAAAAATGGAGACGATTGCTGACGAGAAAGAAATTGAGTCGAAGTCGGAAATGAGAGAGGGAAGATTTCTTAAAACTTTTAGTATGTGTCGGTGTGTTATTCAAACTCAAAGGATAACTTGCGAGAAATGATGTTATCATCTCTATTGATCCTACTCAAAATAATAATTATGTTAGTACTAAATGTGCTAACCAATTAGTGATTCCTGAATCAAATATAATCAAAACAAATTTTGTTGACACAAGTGACAAACAATACGACATAAGCAATCTACAACTAAGTATTGGAGACTATACTTTTGTATTGCAATTCACTGTTAAAACCTTATTTTGTGACAACAGTGATATAATTATGGGTTCGCCCTAGATTAAATCACTAGAATTTGTTATGCTAAATATGAAGAAGTTTTGACATTTTCATACAAAAAGAAAAAGATAACATTACAGGATGTTACAGTGAAGCCAGATTCCGTAACACCAGAAGATATGCAAGATATCGCAAAAGTCATTTCTCAAGAAAGTAAAAAAGTAATACAAAATATGCAAAAGGAAATTGACAAAATCACCATTGACAAAAATGAAGAAGTTACTCGCCTCAAGGACCACAACAAGAAATTATTGACGCAAATTAAGAAACTTAAAAATGACAAAAAAATATTGAAAAGCAAACTAGAAGAACTCAACACGGAAAACATATCGAAGTCTTCAAATGTAGCTGACCAAGTTGAAGAAAGAGGAATGAATACTAATTCAGTCAATATCAGAACTCAAGAAGATGACAATCCATTTGAAGGGAAAACATATTCAGATGTTGCAGTTTAGATGATGAAAATTTCAAGTGAAGAATCTGTAACTAAATTAACATTAGTTTCTGAAGTAAATCAAGAAAATTCCAAACGCATGATAAGGGAAACCAAACCAAAAGAACCCATTATCTACATCCAAAATACGTCGATATACACCACAATGAATCTACGAATCTGTATCAATCAAAACATAAAGGACAAATTTATGTTCCAAAGACTTCTAATGTCAGTGCAATTCAATCTTGTGATAACAATTCACACGAAGTATCCAGTAACCACAAGATTCCACAAAAGATTAATCTAGGATGGTCTGATCCCTTCTCAGTGCGATATTTTTGTTTATCACTTAGAGGATCATATCAACTTGTATCAACGAATATGACAGTTCCGAAATGAGAAGACATTCGCAGCAAAAAAATCAAGCATTTTCTTTAACAAAGCTTTTTGAGGAGGAAAGCAATTTTACGAATAAAATAAATATAAATAATATAAATACAAATAATGAAGATAATTATAATAATGATTAGTTAATTAGTAATTAGTACTAAAGAGGCATGTCTAAATGGGACATGACCTTCCATGAAAAGGCACCTGCCTCGTATATAAGCATGCCCCTCACTCTCATTTTAATCATCATGCTTATTCATACATTTTATATATATTCTTGTATCCTCAATGGAGATCTTATATTCCAAGTCTTCTAGAGTATTTAGCTTGAAGAACAAACTTTGTTCGTTCCACCAATGCAATCTATTCTACTTTGTTTGTGGGTATTTGATGATCAAGTTTTGTCATCAAGTGTTCCTCACATGCATTGATAGGGAAAATGTTATGATTATCACAAACTTTTGATAAGAGATGTTAATGTTATGGTCCATGCTACTTAACAGTGATTTCTACTTCTCTTGGTTATCTTAGCTTTCTAGGTGATTACATCCCTAATGTCAGTAATACTCTTGGTACATGATTACTGACTTATTGCCTTGGAGCCTACTTCTCAAGAGTAGCTTGTAGTTTTGGGGTTTTGGTTCGAGGGATTCAACTCGTTCTTTAATTATCCTTTGTCAAATATTCTTCCAACCAATTTCTATCAATAATCACTTACGGAAAAACATTTTTTTGCTAGCAATCACCTAAGACAAACTCCATTAAATGCTGCATTCAGCACTTATATTTAGCCTCTGTTGAAGATAAATCTCCTTTGTGCTGCTTCCCACTGCTCCAAATCACACTCATTGAACCAACATGAAACAAAAAAGAATGAGATGTGGACCCTGTTACCCACCATTCTGGTCTGAAACTAAAAAGTGATCCTAGGAGTACTTTTTGTAAGGAAATAAAGTTGATGTGAAAGGGGAGGCACCTCCATCTGGTGTGCAGCTAAACAATTCTATTAAGTCAGCTGGGTTGTGTGCATTGAATAAGCCAAAGAGAGTGAAAGGGGAACATGAATCAAATTTGCATCTTGTATTGCTAACAAACGTAACAAACAGACTATGTTTTTGAATTTGGAAGATGTAAGGTGAGATTGTCTGATCAAGACACCAACTTCAAAGAGGAAATCTTCAGTTTGATCACCTTCTAGTCATTTCTCAAGGGAGAGTCGTCGCTTTTCACACGCTTCATCTGATTGGTTAGTAGATGAGCAGGTTTGCTTAATAACAAATATCAGAGCAAGGCAGAGTTTATGGAAGCAAGGATCAGAACAAAAGCTTAGAAGATGATACCAGCTATTGAATCAGAAGTTGTCAGTAGTTTCAGGTCCAGCAAGGGAATCATTGGATTAGAGGCCTGCTGGAAATAAGCTTGTGTTAACACCAAAAAAAAGGGGAAGAAGTAGGGACTTGGCAATGCATAATCTCAGAACATATCTATATTGAAAAGTTTTGGCATCTTCCAGATGAGATGAAGCACAGTGTGTGCCTGGTCTGTTTGAATCTGCAGATGGATATGTGTTAATGTTTGAGGCTGCCCATACTGCACTTGCAAGTGGCTCTTATTAATGTTGATAAAACTGGAGGTATGTTCTTCTATGAGGAGGCACAGTGGCAAAGGAGGAGTGTTGTCAGTGGTCACTTCAACATGAGCAAAAACATTCATGCCTTGGGCCTGTTTCTGGCAGTTAAACTCTAGAAGAAATCATAATAAATGATTCCCAGAATTGAAGGTTTATCATGATTTCAGAGCGGGGAGGTGTCTACTTTGCAAGTGGTTTATGACAAGGCACACACACAGGTGCAGTGATGAAAAAGATGTAATTGAACCGACATTGAGGAGTTTTTAAAGATTGATTTTTTAATGCTGAGTGGGCCTAGTATTCAGGGAGATATTAGGCCTGTTATGCTCAAACTAGCAGGGGACCTAAGGGGAATCCCTAAAGGGCAAATGCTAAGCCAAGGGCAACAAATGGAGTCTTAGCCCACTGTCACCTCAGCTAAGGCTCCCTTCTATTTACAGACTTTCACCAATGAGGGGAGACCTGGTATGTGTGGAGTCACTAATGAAGGATAAATCAATGGATATGAGTGAACCGAATAACCCTTTTCCATAATTTGAAGGATAAAGATTGCTTGCTTTGTAAGCAAGGTACTAGGTAATCTAGGGAAAGGAAGAGAGGATTTGAGGGTTAGGTTTATGGGATAAAACTTGTGAAGGGGTTTCCCAATCCCTAAAATCCTTGTTAGAATTGGTATCCTGGATGGTTATTGAAGAATGGTCCTTCAAAGGAGTAGGACTATACGGGGCCGAGTGGACCTAGTCTAGGGGATGAGGAAGGAATGTAGCAACCAATGATATCTTTACCCTAGGCCAAGTGGAGAGAGGATCAAAGAAAATATAATTACTCAAAGATGTTGGTTTGACCTTGGGAAGTGCTAGCCTTGGGGATGGCAAGGCAAGTTTTGGTCCCGAAGCTAGGGCTTGGCTTTTCTCCCAACTCCACTGTTGGAATGTCTTCAAATTTAGAGGACGGCTAGAGGAAAGGCCAGCACAGGAGACCCTAGAAGATTGAATTTTTCAGTGGCTAGCTTGTCAGTAAATTGATGCCCTAGGCACCCCAATGTGACTAGACTTGGGAGAAGGTGAAAGAATAAGAGTTTTGGTGACCACCCTTGGTAGATCAGTGCCTTAATCCTTGGGAGAATGGAGTCTATGTTGATTATGTGTAATATTTCTTGGTTCCCAATCAAGGAGGCCTCAAAATTACTTCACAAACCCTCTAGGTCAAGTGAAAGCAATCTTGCAGCTTTTATACTTCAAATGCACAAGAGGAATGGCTTATCAAGGTCAAATTTTACCCCTAGGAGATTTCGCTTACACTACATGGCCCATACATGGAGAGAACGTTATAATAGAGACAATTCCACAATATTAAGCAATAACTGCATGCAACAATTAGCCCTAAAACAACTAAAATCCCAATCCAACATATATGACAAAAAGTAACAAGAATAACATCAAAATTTCGTACTTACATGCAGTAGAGTATATCCAACCATTCACAAATGACAATAGAGAAGCTCCAAGAGAAGATAGACCAATAACCATACATCAAAATTCATCCATAAAAGCTCCAATTCATCCTCCAGAAAAAGTGTGAAATTCTTTAAAGAAGAGAGAGATCCAATCCAAAGTGATGATGAGCAAATGAGCTCATCTCACTTGTATTTATACATAACTTAGGAGTTCGAATTAGCCTCCTTAGCCTACATAAGCCCCAAAAATAAAATAATGTTCTAACAATACAACTTTTGGTGACAAGCCCATCAAGTTAGCTCATAAATGAAAAAGTAAGCCCCTCAATTGAAATAATAATGTATGCATGTCTAGGGCCCTCTAAGAGGCCTAATGAGGTCCATGGGTGCCACAATGAAGAATAGGACCCTCAAAAGCAGTGGACAAGGGGTTGGCCCCTTGTAATAACATGTGGTGTTCCAAATGACATGTGGGGGCACACAAGTGTCCTAATGGGTCTCCAAACAAATGGAAGATGCTTGTAGATCGTCTGCAAGGGCTAGGATGATGGTGTAGGTGATGCCACATCATCGTGTAAGTCCTGGGTCATTTGCCAAGTGTATGGTGTAGATCTGGGACCGGTTGGGCATGATGGATCAGGTGCATCCTCCTCGTCAAACAAGTGAAACACGAACAATCTTCGAATGGTTGTTGGGATCCATGGAGTGCAATCTGCTACTGTGGAGGCCCATGGCTCTCAACGCTCGCCCTACATGTGCTAATGTAACCGTCTAGAGGATTAGGACGCCGTATAGGGAGACCAAACCCCAAATGGAAACCATCTGCAATCCTGTGTAAGATCCAATGTTTCCCCTGGTCTTCTAGTACAACAAGTCATTATAGAATTCAAGTAAATGATCTTACGGATCATGGACCATAGGTGGGGACTTCATAATGGCCTACCCTTCCATAATGGGCTTCGAGATTTGCCAATGTCTCCTAAACTCCAAATGGGGTTAACCAAGTATCCTATTAGGTGGTTTCTACTTCTAAAGTGGATAATATATTCAAGGTACATCCTTCAAACGGTGGTGGAATGTGACAGATAGGTGAATGAAGTAGGATGTGAAGGGGTAGCCCTAGGCCACATGTTGGGTTACAAGAGTAGCTAATAAAAGGGAAGTTCACACTTGGGTTTATAATGTATAGGAGGGAGCAATCGTGGTACATGAGGTGCTTCGACCTTGAATTTTTCACCCTTCTTTATATGCCTTTTGCCTTTTTATGATTTTCTTTGATTAATTGCTCGGAGCTCGAGGGGTAAGAGCTTGATGTATAAGATATAGCAGTGAATACCCCCTTTTAAGGTAGGGTGGTTCATTTCCCACCAAGGGTTGGGACAATCATGGGTTCCTATATGATGGAGTTTCATAGAACCTGTAGGAACCAGGGTGATGGCCATGATGATGGGGTAGAGCTTAGGTATTGGCTTTTGCCCACGTGCTAAATGTGTTTGCCCCAACCATCTTTTGCATTTTGTGGTACATTTTCCTGTTGAATGTGGTCATATATGCTTTTATCTTTCTTTTCAGCTTCATCAACCTCCGGGCTTCATTCCAGGCCATGACCCAAGGTGTGGACAAGGGGAAGGGGCAAGCTAACCCTATGTGGACCTAGGCAAGAAAAATGATGAACAGGGTAATAATGAATGGAAAGAGGGTAATATAAGCGGATAAGGGAGCCAAACCACACAACCAAAAATCAGGATTTCTCGTGAAATACCATCCCTGGAACCAAATGGTCAGTAAAAGAGATCCCACGGGACTAGAATCCAATGTTAGTTCTTAAGAGGGGTCTAGGGGACAAAATCATAGACCTAGCCTATTCTTTCCGCTGAATCCCCCCATTAATTCATGCCCAAAAGTGTCCATGATAAGCAAACTACAATACTCAATTTCCAAATGACAAGGCATACCATTAGATTCGGGAGGCCCACCTTCAAACATATGATCATGGAAGATGGGTGAGGGACCATGGCACAATGATCTAGCTGGTGGCTGTAAGGAGCTGCTAGCTATCGGTTGTGGACCATCTTGGAGAAAAAAATTCTCCTAGGGATATTACCCACAAAATGGTGGGTAACATCTAGCTCCAATTGGGACGTGATCTCTCGAAGAAGTGGGCGAAGCTACTCAAATGGGAGGTCACGAGAACTCCAACAATCTCTTGGTTACCGTAGACCTGTCACCTGCACATATAATAGATGGAAAAACACGGGGCAGCATGCTTTCACGACGTCTCATGATTGCACATGCTATATGTTAGGCCATAAAATCAACAGAAAATAAAATATGCATCTATCTACCATGAGAAAAATCATATGATGTTATTCTTAATGCGGAAATCCACATGCAATGCATCCTACTCTAATATGCATATAGTAAGGCTGATACTAAGTGTAATCATAATGCCAGTGCAACCAACATATCATCACATCAATATACATATGCCTGTCAGTATGATTACTCATGCAACAACGCCCAAGTCGAATGTGGACATAGTCACATGGCAGATGAGGCGGGTGGGAGGTGGGAAAATATGATCTCCATTCAAGGCAAAGGGAAGTCCTAGGAGAAAGAAAACAGGTCAACCTAGAGGTCCCAGGCTTTCCTTCTAGGTGCACAATGATGGGATGAATGATCACTCTCAAGAACTCATCATCACAATCATTGTTTGTAATATCATGCTTTGAAGATGTCACACGGTTGTGATGAGAGGGGGAACGAAGAGAGAGAAAGAAGGAGTGCAATGAATAGGTCTCTCAATGTGATGGTCACATCGGAGAGGGGAGGTCACGGAGTTATCATAATCCTGAGGATGGGTCAAAGGGAACAAAGTATATTCAATGAAGGGCTCTTTCTTGACACCATAGTCAGAAAGGGGAAAGGGGGCATGGTCACTCGAGGTTATGCCGACAGGGATGAGGGACTTGAAGGAGATTCAAGGTGATGAACAAGAGGGAAAGGCAAAGGGGAGGGCGAAGTGTCATATTCAACTATTTTTCCTTCCCCATAATCTAAAGGCTTAAGTGATTTGAATACATAATCATAAGGTGGGTAAGTAAGAGCCTCATTGCTTTCCCTATTATAAGCATCAAAGATTGGGCTTTCATTGAAAGGAGAGTCAAAGATTGGGCTTTCATTAAAAGGAGAGTCAATCACTTCCATCAAAGATTGTCCTTGTTCATGCAAGGGAAAATAACAATTATCCTTCCCAAGGGTATCGATGGAGATGAAATTGCAAGTAATGCTCGAGATAAAGGAAAAACTAATCTCAATCTCATTTTCTTTGTCAGTATCATAAATGGGAGCACAATCAAATTGAGGCCCAACAATCTTCCATTTCTCCTTTTCAATGTGGAAATAATCTCCAATGTCATCTTCCAAGGAGCTCATGGGATCACCTTCCTCAAGGTTCTCAAAGAAGAGTCATCAAGAGTGATTCCCTTGAGAAAGGTAAGTTTAGTCTCATCCTTACTTTCCATAGCCTCATTCTCCTTATCACATGTGCTCTTAGAATCATCTTGTCCATCCTGCGGCCCCAACAAGGGCTCGTCTTCGATATTCTCAAGGTCATATTCATCTTGGTTGGTTGACAAGTGAGACCCCTCTTCTTCTCTCTTCTCTTGAAGAACAATGGCTAAGGTATTTGTTACATGATTTTGGTAATACACTTCTAGGAGGAGAGCATTAGTGGGGTTCTCTTTATATTCACATTTCATCGTATGAAGCTTCACCTCTTCATCATATAAACAAGAGAATACTTCATTAGAATTACATTCCCTTACTAACCCCCTGCATGACCTACTATATTCATCCATTCTTTCTTGTGTGATTTGGAGGCTTTTAGGATCCAACTCTTCGTCATCCTCAGAGGAGATGTCTTTCACTTCATTGTTATTCACACCCAATTCCATGTGAAAATTGTGTGGTCCCGAATCCTTATTGCAGCAAATGATAATATTTCTTCTATTTGTTAAATTACTTATACAAATTATTTGCAGTTTTCTACGGCAGAAATCAAAATACATACACTACAACCTTCACAAATAAAACTATGCGGAAAATAAATGCAAGGAAAATACTAGCACATATATAACCACAGTGACAGTTATTTTTGGACAATTGTCCCAAAAAAACCCAATGTGGGAAAACCAGTGCAACAGATGAGGGTTTCTTTTATTAATCTTCAGCGATAATTTTTGTACAAGACAAAATAGAGGAAGAATCACTGAGAGAAATTTACTAGTGAATTTCTCACACTCCACAGTGTTTTCTGACCCTAAAGAGGACCTCCTGCCTCTTTCTCTAGTCCTTCTGTGTCACTCTCTGCGCAGTGACTGTGTTGTCAATAAAAGGTGGGGTCGACATCCTTGTCATCTGATGCATCTATCTTCTTCTAGTTGGTAATCATGGGCGTAGACATGGGTCTGCAGTCCTGCATTCTAAACCTCTTTAGAATATCTGCAGTGTATGTTCCTTTCCCAAGGAAGACCTCCCCATCCTTCTGCCACACTTCCAATCCTAGGAAATAGTGCATCAACCCCAAATCCTTCATGTCAAATTCTGCTGCTAGGTTCCTCTTGTAGTCCTCTATAAGCCTTGATGATCCTATCAAAAAGAGATCATCCACATATAAAACTAGAGTTAGTGGCTCACCTTCTACCATCAAATAGTAAAGGTTGAGATCTGTGTCACTTTTGACGAATCTCATATGCTGCAAGTAGTTGTCAATCCTACCGTACCATGCCCTGGGAACCATCTTGAGTCCGTATAGAGCTTTCTTCAATCTGCACATGAGTGTGCCTCTTATGAGTCTTAAAGACCTTTGGTTGTTCTATGTACACTTCTTTCTCTATCACCCCATTCAAGAAGGTTGCCTTGACGTCCATCTAGTGAATCTACTATCCCATCTGAGCTACTAGAGATATAATTGACCAGATAGATATGTATCTGGCAACTAGGGTGAAGGTCACCTCATAATCTATCCCTTCCTTTTGTGCATACTCCTTTGCTACAAACCTAGCCTTGTATTTTTCCACACTATCGTCTGTCGCATATTTGATCCTATAGATCTATCTAGAACCTACAACTGATCTGTCTTCCGGCCTTGGCACTACCTCCCAAACATCATTTGTCATGATATATTTGTACTCTTCTACCATGGCATGTACCCACACCTAATGATGTGCGACCTCCTGAAAGCTGGAAGGTTTTGCAACCTGAGCCACCAATGCTTGGTACCTGTCAGGTTGTCTGCGTTGTCTTTTGCTCGTCCTAGGAGTTCCAATAAACTCCTTTGCATCTTTCAATGTCTGAAGAACCTCTTTGCTGGCTTGACCACTAGTTGTGGGAGGTTCTGCTAGCTCCTCCTCATCCTGTCTCTGCTGCTCCATCTGCTGAGAACTCCCCAGATTTCCTACACTCGAAGAAACACTGGTGCTAGTCATAGTACTTGATCCTTGTGACTTTCCTCCTGCTTGTCCCACTGGTTGCCCCTATTGCTAGACCAAAGGAGCTTCTGCTGACTGATCTTGATCACTTGCAAGCATCTCACGAGATCTCCTAAAAGCTCGATCCTCCACGAACTTCACGTCTTGCCTCACTACTATCTTCCTATTGCTTGGAATGTAGATTATGTATGCCTTTGATTTTTCCCTATACCCAACGAAGAACCCCTTCTCTGCAGTCTGATCCAGTTTGGTCTGTTATCATCTGGCACATGGCAATAAGAAATGCTGCCAAAAATTCTGAAGTCGCTAACTTCTATCTTCTTCCCTGTGAAGACTCCTTCTAGCGTTTTATTCCCCAATGCTCTATGAGGAGTCATGTTTTGAATATATATTTTCGTGTTACATGCTTCTGCCCATAGAAATCTGGGTAGATCCTGGTCATATAACATAGCCTTTGCAGCTCCAACAATGGTTCTGTTTTTCTGCTCCGCTACACCATTTTGCTGTGGATTATATGGAGTTGTCCATTCTCTCTTGATGCCTTCCTTCACACATAAATCTGTGAAGTCCTTATCAATATATTTTCCACCATTATCTGAGTGAAGCACCTTGATCTTCTTCCCTGTCGCATTCTCTACAAGAGCTTTAAACTCTCTGAAATGATTGAAGACCTCATCCTTAGTCTTCTAGAAGTAGATCCAGGTTTTCCTATAATGGTCATTAATAAAGGTGACGAAATATTCGACACCGCTGAGAGCTCTAGTTGACATCAAGCTGCAAATATCTAAGTGTATGAGTCCTAACACGCCATTAGCTCTGCTGTCACTTCGTGGAAATGTTGTCTTAGCATACTTCCCAAGTACGCATCCCCTGCACACACCGTCGTGTTCCCTGCCAAGTTCTGGAACCCTTGTTACCATTTCTATGAGCATCCTGAGTGCTCCGTCGTTTAGATGTCCCATTCTCCTCTGCCATAAGTCATTCAGCTCCTTCCCACTGTTATTGTCACTGCCTATCAGTGTTGAAAATATCGGTATCGGCAAAATATCGGCGAGGGTCCAGAAAATATCTTATCGGCAATATCGGCGAAAATATCGGCAAATATCGGCAAGCATAAAAAATAATTTTTTCAAATTTTAAAATATAGCCGATATTTTCAAAATATCGCGATATTTTGCTGATATTTTCCGATATTTTGAAAATATCGCGATATTTTCAAAACAGAAAATATCGCGATATTTTCTCGGCGATATATCGTTTTGCCGAAAATATCGCGATATTTCCGAATATCGCCGATATTATCAACAGTGCTGCCTATTAGTGCCATTGGAGAATTGATTTGTAACTGGTACAATCTATTACTTCGAAATCCAATCTGTCTTACCTTTTTCCAGCTCGAGTGTTTGACATACACTTTCTTCCCTACGAAGTGAATATCATATCCCTTATCCTGTAACTAGAATATTGAAATCAAGTTCATACCCAATCCTAGCACATGCAATACATCTGTAGCGCTGGTGCTTGCTCTTGACTCCCTTCGAAAATCTACCTCTCCCTACTGGATTACATTTCGTTATGTTTCCCATAGTAATATGGAAGTCCATCTGCTCCTCTTTGTAGCTAGAGAAATATTCTCTAACCCCTATCATGTGAGCTAATGCTCCACTGTCTATATACCAGACTCCCTGTGAAGTTGATCCTACTAAGCAAGCAAATTCATCCTCCAATCTGGAAGACAAATCTGAAGTCTCCTGAATGTTACTTCTGTCCATGGCTATGCAGAAGAATTTATAGTGCTATTCCTCTTTTCCCCCCTGACGTTGTCTCTTCTCTAGCGAACTGCTGCAAAAACCCTCTGCATCCAGCTAGAGATCTGCTCAAAAAGAAAAGTTAAGCTTCTCCCTCTGCCTCTGGAATCACTTGGTTTGGAAGAATCAAATTTTTCTGCCCCTCTCTTAGAAAAATTGGTCTTCCTCAAGCAATTCGGCTGCTTGGCAAAAAGATTGTGTTGCCCATTGGGAATTTCGACATGCTGCCCACACTGAGCATCGAAATTCCTTCTTTTTACTTTTGAGCTCTCCGACTGATCAATTGTGCTCTGGTACCATGTGAAATTTTATCTATTGCAACTACTAGAAATTTAATTATGCAGTTTATTTGCTACGACAAACAATAAATAAAATCACAGTTGCAATTTTCACCATAAAAATATTGCAGAAAATAGAACACTGGAAACTGAGAAATTCTAGCACACACATAAGAATTTTGACACAGTTATTTTTGGAAATTTGTCCTTGGAAAAACCAATGCAGTAGATGAGGGTTTTATTATTAACCTTCAGCAGCAATTTTGAGTACAATAATTTAGATGCCCAACTGACAATCTAATCAGAGGAAAATACTGGCAAAGATATCGTGAGAATTTTCTCTCACCCCAAAACTATTTTCTTCCTTTGAAATTGCCTCCCTAGCCTCTGTGCTGAGCTCCCTGCATCACCCTCTACGCAGAGCTTACGTTGGCCCGCTGCAAATTTCGGCCTTCCTTCCTTTGCCAGTTCTGGGGACTTGAAATCTTCTTCCCAGAATGTCGTTGCCCTCCTCTTTCACTTGCTACTCACCCTCTGGCTCTATCTTCTCTGTTGAGCTGCTGCTACTAAGAAAATCGAAATGCCTGTGCAATTGAGTATCTGCACTAGTGTGTTCTCCATCACCACATCGACTTCCTCTTATAATCCACTGTTGGAGCACCAATGATCAAGATTAAAACTTAATCAATGACTAGGATCATCTCTGGATCAATCCGTGTGAGTTTCTAGATGATTCTCACCTTATCTCAATTAATACTGATTAATTAACCATATTCCCTAAGTTTAGACTTAGGAAATATTTAAAAAATCGGTTAATAATTTAATTAAGACACTTCTAGGTGAAATTTCCAGAAACGATTTCTGGGTTTTGGTGATCTCATGTATTCTAGCCTTTCCACCAAATTTTATGGCTAGAACACATCCGATGCTACAAAAACTAACAGAAGCATCAAATGTTGTCCTGTATGTTCAAAACATGGTACCTCATCAAGCATTGGACAAGATCCCTGAAGAAGTATTCACAAGTGTCAAGTCCAATGTTTGTCATCTTCATATCTTTGGCTTCCCTATTTACTTTCATGTGCCGAAGGACAAAAGGAACAAGTTGGAAGCCTTGGGAAGAAAAGGTACGTTTGTTGGATATTGTGAAAATTCTAAAGCATTTAGAATATATATTCGTGGTCAAAGAAAGGTTGAAATTAGCAGGGATGTTACATTCGATGAAGATGCCGCCCTTGGAAAAGCAAGGGACGTTCCTTCACCTCCTCCTCCTGAGGAGAATGATGATATGGATATTTTAAATGGATCTTCCGTTCCCGAATCTGAGACATATATTGTTGATGATCTCATGGAGCCCATGGATCCCTTAGATGACCAAACAAAAATCCGTGGTGACTTCTAAGTGTTTATTCGAGATCAAGCATGGAGTTGATGGTAACATTGATAAATACAAGGGAAGGTTTGTGGCTCGATGATTCTCTTAGAAAGAGGGAGAAGATTTTGATGATATATTTGCACCTGTGGCTCAATATATAGCCATTCGTTCGATAGTTTCCCTAGTCATAAGTCAAGGATGGACCCTTCATCATATGGACATGAAGACTGCATTCCACCATGGCATGCTACAAGAAGTAGTGTACATTGAGCAACCACAGGGATTTGAAGTAGAGGATCGAAAGACACATGTTTGTAGGTTGAAGGAGGCAATGTATGGTTTGAAGCAAGCCGCCAGTACACCTGCATAGACAATTATTTGGTGAAGCTGAGATTCACAAGAAGCAATGTTGATCCCAACCTCTACTTCAAGGTAGTCCAAGGTATGCCATTGATTTTGGTTTTATATGTTGACGATCTATTCTTGACAGGTAGTGAGCCCCTGATGATTGAGTGTAAGAGGGAGCTAGCCTCTGAATTCGAGATGAAGGACCTTGGACTCATGCACTACTTTCTAGGCCTTGAGGTGTGGCAAAGGTCTGTGAGATTTTCCTTTCACAAGGAAAATATGTTGTGAAGTTGTTGGAAAGATTTGGAATGACAGAATGCAAGTCACTACCCACACCAATGGAAATGAACTTCAAGAAATTATGTGGAGAAGTTGCAAGACCCGATTTGGTGAATCCATCCGAGTATAGACAGTTGATTGGGGCTCTGATGTTCCTAGTGAACACCCGTCCGAACATATGCTATGCAGTGAATACATTGAGTCAATTCATGACTGAGCCTCTCCATGCACACTGGATCGTTGCCAAACACATTTTGAGATATTTGCATGGGATGATCACACTTGGTCTGAGATATTCTGTCGGAGATGTTCGACTTCATGGATACATCGATGTTGACTGGGTAGGAAATGTTATCGACAGGAAGAGTACGTTTGGATGTTGTTTTAGCCTTGGATCTGCCATGATATCTTGGATGAGTAGGAAGCAGAAGTTCGTAGCATTTAGTACTGCCGAAGTATAGTATATTGTTGCTAGCATGGCTAGCTTCGAAGCAGTTTGGTTGAGGAAGCACTTTGGAGACTGGTTTGAACAAGTCCTAGATACTACAATGATATATTGTGACAACAAGAGTGGGATCCATCTGGCAGAGAATATCGTATTTCATGACAAGTCCAAGCACATAGAGATTCGATATCACTTCATTCGAGACATGGTGCAGAGAGGAGCCGTTAGACTCCATCACATATCAACAGATGAGCAATTGTAGATATTTTCACCAAGGCTTTATCGAAAGGGATGTTCTTGGTCTTCAGAGAGCAACTTGGATTGATGGATGTAATCCCTCCTGATAAGGGGTATCGCTGATCGAGGACACTAAGCCAACTCTTCCCCCCTGTTTGAGCTCCCAGGGTGTGGATTTGAGATAGAGGGCTCCTGGGGTTTAGGGATCTCTGGACAATATGTTATCACCCCTATCTGTTACCCATAGGGGTGGTGTTAAGTTTAGGTATGTTCGATGCTTAGAGCAATTTATTTCAATTTTCATAGTTAGCCCAATATCTTTCCCAGACTAGCAATTACATCAGCATTAAAGTAAGCTGCAAATAGAACATAAACATAAATCGTAGAAGACAAGCCAAGACAAGAGGACACAAGATGTGGCACTAGCCAGGGATGAACCCCAGTGTGGGGAAATCCTTGATCAATTCTTCTTATCTGTTCTTCAATAGTTCAACAGAGAGAGAGAGAGAGAGATAGTACATTTGCAACTGAAATCAACACTGTGCCTTATCTAGATGAGAGCATAGATCATCTCTAAGAAGATGATACATGAGATCAGTTGAAGACATGTTGCTTCAATTGATTCTCCAAGGTGACTCCTTCACCTATCATCGTGCTGCATCTCGTCATCATGCTGCGCCTCACCGTGCTGCACCATGCTGCACCCATCATCACAATGCTACATCTCATCACGCTTCATCAATCATGACGGTACCCATCACTGTACTGCACCATGTGCCATTGCTGCACCATGTTGCCATACTGACCTATGTGTTTGCTACACCTAGCTAGCTTGCTGTCCCTTGCATGCTAGCTGTACTTGCTGCACTAAGTATCATGCTGCTGTCCCAATGTGTTATACTAGCATCACTATGAACTTGCTATATCATACAGTTGTACCTCACCATTGTACTCCCCCTCATTATGCTATGATGCACTTCATTGCTATACACATTATGCTGCAACATTCATCAACATGCTGCTGCAATATATCTACTGCTTGCAACATCATGCTGCTTCAATGTATCATCACTATTTTCTCCATCCAAGTGATTGTACTATTATCAACACAGTCCTAACATATGCTGCCTTGCTGGACAGACTTCAACGTATACCCTTCAACACTCTTCTCCATGTCATACAAGCCACTTTCAGACCTTCCTTCCTCCATGGTTGTGACTGGGGCATGCTTGAATAGTCTTCCTTTATATCACCTGGATGATTGCAGTTAGGGCAGCATAGAGCTTCTCCATAGGGCTGCGTATAGGGCAGCGTAGGGCTCTCCATAGAGTTGTGTATAGGGCAGCGTAGGGCTCTCCATAGAGCTGTTTATAGGGCAGCGTAGGGATCTCCAATAGAGCTGTGTATAGGGCAGCGCAGGGCTTCTCTTTTAGACTAGCAATTATATCTCTCCTTGCTGCGTTATGTAGGCTTCCTTTACTGCGTTAAAATCTCCTCCATGATAGCATTAGGATCTAGGGCATCCTGTAGGGCAGTGTATCCTCTTTAGATCTCTCCTCCCACCAAAACCCAAAGACAAATGGAGAGGAAGAGATCACCAAGAGGATGTATGTACAAATGACTTTCAAGGCACCTCTATTTATACTAAAACATTGAGCACAAGTGGGGTTTATTTGGTTGTTGACCGACCTTGACAAATAGTCCCATAACACAAATAAATTCATATCTCCATGAATATTTATCGGAATCGGATGATCTTTAGATCAATCCTACACCTCTCGATGAGAGGGATCCAAGAAAAATATCAGCTTCCATTAATAAGATGACCCACATGGAGTTTGGCCCTAGTTTCCAATTTTAACACTCCCTCTCAACTAGGGAGAACTCCATCCACTGATCCATATGTCCGACTGTACTATCTCTGCCATCAGTGCCTTGCACTGCTCTACTGAACCATGAAGAAGAAGAATTGATCGAGAATGTCTCATCTGAAGAGAGTGTGTCATATCACTCTTATTGACCCGAAGTTAGTTTTATTGATCCCAGATCAATATCACAAGAGGGTGTCTCAAACCACTCATATTGATCCCAGATCAATGGAGGTCATCTTAGCATAGGGAGTACGATAGATACAACGATGTGTCCATCGATAGTACTACTATGGTCCCTAACCCCATTTCCCTGCTCATTGATCAGATGAGAGGTACTTCCCATGAGTCCCAGACTGCATGGGTAGGATTCCTCGACAAGAGAACTAATCATCCTGTCCCATAGGAGAACGAATCATCCTGTCCAACAGTCGCCACAGGAGAACCAATCATCCTGGCCCACAGGAGAACTAATCATCTTGTCACAAAGTCGTCACGGAGTATCACAGGGGAAGGTTGAACCTTTTACCCTATACATAGTGCACCACCAGGGGAGGGTGAGTCGCCCTGTGGTCTTATGTTGCTCCAGTAAGTACCCCAAGCCCCCCAGAGCTCCCAGAGATCAATGCATGCAACATGCAGGACCCTTATAAGGTCTCTCAATGACTCGAAGTTGTTCAAGAAAGTCACAAATTTGACCTTTCTCGGGGGCTTTGACAAAATGTCTGCGACCTGTACATTAGTCTCAATGCGATGGAGTCTCCTCGCTCATCGAATTACCATATCCCAAATAAGGTAGTATCTGATGTCTATTTACTAGAGCAATCATCGAATACGAGATTCCTCAACAATCGAATCCCCCCCTGGTTGACACAGAAGATCACGATGGTATCCATCATGTGTACAAATAGCTCACTGAAGAGCTTCCACAACTAGGCAGCTTCATACGAGATCATACTTGTAGCTATGTATTTGGTCTCGGTGGTGCTTATAGCAACCGACTTCTACTT
Organism: Pinus tabuliformis; assembly: GCA_031772625.1. Taxonomy (NCBI): domain Eukaryota; kingdom Viridiplantae; phylum Streptophyta; class Pinopsida; order Pinales; family Pinaceae; genus Pinus; species Pinus tabuliformis. The sequence goes on along the minus strand of CM062812.1, from coordinate 415,885,798 downwards.
CATGCTCATCCATGATATCGAAGCAAAATGCAAAGAGAACCAACACTCGGAAGTGCTCTTGCGATCCTCCACATTGCCTACCTAGTCAGCATTCGAATAATCATACAACTTCACATTTCCGGCAGTGTATCTCAATTCATGAGAGATTGTGCCTCGAAGATATCTCAGAAGATTCTTGGCACCAATCCATTGAGGCTCAACCATATATGAGCTCATCATGCTAACTGCAAAACATATGTCCTGACGGAAGTTCACCAAGAACATCAATGCAAATGAGTTTATGAAACTCAGAGGCATTTCCCAAATTTGGTCCGGCATCATCACCATATATCTTCTGAAAGTTAAGATCCTCGAGGTAGTCACGAGCTTGCAGTTTACCATTCCACATCCGGAATCCAACTCCCTCTTACTTCTTCAAATGAGAGGGTCTGCACCTGTCAGAAATAGGTCGTCCTCATAAGGTTCCAATATGAGAGGTCTATCATCCACAACCTTCAAGCAAAGGTTTGGATCGACTTCACTCCTAGTGAATCTCAGCTTCATCAGACAACTATCAATCCTCTCATACTATGCCCGGGGTGTTTTGCTTCAAGCCATAGAGGGCTTTCTTCCACCTGTATACATGAGATTCCCGATCATGAATCTCAAACTCCTCGGGTTGTTCCAAACCTGTGGACCTGCTACATAAGGGGAATGGTCCCCTTGTAATATTTTCATTCGGTACATCTCAGACATGTACCTTCATGCTCTTCTTGAATTCAGGCATCCCTGTCACCATCTGACTCACATCGGGTAGGGCCCCATAAGTAGACCTCCGGTGTTATAGATGAGATATGTCAATTGACATGATCCCCAATGGACCATCCTGCAACTTGATACAAATTGCCAACCCTAAACCCATGAGAAAAAGCATCTTTGAAAATTCTATTTTCAAACACATACCTTTCCATCGATGAATGCCACCCTGAAACCTTTGACTTCCATTGCCGAAATGGACACCAGATTCTTCTTGCGATCAGGTACACAAAAGAGATTCTTGTAAATGAATCGAATTACCCTCATTCAATTGAGGGGTAACATTCCCTACACCCTTTCCGGGATAGGTGGCATTGCCTCCAAGTATAATCCCACGATTGTTTCCATCTCTTCTAATTTAGAGAGATCACCCTTTTATCCATTGAAGTGCCTTGAAGCACTACAATCAATAAGCCAGATTCCCAAGGAACCTGAAGGAGAGGGCTAATACAAGATAACACTTCTTTATCTTATCAGAAACAACATTTGATTCTTCATACCAGGGGTTCCTTGCTTTCTCTAAAGAGTGAACCGTTTCCTTGATGACCTGCATTACCTGTCATTCCTCTGATCATTGAAGATATCCCTGGAATGATTGTTATCATCATCAAGTGATGTGTCCCTACCTCGGACACCTTTGCATAATGGCCAAACTTATTACAACCAAGGCATCTACCTTTCCTTCGACCCTTAGATCCGGACTTCCATTGATGTGATCTTTAGGTAGGCCATTAGAAACTTCCATTGCGCCATTACGATAATACTCTTTGCTTTGACTTCACCCTTGGTGAATTTGAAGAGGGATGAGGAATCCACTGATCCTTTCATCCTTTCCCAACTGTCTTCGGTGATTGCTCTCACTCTTGCTTGGGCATTGTCTTCACCTCAGTCAGAAGACAAACCAAGACAAGAAGACACAAGATGTGGCACTAGCTAGGGAAAAACCCCAATGTGGGGAAACCCTTGATCAATTCTTCTTATATGTTCTTCAATAGTTTAGCAGAGAGAGAGAGAGAGAGTACATTTACAATTGAAGTCAACACTTTGACTTATCTAGAAGAAAGCATAGATCATCTCTAGGAAGACGATACATGAGATCAGTTGAAGACATGTTACTTCAACTGATTCTCCAAGGTGACTCCTTCACCTATCATCGTGCCGCATCTCATCATCATGCTGCACCTCACCGTGTTGCACCATGCAGCACCCATCATCACAATGCTGCATCTCATCATGCTTCATCAATCATGACGGTACCCATCACTGTACTGCATGATGTGCCATTGCTACACCATGTTGCCATACTGACTTATGTGTTTGTTGCACCTAGCTAGCTTGTTGTCCCTTGCTTGCTTGTTGTCCCGAGCATGCTTGTTGTCCCTAGCATGCTAGTTGTACTCGCTGCACTAAGTATCACGCTGTTGTCCCAATGTGCTATACTAGCATCACTATGAACTTGCTATGTCATATTGTGATACCTCACCATTGTGTTGCCCCTCATTATGCTATGATACACTTCATCGTTGTACCCATCATGCTGCAACATTCATCAACATGCTGCTGCAATATATCTGCTACTTGCAACATCATGCTGCTTCAATGTATCATCACTGTTTTCTCCATCCAAGTGATTGTACTATTATCAACACAGTCCTAACATATGTTGCCTTGCTGGATAGACTTCAACGTATACCCTTTAGCACTCTTCTCCATGTCATACAAGCTGCTTTCAGACCTTCCTTCCTCCATGGCTGTGACTGGGGCATGCTTGAATAGTCTTCCTTTATATCACCTGGAGGACTATAGTTAGGGAAGCATAGAGCTTCTCCATAGGGCTGCTTTATAGGGCAGCGTAGCACTCTCCATAGAGCTGCGTATAGGGCAGTGTAGGGCTCTCCATAGAGTTGTTTGTAGGGCAGCGTAGGACTCTCCAATAGAGTTGTGTATAGGGAAGCGTAGGGCTCTCCAATAGAGTTGTGTATAGGGCAGCATAGGGCTTCTCTTTTAGCCCAGCAATTAGATCTCTCCTTGCTGCGTTATGTAGGCTTCCTTTATTGTGTTAAAATCTCCTCCATGATAGCGTTATGATCTAGGGCAGCATATCCTCTTTAGATCTCTCCTCCCACCAAAACCCAAAGACAAGTGGAGAGGAAGAGATCACCAAGAGGATGTGTGTACAAATGACTTTCAAGGCACCTCTATTTATACTAAAACGTTGAGCACAAGTGGGGTTTATTTGGTTGCTGGCCGACCTTGATGAATTGTCCCATAACACAATTAATTCATATCTCCATGAATACTTATCGGAATCAGATGATCTTTAGATCAATCCTACACCTCTCAATGAGAGGGATCCAAGAAAAGTATCAGTTGCCATTAATAAGATGACCCACATGGAGTTTGGCCCTAGTTTCCAATTTTAACAGTTGGAGATGTTGCTCCCCTAGTTGGCATCATACCCACAAGCTAGACTTGTTGGGATTGTCCCTCCCTGTCTAGCCAACGGGTTGAGGAGGCTTGTGTGATCCTTACCTTTTGGTAAGTCAGGTATCTCGCCCAAGCTCGGATTATGATGTAGGTGTTCTACCACATGACTCTTGAGGGTCATTGTTGGGAAGATTGGTAGGCAATAGGATGGGTTGAGATGTGCTTTGCTATATCTCCTATTGCTTGAAATGGGGATGGAGATATTTAGCTCCCCCATGAGATTCCAGGTTGAGATGTACTCCCTGATGTGGTTTCAGATTGAGATATGCTCTCCGACGATGTAGAGGGTGGTAGCGTTAGCTCCCCGATGATTCTACTTCTTTAGATTCGAAATTTTTTAGCAGATAGAGTTGAGAAGAGATGAGACATGATATGACGACATGATATACATCACATATTGATCGATAGTCATATATAGATAGGTGGAATTCTCCCTACTTGAGAGGGAGTGTTAAATTATGCAACTACAATCAATTTCCACTTTGGACAACTCATTTGATGGAGAAGATGATTGCATTGAATTCCTCGTTTTGAGAGGACTGAAACTGACCTAAAGATCATCAAATTTGGACAAGGGAAAGTGTACTTATGAATAAAAGCCCATATATGCACATTTGGACAATTTCGGCCCTAAAGAAAATTGGACACCCTTGGAAGCCTATGAATACAAGTGATCTCATGCTAATTTGGACATCACCAAGTGTCTTCTTCTTCTCTTCTTCATTGATTAGCTCACACAGGTATGAGGCAAGGACGACAACAGAAGTTCAGAAAAGTCCAAAATTATAGGGTCTGAGGCTCGCATATGTTTTAGGGTTTTTGGATGACAGTCACAGGCACATTGTTGAGAAATCTATAGGGCAATGATTATAGTGATTTCTCTTTACTTGATAACTGCTTGTGATGTCTTTTTACTTATTAGCTTTGTTACTTATTATTATATGTGTGTATCATCAAACAACTACCAAAACAAGAAGAACAAGAACACAGGATATAGGTTGCAAGCTAGGGCCAAAACCGCTCCAGTTGAGAGAAAAACCCACAAATCTCCTCTTCCTTATAGATTCTTCAATTGACGAATTCCAGTGAAACCCAGTGAAATCTCTATTAGTAGCACTTCTTCGACCTCCAGCTGTAGAATTTCGGCCTCCATTGCAAATCTGAAATTTCAGCCCCCCCAACGATTGTTGCTACCACACGTGTGAGCTTCGATCTATCTTTCGAGCCTTCCTTTGACTTTCACTTGCCTTCTTCTCACTTTTGGTGCACGAGGATGACCCTTGGTGACCTTCGCTTGACCTACTTGGCTTCTTTTCTCTAAGATCGAACTTGTAGATAGAAACCCTAAATCTATTGCAGAAACCCTAGTCCTCCTTAGCACATGTGAGAGAGAAATAACCCAAACAAAGATCTTCTTCATCCTTTTCCTTCTTCGTTGCCTTCTTATTCCTTCTTCTTCGCTAGAATGAGAGATGAGTGAATGTGTCTCAAGGAGGACGAGTTCCCTCCTATATATAAGCTCTTCAAGGTGGACATGGCTCTTCCTTTTAGGCTGACTTGCCAGCTGCCAGGCCAACTTGGTCTTAGAGGGTATGTGGACACTTTTTAAGGCAAAAATAATTTTCTTTACAAGTCACAATGTGCCCGATGGGGTTTTCAACTTATCACAATGAATTTTTTGACTTCTTGACCTAGGACAAACCCTAGAAGCACTAAATGGGTGCTTGACTTTTAATATAAAAGACCTTGAGCATGAAACTCATGCTCAATAATATTAATAATAATTTTCTTTCATTTTACACTTTACAATAATCAAAAGTACATTTCATCTTTATGAAGACCGGACCTAGTTACACATTTTTCAACACTCCCTCTTAACTAGGGAGGTATTCATATATAAAATATGGACATTCTCAATTTGAAGAGATCTCATAAGAAGAGTTGGTTTGGTAACCCATTTGTTTTAGCATCATACTAACTAGCATTGTCATATATCAAGGCCTTGATTAACAACTCTATCTCTCCACAAGATCAGAGCACAATGTTGGCGAGACAAATGATTTATAGACACCATCATCATTGTCTCTCAAGGTACATACTCCACTTGGGTGTTCACAGAGTATGACCTTTGGACTATTCTTATCTTGGATAGCCAATCCTAAAAGAATATCAGTCCACGACTACTCTCATCTTGGATGCCCTACCACATCCTCAAAGAGTATCAGATGCCAGATGCTTACTCAATCTTCCATTATGTCTTTCCAAGTGAAGACAATAATGATGTGCCTATCTCTCCCTCTCAACTAGGGAGGATAGATCAACCAAACAAGGCTTGTCTCTCAAATACACAAGCTTCTTATTAGGACGAGTTTTTCTCAATATGTCAGCTACCTGTTCATTAGTGGAGACATATTGTAGCTGCAATACACCATCTTGTACTAAATTCTGAATATAGTGATACTTTTTGTTGATATGCTTTGTCTTTCCATGAAATACCGGGTTTTTAGACAATTGTATACAACTAGTGTTATCACAATGTATCACTGTAGGGTCCATAGGTCCTTCAAATAGGTCAGATAGCAGCTTCCTTAACCAAACCGCTTCTCTGCTTACTTCACAGGTTGCAATATACTTAGCCTCAACACTACTCAAAGCAACTGTATCTTGCTTTCTTCTCATCCATGAGATCATGGAGGATCCAAAACTGAAACATCCTCCTGTAGTGCTCCTTCCATCCTGCTCACTTCCTCCCTAGTCGGAATATGTATATCCCATCAAGTGGACATCATTCCTCCTATCATATTTCAGGTAGTAGTGGATGGTTCCTTGCAGAGATCTTAGAATATGTTTTGCTGCTTTCCAATGATCATGCTTCGGCTCCACCTGGAATTGACTGAGAACATTCACTGCAAAGCATATGTCTGGTCGAGTATTCACCAAGTACATCAGCGAGCCAATCAATTGTCTATACTTGGAAGGATCCACAGGGCTCGATTCGGAACTCCTTAGCCATTTCAAGTTTGTGATCATCCGAGTTGTCATTGGTTTGCAAACCATCATGTCAAATCTCGTCAACTTCTTGATCACATACTTCCTTTGACCTAGATAGATCTCATCAGGTCCTTGCCAGACTTCTAGTCCCAAATAGTAATGCATCATCCCTAGATCCTTCATGTCAAATTCTGTTGCTAGTTTCTTCTTACATTCTTCAATTCGACCTTCTACACCTGTCAAGAGATGATCATCTACATATAGAAGAATGATTACAGGTTCACACTTCACAACCTTAATATAAAGGTTTGGATCAATAGAACCCTTTGTGAAGCCTAATCTTTGAAGGTATGCATCCATCCTGGCATACCATGCCTTTGGTGCTTCCTTGAAGTCATATAATGCCTTCTTCAATCTACAAACATATGCCTTTCTGTCTTTTACTTCAAATCCTAAGGGTTGTTCTATATAGACTTCCTCATCAATTGTGCCATTAAAAAATGCAGCCTTGACATCCATTTGGTGGATGTTCCATCCCATCGATGCTGCCAAAGAGACCAATGAACGAATCGTTGTATACCTTGCTGTCGGAGCAAATGTCTCTTCATAGTCGATGCCTACTTGTTGAGAGAACCCCTTAGCCACAAATCTTTCCTTATATTTGTTGTTACTTCCACCTGTTGCATGTTTGATCTTATAGATCCATTTGGAAGCTACCACAGATTGTCTTCGGGCCTAAGCACGATCTCCCAAACCCCATTCTTCATTATAGATTGATATTCTTCACTCATGGAATCCTTCCATTCTTGATGGTTGACAACTTCTTCAAAAGTGGATGGCTCAACTTCTATTAGTTTTGTCATGTATGTTGCATACCCAAAATATCGTTTGGGTGTCTTGCTTTCCTTGAATGTTCCTTGAGTTGCTCCATGACCTTCTGCATCAAGTAGTGTAGATTTCAACCAATTAGGTCTCTTTCTTGATTCTTGGATGACCACAGGTTGAATAGGTTCATTGGGACCTTCATCTTCATGGTGAGATTCTTCTTCTTCCCTTGCAAATTCTTCTTCAAATACTGGAATTTCTTCATCATCAGAGTCCATGGGAAGTTCCTTTGATTTCTTGAATGCAATATTTTCATCAAATATGACATGCCGACTAACTTCTATATGGTGTCCTTATCTTATGTAGATTCTATGGGCCTTAGAGGAGTTGTTGTAGCCAACAAATGTTCCTCTCATGCCTGATGGATCCAACTTCTTTCTTTTGTCCTTCGGTATATGAATATATATAGGACAACCAAAGATTTGCAGATGATCTACAATTTATTTCTTCCCAGTCAATACTTCTTTTGGAGTTCTGTTATCCAGTGACCTGTGGGGACTTCGATTTTGAATATATACAGTTGTATTTGTGGCTTCTCCCCACATAAATTTTGATAGATCTTGATCATGCAACATTGCTTTTACACTTTCTTCAATGGATCAGTTCTTTCGTTCTGGAACTCCATTTTGTTTTGGATTATATGGGACTATCAACTCCCTCTTAATCCCAAACTCCTTACAAAAGGCTATGATTTCCTTGGATGTATACTCTCCTCCATTATCGGACCTTAGTATCTTGATTCTCCTTTCTGTAAGGTTCTCTACTTCAGCTTTGAATTCTTGAAATTTGGTAAATACTTCATCCTTGGATTTCATTAAGTAAACCCAAGTTTTTCTTGAATGATCATCTATAAATGTGACATAATATAGATGACCTCCAAGTGATTTTGGAGTCATAGGACCACAAACATCGGAATGAATAAGATCCAAGATTTCTTTTGATCGTGAAGCACTACTTCCAAATGGTCTCTTGGTATTCTTACCCAATGCACATCCTTTGCATACTCCTTCGTGATCTTATTTCAATTCGGGGATTCCTTCTACTATAGAACTTAGAGTTGGAAGGATTTTGAAATGAAGATGGCCAAATATTCTATGCCAGAGTTCACATGGGCTGATTTCAATGTGAACCAAAGCTTGTGCAAGAGGAGATATCAACCTGTAAAGTCTTCCTTCACGAATACCAATTACTCTATCATTCTCTATGCTTGAGTTCTTACTCCATACTACAACTCTTCCATCAATGAAAGCTACTCTATCACCCTTATCTTCTAAACTTGAAATAGAAAGTAAGCTCTTATGCAAACCTGGAACAACTAGGATGTTGTTGAGATGAATGTTGCTTCCATTTTCTAGCTCTATAGAGGTTGATCCAATTCCTCTTACATGATAGCTCTTATTATCTCCAAGTTCCATTGAGTAAGAATATTTTCCCTTTGATAATATCTTCAGTTGTTTGTGATGACCAATCATGTGTCTAGATGCACCACTATCGATTACCCAAATGTTCTCGTCTTGGAATGTTCCAGTGAGTGCTGAGAAGAGACCTTCATCCTTTGTCTTGATTACTTCCTTCTTTGTGGTAAATAGAAGATTCCATGCTTCCTTGATGCCTTTCTTGAAATGGCTTGCTACCTTTGAACATTTCTTTAGAAACTTCTTTAATGTAGTGGAGATCTCCATAATGCCCTTAGCCAACCTTAGCTCTGATACCATGTTGAGAAATCTATAGGGCAATGATTATAGTGATTTCTCTTTACTTGATAACTGCTTGTGATGTCTTTTTACTTATTAGCTTTGTTACTTATTATTATATGTGTGTATCATCAAACAACTACCAAAACAACGAGAACAATAACACAAGATATAGGTTTCAAGCCATGGCCAAAACCTCTCTACTTGAGAGGAAAACCCACAAATCTCTTCTCTTACTTATAGATTCTTCAATTGACGAATTCCAAGGCCTTAAGACTGACCTCAATACCCTCCAAGACCAAGACCAAGACCAACCTCTCTGAATGATGTGCTAAACTTGATCCAGTCAAACTCAGTCAAATCTCTTCCAGTAGCACTTCTTCGACCTCCAGCTGCAAAATTTCGGCCCCCCAGCAGTTGCTGCTGCCACACATGTGAGCTTCAATATGCCTTCTGAGCCTTCCTTTGACCTTCACTTTCCCTTTCCTCACTTCTGGAGCTTGAGGATGACCCTTAGTGACCTTCGCTTGACCTACTTGCCTTCTTTTCTCCAAGATCGAACTTTTAGATAGAAACCCTAGATCTGCTGTAGAAACCCTAGTCTTCCTTAGCACATGTGAGAGAGAAATAGCCCAAACAAATATCTTCTTCGTCCTCTTCCTTCTTCTTCGCTAGAATGAGAGATGAGTGAATGTGTCTCAAGGAGGACGAGTTCCCTCCTATATATAGGCTCTTCAAGGTGGACATGGCTCTTCCTTTTAGGCCGACTTGGTCTTGGAGGGTATCTGGACACTTTTTAAGACAAAAATAATTTTCTTTACAAGTTACAATGTGCTCGATGGGGTCTTCAACTTATGACAATGACTCTTTTGACTTCTTGACCTAGGACAAACCCTAGAAGCACTCAATGGGTTCTTGACCTATAAAATAAAAGACCTTGAGCATGAAAACCATGCTAAAAAATAATAATAATAATTTTCTTTTGTTTTATACTTTACAATAATCAAAAGTACATTTCATCTTTATGAAGACCGAACCTAGTTACACATTTTTCAACACACGTAGCAGGGCAAATTCGACCATGGTTGTTGGCTTGCAGGCATCAAGGGTGTGACTAGAAGCCTCCAGTTGCTCGCACAACTCCTCATGCATGCGACTGGAAAGTTTGGAATTGACCGTTGACTGCAGACAGGAAAAGTTGTCTCTGATATATTCTGATGCTGGAAACTAAATTTTATTGGGTTGTTTCGCTGATGATATTGTATTGGGCTCATTGTACCCTCTGATAAACATTTTATGACAATCTAATAGAAGAAGAATTTCAAAGGGTTTTTCCTTGGTCTTTGACCAAACATGGTGTCTCTTGTTGATGTGTTGATTGTCTCCTTTGTCATTGTATTTATTGTTCTATCTTCAATTACTGTTGATGAATGGAAAGACTAATTGTAATTGGAAAGATTGCTAATTGAAGTATTGATTTGGGCTAAAGTAATTGATACAACATGGAACATTATGAAAATTTAACACAAGAATTTCTGACTTTCCTGATTCCTTTCTAGCCTTTTCCATCTTTGAGACTTTAGTTTGAGCTTCACTTAAATTTGCAGGTTCCTTTCTCCTTAGCTCATATGCAGTGTCACCACAAAAGACATCCAAATAAGAGCATTAAATAAAATTTTCAGGAGGTTTTACATCATTAGCCATGATTTTCACCAAATCATTGAATCTCTTGTTAAATTCCTCCATAGTTTCATTCTCATTCTTCTTCATAAAGCTTATAGCATTGATTAGATGCCTATTCTCTTTCTTCTCTCCAAACTTTTCCATGAAAGCAACAATGATAGCTTGTAATGAGTTACAAGAGTCAATAGGTTGCTCAATGAACCAATCATGAGAAACCTCTTCTAAAGAAAAAACAAAAAATCTCATCTTTACAACCTTTTGGTTATTAGTGTTACACTACTTAAAATGCAAACATTCAAGTTTTTCACATGTGATGCAGCGCTAATGGCATTGTTACCTTGAAAAGAAGGAAATTTTTCAATAGCTTTGTCAGGGATATTGTGAGGATAGTCATTTATGTTAGTAAAGTCACAAGGAGAAAAAAATCATTAATGATTTCTTGATGTAGTTCTCCTTGAAAGAGCAAAAGGATATCAGAAATAGCCTCCTGCCCAAGATTACCAAGAAGTCTAATATGAGAGAGTCTATATAACCTCATTGTGAAAACCCTTTTAGGCTCAGGAATGGGGCTAACTAGACTACTTGGAATTCTCCTAGTAGAAATTCTTGCAAAATTTGTTTCAAGTGGAGTCTCTACTTGAGCACGAATCTAACACTAAAAACCCAATATGCAAAAACCAAAAGTTAGTCGATTTCCAGGTACAAGAGAACTTGTCCCTGACAATGGCACCAAGAAACGTTGTTGCCACCTTACACACACACCTAAGTTAGTGAGAAAAAACCCCTAACCCCACAAGGTTTGGCTTGGTGGCAAAACTAAGAGATGGGGCTATCACCCATTCCCAACTCTCTCCGTTAAAGCTCTCTCCTAGGTAAGCTAAGGGGGGTGGTTCCTAATGAAAAGTTATATGATATGAGTTTGTAGGAGATAGTAAAGTCAATTGGATTACTTAAATATTATGAGCAAGTTCAACAAGTATGATGCGCAATACAAGATATGAAATGAAAGATACTCTTAATAATCATCAAAACATAATTCAAAGATAAGCTTGTAAAACCAGTGCCTTATTGATTGCTTCAAAATAATACACGCTCAAAAGAAATAAACAAGTAATCCTGCAAAACAAATAAATGTTCGATAAAATGATATCAATTTGCAAGATATATAGAAATGCTTTAATTAAAGCTACTATCATTCAAGGTTCCCAGCATGTAAAATATAACAATTCAAATGCCTTGCAAATTGAAATAAACCAAAGCTTTTACTTGCAAAAAGGAAAGATATTGCACTTGCCCAATGAAATATTTCAACAATACTTAGAGTGATAACTTCAATGAATGTTCATCATAACAAGTACATAATATCAAATAGCAAGTAAGATGCTCTAAAAGTAAAGTGAGTTAGAATGAAATGCACCTAACTAAAGTGAAATGCAATTATCTTGGTAAGTTTTAGGCTAAATGCCTATTTTAGGTGAGTGAGTCTTTCTTTTCAAACTCTTGCCAAAGAGTCAAGATTTGGGTGACCGTAAGGAAGAGGGGTTGAGGACGCATTAGTCGTCGTTAATGATACCCTTCCCCGAATCCTTACAAGTGTGTGCCTTCGTTCCTACGAGGGAATAATGCCACCGTCATAACTGCAGGGTCACACACTTTTACCTTGCTCTGTACTAGATGGAAGAATTTTTAAAGAAAATCTTGGTCCTATGATTTCTATTCAACCAAGCTTATGCTTGGAGGCAAATTTTAAAAATGCAAGCTCTAATACTAAAATTCCTAAATGTTGGTATTATTAATGCTCGCAAGGGAAAATGCATCAATGGATAAATTGCTGACAAATGACTTGAAATATTGCTCACAAAATTGTACAAGTAAATGACATATAGATATAAGCTTCATAAGTAAATGAAATTGCAAATTGACCCAAGTAGATGCTTAGCTCATGATGTACCAATGAACAATAAACTTAAGCATAAGTTGACAAGAATAATAGCAACTGAAATGAAATGAAGCCAATAGTACAATGCTTACTTGTAAAGTGAGCAAAATGCTTTGAAATGTATGAGTAAAGTAACAAGTGAGCCTATAGTGAGGCAATGTATCCCAAAGCAAAATGTTAAGCAAGTAAACTTAAAGTACTTGCATTTAATCAAAATAATGCATGAAGTGTAAATGATTACAAATACTTTGAGCAAACTAAAATTGAAATGGGACGTAAATGTTAAGTGAGTTAGAGACTTGTCAACAAAAGCAAAGTGATTGCATGTAAATTAAATTGCTCAAGAGGCAAATGGTAAATATTGAAAACTTAGGCATGCAAGAACTTTAAATAGAAAACTAAATTAGCACATGAAATGTGGAGCGAGGTTGTGTTAATTTCCAATTAAACATGCAAATGAAATGAGCAGGAAAACTAAAAGAATGAAATGCAAAGTAAATCTACTCACATAGTCCTCCCTCTAAATGGAGAGGAAAGGTGAAATAGGAAAAATCCCAAGCTTCCACAAGAAAACTAAATCTTTTATTAACTTGTTACAAAGATGAAAAACCTTCAAAAGGTCTCGAATGAACTTCAAGGATAATCTTTACAACATGTGAGGCTTTTGAGCACTAGATCTCCTTGAAAATCAAAATTAGTAACTAAGGAAGTACAATAAGAAGACTCTCAAATCTGAAAATGTAAAGGTCTTTTTGCATTAAAAAGTCAGACTCCAAGATAGCTGAACGCTTGCACAAGAGAAGAGAGGCTAGCCCTCTTTTCCATGGCCTTGTCAAGGGAGGAAGCTTGCCTTAAACAAGCCCTCGGCCTAGATAAAAAATCAGTCCTCCAATGCTCTTGGCCTAGTGATTTCAGCTCCCAAAGAACACTAAGGTCTTGCAAGAAAATAGATAGTTTCAAGCTTTTGCTTCCTCAATCCCGTCAACAAAAAGGGTGAGCACAATCCTCAAATAATTCTGATTTCTCTCTGCAAAATCAACCCTCAAAGTTAATGGAAAATAGAGAGAAATGTTAGCAAGTAATATTTACAAATATTCTACAAAATTAGACCAAGGAATTAGAGCAAGACTCCTCCCCTTGCCTAATCTTCAATGTGCTCTTCAATAGCAAAATAGAATCAATATGAGCAGAAAATTTTGAGATAAATGATTTGAATGAAATGAACTTGAAATTCAAGCTAAGGCCAAGGATCCCTGCAAGCACAAAATCGTAAGTTGAGGCCTTGGGAAACAACAAATGTGGGTTCTCTTGTGAGTTTGCTCAAGAGTGGGATGATTCCTCCAATAATTTCCCCTCACGCTCGAGGCTTGATCCAAATTATGTTTCTACACAACTTCAAAGATATATTAGATCCATATGGGTTTAGAAAAATACGATGACAAAGAAATTTTAGAGATTTATTGGAAATCAACTAAAACATTCCCTATTTGCAGAATTTTTTCAAAACCAAATGCCAATGTAAGGTAGCTTTACATTAACAAATCTCTAAAAACATAATGGAAATAATGAACACAATAGAACAAGTAGAAAGATGAAGCGCAATAATCAAGATATTACCATGCTCAAGAAGAACAACACCTCATAAGTGAACCTCAAAGTCTTTTATTGCAATAGAATGTGAGTGTACACAAGAGCAGAGCTTCCCCAATCACAATAGCTCATTTCCAGAATACATGATGGGAGCCCAATGGTTCAATTTATAGAGAAATTGGAGAATATCTCAATGTAAACCCCAATGACAAGTGGAGAATGGGGAAAATCTCAAGGCAAATTCGAATTTGCCAAGTCTGGAGCTTTCAGCGATGTGTAAAAGTCTTTTCTGAGATGTGGCAGCATTTTCTTCTTCTTTGTAGTGCCAAATTCGAATTTCCTCTTTCTGTCTGCCATGTGTGGATGAATGTGGTTGAGAAAGGAAGCATTTCCCACGTTTTTCTCAACCAAATTGCTGTTGTTTGACACATCTGCAAGTTGAACTCAAACTGCCTTGTGTTAGTTGCAATTGCGTAGATGCTGCTTCCATGTGTTGCGTACATGTGTGATGTGGGTGTAATGTTTGTGGAAACATTTCCCATAAATTCCTCAAACTATAATCTTCCCAAATCTCTAAAGTTCAACGCTGAATTAACTTGAGTTATTTGAGCTGCCTAATGGGTAGTAGTACCTCATGGTGGCCCACAAAATGATTTCACCATGTGCTTTAATACTTGTGCCATGTGGGTCCCCACCCAACCTCTAACTTGTGTCTTTAACCTGATTTGATTTTCCACTTAATGTCCATGTCATTTGAAATGTGGGATTTTTTTATTTTTTATTTTTTATTTTTTTAATTCTACTCTTTTTATTTTCTGGGTTATCTTTTCTCATTTTCTCACTGACAAAAAAATGGGTTTTTTGGAGGTAAAAGTGATTCTTCACCCCTCAAAGTGTATCCTAGTAGAAATTAGAGGAGGAGAGGTTTAATTTTGAGCACACATACCCCATGAAACTTCTCTAGACATCACTTATTACATTTTACAATCAAAATTTATTAAAATTTCTGCCCTGTAAGAAATTTAAAAAAAAGTTTAAAAAATGACCTCTAGACCTAATCAAGTTACACGAATTTTTATGAGTGATCTAGTATGGTAATATACAATGACTCCAGAAACTAGGAATCACCCAAGGCTTCACCATCAAGCCACACTCTTGCTTTGGGGTTATGCTTGGAGGAAAAAGCTCAATTAATTATTAAGTTCCCCGTAAGCACCTAATAATTAAGCAAGTGAAAAAAACCTCGCACAGTAAACTCACTTGATGACAAGGTCCCAAGTTACCTTAGGCCCATTACATGACTCAACTCATCGTACTAGAATCACTTTACATCATCCCCGTAGGGCTTGTGGAATTAGAGTACAATAGAAAAATATGAGAAGAAGAAATGGAATTGAAAAACTTTGATGATATAGTGAACTCTGATGGTATATGAAGTCTCTGATACATCCTCGAGCATGGAGCCTTCAAAATTTTTTTAGGTATACTTAGTGGTCATCACAACCCAGAGAAGGCTCTCTCTAAAATTCAGTCGCTTAATGTCACTACAGAAACTAGATCTTTGGTAGGGTGTAATAGATAGGTTGGACATAGTGAAACATCCATTGGGCATGGAGTTAAAACAGAGTACTAATGAAGAAGTCTCCAAGATGTTGGTTTATGAACAGACAATATTATAGAGGCATGATGGACAATATTTCCTTAGACATCAAATTGTTGTGGCATGGTTGAAGAAAGGACTTCTTCAATTTAATACACAACACTGCCAAAAGTGAATTCTGTAATAATATCAGAATGACAAAGAGAGATATTTGAATGTGATGAATTAAAGCATCATATGATGAATTCTACTTCCATATATATTTCATTCAAATATTGAAGAAGGACAAATCATGAAATACAAAGTAAGAAACACATGCACTGAGATACATAATGGAATATATAGAAACAAGAATGTTTGGTTTGAAATATTCGAGTACTTTTGATCTTGGAAAACTTGATTAATATCAAAAGGAACTTAACATACACATAGTGTTTTCCAAAACCCCCAGCCCTTGGTTCTTCTTTTACATCTGCTTTATAGAAAAATTATACAATCTTTAGATCCATAATTTATGGAAAGATTTGATTTACAAAATATTAAAATATACATATATCTAATCTTTAATCTAAATCTAATTAGATAACTAAACAGAATGGTAGTTTCTCGTCCTCAGCTTTGAACCTGGACATATAGTTGTAAAACTACTGAAAGAGTGTATCTAGCACTGCTTCTGATATTCGGGAGAGAAATCTGGAAATGCTCAAAATTAGGAACTTCTCGCTGATACTTTGGAGGGGAATCTGGAATTGCTTCTCAAAAGCAGGTGACAACTGATAGAGTATCTTTGATTTATCTTTGAAATCTGTACTCATCAATATAGCCCAACTGTAGGTAAAAAAGATTCCAGAAAGATCACATTAACACTGCCAAAACTTCTTGATGAAGCATTGTCAAAATAGAGTGCTAACAAAACGGATTTTTATGTGCTGCCATTTCATTTGGTAGCACTACTTCACCTCGTTTACTTCAATACTTATGTTGCCTCTGCTAAAACATCCATGTTGCTGGGCTCAGTTTTCTCCATTTTCTTGCTTCTCCTAAGCCTAGCAACCACTGTCCCTGCAATATTCTCCTAAAAAATGCTCTGTTTTTTTCCCTTTCTTCGGTTGTTTGGTGCCTTTGCTTCTGCAAACCTGTGTTTTTTCTGCATCTTTAGGTGTTTCTTCATCCACATTAATGAATTGATCTTTAAGGGTATGATTTAATCTGCTCCTTTCTCCTAATCTCAACTTGTTGATAGGCCTTGAATGAGGTTTTCTTATCTCATATATTTTAGTTCATGCAACTTGCCTTTGCTTTTCTCTCTTTACAAATTTTAATGAAATTTCTGTCCTTTGAGCTTTCTGGTTTTCTAAGCTTTAAAGTCCTATTCTTAAGAAAAAATGATAGAGGCACATCATCATTATCTCCAAGTTTTCCTAAAAACCCTAATTTGGAATTTCTAGGGTTTTGAGAGTCTGTGGTGGAGATGCTTCTAACTGTTCTTTCTTTGCAGGAAGCTTGTTTTTCTTTGTATAAACTTTTTCTATCGCAGGTAACAACGTAGGGTTTTCTTCTTGTTGCTCTAATGAAACCCTCCTCATGCTTCTAGTCAACACAAAGCTTGATTGAATCGTTGGTTCAGTGGTTCTAACAGTTTGTACAGGCTTCTGGTCCTTCTTCAGTTTTTTACCCTTGCTGCCTTTAGTTCTGGCAGCATGTGCTTTGACAAACCTCCCCAAAACATAAAATGATTCCATGTCCTTCCCAACTTTCTAAGATGGTTAACAATTAACATTTTTGTGAGACCTCTTTTAAAAATACAATGAAGAGGTGTCTTTGGTTTTGCCCTAACTTTGGCCGATATCTTACTTAAACTTCTTAACAAAAAATAGGGCATATTCATCCTAACCTGATCGGCAAGATGTGCAAGGAACTTGAAATGATACATGCCCATTCTATAGTACCTTCCTTCGCAGGTTAAATACAATTAAGAAGATTTCGTTCCAAGAGGGTTTCAGCCAGGACCTTTGTACACTTTGACTCCCATCCTCGTTCTTGTGTTCATGCTTAAGGAAGAAAGGAATATCGATGCCCACCAAGACTCGATTCTTAAACCACCTACCACCATCGATTGGCAAGCTTGTTGCCTCAACAATAATTTCTTCGGTCACTGGAAAGGAGATGCTAGCAATGGTGACTACTTCTCCGTCAAATCCTTCATAAAAGCCCTAGCAACATCGTAATTAAAACCTTGAAACTTGAAACAAAACTATTCCCACTCGACCTGTGTAAACTTGTCAAGAATCTTCAAGTTAATTTCCAAAATTTCTATGTCGTCTGGTTCATTACAGCACAAATGGCCACTCCTTCCCATGTCTACAAATGACTTAGCAATAAACGGTTTAGGAAAATCAGGGATTCAATCGAAAATATTGTCACTCCACAAGCCTGAAACACTTATGGACCTCCCCGAAAACAGAAAACAATTATACCATAAACTTTAATGTTGATTTTTAATGTACTTTGGACAAGTGGTTTCCCATGGGTTAGTCTCTACCTAGGGAAAAGTGTCCAAAATAATTATTTTCCTGTTAAGTTATGGTATGTTCTATGCTTATAACAGTTTACTTCTTTTTCTTATTATATTCCACCGATTAGCAATCACATGTACATAAAGTAAAGTGCAGATAGAACATTAAACGATCGACAGAAAACAAGCCAAGACAAGAGACACAAGATGTGGCGGCTAGCCAGGGACAAACCCCACAATGTGTGGGGAAACCCTTTGATCAAATCTTCTTTTATCTTCAATAATTCAGCAGAGAGAAATAGTACAATAAATCTGATTCATATCAGCAGTAGCAAACCCTAGATCAATAGCATCAGCATTAGCGGCTTCATTATCAAACTAGGGCAGACCATATCTCACAAACCGACAGTCGGATTGACTTCATTCCACCACCAAAAGTTTCGACTTCCAGAGGAGGTTCAGATGAACCTACAGCGCAGTTCAGATGAGGAGATCTTCTAGGCCACGCACGTCAATCTTTGCTTCTGCAGTTGCAGCTTCAATTTCAGCAGTTTCCGGCTTCAAACTAGGGCAGTCGATATCTTGCAAACCGTTCGTCGGATTGACTTCATTCCACCACCAAAAGTTGCGGCTTTCAAAGGAGGTTCAGATGAACCTACAGCGCAGTTCAAATGAGGAGATCTTCTAGGCCACCCAAGTCAATCTTTGCTTCTGCAGTTGCAGCTTCAGTTTCAGCAGTTTCCGGCTTCAAACTAGGGCAGTCGATATCTTGCAAACCGTTCGTCGGATTGACTTCATTCCACCATCAAAAGTTGCGGCTTTCAAAGGAGGTTCAAATGAACCTACAACGCAGTTCCAAAGAGGAGATCTTCTAGGCCACGCAAGTCAATCTTTACTTCTGCAGTTGCAGCTTCAAATTCAGCAGTTACCGGCTTCACATGTGTGAAAGAGAGAGACCCATTTCAGCGCAGTAGAGAAGAGACTCATATCTGCGCAGTAGAGAGAGAGAGATGTGATGATATGAGTGAGTTCAAATGAGGAAAAGTCTTCTTATATTTATACACAACGTTGGTGGGTGAATAGATGCGACTGTTGGGCTTCTGAGCCTACATGAGTTGTAGGTTGGCTTGATAATAATTCCATAATCAAAATAAATTCATATCTCCATGAATACTTATCGGAATTGGATGATCTTTATATCAATCCTACATCTCTCGACGAGAGGAATCTAATAAAAATATTATTAGCCATGAATAAGATGACCCACATGAAGTTTTGCCATGGTTGCCAATTTTAACACTCCCTCTCAACCATGGAGAACTTCATCTGCAATCTGTCTATCAGTCGTTACTATTCATCCATCAAATGCATTGCCTTGTACAGCCTGACCCTTGCCCTGCTCTGCTCTATTTTTCCTTTTCTGCTTTGTCTTGTTCTGCCCTGCACTGATCTGTACTGTTTTGTTCTGTTCTGCTCTGCTCTTGCATTGTTCTGTTCTACTCTGCTTTTGTCCGAATTATGAAGAAGAAGAAATGATCGAGGATGTATCATACTGACTCAAAGTCAGTCTCAGAGTATGTACCACTGGTCCCAGACCAGTCTCAACCAACTCAAAGTCAGCGTCATAGTGAGTACAACTCCAATGGTCCCAGACCAATATCATCCTCCACTGACTCAAAGTCAGTCTCAGAGTATGTACCACTGATCCCAGACCAGTCTCAACCGACCCGAAGTCAGCGTCATAGTAAGGTACAACTCCTACCACTAGTCCCAGACGAGTATCATTGATCCCAGATCAATGGAGGTCTTCCTAGCATAGGGAGTACAGTAGTTACAACGATGCGTCCATCGGTAATACTATGGTCCCTAACTTCATTTCCCTGCTCATTGATCAGATGAGAGGTACTTCCCATGAGTCCCAGACTGCATGGGTAGGATGCCTCGATAGGAGAACTAATCAATCCTGTCCTCACAGGAGAACACATCAATCCTGCTACAATCGCCATGGAGAACACATCAATCCAGGCCGCCATGGAGAACACATTAATCTAGGCCTCACAGGAGAACACATCAATCCTGCTACAATCGCCATGGAGAACACATCAATCCAGGCCTCACAGGAGAACTAATCATCCTGCTACACAGGAGAGCGAATCATCCTGTTCCACAAGAGAGCGAATCATCTTGTCCCACAAGAGAGTGAATCATCTTGTTCCACAAGAGAGCGAATCATCTTGTTCCACAAGAGAGCGAATCATCTTGTTCCAGTGCGCACCACCAGGGGAGGGTGAGTCACCCTGTGGTCGTATGTTGCTCCAGTAAGAACCACAAGCCCTCAGAGCTCCCAGAGCTCAATGTATGCAACATGCAAGACCCTTGTACAAGTGTTTCTTGACGACTCCAAGTCGTTTGGGAAAATCACAAATTAGATCTTTCCTCAGGGCTTTGACAAGGTGTATCAACCTGTACATCATCTTAATGCGATGGAGCCTCCTTGCTCATCAACTTACCATATCCAAGATGATGTCTATCTGCTGGAGCAATCGACGAATACGGGATTCCTCAATAATCGAATCCCACCTCTGGTTGTTATAGAGAATCACAGTGGTATCCAATGTAAATCCAAACAGCTCACTGAAGAGCTTTCGCAACCAGACTACCTCACACGAGGTTATGCTAGCAACAATATATCCTGCTTTGGCGGTGCTCAAAGCCACCGACTTCTACTTCCTGCTCATCCAGGATATCGAAACAAATCCCAAGGTGAAACAGCACCCGAAAGTGCTCTTATGGTCCACCACACTGCCTGCCCAATCAACATCAGTATATCCAAGTAGTCTCACATCTCCGGCAGTGTATCTTAATCCATGAGAGATTGTGTCCTGAAGACATCTCAGAAGATTCTTGGCATCAATCCAGTGAGGCTCAACCAAATATGAGCTCACAATGCTAACTGCAAAACATATGTTCGGACGGAGGTTCACCAAGAACATCAATGCGAATGAGTTTATGAAACTCAGAGGCATTTCCCAAATCTGGTCCGACATCACTACCATATAACTTTTAAAAGTTAAGATCCTCGAGGTAGTCACAGGCTTGCAGTCCATCATACCAAATCTTTCCAATATCTTTACCACACATTTTCCTTGAGATAGGAAAATTTCCCTGGCTTTTGCCACACTTCAAGTCCTAGGAAGTAGTGCATCAGTCCTAGGTCTTTCATTTCAAATTCAGAGGCCAGCTCCCTCTTACATTTGTGAATGAGAGGGTCTGCACCTGTTAGAAAGAGGTCATCCACATACAACACCAGTATGAGAGGCTTGTCATCTTCAACCTTAAAGTAAAGGTTAGGATCGGCTTCACTCCTAGTGAATCCCAGCTTCATCAAATAGCTCTCATACCATGCTCGGGGTGCTTGCTTCAGCCCATAGAGAGTTTTCTTCAACCTGCATACATGATATTTTCAATCATAAATCTCAAATCCTTCGGGTTGCTCCACGTAGACCTCTTCTTTGATCAAATCGTGCAAGAATGCAGTCTTGACATCCATCTGATGTAGGTTCCATCCTTGTGAAGCGGCAAGGGCTATGATCGAGCGGATGGTCGTATATCTGGCAACAGGTGCAAATATCTCATCATAGTCTATACCTTCCTTTTGGGAGAAACCTCGAGCAACAAGACAAGCCTTATACTTTTCCATACATCCATTTGCTGCATGCTTTATCTTGTAAAGCCATTTTGAAGTAACAATTGTCTTGTCCAGGGTCTAGGAACTACTTCCCAGACATTATTCTCCATAATAGACTCATATTCTATGGTCATAGCACCCTTCCATAGTTAATGCTTGACGACATCTGAGAATGATGAAGGCTCATTTTGTATGATCGTGCTCATGATGGTCAGGTATCCCTGATACTTGTTAAGTTTCTTAATTTGACGGAAGGTTCCTCAGGGTGCAGCATGTCCTTCAGAATCATCAAGTATCCCCCTAAGCCATGAAGGCCTCTTCCTAGAAGAGGAAGGCTCATGTGGATGAGAATCAATCAGATCCATGGGTTCTTCTACATCAGGCATTGATTCATCATCCTTTTCTTTCAGTTCCCTGGTGTCGGCTTCTTGAGAGCTCCTCAAAGTCAGAAGATTGTTCACCTTGCGGTGAACTTTTCTTCAAGAGTCTTGGAACCCAATGCTTGATGAGGGCATCGATTTTGTACATATACGGCAGTGTTTGCAGCTTCAGCCCATAGAAACTTAGGAAGACTTTGATCATGTAGCATGGCCCGGACAGCTTCCATAATTGTGCGGTTCTTCCTTTCTGCCACACCATTTTGTTCAGGAGTATATGGTGTAGTAGTCTCCCTCTTAATGCCAACCTCAGGTATGCCTGAGTAAACCAATTGTAATATATCGGAGGTCTTGCTTTGGCTTGAGGGGAATGGTCCCCTTTTGAGCTTTCCTTTGGCACATCCCGTACATACACCTTCTTTCTCTACTTGGAATTCGGGCATCCCTGTTACCATCTGTCTTACATCGGGTAGAGCTTTGTAATGAAGGTGGGAAAACCTCCGATGCCAAAGTTCGGACTAAAGAGTTGTGTCACAAGACATGACACCTAGCCGACTTCCATCAACCTGATATAATGAATCAACACTAAACCCAAGAGTAAAGGAATCTTTAACATTATTTTTCCATATACATACCTTGCCATTGCTGAAGGTTACCTTGTAGCCTCTGTCTTCCATTGCCAAGATGGACACTAGGTTCCTTTTGAGGTCAAGTGCATTTAATACATCCTGGACTTTCTAGCCTTCTTGAATGGTTGTCCTCTTCCTCAATCTCCAGCTCTCCTCTTACCTTTGCTATTGAATTTGTCATTCCTTTGATTTGCCATCAGAGGGATTTTGATCATCGTCCCGGTGTGAGTCCTTTCTTCTCTTTGCATGAGAAGAAAAGGCAGCAGGAGGACCTTTAGGAATGGGCATTTCTTGCACTTCTACCCTTGTTTGTTCTTGAATGCATCTAGCCATTAATTCCTCGAAACTAGGAATTACATTATTGTTCAGAAGAGTAGTCCTGAACACATACCATTCAGATGGTAATCCTCTGAGAGTTGTGAGTGCCATTTCTTTGTCAGTAATAGTTTCCCCAATAGATAGGAGATTGTTCTTGATCTCGGTGATTCTTAAGAAGTATGCTTGCATACTTTCATCTTTACCCTTCTTGATTTCCCTCAACTTATTTCTAAAAAACAAAACTTGATTTGCATCATTAATTTTAAATAAACTCACCAGTCTGTCGTAGATTTCCTTGGAGGTGTCTAGATCAGAGATGTAGGCCACCAAGCGCTTGTCGATATAGTCCCGGATGATCTTCTTTGTTTTGACTTCTCCATTTTTCATTTGTTCCAGGCAGCAGCAGATGCATTTGATGAAGGCTCAACAATATTGCCTCTTACATGGTCCAGCACTCCTTGATCTTCAAGGGTTAGATCGATAGACATCTTCCATCCGTGATAGTCAGCTTTCTCACGGAGTTTGTCTTCGGCAGGAAAGAGTGTTGAGGACCCCATAGTTCTTTTAGGATAGCCTTGCCAATCTTCTCTTCAATGATTGCTCTTGCTTTTGCTCGGGTTTTGTCTTCACCTCAGCTTCGATACCATGTTAAGTTATGGTATGTTCTATGCTTATAACAGTTTACTTCTTTTTCTTATTATATTCCACCGATTAGCAATCACATGTACATGAAGTAAAGTGCAGATAGAACATTAAACGATCGACAGAAAACAAGCCAAGACAAGAGACACAAGATGTGGCGGCTAGCCAGGGACAAACCCCACAATGTGTGGGGAAACCCTTTGATCAAATCTTCTTTTATCTTCAATAATTCAGCAGAGAGAAATAGTACAATAAATCTGATTCATATCAGCAGTAGCAAACCCTAGATCAGTAGCATCAGCATTAGCGGCTTCATTATCAAACTAGGGCGGACCATATCTCACAAACCGACAGTCAGATTGACTTCATTCCACCACCAAAAGTTTCGACTTCCAGAGGAGGTTCAGATGAACCTACAACATAGTTCAGATGAGATCTTCTAGGCCACGCAAGTCAATCTTTGCTTCTGCAGTTGCAGCTTCAGTTTCAGCAGTTTCTGGCTTCAAACTAGGGCAGTCGATATCTTGCAAACCGTTCGTCGGATTGACTTCATTCCACCACCAAAAGTTGCGGCTTTCAAAGGAGGTTCAGATGAACCTACAGCGCAGTTCAAATGAGGAGATCTTCTAGGCCACGCAAGTCAATCTTTGCTTTTGCAGTTGCAGCTTCAGTTTCAGCAGTTTCCGGCTTCAAACTAGGGCAGTCGATATCTTGCAAACCATTCGTCGGATTGACTTCATTCCACCACCAAAAGTTGCGGCTTTCAAAGGAGGTTCAGATGAACCTACAACGCAGTTCCAAAGAGGAGATCTTCTAGGCCACGCAAGTCAATCTTTACTTCTGCAGTTGCAGCTTCAAATTCAGCAGTTACCGGCTTCACATGTGTGAGAGAGAGAGACCCATTTCAGCGCAGTAGAGAAGAGACTCATATCTGCGCAATAGAGAGAGAGAGAGATGTGATGATATGAGTGAGTTTAAATGAAGAAAAGTCCTCTTATATTTATACACAACGTTGGTGGGTGAATAGATGCGACTGTTGGGCTTCTGAGCCTACATGAGTTGTAGGTCGGCTTGATAATAATTCCATAATCAAAATAAATTCATATCTCCATGAATACTTATCGGAATTGGATGATCTTTATATCAATCCTACACCTCTCGACGAGAGGAATCTAATAAAAATATTATTAGCCATGAATAAGATGACCCACATGAAGTTTTGCCCTGGTTGCCAATTTTAACACTCCCTCTCAACCATGGAGAACTTCATCTGCAATCTGTCTATCGGTCGTTACTATTCATCCATCAAATGCATTGCCTTGTACAGCCTGACGCTTGCCTTGCTCTGCTCTATTTTTCCTGTTCTGCTTTGTCTTGTTCTGCCCTGCACTGATCTGTACTGTTTTGTTCTGTTCTGCTCTGCTCTTGCATTGTTCTGTTCTACTCTGCTTTTGTCCGAATTATGAAGAAGAAGAAATGATCGAGGATGTATCATACTGACTCAGAGTCAGTCTCAGAGTATGTACCACTGGTCCCAGACCAGTCTCAACCAACCCAAAGTCAGCGTCATAGTGAGTACAACTCCAATGGTCCCAGACCAATATCATCCTCCACTGACTCAAAGTCAGTCTCAGAGTATGTACCACTGATCCCAGACCAGTCTCAACCGACCCGAAGTCAGCGTCATAGTAAGGTACAACTCCTACCACTGGTCCCAGACCAGTATCATTGATCCCAGATCAATGGAGGTCATCCTAGCGTAGGGAGTACGGTAGTTACAACGATGCGTCCATCGGTAATACTATGGTCCCTAACTTCATTTCCCTGCTCATTGATCAGATGAGAGGTACTTCCCATGAGTCCCAGACTGCATGGGTAAGATGCCTCGACAGGAGAACTAATCAATCCTGTCCTCACAGGAGAACACATCAATCCTGCTACAATCGCCATGGAGAACACATCAATCCAGGCCGCC
Source organism: Pinus tabuliformis (assembly GCA_031772625.1). Classification (NCBI taxonomy): domain Eukaryota; kingdom Viridiplantae; phylum Streptophyta; class Pinopsida; order Pinales; family Pinaceae; genus Pinus; species Pinus tabuliformis. Next base: position 415,859,990 of record CM062812.1, on the reverse strand, counting down.
ATGGAGAACACATCAATCCAGGCCTCACAGGAGAACACATCAATCCTGCTACAATCGCCATGGAGAACACATCAATCCAGGCCTCACAAGAGAACTAATCATCCTGCTACACAGGAGAGCGAATCATCCTGTTCCACAAGAGAGCGAATCATCTTGTCCCACAAGAGAGCGAATCATCTTGTTCCACAAGAGAGCGAATCATCTTGTTCCAGTGCGCACCACCAGGGGAGGGTGAGTCACCCTGTGGTCGTATGTTGCTCCAGTAAGAACCACAAGCCCTCAGAGCTCCCAGAGCTCAATGTATGCAACATGCAAGACCCTTGTACAAGTGTTTCTTGACGACTCCAAGTCGTTTGGGAAAATCACAAATTAGATCTTTCCTCAGGGCTTTGACAAGGTGTATCAACCTGTACATCATCTTAATGCAATGGAGCCTCCTTGCTCATCAACTTACCATATCCAAGATGATGTCTATCTACTGGAGCAATCGACGAATACGGGATTCCTCAATAATCGAATCCCACCTCTGGTTGTTATAGAGAATCACAGTGGTATCCAATGTAAATCCAAACAGCTCACTGAAGAGCTTTCGCAACCAGACTACCTCACACGAGGTTATGCTAGCAACAATATATCCTACTTTGGCGGTGCTCAAAGCCACCGACTTCTGCTTCCTGCTCATCCAGGATATCGAAACAGATCCCAAGGTGAAACAGCACCCGAAAGTGCTCTTATGGTCCACCACACTGCCTGCCCAATCAACATCAGTATATCCAAGTAGTCTCACATCTCCGGCAGTGTATCTTAATCCATGAGAGATTGTGTCCTGAAGACATCTCAGAAGATTCTTGGCATCAATCCAGTGAGGCTCAACCAAATATGAGCTCACAATGCTAACTGCAAAACATATGTTCGGACGGAGGTTCACCAAGAACATCAATGCGAATGAGTTTATGAAACTCAGAGGCATTTCCCAAATCTGGTCCGACATCACTACCATATAACTTTTAAAAGTTAAGATCCTCGAGGTAGTCACAGGCTTGCAGTCCATCATACCAAATCTTTCCAATATCTTTACCACATATTTTCCTTGAGATAGGAAAATTTCCCTGGCTTTTGCCACACTTCAAGTCCTAGGAAGTAGTGCATCAGTCCTAGGTCTTTCATTTCAAATTCAGAGGCCAGCTCCCTCTTACATTTGTGAATGAGAGGGTCTGCACCTGTTAGAAAGAGGTCATCCACATACAACACCAGTATGAGAGGCTTGTCATCTTCAACCTTAAAGTAAAGGTTAGGATCGGCTTCACTCCTAGTGAATCCCAGCTTCATCAAGTAGCTCTCATACCATGCTCGGGGTGCTTGCTTCAGTCCATAGAGAGTTTTCTTCAACCTGCATACATGATATTTTCAATCATAAATCTCAAATCCTTCGGGTTGCTCCACGTAGACCTCTTCTTTGATCAAACCGTGCAAGAATGCAGTCTTGACATCCATCTGATGTAGGTTCCATCCTTGTGAAGCGGCAAGGGCTATGATCGAGCGGATGGTCGTATATCTGGCAACAGGTGCAAATATCTCATCATAGTCTATACCTTCCTTTTGGGAGAAACCTCGAGCAACAAGACAAGTCTTATACTTTTCCATACATCCATTTGTTGCATGCTTTATCTTGTAAAGCCATTTTGAAGTAACAATTGTCTTGTCCAGGGTCTAGGAACTACTTCCCAGACATCATTCTCCATAATAGACTCATATTCTATGGTCATAGCACCCTTCCATAGTTAATGCTTGACGACATCTGAGAATGATGAAGGCTCATTTTGTATGATTGTGCTCATGATGGTCAGGTATCCCTGATACTTGTTAAGTTTCTTAATTTGACGGAAGGTTCCTCAGGGTGCAGCATGTCCTTCAGAATCATCAAGTATCCCCCTAAGCCATGAAGGCCTCTTCCTAGAAGAGGAAGGCTCATGTGGATGAGAATCAATCAGATCCATGGGTTCTTCTACATCAGGCATTGATTCATCATCCTTTTCTTTCAGTTCCCTGGTGTCAGCTTCTTGAGAGCTCCTCAAAGTCAGAAGATTGTTCACCTTGCGGTGAACTTTTCTTCAAGAGTCTTGGAACCCAATGCTTGATGAGGGCATCGATTTTGTACATACACGGCAGTGTTTGCAGGTTCAACCCATAGAAACTTAGGAAGACTTTGATCATGTAGCATGGCCTGGACAGCTTCCATAATTGTGCGGTTCTTCCTTTCTGCCACACCATTTTGTTCAGGAGTATATGGTGTAGTAGTCTCCCTCTTAATGCCAACCTCAGGTATGCTTGAGTAAACCAATTGTAATATATCGGAGGTCTTGCTTTGGCTTGAGGGAAATGGTCCCCTTTTGAGCTTTCCTTTGGCACATCCCGGACATACACCTTCTTTCTCTACTTGGAATTCGGGCATCCCTGTTACCATCTGTCTTACATCGGGTAGAGCTTTGTAATGAAGGTGGGAAAACCTCCGATGCCAAAGTTCGGACTAAAGAGTTGTGTCACAAGACATGACACCTAGCCGACTTCCATCAACCTGATATAATGAATCAACACTAAACCCAAGAGTAAAGGAATCTTTAACATTATTTTTCCATATACATACCTTGCCATTGCTGAAGGTTACCTTGTAGCCTCTGTCTTCCATTGCCAAGATGGACACTAGGTTCCTTTTGAGGTCAAGTGCATTTAATACATCCTGGACTTTCTAGCCTTCTTGAATGGTTGTCCTCTTCCTCGATCTCCAGCTCTCCTCTTACCTTTGCTGTTGAATTTGTCATTCCTTTGATTTGCCATCAGAGGGATTTTGATCATCGTCCCGGTGTGAGTCCTTTCTTCTCTTTGCATGAGAAGAAAAGGCAGTAGGAGGACCTTTTGGCATGGGCATTTCTTGCACTTCTACCCTTGTTTGTTCTTGAATGCATCTAGCCATTAATTCCTCGAAACTAGGAATTACATTATTGTTCAAAAGAGTAGTCCTAAACACATACCATTCAGATGGTAATCCTCCGAGAGTTGTGAGTGCCATTTCTCTGTTAGTAATAGTTTCCCCAATAGATAGGAGATCGTTCTTGATCTCGGTGATTCTTAAGAAGTATGCTTGCATACTTTCATCTTTACCCTTCTTGATTTCCCTCAGCTTATTTCTAAAAAACAAAACTTGATTTGCATCACTAACTTTAAATAAACTCACCAGTCTGTCGTAGATTTCCTTGGAGGTGTCTAGATCAGAGATGTAGGCCACCAAGCGCTTGTCGATAGAGTCCCGGATGATCTTCTTTGTTTTGACTTCTCCATTTTTCATTTGTTCCAGGCAGCAGGAGATGCATTTGATGAAGGCTCAACAATATTGCCTCTTACATGGTCTAGCACTCCTTGATCTTCAAGGGTTAGATCGATAGACATCTTCCATTCGTGATAGTCAGCTTTCTCACGGAGTTTGTCTTCGGCAGGAAAGAGTGTTGAGGACCCCATAGTTCTTTTAGGATAGCCTTGCCAATCTTCTCTTCAATGATTGCTCTTGCTCTTGCTCGGGCTTTGTCTTCACCTCAGCTCCGATACCATGTTAAGTTATGGTATGTTCTATGCTTATAACAGTTTACTTCTTTTTCTTATTATATTCCACCGATTAGCAATCACATGTACATAAAGTAAAGTGCAGATAGAACATTAAACGATCGACAGACAACAAGCCAAGACAAGAGACACAAGATGTGGCGGCTAGCCAGGGACAAACCCCACAATGTGTGGGGAAACCCTTTGATCAAATCTTCTTTTATCTTCAATAATTCAGCAGAGAGAAATAGTACAATAAATCTGATTTATATCAGCAGTAGCAAACCCTAGATCAGTAGCATCAGCATTAGCGGCTTCATTATCAAACTAGGGCAGACCATATCTCACAAACCGACAGTCGGATTGACTTCATTCCACCACCAAAAGTTTCGGCTTCCAGAGGAGGTTCAGATGAACCTACAGTGCAGTTCAGATGAGGAGATCTTCTAGGCCACGCAAGTCAATCTTTGCTTTTGCAGTTGCAGCTTCAGTTTCAGCAGTTTCTGGCTTCAAACTAGGGCAGTCGATATCTTGCAAACCGTTCGTCGGATTGACTTCATTCCACCACCAAAAGTTGCGGCTTTCAAAGGAGGTTCAGATGAACCTACAGTGCAGTTCAAATGAGGAGATCTTCTAGGCCACGCAAGTCAATCTTTGCTTCTGCAGTTGCAGCTTCAGTTTCAGCAGTTTCCGGCTTCAAACTAGGGCAGTCGATATCTTGCAAACCGTTCGTCGGATTGACTTCATTCCACCACCAAAAGTTGCGGCTTTCAAAGGAGGTTCAGATGAACCTACAACGCAGTTCCAAAGAGGAGATCTTCTAGGCCACGCAAGTCAATCTTTACTTCTGCAGTTGCAGCTTCAAATTCAGCAGTTACCGGCTTCACATGTGAGAGAGAGAGAGACCCATTTCAGCGCAGTAGAGAAGAGACTCATATCTACGCAGTAGAGAGAGAGAGAGATGTGATGATATGAGTGAGTTCAAATGAGGAAAAGTCCTCTCATATTTATACACAACGTTGGTGGGTGAATAGATGCGACTGTTGGGCTTCTGAGCCTACATGAGTTGTAGGTCGGCTTGATAATAATTCCATAATCAAAATAAATTCATATCTCCATGAATAATTATCAGAATTGGATGATCTTTATATCAATCCTACACCTCTCGACGAGAGGAATCTAATAAAAATATCATTAGCCATGAATAAGATGACCCACATGAAGTTTTGCCCTGGTTGCCAATTTTAACATTTCCTAAGTGTGACTTTATAAGTGAAAGTGACTTTATAAGTGGTAAAGTCAATGTTAAATTATAAAGTGAAAATTGACTTTAGACATAAAGTACAATGTGAGTACTTTATTTAATGGGTGAGTTAAAAAATAAAAAGTGAGAATTAAATGCACATTTATTCTCATCCCTTGATCTAAATGTATTTGAGCCATTAGATCTTAGGGTTGCCCAAAAGTTATTTAGGGAAACAAAAGGGGGAAAGAAAAGAGAGACTGCATTCATTCTTCATGAGAACAGATTGAAGAAACGAGACTGAGAGCTGGAGAAAAGTTTTGAAGGAGAAATTTGTTGCAGCAAACTGAAGGAGTGATTTTAGGGCAAAGATGGGCATGGAAATCAAAGCATAAAAGACAACAGAGGGTACAGTACGAAAAACATTTAATGTTGTGATTTGTATGCTGTTCGAGAGAAGTTTTTTAGATTTTTTTTTGAAAAAGCCATACAGTCCGTACAACAGTACAAAAATCCGTACAGTTCGTACATAATTCATATAATACAGTCCATATAGTCTGTATTTGTACAATACATATTTTCAGCTTCAAGTAGGCATGGAAACTGAGGCAAAGTGGGTATGATTTTCAAGGAGTTTTGCATTGAAGAGATAAGTTGTATTTTGCTGTTTTGTTTTGTCTGCAAATGTATTTTTCTTGAATTTGAAAGATATAAATTTGAAGAGCTCTGCAACAGGTTTTTCCACAGAGAAGATTGAAGGGGTTTTCCTGGGTTTAAGTTGACCAAAAATCTATGTGTATTTTTATGTGTGTCGTTGGTCTGTTTATGTCCATATTTATTTTCAGCATGTGTTGACAGTGCCATGTGTTTTAATTTGAAAATTTCATTTCCATAATTAACAATGTAAACTTTGAAACAGAAACTATAAACTCAAAACAAGAACTCTAGCCAAAAAACCCCTTAAAAACATCAAAAACAATGTTAAAAACGAAAAGTGTTGATGCTAGAATAACACCTTTTTTTTTTAGGGTAAATTTTCAACATGTTTTAAAAATGATGGCGAAAACCAAATTTTTGTGCAAAAATTGTCCAAAAAACATCCTCAAAACGAAGTGTTGATATTCGAATAACAATTTTTTTTTCAATGGTAAATTTTGTGCAAAAAACACTCTCAAAACGAAACGTGTTGACATTGGGATAACATTTTTTTTCAAGGGTAAAATTTCAACATTTCGAAATAATGGCGTAAAATATTTTATCATGACCCCGAAAAACATTAAAATTTCAAAAAAAAAAAAAAAAACAATGAAAAAATACAAAACAAAAAAAGTTAAAAAAAATAACAAAACCTAAATTAAAATATATGCTTAAAAAAAAAAAAAAAAAAAAAAAAAAAAAAAAAAAAAAAAAAATCAAATATATAAAAAATGACCCAAAAAAAATCAAACATCAAAAAAAAAAAAAAAATTCAATCAGAAAAATGTAAAAAAAGAAAACAAAACAAAATTAACATATAAAAGATAAGAATAAAAAAACTAAAAAATTATAAACAAATAAATAGTAAAAAAACATATTTAAAAAAAAAAAAAAATCTTGTAAACCGTAAAAAAAATGGCAAAAAAAAAACAAAAATATGGAAAAGAAAAAAGAAAAAAAATAAACTATAAAATTAAGTAAGTAAAAATAGAAAAATTTAAAAAACATCAACAAAAACTTAAAAAAAAATGAAAATTAAAAACAAACCAGATTTAAAAAAAAAATAGAAAATTAACCAAAAAAAAAAAAAAAGACTAAAATTAATATTAAAATGTTGATTACTTAAGAAAACAAATATAAAAATATATATAAAAAAGACAAAAGAAAAATAAAAAAAAATAAAAAATCTCATAAACCATAAAATAATTTGGAATATATATATATATATATGTAAAAAAATAAAATTAAAACAAATTAGATTAAAAAAAATAAAAAAATTATCAAAAAAATAAAAAATAAGAAAAACTAGTAAAATTAATATTAAAAACATTTAAAAAAAACTAAAAAAATGAATAAACTCAAATTAAAATATATATATATATATATATATATATATATATATATATGAAAATTTTAAAAATATATATTTTTTTTCAAATTAAAAAAAATAAAAATAGAAAACATTTAAAGTTTATAAAGAAATATGTATTTTTGATTTTAAAAAAAATATTTTTTTATTAAACTTTTATTTTTTATTTAAAAACAGAAAAATTAAAAATTAAAAATTAAAAAAAATTTAAACAATTTTTTTTTAATTATTAAAAAATTAAAAAAAAATTAAACAATTCTTTTTATTTAAAAAAAAAAGTTATTAAAAAAAAATTTTTTTTTAACAATTTATTTATTTATTATTTTTTTTCCTGCTCGTGGTGGCGCGGCCCTAGGCGAAGGGCTTGCATGGCTTGGTTGCCCATGGTGTCGTGGTCCTAGGCGGAGGGCTTGCATGGTCCGGCCACCCGTGGTGGCGCAGCCCTGGGCGAAGGGCCTGCATGGCCCGACTACCCGTGGTGGCATGACCTTGGGCGGAGGGCCTGTATGCAGGCCCTCCGCCTAGGGCTGCGCCACCTCCGCCCAAGGCTGCACCACCACGGATGGCGGGAGGTAATTTTTTTTTAATAAAAAAATATATTTAAAAAAAATTCAAAATTTTTTAATATTTTTTTTTATTAAATATATATTTTTATATTTGTTTTTTTAAGTAATCAACATTTAAGAAAAGAAAAATAAAACAACTTGAAAATTCGTTAAGTAATCATAATTTAAAAATAATTGGACATAATAAATTTTAAAGTGTGAAAAATAAGTCCTCTAAAAAAAAGTATGTTGCATCAACACATTTCAAAATCAGCGTGAAAATCAGTAACATTTAAAAACAAATATTTATATGTGATACAGAAGAAAATTTAAAGTGTCAAAAATATGCTCCAAAAAAAAGAAGTGTATTCTGCATCACCACGTTTCAAAATCGGGTCACATTTTTACTACACCTACGAAACAGGTAATCGTATCGGTTATTTAAAGTTCCAAAAACTATGCTCTAAAAAAATGTGTGTTCTACATCGCCCCTTTTCAAAATCAGGTCAATTTTTTGCTCTCTATGAAACGGGTAATAGCAGTGTTGTTAAAAGCGCGATTAAATCGCGCGTTTTATGGGAAAAAGCGGCTAAAAAATTTTTTGCCGATTTTTTCGAAAAAAGCGAGCTTTTTTCAAAAAAATCGCACTTTTTTCCGAGAAAAGCGTTGGGTTGCCAGGACAGCACGATTTTATAAATTTTTTTTTGGTTTTTCATTTGGTCATTTGGGTTTTTTCATGCAATTTTTTTGGAAAGAAACAAATAATTTTTGAGTGGGGCAGCTTAATGATCAATTCTAGGCCCTAGTATGGATATGCTATTCATGGTAATGTTAAATTCTTAAAGTAAAAGTGACATTCTCCTCAATCTTCATTTTCATCCTTTTACTTAAATTTTTAACATTACCATGAAATGACTCAGGATGTTTGAGAGTGGTTCCAGCCTCATTGGATTTCATATGGAGAAAGTAGAATTTTAGATTTCATTTAAAATCCAGCAGACTTATCAGTTTTTCAGGATTTCACGATTGGGAGATTGTAATGTTTCCAGGTGACACCACCTGCTCGGGCTACCCCTGCCACTAGTAGAGGACGTGGTCTACCTCCTATAGCTCCTACTTCTAGTTCTTCAGCTTCTAGAGCACATCAGACTCCACTACCATCTCCACCAGCACAGGCACCAACATCTACATCTAGAGGGAAACGGAAACCTGTGGCATTTTCTCGCAAGAGGGGCAGAGGAAATCAATAGGATTAGACCTCATTTTATTGTATATGACATTATGACATGATGAGATACATTATCATATTTTTTGTTGATATTTTGAGGCTGAGTTGGGACTCAGGAGTCAGGACTTACTATTCAGGACATGATTCAATGTTATGTGTGATTTTAGCGCTAGAAATGATATTAAACATCTTATATATTAGTTTTTTAATCATATTTATGTGTCAATGTATTTATTTTATGTTGTAGATGGTTTAGATATTAAAAAAATTGAAAAAAAAATGAAAAAAAATGAATATTTTTGTACCAAACGCTTTTTTCCCGCTTTTTTCCGCTTTATTCCCGGCACCGATTTATTCCCGCTCGTGCTTTTAACAACATTGGGTAATAGTATCAGTTCCCGTTTCAAAGTTTACGTTGTTAATTCTATATGTTGAATGTATGTTTATGGGAAAGGGCATTTAATTGAATGGGATTGATAAAGTGAAATTAAAACTAGGTTGGGATTGCAAGAAACTTTTAAGTCATCAAATTTCAACATGGTATTAGAGGTACATGCTGAAAATTGCAATTTGAACAGCAGACAGTAGTTTGGGACAACAAACTGAATTTTTGGACAACAAACTTAGTTTGGATAGCAAACTGATATTTTGGAACAACAAGGTGAAATTTCACACAGACTGAACTTTTGGGACAACAAGGTGTGTTGGAAAGGTCATTTCTCCATTTTCTTAGTTTTGTAAACTTTGGACAACAGTCATGGCCATGTTTTTAAGGATAGAGGATAGACTGGATGGGATATCCAACTATGCCATTTTGAAGGACAAAATTTAGACAGTGTTTGAGGAGACAACAATTTGGGACATAGTGCAACAAGTGGTTGTACCTTCTATTGCTGCAGATGAACTTAGTGAATTCACAAAATATAATGCAAAGCCAAAAAGGATTTTGATGGACAGTCTGAAGAATCATGTGGTTCCTCAGGTGAGAGGAAACACATATGCATATCAAATGTGGGCAAATCTAACCGCTTTCTATCAGAGTACCAATGAGAGCAGGAAGATGGTACTCAAAGAACAATTGAAGAACATCAGGATGACAAAGGTTGAAAGTGTAGTTCATAATCTTGGTAGGGTCAAACAAGTACGTGTGATATGACTACTATTGGTGAGGCAGTTGCATCCACAGAGTTAGTCAGGATAGTTGTAGCGCGACTTCCTAAGTCTTGGGAGGTCTTTGGAGACGTTGTTACCTTTAGGGAGAATCTTCTCAATTGGGACAAATTCTGGGATGATTGTGTGCAACATGAGATACGGATAATTGCCAGTGGTGGGGTGAAGATAGTAGATGAGGAGGATGTACTCTTGACAACCAGGGGGGAGAACAAAGGGAAGGCCAAGAAATGGGCTTCATCAAATGGGGCTAAGGGAAAGGAGAAGAAGAAGAATAAAGATACGTATATGTCTAAAGTCAAATCTTGAGCATGTCAAAAGATGGGACACTATGCTACTACGTGTCCTGAGAGGAAGAACAAGGGGAAGAAGGGTACTGCAGATTCAGCAGAGGTGGAGCAGCTTGCTTCACGGTTTAACAAGGACTTTGCATTTATTACTTCTACATCTAGTAGGAGTACATCATCCAATGTGTGGTACATAGACAGTGGGGCTTCCCGCCATTTGACAAGTGCATGGGAGTTCTTTTTAGAGCTTGTAGAGAGGGCACTTGATATTGAGATTGTACTAGGAGATGACTGCACTGTGAGAGTTGTTGGTGTGGGGACTATGAACTTTGAGAGGGAGTCTTTGCCTCCTTTGAAGGTCATGGATGTTTAGTATGTTCAGGGGATGAAGATCTTATTTTAGTGTCTTCTATGGAAGAGAAGGGGTTTGACGTCACTTTCTCAGGAGGACAGGTATTGATGCATCCCAGGGGAGCTTCCATCACTTAGACCAAAGTGATTGGAGTTTGCTCTGGGAAACTATACAGGTCCAGTTTTCAGTCGACAGGAGCATTGGTGAGTAACACATCTAATAGCACTCACACTAGTACCACCAGCAGTAGAGACTTGTGTGAGTTATGGAACTGGAGGATGGCTCATATGGATCATGGAGCTTTAAGAGTACTGAGGGAGATCACTACTGGAGTTCCTAATTTCAGTGTCGAGCATTATGAGGTCTACAGAGGGTGTGCTTTGGGCAAGTACACCAAGTTACCATTCCCACCGAGCGCCAACAGATCTACAGGTATACTAGACTTGATTCATACTGATGTTGGTGGTCGTATGTCTGATGTGTCTTTGGGTGGTTATGGGTATTATGTTATATTCATTGATGACTACTCTAGGAGGACTTGGATATATTTCTTGGAGACCAAGGGTGAGGTCTTCCATCGCTTTAAAGATTTCAAAGCTCTTGTGGAAAAGCAGACAGGTAGGAAGATTCGGGTTTTGAGATCAGACAATGGTGGTGAGTACACCGATAGTGGGTTTTCTGACTTCTGTGCACACAAGGGCATTAGGAGAGAGTTCACGGTTCCTTACAACCCCCAGAAAAATGGGGTGTCTAAAAGAAGGAACAGAGCTATTGTTGGGGTTGCTAGAGCAATGATTCATTATCAGGGGTTGCCTTTGTTTTTGTGGGTTGAGGCCTACAATACTGTTGTTTATCTTTAGAACAGGAGTCCTCACAGAGGATTGGGGAACATGACTCCAGAGGAGGCTTTCACTAAAGAGAAGCTTCATGTGGGACATCTTCGTATCTTTCGATGTCTCACATATTCTTATATCCCCAAGGAGCAGAGGACGAAGCTAGAACCCATGGCAGAGAAGGGTATCTTTATGGGTTACAACGAGACTTGAAGACCTATTAGATCTTCATTCCTTCTAAACAGACAGTGGTGATTAAAAGGGATGTGAATTTCGAGGAGAGGGCCTATTGGAGATCACAGGAGTATGATAAGAGAGAGTCACAGACTTCTCCTTAGCAGGGAGGTCAGGTACAGGGAGCAGGACCTCAGGGTTCTGGATTGACTGGTACAGGAGGTACTTCAGTGTCAGTGACATCTGGGGCACCAGTGGCGAGTTCACTGAGCACTTCTTTAGGGAGTCCACTGGTACAGAGTTCACATGGCACTTCAATTGACACAGGCACAGGTGCTGGTACAGGTTCTTCGAGGACAGGTGCTGGTACAGGCACACCAGGGTCAGTTGGCAGACCTTTAGGTTCACCAGACTGGAGAGCAGGGGATGAGGTTCCCTATGGGGAAGCTTCTTCAGGGACGAGGAGGCCCAAGTGGCTTCAAGACACTTTGAAGGAAGCAAAGTCCATTGGTCCTTCGAAGAGGGTGAACAGGGAGAGTGTGCCACTTGAGCGGTTTTGTAGTTATCTAGCCAAGGCTACCAACATTGTTGACTCTGAGCCTTCTAGCTATGAGGAGGCTGCTAGCCAGGAGGTATAGAGAGAGGATATGGTGGAGGAGTATGCCTCTATCATTAAAAACAATATCTGGGAAGTGGTCTCTAGGCCTGAGGGAAAGTCAGTTGTGACTTCCAGGTGGCTCTACAAGATCAATCATGTTGTGGATGGCAGCATTGAGAAGTTCAAGGCGAGGTTTGTGGCTAGAGGGTTCTCACAGATAGAGGGAGTTGACTATGATGAGACCTTCACTCCCGTAGCTCGGTACACTTCTATTCGGTCCCTTCTGTTGCTACAAAAATGGGTTGGCAAATGCATTAGATGGATGTGAAGACCCCATTTCTGAATGGAGTTATAGAGGATGAGGTGTATGTTGAGTAGCCACAAGGATTTGAGGTACTTGGGCGGGAGACCCATGTATTCTGGTTGAGGCGAGCACTCTACAGACTTAAGCAAGCTCCGAGAGCTTGGTATTCGAGGATTGATACTTACTTGCAGCAGATGGGTTTCACAAAGAGTGATGCAGATCTGAACCTACACTACATTGTTGTAGGGGGTGATCCACTCATTCTTGTGTTGTATGTTGATGACTTGTTCATTACTGGGGTAGAGAGACTGATTAGTGGTTGCAAGGAGGATCTTGCTATGGAGTTCGAGATGAAGGACATTGGGCTGAAGCATTACTTTTTGGGGCTTGAGGTGTGGCAAGAGGAGGGGCATATCTTTCTGGGGCAGGGGCAGTATGTTGTGGATGTGTTGAGCAGATTTCACATGGCAGACTATAGACCAAATTCTACACCTATGAACACCAACTGGAGGAAGCTTCATGCTTCAGATTCTAGTTTGGTGGATCCCACATTATATAGATAGCATATTGGGTCCTTGATGTATATGGTCAACACTAGGCCAGATATATGCTTTGTAGTGAACACACGTAGCCAGTTCATGGTTGAGCCTAGGAGGGTGCACTGGGTAGCTGCAAAGCACATTCTTTGCTACGTGCAGGGTGTTGTCGCGCAGATTGTCTAAGCAGTGCGACAATGCTCAGACCAGGGGCTGTCACCCTGATCCCAGGTCTCTCTGTTTAAGCTGTCTCCCTGAAGCAGGCTAAGGGGGGTAGACCCTATGGGAAAAAAGGAAGACCAACTGGGAACCAGCTAGCTTGGGAGACACAGCAGGGGGAAACAAGCACTTAATCAATGCTAGAATTTGATTAGATCTTTAAATGCTTAAGACCAGTGCCTTATGGAGTTAATGAAAACCAAGTAATTAATTAGCTGCTGTTGCTTATGAAGTAATTTAATGATTGCCTGAAAATATTTACAAAATTTCCAACATGTAACGAGCATTATATAATCCAAGCAATGATTAATTTCACCGGATGCAAGATATGCAATAGATGCACAAAGCCTTAGCAATTAAACTTCAAAAGATCAAAATTCATTACTCAACCATGAAATTCAAATGCTAACCAGTTCATAAAATGATTCTTCACTTTCAGATAGCTAATCTTCAGGTAAAATTTAAATGCATTTAACTATATAAAAATGACAAATATTAATCCCACATCAAAATCTTTTAGCCTTAGCGAAAAGGATACACCCAAAATTGTAAATGCGACAAATCCTTAAGTGAATATGCCAAGACTAAATGTGACAAAATAATTCAAATTTTTTTATTTTTAATAAAATAAAAACTAAATTCTAAAATAAGACCAAACCAAAACCAAAAAAAACTTTTTATGATTTTTTATATTTTTTATTATTTTTTATGCTATAAAGTTTTAAATTTAAAATTAAAATATAACAAAACTAAAATTAAAATCTAATCTAAACCTAAGCCTAATAAAAAACCTAAAAGGGACTCCTTTATGCCTTTATATATATATATATATATATATATTATTTTTTTTATTATTATTTTTTGAAATTTAAAATCAAAATCAAATAAAATTTAAAATCAAGATCAAAATAGAACAAAGCTAAATGAAATCTAAACTAAACTAAATGAAAAAGAAAATAAAATAAAATATAATTAAACCTAAACTAAATTTAATTTTAATGAAACAAAAAATATATACACCTTAGCTAAACCAACACATATAATGAGAATGCATATTAACATAACCCTAACCATGAAAACGAAAGAAGAAAAAATCGAATGTTAAAATGCGGTGACCCCAAATCTTACCCACGCATGTCGTTTCACTATTTTTTTTTGTGTTGTGCGTATGCAGGTGATGGCCAACGGAGGAACAACATGCAGATGAGGAGAATTGAGAGCTGCGGGTTGATTGTTAATGGAGATGCCGCAGAGGAAATGGGAGAGGATCCACGGAAGTAGCAGGTCGAGAGAGGAGGGTGAAGCAGCATGAGAGAGCTGGGTCTGCGGAAGAAGGTGATGGCAACGTGGAGATGGAGTTGCAACAATGCGGTTCGGATTTGATGATTGCGTGAGGGAATAGGGAGTGTTGGGCAATGTAAGGAAGGGTGAGGAATGGCCAGCGTAGGTAGAGAAAATGAATGCTGCGTAAGGCAATAATGGACTGCGCAAATGAGAGAGGAGCTGAGGATGGCACGAGTTTGAGGAAATGAGGGATTGGAAGACAGAGCCGCAGCTTGACAGAGGGGCAGGGTAATGCAGCTAAGAGAGGAAAGCAACATGCAGAGAGGGACGCAGAAATGGCAGCGGATTTGAAGTGAGAGAGATGGCTACGATGGGAAGAAGCCTGCGGAGATGTGTGGGAATGGTAGGAACTTGCTGCGTGAGGGAATGGAGAAAATGGATCGATGCATGAAGGTGAGGCGAGCTACGTGAGGGATTTTGGCAGCGAGGAGAAAGGCTGCCAGATAGCATAAAAATTTTGAGATTTTCTATCAAAAGAAAAATTTTGACCTTGGGCAGCAGAGAAACTGAAACTGGTGGCCCAAAAACCCTTGAACAAATTATTTTCAGAAAATTTTAATAGAAATTTTGAATCGTGCTGCTTCAAATTTGTGAATTGAACCCTTATAAAAATTTGCTGGATTTTCAAACCCTTGAACAACAAAAATGTGCACCTGCAAAAAAGTGGTTCTGAAGCAAATATTCCTGCTAGAGCTGATCCTGAGGCCAGATCTTACCCTCCAGGGCCTAGATCTGGTTTCAAGATTGAATCTCACCTTCAGATCTGCAACCTGCAATGACAAAAACAAGCACCCAGAAATAAAATGCGCAAGAAACAAAACTAAAAACCCTAAAACCAGCTAAATAATTACAGTATTCACAGTTTAAAGGCTCTAAATAGCCAGATTTGTCAGTATGCCACAAAAATATTTTTTAAGATTTTGAATTTAAGATGAGGTGCTTCAGAAAACCCTTCATGCATCCGCAACAGAAATTCTAATGATAAGCCCGGGATTAAAACCAACTGGGCTCTTCAAAAAATGCAATCCGGGAGTTGGCTGGTTCAGCCGAGAACTTCCCTGAACGCCCGGTAATCTAAAAAAAAGGGTTTCCTACACAGCTTAATTCAACCATTAACAAAGAGGGAGAAAACGATACTAAAATCTAGATCTAATGGAGATACCTACCATCATATTCAGAAATTTAACTATCATTCAAACCCTAGCGACTAAACAAGATACCTGTGTTTAAATTCACTCTTCATAAAGCTATCATCAATGGCTGAAAATAAAATCATGCACAGAAATAAAACATCTTACAGCATTTCCAGAAGAGTAACACCAACAAGATTTCAACCCCAAAGTCTTTCGTTATTGCAAATGAAAAATGACTACAAGAGAGCTTTCTTTAGCACACGACTCTCAGATCGATTGAAATTTCCCCAACGGCTAGTTCAAGTGATCCATGTTAAAATGATCTCGACCGTTGATGAGGATCAAAATCTCTTTTAATCTCATCCGTCGAAATTTTAAATGCATTTTAATATATTAAAAAATTAAAATCTTGCATTTATTTCCTCAAAACTTTGACTTATTATTATTTTATTTTATTTTTTAAATTTTTATTTATTTTTAATTTATTTTATTTTATTTTTTATTTTTTAGTTATTTTTTTATTTTTTATTATTTTTATTGGACTCTCGAACTTAGCCTTTGGAAAAATCACCTAGGACCTAGGACTTATGAGGGGATAAAACATTTTCTAACCCTCAAGACACTTTACATCATGACTTTTACAATTTTACATCTCAAGGGGGAAAACCCATTTGACATAGACCCTCATAGACTACCCAGTCTTGCGACACAAATATAATCTAGCAGATCAAGCAATTTGTAATAACCTAACCAAATAATTAGGATTATTTCCAAATTACTTTTACATAGACTCGAAGCACATTAGGATTCCCCTAAGATTCTAATGACAAAATCCATTCCGACTTTGGGGTTAGGCTGAAGGAAAACTCTGCTGACCATGGGTCGCTGAGACAAAAAACCTTCCGGAACGTAGATCATCATTAGAATATGAGGTTTACCTAAGCAAATACATACATGACACAGATCTGCTAAGATTATTTACAATTTACACATGCAGACTGGGTTTACAACATAACATGATCGAGCTGATGATGACAGTCGAATGGCACGGACATATCGATCAAGCGCTATCCCTTTTGCGAAAAAAGGGGGTGTATTGCTATGGGTAGTTGACACGTAGTGTTCAACACAGGGGATTGTTGATTATGGTCTGGATTATAGGTGGGGGAGATGGAGGTTGGCAGGTTACACAGATTCAGATTGGGCAGGGTGTGCTTCTAACAGGAAAAGCACTTCAGGGTGTTGCTTCGGATTGGGTTCAGCAGTTGTGTCATGGTTTAGTCGAAAGAAAAAGTCAGTTGCTTTGAGCTCTTTTGACGCTAAGTATATGGCTGCTAGCCAGGCTAGTTGTGAGGCCATTTGGCTTCACAAGTTGTTGTATGGCCTATTTGATCAGGAGTTGAGACCGACGGTTATTCACTGTGATAATCAGAGTTGCATTAAACTCACGGAGAATCCAGTGTTTCATGATAGGTCAAAACACATTGACATCAGATATCATTTCATCAGGGACTATGTTCAGAAGGGGGCAGTGAAGCTGCTGTATATATCGACAGATGAGTAGGTGGCTTATGTTCTCACGAAGTCCTTGCCAAGAGGCAAGCATGTCCATTCCAGGGACAAGATGGGTGTGGTGAGAAACACTTTCCTTGGTAAGAGGGAGTGTTGATTTTTAATGTACCTTGGACAAGTGGTTTCCTATGGGTTAGTCTCTACCTAGGGAAAAGTGTCCAAAATAATTCTTTTCCTAAGTGTGACTTTATAAAGTGAAAGTGACTTTGTAAGTGGTAGAGTCAATATTAAATTATAAAGTGAAAAGTGACTTTAGATATAAAGTACAATGTGGGTACTTTATTTAATGGGTGAGTTAAAAAATAGAAAGTGAGAATTAAATGCACATTTATTCTCATCCCTTGATCTAGGAATTTGAGCAATTAGATCTTAGGGTTGCTCAAAAGTCATTTAGGGAAACAAAAGGAGGAAAATAAAAAAGAGACTGCATTCATTCTTCATGAGAGCAGATTGGAGAAAGGATGCTGAGAGCTGGAGAAAAGTTCTGAAGGATAAATTTGTTGCAGCAAGCTGAAGGAGTGATTTTTGGGCAAAGCTGGGCATGAAAATCAAGGCATAGAAGATAGCAGAAGGTACAGTACGAACAACATTTAATGCTGTGAGTTGCATGCTATTTGAGAGAAATTTTTGAGCTTTTTTGAAAAATCCATACAGTCCATATAGCGATACAGAAATCCGTACAAGCCGTACAATACATTTTTTCAGCTTCAAGTGGGCATAGAAATAGAGGCAAAGTGGGCACGGTTTTCAAGGTGTTTTGGGTTGAAGAGATAAGTTGTATTTTGTTGTTTTGTTTTGTTTGCAAATGTATTTTTCCTGAACTTGAAAGATAAATAAATTTGAAGATCTCTCTAATAGGTTTTCCTTGGAGAAGATTGAAGGGGTTTTGCCTAGGTCTAAGTTGACCAAAAATCTGTGTGTATTTTTATGTGTTGCTGGTCTGTTTATGTCCATATTTATTTTTAGCATGTGTTGACAGTCCCATGTGTTTTAATCTGAAAATCTCATTTCCAGAATTCTATATGTTGAATGTATGTTTATGGGAAAGGGCATTTAACTGAATGGGAGTGATAAGGTGAAATTAACGCTGGGTTGCGATTGCAGGAAACTTTTTAGTCATCAAATTTCAACATTAAATGACATAATTTGAAATGATTCTCCACCTTTACCTATCTTTTCGTGACAAATCGATTCACAATCAACAGTTACTATAATGCAGGTTTAACATCATGTGTGCATCGTGTTTCATTTCTATTTGTCTTCATTTCTATTGGAACCCTGATTGACTGGTTATAATCATTTCAGCAAGTGGTATTTTAATTTGACAATGCTCCCTTTTTGAAATGATATATCTTAACCATTGTATTTTGAAATGGCAGTGCCTCTGTTTTTATCGGATCCACCATTCGTTGCCTTTTGATTTAGCAACACCTTTTACTTATATTGTTAAAATGAGCGCTTCCAAATTAAAAGGCAACGAAAATTAAAACTTGGTAGGATTTAGAACTTAGGACCCAAAGAGAGTTGATTTGAAAGAAATCTAGCATGTGATAACAACGTCCTTTGGGGCAACCCGACTTAACCATGTATGAGGCCGACTTGAAGAGGGAGCTCTTTAAATTCAAATTTAAGTAATTTTTCCAAATTATTACTTATACCCAAATTTATTATCAAATAATAATGAGAGAGTGCCATGCCGATTTGAAATATATGAATAATAAATTTCCTTTATCCAATACAATTTCTTTCTTTGGGATTATTGGGCTTTTCTTTGGGGTAATAGGATTTTTCCTTGGGGAAATTCATACCAAAGTTGCCCTAGTGTTCAACAATATCGAGGTTCCATTTGGATTGTACGGTGTGGGCTGGAGATTTTACCATTTCTAATATACAATTTGAGCAGTAATAGGCCCCTCATCAGAGCGTTTTACAATTTTTACTGAACATTAGTAATCATCTCATTGCCATGAAGGGCCTACATAGTTTGATGCTTTCAACTCTAGAGTTCATCGATTTCTGTCTCCAATGCATATTTATGTTTTAGATCTCTGGTTGCTTACTAATGGTAGTCATGGTGGTTGTATATGTTGCAACACAATTCATCTCCAAGTTTCTATGTGTATGTCATTACTATTGTGATCATTTTTTACTTATTTAAACCCGGTTTCCCACAATTATTTGTTTTCAACATTTCCTGATTGACTCTCTTCCAATTGAGACTACCATGATTTTGCTGCATTGTTCAACAAAACCTAGTATGCCAATGTGTTTAACTTAACCGTTATTCTTCTATTGGATATTGGCACATCAAAACTTCCTTAAATTTTGTGTTCTCAAGCGTAGATGTTGATGTGTTGATGGACTCATTACTTAGTTGCTAAGCCATAGGACATGTCCCTTAAGGTCTCGTGCCCTGCATTTCTCGTGTCAGACACAATTTTCATTGTGTTCTAAAATCATGACATGTTTTTGGACCGTGTCGAAAATGTGCCCTAGCGTATTTTGATTTTAGGACACATTTCCCATGAAAATCCCCAATTTAAAACATCGCGTCTTGGTTTTTTATCATTTTTTTGTCTCTGTTTGTGAGGTATTCTGAAGTCCAGTTCGTTGTTTACATTTTCACATCTTGCTAGAGTTGAGACAACACTTTTCACCTTTTGCTTACATGGCTAATCGAACTCGCTTCGTCTTTTCTGAAAGTCACATACTAGTGTCAATCAACCTCAAACTAGCATGAATCAACCAAGTTATATAATTATTTTATTTATAATTTAAATGAGTTTGGGTATGAATGTGTCTATTCAGGCCCAAAGAGCACGACACCTAGTGAGTCGCCACATGCACATGGCTTGATCTTGTTCCTTTTTTGTTTGGGTGTAAGCACAAAAAATAAGAATTGAAACAAAAAATATAGAGTTTGTACTATGTGGTGTTAATTTGACAGCTCAGGGACAAATGCCCTCCATTGGATAACCTTCCTCATCAATAAAAACCCCTACTAGCCCTTGGAAGAATTTACTTTGTTCCAGGAAAAATATAATTTTTAAGGTGAAACCCACAAGTGCACAGAAGTTCAAGTCAACATAAAGGACAAATTGGGTCTCCACCAGATATAAAGAGACCTCATGTCACATCACTTTGGAGCATCATCACATCATCACATCTTCTCTCTCTCTTCATTTGACTGATTTGTACAAGTATGAAATAAGGAGGTCCAAGCTAACACATGCGAAGGGAAGGAGGCATTTTTTGATTTCTGCGTTGACTTTCTATTTGGGACAATTTGGCCAGCCTTTGACCAACATTGACTTGGTTTGACCGAATTTGGATATGTTCTTGGAGTCCGAGTTGACTACTCTTTTGACCAAGTTTTTATAGGCACTTTGACCCACATTGACTACTCCTTTGACCACGTTTCTATAGGCACTTTGACCCACATTGACTATAGGTTTGCACCTAGGGTTTCCGTAGGTCAAAGTTTGATTTTGACCAGATTTGGAGGGACTATTTTAGAACTATTTTGACTAAATTTTGACCAGTATTCAAGGCCACACGTTTTGATAGTTGACCGAGCTGATTTGGAGGAGGTTTGACTATTGATCATTGAATGGCTAGGGCTGCTATAGCTATTGTTGACTTTGATCAAAATTGCAAATTTGACTTGTTGACCAGATTTGACTTTTGGGCTCATCTCTTGGATATTGGCTAGTTGATTGTTGCATAAGTCAAAGATTTGGCTTTGACTCTTATTGATGAATTGGAGCATTGTATCTCTTTACTGATCATTTGATGACAATCTAATAGAAGAAGAATTTTGAAAGGGTTTTCCCCCTTTGTGGGGTTCTTCCTTGGTATTTGACCAAATCTTGTGTCTCTTGTTATTGCTCTTGGTTGTCTTCTATTGTACATTGGATTTAATGTTCTATCTACAATTACTTGCTGTCATTGGAAGATTGAATTTATTTGAAAAGTTATCAGTAATTGACAAAGAATTGGATAAGTGATTGTGGTAAGAATAGAACTCTGGAAAATTAACATGTGGGAAGTTATGAACCTAAACCAACATGATAAGAAAGGTGTTCTTTGGGATTTGACTCTGCATTACTAAGCCCAACAAGAAAGGGGTTGTATAAAATTTGAATTTTTATTGAGTATGTGGGAAGTTATGCACTCGAGTCAACATTGTTTGTTTATGAATTTAACTATACATTAATAATTTAAAACGAAAGGGTTTTTTATGAGATTTGATGTGGGAAGTTATGAACCTGAACCAATATGATAAAGAAGGGTTTTCTGAAGATGAGTCAATGTTATATAACTTTGTATAGATTGGTTGTTATATAACTTTGTATTGGTTGGTTGGTACAAAAAATTATATTATCGATGTAGTAAATTAATAAATTAACTAGTTTGAAAATTGAAAGATTGTAAATACCAGATTAGTAAATTAGTAAATAGATATCATCATGATTCATATCTGTAGACGTTTTAATTTCTAAAAAATATGGATCAGACACTATATATATATATATATATATATATATGTTCCCCATGTCTTGTTTCCGGTGCCGCCGTGTCTTGTGTAGAATACTCATATTTACGTGTCCTCCACATCCCGAGTGCTGTCATGTGACTTAGTTGATTTTCTTAATTTTGGGATTGTGACACTTTGCACTTTTGTGTCCCACATGATTCCTCATCTTCAAAATTATGGTCTTCCAAACTCTGAGTCCCACTTGGTCTACATCACCCTTTGCAAGTCCGCACATTTATCTGCACTGGGCTGTTGTGTGTCTGCAATCAAATTCCACAGGTGGAACACTCTGAGTTCACAATTCTACATTACTGCATCTGCAAATCCTTGTTGCAGGTTTGCAAACAACTTTTTTGTGTTCCTTAACATTTGTATTTGCAATCCAACTTCTTGCTTTCATTGTTGATTCTGCATTGTCACTTGAACTTTGACACTCCAACTCTGTATGAAGGTTTTCCATACTGTTGATAGTAGATACCACGTTGCAAGTTGACACTCTGCATCAACACTTCTCTTCGATTGTTTCAACTTCTAGTAGTAATGCACATAAATTAGATTATTATTCAATGATAACATAAACTATATTATTAGTCATGATAGTTATTATGACCTAAGGGTTGCATCCTTTACTATGGATGTGTCCCTTGGGCACTATATATGGAGTCTTCTTGACTATGTTTCGATCATCATGGGATCATTCATGCCTATTAAATATTATTTCTTTTCTTCAGAACATTATATTTATAGAATTTTGTTTCCTTCTTATGGCACAACTCAGTGAATGAAATGTTTGGTTAATAATAGTGATATCAGTGTGGGGTTTTCCCCATTCCCCAAGTGTCAAAAGTTGTGGCAGGAGGAAATAACGTTATAGGCTGGGAGGCCATCCATTTCCACTCTGCAAATTTCTCTCCACTCTTAATTTGGTTTTTGACTTGCTCCATTTTCATTATGCAAATTTCTGTCCACTCTTTGAGTTTGATGTATGATTGAAATGATAGTTTAGCTCCAATTTGAAGATCAAAGATAAGGAAGGATTAGTAGTACAATATTTGTCAACCTCACTTTAAGTTCTAGCTTTTATTCCAATTTGTTTCCTTGGGAAAGACAATGTAGTCCATTTAGAGTGATGCATCCTATTTGACTTTTCAAAATAGTAGAACAACACTACGAAAATTCAACATTTTAAAAATTAATATATGATAAGAAATGGGATAGATTTTGTTGTTGCTGACTTCATGTTTACTTCATGCAGGAAAAGGGTTCAGGACTTGCATCGTATGCATCTCAAACTTTGGATAGCTCTTTTAGTTGGAAGGTATTGTCTCTTCTTTGGTAGGCTTGAAACTCCTACATATCCATATATTCTGTTCATGTAGCCTAGGACACTCATTACTTATATTGTTAGTTTGTTTGATCAACATGCAAATACATGAATTTGTTTCCATTTTAGGTGATAGTGATTTAAACATTCTGAAGGTGGACATGTTAATGGGTTTCTTACCTTTTTTGTGAGGAATTGATCGATTTTATATCTATCCTTCATTTTCATCAAAGGCTATACAAGAAACTAAAAAGTGGTTCGTCAATGTTTAATGACAAAAATGGTATTAAACTTGAGTGATGCTTATTTAATTATTACTAGAGAGTCATTACAAAGAAGAATAAATCTTATGGCCTGTTATTGCTCAAATTGTACGTTAGAATGGTAAAAGATCTAATCCACATTATACAATCCAAATGGAACCTCAGAATGTCATGTCCCCATGTTTATTTTTCTCTATAGTACAACTAGGGTGGATTTCCAGGGCTCAAGATGGCCAAGTCATGGGAGCGGGATTATGTCATCAGGGGTCTCAAGGGAGTTTTGAAGAGTTTTTATGGGATCTGATGGCATTCGCTTGGCATATTCCATCATTTGCACAACTTGCCTTTGTTCCGTTGCATTCCGACAACTTTTGTAAAACAAGATTATTATTGGGCCCGACTCAATTAATTATGCTTGAGGTGGCATTCCGAGAGGAATATTTGATGGAACATTTCAGTGTAATATCTTGTTGGAATCAGAATGAGAAGATTTACAAGATGGGATGCTGAGGAGTCACTTTCAGTAGCCAGAGAGAGTATGGTGGGTGATTTACCATTTTCCCAGATTAAAAGTGACTTTAATTAGTCACTTAATTAATTAAAAATAAAAAGGGGAAGATGACTAATTGGGAAAAAAGGCTTAAAACAACTTAAGTAAATTAAAATTGAAAGGTCACATAGATGGAGTCAAGAGGGAGCTTCTAGAATAATAATAAAAGAATAAAAGAATATGTTTCTAGAGGCTTGGAGACCTATCTATGGAGTCTTTAAAAGGAGGAGAAGATCATTTGGGACATCTTTGGAGTTGTGATATTTTCTTGTAGAGAGGTTTGGAGAACCAGGAGTTCTCAGCTTCAATGGTATCGCCATGATGAAAACCCTCAGGTGATTCAGTGCGAGTGGGTGAGAACCTATCTCTGCCCTCGGTGAATCCACTCAGAATTTGCAAGTGATTTCAGCATATCCATATTCTGGAGGTCATTGTAGTGTTTTTGTTGATCTTTTGAGGGCATCATCTCAACCATATCCCTGTTCCTTGTACCACTTATTTATATATGAATAAAATAAGGCTAAGTTCTTTTGCATGTTTGTCTTGTTAATCCTTCAATTGCAATTTGTATTTTCTAGTTTTGTCGTTAAATTTCTGGTTGAATGCGTGCAAATTGTTATTTAAATTGATGACTTAATTTTCTGAAGTAATTTTCTACAAAAGTTATATTTGGGACATTACACAAAAAGTCAGTCACTGTCACTTCAATGACCTAACTTTGCTCTCCTCTAGGCTCTAGGTCAAGGGAGGCTTCCTTGAAGGATCAATAGGGCAAAGGAATAAGGAATGAAGTGATATCACAAGTAACCCCAATTATTGAGTTAAGTTTGGGAGAGAAGAAAAAGTACGTGATAAAGGGATGTGAAGATCAGTGCCAATATCCAAGGGCTATGGAGTCAAGAGAAGCTCAATGACGAGAGGATATCAAGAAGAATAACCATCCTTTTGTCAGTTACTTGAACTAATGGATCAACGGATAGACTAGCATCTAGACGAGGAGTAATCTCTCTGCCAATTAGGGCAAACTGTAAAGCCAAAACCCCACTATAGAGGATTCCTCAATAGGATTTCCCTCAACCCAAGGAATGAACAACTCTCTGTGGTCAAAGTGAACAATTGACCGCATTTTGACTTTGACCACAACCGCACATGCAGGGGTTTGGCCACAGGGTAGTTTGACCAAGTTGTTGAACAACATTGACTTTTGATTTTTTACTAGTTTGACCAATGTTGACTAAATAGCGGTTTGACCAAGTTTGATTGGTATTTGACTTGTATTATTGGCACAAATTTCTAGAGAAATTTTTGACATGTAAACCTTTCTCGAAGACAATTTCTGCTCAACAAAAGATTGTTAGGTATTCTCCCAAGGTTGGGTTTCGAAGATACAAATTTTGTGTCTATTGTGCATGGTTGTTTTACTATGATCTTTATTGTTTCCACTGCATTCACTATTGAGATTTTTGTGTGATTATTCAATGATATCAGTGGCTTGAGAAATATTGTTTGAAAACATTAGGAAGTAATTGTCAAAGCAGAAAACTATATTCTACTACAGTTGCCATAGAATTTCAACATGGCATCAGAGCTTTGTTGAAGATCAACCATTGATTTTAGCCTTAGATTACATTATTCAACAACTTATTTAGACTTCAGATCTCCTGTCAAGATGGTACCCAGTCTTAGAGTAGAAGACGGGTTGGATGGTGCTAAAAGTTTCAGATCTTGGAAGACCAAGATACTGCTTGTCTTGGATGAAAGTGAGATACAAAATTATGTGAAGGGAAGTGTCTCAGAACCTCAAGATGTTGAGGAGATCTTGATAGATTCCATAAAGGACCCTTTGATTCCACATGTTGCTGAGTTAAAGATGTTAGTTTATATAAATCAAACAAGTGTTCTAGTCTCAAATGGTGTCTATGAGGCTAAGGAAAATATTTTCTCCAATACCCAAAAAAGGTTTCTAAGGAAAAGGCCTTGATTAGAATTAATTAACTAATTTATTGATTTTTCTATGTCTAACTTAGAAAAATGGCTTAATTAATCAATATTAATTGAGGTAAATCGATTTTTCTATAGTGATTTTCTAGAAAAGTCATTAGAAGAGGTCAAGATGATCTTAGCCATTGATTGAGATTATATCTTGGTCATTGATTCGTTAATGAGAGATTATAAACGAAAATCGATGGGCACTTGGAGAATAGATCAGTGAGAAATCAAGACACATATTTGCAGTGAGAGCAAGAGCGCAGTGATAGCACAGGGACACCAACAACGGGGTTTTAGCAAGAGAAATTGAGAGGCCTAATTATTTTTGTAGAAGGCAAGGCGAGTTCAACAATGCAAATTACCATAGCACATTTCTAGAGGTAATGCGAATAGCTAGGATGGAATTTCCAGTTACGAGTGCAAATTGCAGGAAATTCGTGTGATTACGGGAAGTGTAAATTCTTGTAGACAGATTACAAGAAAGGGAAGATTCCTATAATTATAGGAAGTGCAAATTGTTGGGAGAGCAATTTGCAGGATAGCCAAGCGAATTGTTCGAAAGGGTCGATTTGACTTACACAGGGAGATTCCTAATTTCCCAGATTGATTTGGTCAGTTGTAGTGAAGAAGAAAATTACTGGAGCTTTGCTAGTATCAGGCATGTAGTTGATGTACTCTTTTAATTTGCTAAAGAATAATAATCAAACCCTCATCTACTGCTTTGGTTTTTCCTTCAAGGTTTTTCCAAGGACATTTGTCCAAAAATTTTGGTGTTCATTATTTGTGTGTGTGCACAATAATGTTCTCAGTTCCTATGGTATTTATTTTAATTGAAGTTCAATAGTGTTTTATTCAGTATTTGCCACAATTGATTGTAGAAGACAAATAATAAAGAGATAGGTGAATAGTAACTAGAAAATTGCAACAGTAATTAAAATTTCACATGGTATCATAGCAAATCTGAGGCATGAAGGAGGATCTGCGAAGGCACATGAAGAGAAAGTTTGAGGGTTTTTGAACCTAGTTTCTATTCTCTAGTCTAGTTGGGTTTCTCTATACTTCCAAATTTTAGAGATGGACGCAACTGGTTTGAGAGATCAGGATAGATTGGATGGAACCTCCAACTTTTGCATTTGGCAAGCCAAAATGTCGTTTTTATTGGACGAGTATGGACTGGAGGAGTATGCAGAGAATGCCATTGTCATACCAACAAATCCACAACAGTTAGAAACTTATAAAAAGGAGAATGCCAAAGCCAAGAGAAGTATCCCTGATGGAGTCATGGACCATATTGTCCTGCATACTGCAGAGAAAGACACAACGAAGCAGAGGTGGGATGTGATTGTAAATTTGTACTAGAATCCTACAAAAAATAGGAAATTAATTCTTAGAGATAAGATGGGACCATCAAGATGCAAAAGGGTGAAGATGTGGTTTCCTATCTTACCAGATGTCAACTTGCCAAAGATGAGTTGGTTGTAGTAGGAGATAAGCCAAATGATGGCGAGTTGGTTTTCTAAGGAATGGAGCATGTTCATCCAAGTGATCAATGGGAAAGATACACTTCTAGTATGGGATCACCTATGGAGTGGTTTCACTTAGGAGGAGCTCAGGCTCAACTTTGTTAATAGCAGTAGCAACAACAATGGAAAATCTCCAAAGGTTGAGAAGGAACATGAGAACATAGCCCTAGCAGGAAAAGGGAAGGCGAAGAAAGGACCCAACAAGGGATCAGGCCCAAAAGGAGAGAAGAAGAAGGCCTTGTTACTGCTCAAACTAGTAGGGGACCTAAGGGGAATCCCTAAAAGGCAAATGCTAGGCAAAGGGCAACAATTGGAGTCTAAACCCACTGTCACCTCAGTTAAGGCTCCATTCTATTTATGGATGTTCACTGATGGGAGGAGATCCGACATATATGGAGTCACTAATGAATGATAAGTTAATGGATATGAGTGACCTAGACCCTTTCTGAGAAGAATTTGAAGGATGGATCTTGCTTAGCAAGGTACTATGTATTTTAGGGAGAGGGGAAAAGGATTTGAGGGTTAGGTTTATGGGATAAGACTTGTGAAGGATTTTCCTAATCCCTAAAATCCTTGTTAGAATTGGTATCCTGGATGGTTCTTGAAAAATGGTCTTTCAAAGGAGCGGGACCACATGGGGCCAAGTGGACCCACTGTAGAGTATGGGGAAAGAATGTAGCAGCCGATGATATTCTTACCCTAGATAAGGTGGGGATAGGATCAAAGAAATTTTTTCACTCAAAGATGTTTTGACCCTACAAGGTACTAGCCTTGGGGATGGCATGGCATGTTTTGATTGCAGAGCCAGGGCTTGACTTTTCTCCCAACTCCATCGTCGGAATGTATTCAAAATTGGAGGAGAGCTAGAGGAAAGGCCAACGTAGAAGATCCTAGGAGATCGAATTTTTTTTTATGGCTAGCTTGTCGGGAAATTGATTCCCTAGGTACGCCAATGTGGCTAGACCTGGGAGGAGGTGAAAGAATATGTTTTTTAGTGACCACCCTTGGTAGATCAATACCTTAATCTTTGGGAGAATGGAGTCTATGTTGAGTATGAGTAGGATTTCTTGGTGCCCAGTCAAGGAGGCCTCAAGATCACTTCGTTTTCCTTTTAGGTCAAGAAGAAGCAACCTTGCAGCTTTGATACTTCAATGTGCAAGAGGAATGGCTTGTCAAGGTCAGATTCATTGATAGAATTAGTCCTAGGAGATTGCGCTCCTATTACATGGCCTATACATTGAGAGGTGCTATAATAGAGACAAATTCCACAATTTTAAGCAATAAATGCATGCAACAATTATCCCTAGAATAGCAAAAATCCCAGTCCAACATATATTAGAAAACTAAACAAGAATAACATCAAAAGCACGTACTTACATGTAATGGAGTATATCCAACCATTCACAATTGACAATAAAGAAGCTCCAAGAGAAGATAAACCAATATCCACACATCAAAACTCATTCATAAAGCTCCAATTCATCCTCTAGAAAAAGTGCGAAAATATCAAGAGAGATAAGAGATCCAAACCAAAGTGATGATGTGAAATGATCTCACCTCACTTGTATTTATACACGTCTAAAGAGTTCGAATTAGCCTCCTTGGCCTACATAAGGCCAAAAAATAAAATAATGTGCTAATAATACAACCTTTTGGTGACAAGCCCACCAAACTAGCTCATGAATGAAACGATAAGCCTCTCAAGGGGCCAAGTAATATTCTATGCATGTCGTGGGGCCCTCTAAGAGGCATAATGAGGTGCATGGGTGCCATAATGAAGAGAAAGACCCTCAAAAGTAGTGGACAAGGCGGTGGCCCCTGGTAATAACCCGTTGTGCTCCAAATGACATCTCGAGGCACACAAACGTCCTCATGGGTCTCCAAACAAATAAAAAATGCCTGTAGGTCGCCCTCAGGGGCTAGGATGATGGTGTAGGTGATGCTTCATCATCATGGAAGTCCTGGATCATCTGCCAAGTGTGTGGTGTAGATCTGGGGCCAACTGGGCATGATGGATCAAGTGCATCCTCCTCGTCCAATAAGTGAACCACAAGCAATCTCTGAATGGTTGTGGGGATCCATGGAGTGCAATTTGCTGCTGTGGAGGCCCATGGCTCTCAACGCTCACCCTACATGTGCCAATGTAGCCCTCTGGAGGATTAGGATCCCGTATAGGGAGACCAAATCCCAAATGGAAACCATCTGCAATCCTGCATAAGATCCAATGCGTCCCTAGCCTTCCAGTAGAACAAGTCATTAGAGAAATTGAGTAAATGAGCTTACCTAATCATGGGCCACATGTGCTTACCCTTCCATAATGGGCTTTGGGATGTGCCAATGTCTTCTAAACTCCAAATGGGTTAACCAAGCACCCTATTAGGTGGTTTCTACTTCTAAAGGGGATAATATAGTCAAGGTACATCCGTCAAAAGGTGGTGGCATGTGGCAGATAGGTGAATGAAGTAGGGAATGAGAAGGGGCAACCCTGGGTCACATGCTAGGGTACAAGGGTAGCTAATAAGAGGGAAGCCCACACTTGGGTTTATAATGTATAGGAGGGAGCAATCGTGGTACATGAGGTGCCCCGACCTTGATTTTTCCACCCTTCTTTTATGCCTTTTGCCTTTTTATGATTTTCTTTGATTAACTGCTCAAGGCTCAAGGGGTTAGAGCATGATGTATAAGATATAGCAGTGAATTCCACGTTTTAAGGTGGGGCAGTTCATCACCCACTAGGGGTTGGGACAATCATGGGTTCCTATATGATGAGGAAGGCTCATAGAACCTGTGGGAACCAGGGTGATAGCCATGGTGATGGGGTAGAGCTCATGTGTTGGCTTTCGCCCACGTGCTAAATGTTTGTCTCGACCATCTTTTGCATTTTGTGGTACTTTCCTGTTGAATGTGGCCATATATGCTTTTAACTTTTCTTTTAGCTGCATCAACCTCCGAGCTTCATTCTAGGCCATGACCCAAGGTGTGGGCAAGGGGAAGGGGCGAACTGACCCTATGTGGACCCGATGGAGGAATGTGGACCTAGGTGGGAGAAATGATGGATGGGGTAATAATGAATGGAAAGAGGGTAATATGAGCGGATAAGGGAGCAAGACCACGCAACCAAAATCGAGGTTTCCTATGAAATACCATCCCTAGAACCAAATCGTCAGTAAAAGAGATCCCACGGGACTAGAATCCAAGATTAATGCCTAAAAGTGGGCTAGGGGATAGAAGCACAAACCTAGCCCATTCTTTCCACCAAATCCCCGCATTAATCCATACCTAGAAGTGTCCATGATAAACAAACTACAAAACTCAATTTCAAAGTGACAAGGCATACCTTTAGATTTGAGAGGCCCACCTTCAAACATACGATCACGACAGATGGCCGAGGGACCACATGGTTGGCTTAGGTGGCAGAGAAATGGCACAATGAGCTAGCTGATTACTGTTAGCTGTCGGTTGAGGACCATCTTGGAGAATTTTTTTCGCTTAGGGATATTACCCACAAAATGGGGGGTAATAGGACTGTTCGAAGGTCAAGTGCTATGGTTGTCATGAGTTTAGCCACTATGTCAGCGGTTGTCCACAGAGGAAGAAGAAGGGCAAGCAAACAATAGCTTTAGGTAGTGTAGATGAGCTCTCCAGCAGGATGGAATATGAATTCACATTGATTGCTTGTCTATCTAGCTCATCTTCATAGGATGTCTGCTATATAGACAGGGGAGCATCATTCCACATGATAAGAGTTAGAGATTGCTTCTCTAGTTATAAGGAGGAGGACATCAAATTTCAGATTTAGATGCAAAACAAGTCCAAGTGTAACCGTATTGCAAGATGGATTGTTCTATTTAAGAGGGAAAATGGCAAGTTGATTCCTATTGACATGTTGCATGTGCCAGGCTTGGGGATGAACTTGATCTCCGTATCTATCCTTCAGGATAAATGATACAATGTTATATTTAGAGGGGTGTAGGTGTTGTTGAAGCACAAGGAATGGTGGTCACCTATAGCAGATGGAGTAAGAAGCAACCTGTTGTACAGGTTGCAAATGGACACTCCAAAGGAATTGGTTAGTAGTAGCAATCTGAGGGAGCATGGGGAGCTATGGCATAGGAGGATGGGCCATATACATCATGGATCACTCAGATTGCTTCGTGAGATGGTGACAAATGTTCCAGACGTGAGCACAGAGCACAATGACATTTGTAGAAGATGTGTGTTGGGGAAGTTTGCGAAAGAAAAATTTCCAAGGATTGATAGTAGATCACAAGGGATACTTGACTTAGTGCATTCAGATATATGTGGACCAATGTCGACGAAATAGGGATATGAGTATTTTGCGAATTTTATTGATGATTTCTCCATGAAGACCTAGATCTGTTTCTTGAAGACCAAGGATGAGGTCTTCAATCACTTTTAGGAGTTTAAGGCTCTAGTGGAGAAAGTGACAGGTAGAAAGATCCAAACTCTTTGGTCAAATAATGGAGGAGAGTACACCAACAAAGAATTATAGGAGTTCTGTACTGTTTGATAATGCAATGTGGCAGCTGTTAATTCTTATTTTCTTTTTCCCTAAATATTTGCTTGTGAACTTTGTTAATCTTCTTTGTGTTCTTTAGTTAGATCTTTTCAACAAATAAATATGAAGAACAAAACAAAAACAACAGAGGACACAAAAATTAGACTCTCAACTAGGGCAAAACCCCTCCAAGGGGAAACCCAAAAAACTCTTCTCCTCTTATAGAATCTACTTCAAATGAGACACAAAGACCCAAACCTTAGACCAAGTCCTTCTCTAAGTACCAAGTCAGCCCTCCAACAAGTCTTTCCCTGATCCTGCACCAACCAACTTCAATAATGCAACTTCGACCTGCCAACTTCAATACTGCAACTCATACTGCTACTTTGAACCTACAATTTCAACTTTGTAGCTACCATGGAAACCCTAATCTATCTTCCTCTTGAGACCTTGCTAGAGCAAGACAACTCCTTCCAAGGTCAATGAGGTCAAGGTAGGGTGTTATTCCTTCCAGCTACAAGATACCGCACTTCGTCTTCCTGCAACTCAAACTTGCAACTTTGGCCTCATTCTGTAGCACCAAAATCCCTAGAACTTTGCACGTGTGAGAGAGATAGAGCCCAACAATAAGGTTTTTCAACCTCCTTTCTTCTCCTTAGACCTTGGCTCTCCTTTTCTGCTTCTCACAGCTACAGATCGTACTTCTTCTTGTGATATCGAACTTGTGGAGTGAGTGAGTCCCAAATGAGGTCGAACTAATCCTTTATATAGCCTTTCCAAGGGGTTGAATTCCTTCCTTTAAGCTGACTTGATGCTACCAGGGCAGACTTGTACTTTTGGAGTTTCTAGGACTTTCTAAACTAAAAAATACAATTACATTTTTCCTGAAAGGGTCTTATAAACGTGATGTTGACTCCTTTGACTCATGGCAATAAATCCTAATACCTAACAAACCCTAGAAGCATAAAGAACATGGTTTTACCTATAAGGCCATCAATAAAGAGCATGAAACCCATGCTTTAATAATAATAACCTTTTTTCTCTTGTTTGTTACATAGGATACATATTAAAATGAGTACAACAATTATGAAGACTAAAACTAGGTACATTTTCAACACTCCCTCTTCACTAGGGAGGTATTCATAATTGTACAACTAGTACAACATAATTCCCAAACTGAAGAGTTCTCATAAGAAGAGTTGGATCAATAAGCCATACTGTAAGCATCATTATTATGACTAGCACTCTCTGTAATGACCATCTCTAATTACGGATAAAACATGATTATTAACATTCATATGAAGCATGCATATGATAGCTACATATGCATGCAACGAATGTATTGCGCCAGTATACATATTAACTTATTATGAAATTACCAAGTGAAAGATAAATGAGTTAATTATGGAAAATTCTAAGTGAATACATAACTGACAAAATACTAAATATAGTGAGTGACGTACTTAATGTATGTACCATCACCATATATATATATATATAACTATACAAAATACAAAGGAAAGACATGTATTATATAAAAGGGGATATAATATATCTAATACAAAAATAAATTGAATAAATATAGATTATATAAAATATACAAAGGAAAAATAGAAAAATATTACTATAAAGTTACAAAAAAAAATAAAAAAGAGAAATTATAATATACCAACTAAACTAACTAAAAATAATCCATTATATATAATCATAATATAAAGTGACAAGGAGTTTTAAACATGAATTCAAATAAGGCAGATATTTTATAAAGAAGGGATTGTTGTCAACCACTGATCCAAGTGACGAATGCTGGCTCAATCTATAAATTTGAGCTTATCCCTTATCTCTCTTTGGAGGAACCTCGAACATGAGAAATCACCACTTGGAGGTGGGGGGAATTCTATTTAAGAAGGCAAAGGAGGAAAATCAAGGGAGGAGGAAGGAGAACAATTTTAACACAAAGTACAGATAAGAAGGAAGGAGTCTTGATTGTACTGGAGTTTTTGGGCACAGGGGATCAGATTGGGAAGCATTCTGAGACTGAGTACCTAGGTTGTACCCAGTTCGGTAGGAGGTTTTGGTCGTTTTGGTAATGCAACCAGAACAAGATTCGTGAAAAAAGTAGACAGGTTGGTATTCATTAGATGAATTGTTAAATTTTGTACTTAATTTATATATTCTGGTATTTTATGAACAAATTATTGTTAAACCCTCTTAAGTTTCGAATTTAGGGCTCTTACATTTGGTATCAAAGGCAGGTTCAAACTCTTGGACGTGGGAAAGTGATGTTAGAGTCTATGCTTTGTATTTAAACTGTATTCATTATTAGAAAACCGGGTTTCTCAGGAGGAAGTAGTATGTTTTTGTCGAAACTTACTATCCAATAAATACCATCAAAATTTAGAGGTAGTCTTGGTCGTTCTATCGGGCTTGTGATTGATAATTCAACAAAGACCTAAAGTTCAATTTTTCCATGTTGAATTTCACACTACGCACATGTGAGATCTTTATATATAGATTTTTTTTTACGCTACCTTCTAGATGAACTGTTGGAGAGGACCTAGTACGTTTTCTATAGTCCCGGTGAGTTTCTGTAAATATACGCAAATGCCCACAAGCTCCAATTTTGTACATTTGCGAGGTGTCCAAAATATTTTCTGGTTCCTTTGCTAAGAAGAAACACCCGAAATGGGTATTAACTATTTGTATGAGAAAACCATTTTTATAGACATCTGAAACTCTACGGCAGTGTCTGTAATGACCCACCTATAACTATAAATAAAATATGAGTATTAGCATACATACGAGACCTCCATACGATAGCTATGTATGTATGGACCTGCATGTATCACACTATATATAAGCTAGTTACTACAGGAGGAGATATAAATTAAGGTAATGAATTAATACCTCACCAGAATATCATATATATATGATAAATCCTTAAACTAACAGAAAATGTTAATTTTAATTTACAAATTAAAATTTAAAATTAATAAAATAATAATATAAATTAATTAAAATTATAAATTAAATAAATCAAATTAATTCATTAAAATAATAAATAAACTTTATCAAATCAAATCTCCATATCTAAATAAAATCAACAAAATCAAATAAGATTTGGTTTTATAAAATTACACGTATCAAAATAATGACTTGGAGATGGGAGGAAGTCGGTGGATGGGGAATTAAAAGGAGGAAAAACAGAGAAAAAAATTTCAATTTTAACACAGAGATACAAATACTCTTGAGTTTTGAGTTTTGATTGTACTGGAGTTTTTGGGCACGGGGGATCAGATTGCTTCGATTGGAAAGCATTCTGAGACTGTGTACCCAGGTTGTACCTAGTTCGACAGGGTGGTTTTGGCCGTTTTGGTAACGCAACCGGAACAAGAATTGCAGCCAGGACAAAATTACAGCAGAACAATTACAGTAGAGCTTCACAGCAGAGCAGACAGGTTGGTTTTCATTAGTTAAATTATTTAAATTCTGTGTTAAATTACATATTTTGATTTTTGAATTTAAGGTTCTTACATTATGGTATAGGTTCCATTTCTATCTTTGCAAAACCCTTAAAATATTTCTTGGAATCTATGCAATGAAGTGTTGTCCAAACTGGTTTCAAAAATATTTATTCTCATTGGCTATATATATACAAAGTATTAAAATCGAGGATGTATGATATAGGTCAATTAGTTCGGCGTTTTAGGCGATTCTCAAATTTTGGAGTAGTCTTAATGAACAACAAGGGACAAAAGCAACCAACAGGAAACTGCCGAGACCCACTAAGTCGCATTTCACCAACGCTATAATTATTTTATTTTTCATTTCAAATCTTTAATAAGGAAATTTATAGCGGTGCCAAATATACCTTGGAATAAAATACAGAACTTTATCGTCTAAAAAAATGTATTTGAAGAAGCATATATCAACAACGCCACACATCCAAAGTTGTTTTACCCTCACCGTATTCCTCAGAAAGTATCACCTCAGCAAGTATCAATACACACAGTGTATATAAACATTACATGCCCACTTTTTGAATCTTGTCGGAGCCATATGTCTTCATATTATTTAACATGGATTATGGTATTTGATTTCAATTTCAAATATGTTAAGAGGTATATGTTAAGAGATATTTGATTTCAATTTCAAAAAAATATATATACTCTATTTCAAAAAGGCATATGGAATCTGAGACATCATATTCCTTTGTCCATGCCTCTACCCAAGCGAGCGATATGGCATATTTTCCATGAGGTAGAATCTCTAAGAAACAAGTCTGTCTGAGGTGCTGCGGCGGACAATCTGTGTAGTATTGACAGATATTGAAAAATACCCATTCAACCTCTTCACAGTGTTGAGGTAGAACTTTCAGAGTAGGCAAAAACAAGCGAAACCCAAGCAAGCGATATGACATATTTTCCATGAGGTACAAGCTCTCAAAAGCAAGTCTATTTGAGGTGTTGCGGTGGAAAATCTGTGTAGTATTGACAGTTATTGAAAAATGCCCAATCAACTTCTTCACAGTGTTGATCGAATATGTAATCTGAGTAAATAGATTAGGGTTCCAATCTGGTGGGCGGGATTTCAATCTTGCTTTTTGTGCGAGCATCTGCTTTTTCATCGAACATAACAAAATTTGATTCCAGTGAACGGGCACATGAATATCCCATAACAATGCCGAAAAATGGAGATGATGCAGCGTCATAGTGATTAGAGACTGCTCACGGCAACATAGACATTGCAGGTTTGGCAAAATGGAATGCGCTTAATTTTCCTCATCCTTTGCCGATTCCTCGGCCTTTGTAGTTTCTTTGCACAATAAAACTAGGAAGAATCACTTTAAAGAAACTCTGCCAGAGCCGTCTTCAACAACCGAGAGTTGCCGAGAGGCGGTGTCTGCTGAGAACATGGAAAACGCTCAGAAGAGCCAAGGTGTAAAGAGCAGGGATGTCTATGATGTTGCTGTAGAAAAATTGTTGCAAGGGAAAGGGAAAGAAGCTGCTGCCAATACTAAAAATGGTAAAAATGTTAAAAATGACAAGGAAATCTCAGATTTTGTGGAAACAAATCATTTGGGTCAAGTCAAAATTGCTTCAATAGACAAAACAGGAAAGTGGATTTGGGTAAATGCAAAGCAATATGAGGGCATTTTAAGGCGTAGGCTTGCTCGCCTTAAATGGGGACAAATGAGAAGAAAACTGATCCAGAGAAAGGAAATAAATAAGTGAAACAAAAGTAGAGAAGAATCAATCATTTACAGTCCCACATCGACACCTCTTACTTGGTCATCAGATCTATATGTCCAAGAACTGAGGAAGGCTGGAGATTTTGGAAGCCAAAGAACAGGAGAGGGACCGTAAAATTTCAGAGATCGCAGTTGCAAACCGATGTCTAATGGAAGGTAATAGAATTTTAAAAGAACAGGTAACAATGTTACAAGAGGCTCTAGAGACAGGAAAACAAGAATGGAAAAGCATGAAGATAGTGTGGCAAAGCATGAAAGAATTAATAACAGCAAACAGGGATGTGATAATTTCTAAACAAACTTAGGTAGATACACAAGTATCTCAGCAAACAGACATTTCCAAAGAGAAGGCAAAAAGGAACAGTGGGAAAGATAGTCCAAAAGAAATCAAAGCTAGAGATGAAGACGCTAATGGTTACATAAGGACAGAGGAAGAAGAAGATGCAAGTGCTCGTAGAGCACAAGAAATAGAACACAAAGAAAGACAGGATAGGAAAACAAACTTTATTATCAGGGGAATAAGAGATTATGGGAAGAATGAAAGTACTCTCAATTTGACAAGAGACTTTCTGAAAGAGAAACTACATTGGAAAGGGCAAATTTGCCAAGCAAGGAGGGTTGGGAGGATATGTGAAGAGAGGCCTCGACCCATAAAAGTCACCATGGAAAGCGTACAAGACAAACACCAGCTTTTGGGCAAAAAGAAACTCTTGAAAGGCTCACACTTCTTCCTCGATGAAGATTTAACCAAAAAACAACAAGAGGAGAGAAGGGATGAAGTGGAGAAAATTAGAACAACAAGAAATGAAGGGAAAAGGGCATGGTTGTACAATGGTAAAGTCGTTATTGCAGTGTTTGGGCCTCTGGGCAAAACAGGGCAGCAAGCTGGCAGTAAAGAAAAAACAGAGAATTCAATAATAGGGATGAAAACAACAAGAGAAGCATGGACGAAAAGGGGTGAAGACTCAAATTTGAGTCTTATGTGCCAAACTGTGTAGCAGTCAAATCCTACCCAAGTCTACCTAAGTTTAGTTTGTTGGAATTGTAGAGGTTATCCTTGGAGGAGGGGACTTGGGTTAGGGCCTATTAAGGAAGGTAGAGACATAATTTGTCTCACGGAAACTCATGAGCATGATGGTTGCAAAATTCCTATGTTTGACGGTTATTTGAAGTTGGCAGTTTGGAACAAGGTAGCAGAAAATGGCAAAGGGTATGGGGGAATACTAGTTTTAGTGAAAGAAAAAAAAAGGCTGTCACATTCAGTTAATTAAAGAAGATGCAAATAAACAATATTTGTGGTTGAAAATATCAGAGAATGAGAATCACATAAGAATTACAGCATGTTATTTTGCCCCTCAAGTCTCAAAAACTTACAAAAATAAGGGGCTTGACAGCAAGGATCTGTATGTAGCTTTAAAATAAGATATTGCTATGAACTCTCAGCAGGGAGAAGTTCTTTTAGTGGGAGATTTCAATGCTAGAACAACAAATAATCAAGCTAGCATTCTTTGTGGCAAAGAGGATAATAATCCTATTTGGCTCACTGAAGAGGAGAATCCCCAA
Source organism: Pinus tabuliformis (assembly GCA_031772625.1). Classification (NCBI taxonomy): domain Eukaryota; kingdom Viridiplantae; phylum Streptophyta; class Pinopsida; order Pinales; family Pinaceae; genus Pinus; species Pinus tabuliformis. Next base: position 415,821,274 of record CM062812.1, on the reverse strand, counting down.
TGGGTGGGGTGCTCGGAAGATGACAAAGTTAGAATCATTTTGGAGAGAAGTTGCTTACACTGTTTGGGGTTTCAACTTAATTATTTGCAATGGTCTAAATAGATGGAAAAGGTCTGGGAACTTCACTTGCAAGACATACAATGGGGCAAGTGTCATTGACTATGTGATGTGTTCACAAAACTTGATAGAAAGGATAGACAAAGTTAGTATTGAAGAGCATATTTGGGACTTAAAATCAGACCATAACCCAATTTATATAAGGTTATCATGGTTAGAAGAAAGACAACATAGGAGGAAAACCCAATGCTCTTGACAATCACTATCAAGGGGCAAAATTCTTCTAACACAAGAAAATTTTACTATCTTCAAGACAATGAGCCACACTTGCTGGTTCGAAACACGTCGACAAAGATCTCTCTATATGTGATTTATGCCGAAGCTCCTCTTACAAATGTTATGGATCACAGAAGTCTCAATTTAACAAAGGAGAAAACTGGTTTCAAAAGCTTCAATAGTCATGAGTTAACAAATATAACTCAAAGTGCACTTGAGATGTAGAGTTATGGGATTGGAAAACAATTAAAGTGCTTTTTGGACTCCTAGTTTGTCCAGTGATGCTATATGGGTGTGAATTGTGGGCTAGCAGCACTCCCGTCTCAAAATGGAAACAAATTGAGAAAATCCAAAAACGCTTGATCATGAGCAAGTTCAAAATAAAAAGTTCAGTACCTTATGAGATAATGTTGAGTGAAACAGGAGCAACTCCCATTGAAGCAATTGCTATGGTGCAGCTCATAAGATATCTAAAAAGAATTGAGAAAATGAGAGTAGGTAGATGGCCTAATGTTATCTTCAATGAAGGCATGAGTGAAAGAAAGAAAACATGGATGAAACAAAACTACACATGGATGCAAAAATGGAATATCTACCTCAATCTCTGTCCCACAAAGGATTTTGTTATGGAGAAGTTTTGTAAAAAGGTATGGGGAAAAGAGTTGGGTAGAAAGAAGAAATATTACATTGAGGAATTCAACCCTATGTGTGATCTACAACAAAAAGAGTTCATTGGAGCTAACATTTCATGGAGGGAAAAGGCTCTTATTGCTCAATTAAGGACCAACTCATATCAACTTCGATGTGAAACAAGACGGTGGAAAAGGCCTAAAGAAGCTTGGGAAGAACGGGGGTGTACATTTTGCACATCTAGGGCTGTGGAATTGGAAAAACATTTCATTTTGGAATGTGATGCATTCAAAGACATCAAAGAAAGTTATGAGAACATGTTAGCATCATTTTCTTGGCATTGTCTTTTTAGCGAGGGGATTGTTGGAAGGTTGGGCCAGCTCATCATCAATTTGAATCGGAAAAGGATTGAATTACAAAAAGCAAAAAACAGGGAACTAATGGTCTCATAGACTATTTTTAGTATCGTGGACCTTAAAATATCATTTCATTTCATTATACTATACGACAGGCCCACTTCGCAGACCCTAGACCGAATATCACTAAGGTTCTCATGCGAAGGCCCACCTTTTTCAAATGGCTTCACCAGAGTTAAAGTTTAGCATTATGTCAAATGACAACCGTAAACATTTTATGCTAAGTCCTATGACAACGTTTCAGATAATAGTCTCAATGTTAATATCAAATCGAGCTTTAGAGAGAACTTGAAACCCCTTTTTGTGCTATATCTCATCACTGCCCGCCCACAAATCTTTGCATCTGTCAGACAACTGGCATTGTAATAATTGTAAAAATATAAATGTAAGAATTATTATAAAAAAAGTAAAGAAATTATTTGGGGTACATGGAAATTATACAAAATGGTGTATATTAAGTTAAAATCTATATTATAATTTTTATTTTTTTATTTTTTTATTTTATGTAGGATAGTTGAGGATAAGCCAATTTTATTAAATTTGCATATTTGAACATGCAAAGAATATAAATATTAATTTATTGCCTATACAACACTATAAATATACAGTGATGAAGTACTTCTAAAAAAAAGTATTTCAAGGATTGTGGATAGATGGTCTCAATGATTTCGACGTTGGATGGATCAATTGACATGGATTATGGTAAATAAACATTACAATTTTGCAGGTATGGAGAATGTGACATAATTCGCTCTCATATAATTTAAATATATATTATATATACTATTTCTTGATTAACGGAATGTAGTGGATTACCTTAGATTGTTAGGAGTGATTTAAGTGAATATATACATACGTATATAAATTTGTGATATATTTTTGAATATATGGCCGTATATGGTCATGAGAAGATATAACATATAAGTGTAATTTTAAAATATACGTGTATATATATATATATGACAAAGATAGTAATATAAGTTAAACTTTATATGGCCCCAAGGGTTAGCTCAGTTGGTCAAAAACCGTGCCTCGCCATCGGGAGGTCACAGGGTCAAATCCACCCGAAGCCCTTGGGGTCAGGTCTCGCAGTAGGCCGAGGGGAGATTTAGCCTAGCTATCGCCCAAATTTTTCCGTGGACGTAGCGATCACTCACTAACCAAGGTGCTCGTGAACCACATGCAAAAAAATAAAAAAGTTAAACTTTATATGGTTTAAAATATTAAATATATATGATTTTATTGGTATAGCTGACTTGTAATAGTCACAAGTCAGCAAGAACCTTTAATTATACATGATATTCTCTATTGAGTAGTCATGCGTCCATTGAAATCAAAATTTTAATGGCCACATACGAAACACCAACTTTTGAAAAAATAATATAAAGTGGGGTGAGTAGATTATATTAATTAAATAGTAGATTTTTAAATAGCCATTCACAATAATTATGTTATGTAAATGTGGGAGCATTATATTCAAATTAGCTTATTATTGTGATCATTATAACGTAGCATAATTTTGAATTGATTAATAAATGTTAGTTGAAAGAAATTTAATTTATTATATGGATTGAAGTGTCCACTTTGGAATAATTAGGACTAGAAATACTAGGCAAATATTACAAAAAAATACTATGGTCTATGAAGATCCATGAATTAGGATAAGTATTATTACGCATTAGGATAGAACACCATGCATTAGGACAAGGAGGTAGTGATACCACCGTCCTTGACCTCAGTACCAGTAAGATCTACCTAGCAGATAAAAATAGCAAAAACTATACCCGTTTGTGAGCATGAATTCGCAAAATTATATATAATTATATATATATGTTAAATCCAAAGGTATACCTCATATTTTCATAATTCTATTATGTATTTCCAGGTAATGCTATGATGGTAAGGACATATCAATGACGACGACGTGATCGAGTAGCATCGCCATCACTAACGCCACCACCATTGTCATCACCATCTCCATCGCCACCGCCATCACCAACACCATCAAGACCATCATCAACGCCAATCCCTCCAGCATCAGAGTTAATCCTTATAATGCGCTCACTGGAAGCCATATTGGAAACATTAAAAGGGCCGCTAATAGCTAATACTAAAGAAGAAAAACCTCAGCTTGAAGAAAGAAATCCAGCAGAGCCGAAAGGTTTTGATTATAGACTATCAAAGGAAGATAATTCTAGGGAGTTGCAAAAGATTAAACTCTTAGAATTTTCAGGAGGATGATTTGGTGAACGTGCTGAAGCATGGTTAGAAGGAATGAATAAATGTTTTGCACTAAGAGAGTACTCTTCTACTTCCAAAACAAAAATTGTCGTATTTGGTTAAAGGAAAGTGCCTTGATTTTGTGGGGAAATCTAGAAAAACAATTACACCTCACAACGGATAATGTTCCCTGGGAATTTTTCGAGGAAAGATTCCGTGCTAAGTACTTACCTCCATATTTTCAAGAACAGCGATCTGGGGCCTTTCATACGTTAGTCCAAGGTAACAAAACAGTGTAAGAATATGAAATAAGGTTTATGGAACTTGTGACATATATTTATTATTTAGATTCTGATGAACGTTAAGTTGAACGCTTCGTATATGGGTTAAATCCTCGCATCAAGGCCATGGTTAGGATGTGGAAGCCATCATTAGTAGCTGAGGCAGTGGAATGTGGTCGTTATGCAGAGGAGCATCTAGGAATAAAAAGGGATGCTAGGCCAAAAAAACCTCTACAACCAGGATTTCCAGGAAAGACTCCCTGAAAATTCTTTAGGGGAAGTAGCTCAAGACCACCTCTTTATGGTAATAGATTTACCCTAAGAGGAGTAGTTGCAAGAGCTCCCATGATAGTTAATAATATAGCTCCTGAATCATCAAACACAAGTCCATGGAAATCTCGTGGAACTGCTAATAGAGGAAGAAACGCGAGAGGAAGTGGCATAAGAGGACGAAGCTCCTTGTCTAGAAACTCACAATATGATTCAAGGGGACCGACCCAGGTTAATTGTTGGGGATATGGAGGATTGCATTTCCAACGTGATTGTCTGGAAGCTTCGTTAAGTATAATGCATAGAACAGGGAAAGAGCCATCATCAAATAACCAAGGCAATCATAAGATCTATGCTGTAGTCAGCAACAACCAAGCAGCACATCAGTCCACTGTAGTGGAATCTTCAGGTATTATTAACGGCATAAAACTAAAAATCTTATTTAATACTGGTGTCACTAATAGTTTCATTTTGTCATATGCCTTAAATCAATGTGGGTTGGCAGCCTACAAGAAAAACGATTTCAGACAGGTAGAAATGGCTTCAGGAGAACTTCAATCCGTAGATTTAAGTGTGGAGGAGTGTAAAATTGATTTAGGTATTTGTTCGACTAAATTAAAAGTTTATGTCACAACCCTAGGAACTTATGACCTCGTCATAGGTATGGATTGGTTAGAAGCTCATCAAGCTTGGGTAGACTGTTATGGGAAAATAATTCTCTGTATAAATGATGAAGGAGAGACGATCCAAATTCAAGGTATCAAGAGAAAGGTATCTTTACGCTTCATCTCAGCAATGCAAATGAACGTTTCTTAAGGATAGGTTGTCAGGCATATGCAGTTCAAGAAGTAAGCAAAGAGAAAGGACCGTCCTTAGACCAATATCTGATATTAGTTGAATTTCCGGATGTTTTTCCAAAGGAAATACCAGGATTACCTCCCGAAAAAGAGTTGGATCTCACAATAGAATTGAAACCTGGTACAAAACCAATCTCTAAAACACCTTACAAAATGATAGCTCCAAAACTTCAAAAATTGCAAATTCAATTGAGGGAACTATTGGGTATAGGACGCAGTCGACCCAGTATTTCACCTTGGGGTGCTCCTGTAATTTTTGTCAAGAAGAAGGATGGTTCTTTATGGTTATGCATAGACTACCGAGACTTAAATTGAGCTATGGTAAAGAATCGATATCTAATGCCTCAAATTGATGACCTCTGCAACCAAATGAAAGGAGTTGTTGTCTTTCCAAAAATTGATTTATGATTAGGCTATCATCAATTAAAAATTAAGGAAAGCGATATTTCTAAGACTGCATTATGAGTTCACTGTGGTACCATTTGGATTGACCAATGCACTAACAGTATTCATGAACCTTATGAACAACGTTTTCTGCAAATATCTCGATCAATTTGTACAAGTATTTTTAGATGATATTCTCATCTATTCCAAAAATGAGAAGGAGCATGAAGAACATTTGCGGATAGTATTATCTTGCCTCAGAGAACACCAGTTATATGGAAAGTTATCCAAGTGTTCCTTCTTTCAGAAAAAGATTCATTACTTGGGTCATATTATATCTGGTGAAGGGATCTCAGTAGATCCTAAGAAGGTAAAGGAAATCATGGAATGGTCGATACCGAAAAATGCACATGAAGTGCGAAGCTTTATGGGTTTAGCTAGCTACTACCAAAGGTTTGTAAAAGGATTCTCTAAAATTGCAAAACCTATCACAACCCTCCAGCATAAAGGGGTTAGGTATGAATGGACTGAGGAATGTAATAAAGTATTCTCTGAACTTAAAATATTGCTGACTAGTGCACCAATCTTACGATTCTCTAATATGGGCAAAGATTTTACTGTGTATTGATGCATCCAAGCAAGGATTAGGTGCAGTATTAATGCAGGATAGAGGAGTAGTAGCGTATGCCTCAAGAAAGTTAAAGCCTCATGAAGAACTCTACGCCACTCATGATTTAGAGTTAGCCGCTATTGTACTAGCTTTAAATATATGGAGACACTATCTAGTAAGGTGAAGCTTTATGCTCAAAAGCGACCATCAAAGTCTACAATATTTGTTTACTCAAAGAGACTTGAATGCTAGAAAAAGACGATGGAGTGAATTCCTAAGTGAGTATGACTTTGGAATTTCATACATTAAAGGAAAAGAGAATGTAGTGGCAGATGCTCTAAGCAAAAGGCCTCGTTTATTTTCCCTCATACCTATCAAAGTAGACTTAAGGCAGCGAGTACTACAACATCTCGTAAAAGATCATTGGTATTTAAAATTAAGATCCAACCTTAATAGTAAAAAGTCCAAATAACCTAAATTTGAGGGATATGAACTAGAAGATAATGGAATTTTGTAATTCCATGGAAGGATGTACATTCTTGATAATGAGGATCTCCGAGACACCATCCTTAAGGAAGCCCACAGAGCATTGTATTGTGCACATCTTGGTGTAAAGAAAATGTATGTTGATGCAAAGAAACTTTTCTTTTGGGCAGACATGAAACATGATATCGTCCAATTTGTTGGAAAATGTCTTGAATGTCAGCAAGTAAAAGTTGATCATTGTCATCCAGCAAGTCACCTACAACCTCACGACGTTCCTATAACCAAATGGGAGATAATTTCTATGGATTTTATCATCGGTCTACCTCTTACTTCACAAAGGCACAATGCCATTCTGGTTGTGGTGGATAAATTGACAAAAAGCACCCATTTCATTCCCGTAAGAGATACTTATGAAGTTGTTGGCATAGCTTGAGTATCCATATATGAAATTATTAGATTTCATGGAGTACCGAAGAAGATTATATCAGATAGAGATTCACGATTCACTTCAAGATTTTGGACTTGTATGCAATCAGCCTTAAGAACTCAACTAAATTTAAGTACAGCTTATGATCCTGAGACTAATGGACAAACAGAAAGGGTGAACCAAGTAGTAGAAGCAATGTGGAAAAAGTCGAAGTCGGGATTAATTCGGCAAGGGTCCAAAAGTTGAAAAACTCGGCAAGGTCGGGAGTTTTTTGAAAAAGTCGACAAAAAAAAAAAAACACAAAATTATTCATTTTATTTTTTATTTTTTTTAACATCTAGAGTATCCACAACATCAAATAAATGCAATTCCACATAAACATGTAAAGAAAGCTAATATATAATATGTATATGAAGTCTAGTGCTACATCACATATCAAAATAGTGAATCAACTCCTGAATTTTGAGTCCTGTCTGAGTCTCAACTCTCAAGAGTCAAAATATCAACAAAAAATATAATAAATGTATATCATGAGTCATCTAAAAGTCATCAAGTAATCAGTCACTGAGATCCTCTTCCCCTTTTACGGGAATAGGGAACGACTTTGCCTTTTCCTCTAGAGGAAGAAGGCCCTACCCCTGGGGATACAAATGGACTCAATCGTCCTCTAGAAGCCGATGGAAGAGGTGGCCTCTGTCCTATGCTGCTGCTGCCCATCCTAGATGGTGTCACCTCCTCCTCATCATCCTCAACCAGCTCTGCCTCCTGACCCTGATGTTGCTCCTCCTCCTCTACCTCTGGCTCTCCCTCCCCTACAACTGCTACATCCTCTAGATCCACACCTAACCAATCCGGGATCGAGTCCATGATTGGCCTCTCAGTCTCGACTCTCCATGCAGAGGTGGTATCAATATTGTCCAATGAGATGGCTTCCACATCAGTAGGTGTCTGAAGCTGTCTCACCCACAATCGAAGATTGTAGTAGACGTAGACCATGTCATTGAGGCGTTGGGACTCCAATCTGTATTAGGGTCATAGATTGTAAATTAGTACTTAGAAAATTTAAATATTAAAAATAATCAAATGAATTCAAAAAATTTAATTTGAAATTTTTTTACCTGTTGCGCTTTTTGCTGTGTATTTTGTCAAATACACTCCAGTTGCGCTCACAAATAGAGGAACTTCATGTTTGGCTGAGTACTCGAATGGCAAGCTTTTGGAGATGGGGTACTCTGGCACCATAGCTTGTCCACCAAGCATCTACAAGTTAAAAGAACAATGAGAAACATAAAAAAAAACATTGAAATTCTAAACTTGAAAGTTTGAAACAAGCTGAAGCTTACCTGGCATTTTGGTCGTGCTATTCTTAATAGCCATGTTAAAACCAAATGTGCCACCTCCCATCCTATAGACCTCCATTTCTTTAGAAATATCTTCACGTTCTTGCTCAGATGACACCATCCTCTCAACACAAGTGAAGAATCCATCCATCACCTCGGCATCAAATTTGAAACCACAGGCGTAAGAAAATTCAGGGTTGAGGTAGATACCTGCAGCATGAATGGGGTGATAGAGGGTATTGTTCCATCGCTCATCAATCACTCTTCATATGACCTATTGTTTCTCTAACCCCTCATCTCCCTTATTTTCATAATAAGCACGAATGGCTTCTTTGGCCCTATCCATGGCCTCATACAAGTAGCCCATTGTGGGCTTGTCTCCATCAACCAACCGAAGAACCCTTACCAAAGGTTCTGAAATGGCACACACCTCCTCTACTCCTGCCCAAAAGCTCTGATCATATGAAACTAGTTTGCATATTCCCTCTCCCTCTGGTTTGCGGCTAATAGATAAAGAACGCCAATCCGCTGAAAGAAACATGCTCTTCACATCCCACATAGAATTCAACAGAGATTGAAGAGATATGAAAGTAATGGCAAATCGTGTAATGGCAGGATGCACCAACTCTTTGTTTTTGGTGTATTTTCTCATCAAGCTAAGCACAGATGCATGATTATATATAAATTTTGTTATGCTCCTGGATGATTCAACAATATCCCTCACAATAGGAATCTTACCTATATCCTCCAACATCAAGTCAATACAATGAGCAGCACAAGGTGTCCAAAACAAGTTAGGATACCTCTCCATAAGCAACTTGCTAGCTGCAACATAATTTGGAGCATTGTCCGTTATGACTTGGACAACATTGCTTGGGCCTACTTCCTGAATGAAGATGTCCAACAACTCACATAATGTACGTTCATCTTTAATGTGTACAGATGCATCAACAGATTTCATAAACATTTCCCCCTTGGGACAACTAACCAAGAAGTTAAGAAGGGTCCTACCTTTCTGGTCAGTCCAACCATCTGACATGACTGTGCATCCAGTTTGTTCCCATGATGCCCTAAACTCCTCCAATCTAGCAGTGCAATCAGTCTTTTCATCTTGAAGAAGAGGCCCTCTCAATTCTACAAAGGTGGGGGTTTTGTACCCCAGGCCAACGATATCAACAACATCAAACATAGGCTGGTAGAATAGGTTTATCTTGGTAATGTTGAAAGGAACATCACTCCATAGAAGACACTTACTGACCAACTTGTCAGCTTCTGCCTTTTTCTTTTTTTTAATTGTTGATTTGATGACAGGTTGTGCACCAGCTGTGGTTCTAGGAACAAAGAAAGATGAGATAGATGAGGGGTTGGGACCTATGGGTGAGGAAGGTGATGCTAAAGAAGCACTGCCACTCTCAATTCCCCCCACTATTGAGGCCCCTACAAGTTGGATTTTTAGTGCTGTCCTGGTGTCTTTTCCGTCCTATTTATCCATCAATGCTTGAATGGCCCGCCAGATGATTTCTGGAGTTGTATTTGGGCAAAGGTCAACATTTTGCCCCGGAATTTGCCCCAAATGGAATTTTAATCTGTTGATACCTCCTGACATATGCTTGCCACACAAATTGCAAGTCAAATACATTCTATTGATTCCCCCAGTTTTGTGTATAGTATCAGGTTCACCATATTCCCACATAGTGTCCAAAATCCTTGGCATTTTGTTTTAAACTTTGAATTTGAATTTAAACCTGGGCACAAAAAAAATTGAAACAAATTAAAAATTTCCTATTACATAAAACGCAAACACAAATGCAATAGTTGATTTTAGATTTTAAATGCCTCTTCTCAGTCACTTGAAAACACTCAGATTCAGTAAACAAGGGTTTGAAATTTGAATTTTTGTCATTTTAATCTTGAAAGTTGAAGTTTTTCTTCAATCTAGAATCTAGATTCTAGGCAAAAATAAGACATAAACAAACTAATAGAATTTTAGAGAAGTATAGAAAGATTTAAGAAATCATATGTAAAAAAACCATGAGAGAAATTAAAATACATACCTGGCACTGGGCAGCAGCAATTCGACACTTTGAAGTTTGAATCTCCCACGATGAGCAGTGGAAAAATCTCCAAATCTCCACCTCAAAACTCACAAATATTCTCCTCTAACGCAATGGCAAACCCCTATGTATCTCCACAGTGCCGAATGGGAGAGAAAACAACGAAAAATAAGACCATTTTCACCTTTGTGGGCTTTTTATCTGCGGCCTGGGAAGGGAGGCCGACTTTTTGGGTCGACTCCCGATTAAATCGGGAGTATAACGAAAAAATCGTGACTTTTTCCTTTGCCAAAAAGTCGCCAAAAAGTCATGCGATTAAATCGTTTTGGTCAAAAAATCGGGTTTTTGGGATTAAATCGCGACTTTTTCCAAACTTTTTCCACACTGACTAGAAGATATGCTAACGATGTACGTTATGGATCAACAATCACACTGAGAAAAGTAATTACCCTTAGTTGAATTTGCATACAATAATAGTTATCACAGTTCAATCGGAATGCCTCGATTTGAAGCATTATACGACAGACCTTGCAAGACACCGTTAAGTTGGGACAAGTTAGAAGATCGAGTGATAGTGGGGCCAGAATTAATTCAAGAAATGGAGGAATTGGTAAAACAAATTAGACAATGGTTGAAAGAGGCACAAGATAGACAAAAGAGTTATGCAGATGCACATAGAACAGATAAGAATTATGAAGTAGGAGATCAGGTTTTCGTCTGCATCAAACCAAATAAAAGCACTATTTGATTCGGAAAAGGGACAAGTTGTCACCCCGATTTATTGGACCATTTAAAGTTATGGAAAAAGTTGGACTTTTCGCCTATCTTCTTGCATTACCATCCCACTTGCATAAAGTTCATAATGTATTTCATGTATCTGTATTAATACATTATATAGCTGACAATTCTCATAACTTTCATTGGAAGGAACTACAAGTATCGAATGAGGGAACCATTTCGGCCGAACAATTATGTATACTGGAACATAGGGTTCGACAACTCAAGAACCGTCTGGTAGACCAAGTTAAGGTCTAGTGGTACAAATATAGCCTTGGATCAACTACGTGGGAAGATACAGAGATCATAAGTCAAAGATACCCCAACTTGTGTTAATTTTGAAGAACTTTAAGTATTTTGTAGATATTTACTTTACTTTAAATAAGATACTCAAAACTATTTTGGAATGATCACATATAAAAGCGAATTTCTATGTTACTGTAATATGATATATGTTATCTTCTTAATTCTATTGGTACATGGATACCAATATGAAATATATTATTTAAATTAACCTTATTGAATTATGGATACCAAGATGAAGTTCAATATTTGATTAACCTAGCTATAAAATCTAAATCATGAATTACGATATGAATTAAGATATCTATAATTTTGTTTCATTTATGCATATTGATATGATTGATGAGATAGAAATAAAAGAATGATTACAATTTCAATATGAAACCTAATAACATGAGCTAGACATGGCCAAGTATGTTATACCGTAGATAACAACATGTATGAACTATACAAAAACTATTTATTTTATATATATTGATCCATATATTATAATATATGGACAAGTGTTTACGTTGCAGATAGCATCGTTACCAAAATGACCACGTGATGACAAAAACTTCAGTACAATTAAGACTCAATGAGATTTCATGATAGGGTGTTGACCCTGGTCCCACTAGGAGGGGTGGAGGTATTGCCTACCATTTATCCTCCAAAACTTGAAGTCATGGGAAGATTGTGCGAATCACGCTCCCCTAGACGTGTGATGATGACTGCTGGATGCCTACTGGAAAATCAGGTTGATATAGTTGACATTGTCACCCTTGAGGTTTATGAATGGTTAGATCAGTATAGCTGACGCCATGATATATTCTAGTAGAGGACGGATAGGATGAGAGCGGAAGAGATTAGGAAGGATAGGATGATTTTAGAATAGCTTGGAAACCCAACTAAGACAAGGTATGACTATTAAAGTTGAAAACCTATAAGTGCTCAAAACATAAATTTTGTATCCTCACATTAAACATAAATTATATTAAGCGTTAAATAATTACTAATATATTATATAAAAACCTAACTTAAGGACGAAGTTTTCTGAAGGAGGGGTGTATGTAATGACCATCTCGAATTACGGATAAAACACGATTATTAGCATTCATACGAAGCATGTATATGATAGCTACATATGCACACATCAAATGTACTGCGCTAGTATACATATTAACTTATTATGAAATTACCAAGTGAAAGATAAATGAATTAATTATGGAAAATTCTAAGTGAATACATAACTGACAAAATACTAAATATAATGAGTGAGGTACTTAATGTATGTACCATCACCATATATATATATATATATATATATATATATATATATATATATATATATATATATATAACTACACAAAATACAAAGGAAAGACATGTATTATATAAAAGGGGATATAATATATCTAATACAAAAATAAATTGAATAAATACAGATTATATAAAATATACAAAGGAATTATAGGAAAATATTATTATAAAGTTATAAAAGAAATAAAAAGAGAAATTATAATATACCAACTAAACTAACTAAAAAGAATCCATTATATATAGTCATAATATAAAGTGACAAGGAGTTTTAAACATGAATCCAAATAAGGTAAATATTTTATAAAGAAGGGATTGCTATCAACCACTGATCCAAGTGACGTATGCTAGCTCAATCTATAAATTTAAGTTTATCCCTTCTCCCTCTCTGGAGGAACCTCGAACATGAGAAATCATCGCTTGGAGGCAGGGGGGAATTCTATTTAATAAGGAAAAGGAGGAAAAATCGAGGGAGGAGGAAGGAGAACAATTTTAACATAGAGTACAAATAGGAAGGAAGGAGTCTTGATTATACTAGAGTTTTTGGGCATGGTGGATCAAATTGCATCGATTGGGAAGCATTCTGAGACTTAGTACCTAGGTTGTACCTAGTTCGGTAGGGAGGTTTTGGCCGTTTTGGTAACGCAACTGGAACAAGATTCGCAACAGAGCAGATAGGTTGGTATTCCTTAGATGAATTGTTAAATTCTGTATTTAAATTATATATTCTAGTATTTTATGAACAAATTATTGTTAAACCCTCTTAAGTTTCAAATTTAGGGCTCTTACAGTCTCTGAGGCCTAACTAGACAAGCTCCACTTTATTTAGGAGCATTATGTTGGGAGGCTTTACGTGTGATACGACACTACCTCTACAAGGAACATACCCCATCCAGATGTTCACAAGGTATGCCCTTTTAGGACTATTCTCATCTTGGATCTCAATACCTGAGTCCTCAAATAATAAGTATCCTCTTTGATCACTCTTCTCTTGAATGCCTATCCCATTCTCAAAGAGTGTTGATACCTTTCCTTTCTTAGATTTTATATCCTCAAGGAAACCACATATGCTTATCCAATCCTCCACCATTCTCTCTTCATCACCTGAAGAAGAGAATGCACATGTGATGTCCAACATCACTCCCTCTCAAACCGAGAGGGCATCCCTATTCTCTTTGCAAATAGAGAATAGATTCATTGATCCTATTGAAGGAGTCTCCTTTGCTCCCTCTCAAACCTGAGGAGATTCCTGACTTCCTTTTAATAATGGAAGTTAACATCACAAGCCTTACAGCATGTCTTCATGAGAGTACCAACTACTTGACATTCATAGCTACATGGCACCCTCTGAGCTTGCTTCCTTCCGAGGTATCATGGAGCCATCTTCTCTTTTCAATCTTGTGACAGGATCTAGGTCATCTTTCTTTCTCATCACTTCCATCTTCGACATCTTTCAATGAAGGCGTTGTATTGAGTCTTCCAAACTTCAAGCTGATCATGAAAGTGTTCTTCTTTGATCTTCAGGTTGTCTACTCACACTACTACCTTTCAATCCCAGGATGGGCACATCTTGTTTTCATAGTGCCAAATACCAGATGCTGATTTTCTCTCAACATTCTTCATGCATGCAGCTGAACTTGCCTCAACTGTCATTATGTATCCCTGCAACATTCTTCCTAGTAGCAAAATATGTTAAGAAGATAACCAACAATTAAAATTAGACTTACCTCATCATGATGACCTTCTTGTATCATTAACATCCTCTTTGATAATATCCACTTGAAACTTCATGCATTAGAGTGCCCAAGGATCGAACTTGATTACCAAGTTAGAACTTTATCTTCCAAAGATTAGACTGGACGTTATTCAATGTTATATATATATTTATATATATATATATATATATAGATATAGATATATTCTAGAGAAAATATGAATTCTTTATACATCTTGAAGTAAGTCGGATCCTATTCTTCTCAAGCATCATATATCCATATATTTAAGCATGTTTTTATAACCAATTTTCTTCCACAAGACTCTTGAACATATGAATCTTATCCAAAGTTTTTCTTTCAACATGCATTCCTATGCTTTTATCCAATCATCTAGATATTTTCCCTATCCAAACCTATTGTATTCCTTCATCCCTTTGATAGTATTGATTCTACATAACATGAAATGTCTACTTCCCTTGTCATGATGCTTTTCCAAGGATCTTTCAAAATGATGGTCCTTCCTAGACCATGATTATCCATTAAGCAAGATGACAACCTCTAACATAATATTAGACAACAATTGGATGAACATTATGCAGAAAATGGTCTAACTATCTAGATGATCTCTACAAAGCAACTTATTCATGTAAATTTTAAATATTCTACTATCACATGCTTTTCTCTATGATGCTCTACATAATCAAGATTTAACAATGCATACTTTTCTAAAGGAAACGAAATTCTATATATGGAACCTGCCAAACAAAGTGCCTTCTTTAATAGTGAAGATCCTCCACTTCTTCTTTCTTTGTATTCTTCTTAGGTTCACCCACTGCCTCGACTACATGGGCTTCACTCCCTTTCTCCTGTTGTTTTGTTTGCTTGGACAGTCCCTCTTAAAGTGTCCAAAATCATTGCACTTGAAGCATTGAACCTTGGACATGTCTTTCTTCTTGGTCTTACCAAACTTTCCCTTCTTCAACTTTTTGACTTAAGCTAGAAAGGCTTGAGACTGCTCATCTGATCCAATATCATCTTTTACCTTGATTGTTGGCTCCTCCAATATGCATTGATCCCACAACTCACCAAAAGGAGTTGAATCTTTCTTGGAGTAGATGTTTGTTGCAAAGATACTCCATTCTGGTGGCAATGCATCTAATACACATGGTTACTTCCGATTCAGTGATTTATTCCCCAAGCCCTTGTAGATGGTCTATTAGCTGAGAGATACTCATGAGACTGGATGCCATATTTTCATCCTTTGATTTCTTCATTCTATATAACTTATTCCGCAAAGACATCTTTTGTCCTAAAGTACTTACAAAGTACAAATTCACTAGCTTTTCATACATGGCCTTGGAAGTTTTCAAGTTTGCAACAAATGGGACAAGAGAATCTTTAATGGATTGAACTATGATCCTTTGAGCCCTTACTTCCCATTTCTCATACTTTGCTAGTTCTTGTGTCTTCTCTTTGCTAGGTTCAGTAATTTCCCCAGTAACATACTCCATTATTCTTGTTATGTTAGTATCAGGTCAATCCTTTTCTTCCATGCAAGATAATTTAATGCTCCAACGAGCTTATTGCTCTCCTTGCAGAAAGAACCCATATGACCTGTAGATTCCGGCATGATGTAATAATATGATACCTATTTGATAACCAAGATTCTCCTTGATGATGTCTCCAACCTTCTTGATACCTTCAAGATCTTTGAAGAGGCTTCCTTGAAAGATTTTCCTAGGATTCCTCCATCAACAACATCCAAGATTGATGAATGATAAGATCCCTTGATGCTTCCTTTAAAGAGGTCTAGCGATGAGTTTTTGAATAGCTTCCTTCAAGAGACAATCCTTCTTGAAGTCTTCTTCTTCAGGTTTTCCTTGAGAGTTTCCTTTTTCCTTCCCCTTGACAAGTAATTTCTTCTACTATCCTTCCAGCTACCTTCCTTTCTCACCGTAGCTTTGATACCATGTTGGAAAATGCAATGTGGTAGCTATTAATTCGTATTTTCCTTTTTCCTTAATATTTTTTTGTGAACTTTGTTAATCTTCTTTGTGTTCTTTAGTTAGATATGTTCATCAAACAAATATCAAGAACAAAACAACAACAACAGAGGACTCATAAATTAGGCTCTCAGCTAGGGCAATACCCCTCCAAGGGGAAAACTTGGAAAACTTTTCTCTTCTTATAGAATCTGCTTCAAATCAGACACAAAGACCCAAACCCTAGACCAAGTTCTCCAAGTACCAAGTCAGCCCTCCAAAACGCTTTCCTTGATCTTGCACAAATCAACTTCAATACTGCAACTTCGACCTTCTAGCTTCAATCCTGCAAATCGTACGGCTACTTTGAACTTGCACTTGCAGCCTTGCACTTGCAGCCTTGCACTTACTATGGAAACCCCAATCTATCTTCCTCCTAAGACCTTCCTAAAGCAAGACAGCTCCTCCCAAGGTCAATGAGGTCAAGTTAGGGTATTCTTCCTTCCAGCGACAAGATACTGTACTTCGTCCTCCTGCAACTCGAATCTACAACTTCGGCCTCCTTCTACAGCACCAGAAACCCTAAAACTTCGCACATGTGAGAGAGATAGAGACCAAAAACAATATATTTCAACCTCCTTTCTTCTCCTAAGACCTTCGCTCTCCTTTTATGCTTCTCCCAACTACAGATCGAACGTCTTCTTGTGATATTGAACTTGTGGAGTGAGTGAGTCCCAAATGAGGTCAAACTGCTCCTTTATATAGCATTTCCAAGGGGTCGAATTCCCTCCTTTAGGCCAACTTGATGCTGCTAGGGCCGACTTGTACTTCTGGAGTTTCCAGGACTTTCTTGACTAAAAAATAATTCTTTTAACAATTACATTTTTCTCGAAAGGGTTTTATAAACATGATGTTGACTCCTTTGACTCATGACAATAAATACTAAGAGCTAACAAACCCTAGAAGCATGAAGAACATGCTTTTACCTATAAGACCATCAATAAAGAGCATGAAACCCATGCTTTAATAATAATAACCTTTTCTTTTCTTGTTTGATACATAAGATACATATTGAAATGAGTACAACAATTATGAAGATCGAAACTAAATATATTTTCAACATGTACCAGGGCAGGAATTAGTAAAGTGGACAGTTCCTTACAACCCACAACAGCATGGTGTCGCTGAGAGGAAGAACTGCTCTATTTCAAAGGCAACAAGAGCAATGTTGTATGACCAAGATCTCGCGCGCTATTTATGGGCAAAGGCATGTAGTACACCGTCTATGTACAAAACAAGGTCCCACAGAGCACTTGGCAAGATGATACCTGAGGAGGCATTCACAAGGAAGAAGCCAAATGTCAGTGACTTTCAGATATTTGGTAGCCTAGTATATTGTCACATTCCAGGAGACACGCGTTCAAAGTTAGATCAAACTGTAGAGCAAGGCTATTTTGTTGGTTACAACGAAACCTCCAAGGCTTATTAGATATTCATTTTAGGGACCGGGCAGATCATTGTGAGAAGAGATGTCAAGTTCATGGAGTACAAGGAATACAAGAGGTCCAAATTTTTGCTAGCAGTAGAGGATCAGAGTGAGCAACCAAAAGAAGCTCCTAGAGTTGAGCAGCAGGATCATGGGCGGCAATGCAGGAGTACAATCACGAGTATGAGCACTAACTCAGTTGTAGGTGTTCCTAAGAGTTTGCAGAGCATGGAGCAATAGATGCGACAGATTGGGGAGATGCATCACGAGGACATAGAGGTGGATATTCCTAACTCCACTATTTGCAGGAGGAACTGTGAGGTTCAAAAGACACTTAGGGATGCGTAGGAGTTTGTGGGGACTCTTGGGATGGGTAGGAGAGAGCGAAGACAACCAAAGAGGTACAATGGCTACATGACAATGGCTAGTTAGTTGGTAGATATCAATCCTTCTAACTATCAGGAGGTCGCACAACACCAGGTGTGGCAGGATGCAATGGTTGAGGGATATTCCCCAATCATGCAGAACAATGTGTGGGAGGTTATATCTAGACAAAAAGATAGGTGTAGTGACCGTACTAAATTAAAGAGCCATTACTGAACTGTGAAACTGTAAAGATGGTGAATCTGTGAAACTGTAAAGATGGTGAAACTGTAAAGATTACTGAAACTGTTTGAAATGGTATTAATTGATTTGATGAAGTACTTACCTGGTCTGCTACGGCTGTTGCGGTGAGGATGCTACAGAACTTCTCCAGCGCTCTCGTTACCGAATGACCAAAACCACCCAGCCAAAACCGAGTATACCTAGATACTCAATCCAGTATGCTTCTCAACCGATGCATACCGTTCCCCCGTGCCCAGAGACTTCAAAACAAGTAAGGCTCAATAGTTCCGAATTATAAGCAGTATGGATAAATTTCCTCTCCTTCCTCCTTCAACAGCACCCGGATCAGTTTTTCCACTTACAGCAAATACAATCTCCACCATCCAAAGGCAAAGAACACCCAGCCCCCCTCAAACTCCTCCTCGCCATCTCCTTATGTACTGGTCATTAGCGGTGGTTGCTCTCTCTCCACCTACGAGCCCACCGCTTCCTTTCTCAGCGACACCTCCTCAACATGCTGAGTCGTATCTTTCTTTTAAGGATATATTGACATGTGTGATTTTACTTTGATTAAAATTTTATTTATTTAATTAAAATGTCCTAAGTTCATACATAGGAACTTTACTTTGATTTAATTTATCCCTTTAATAATTTATTGACATACTTTATTAAAATTCTGAGATAGATAATTATATAACCTGATTTTTAAGAATTTACATAATTCTTTACATCTATTGTCTTTATAACCCTTTTACTTTATACTTTTAAACTTAAAATCATTGGTAATCGCTCATTAATCATGAGGCATTAAGTAATATGTGCTGATGGGTGAATGCGACTTTTCTATTTGAAGGAGTGTCAGGATATTTAATATTTTAGGTAATTTAGAATATAGTTACTAGTGCAGTGCATGCGATACATGCATATGTAGCTATCATATGCATGCATCATATGCATGCTAATATTCTCGTGCTCTCTATATTAATGATGGGTCACTACACACACCCCTCCTTCAGAAAAATTCGTCCCGAAGTTAGAGTTTTTTTTTTTTTTTTTTTCTTATCAATACTTATAATAGTGATTAGTACATTCTTGTTCGGATTGTGTACTGAGGTTAAATTCTTACTTAATGTGAGGACACTATAAAATTGGTGTTTTGAATACTTTTAGGTTTATAACTTTAATGATCATGTTTTACTTCATCAGGCTCCCCAGGCTATCACAACATCATCCTATCCTTCCTAATCTCTTCCGCTCCCATCCTATCCGTCCTCTACGGGAGTATGCCATGGCGTCAGTTATACTGACCTAACCATTCATAAACTCCAAGGGTGACAGCGTTGGCTATACCGACCTAATCCCTAGTGGGCATCTGGCAGTCATCATCACACGTCTAGGGGAGCGTGACTCGCACAGTCCTCCCATGGCTCCAGGGTTCGAAGGATAAACGGTGGGCAACACCTCCACCCCTCCCAGTAGAATCAGGGTTAATACCCTATCATGGAATCTCTTTGAACCTTAATTGTTCTGAAGTTTCTGTCATCACGTGGTCAATTTGGTAACGGATTTTATCTGCAATCATAAACACTTGTCCATGCATTTATAACATGTGCATTAATATTTTCAAAAAAAACACATAGCTTATGTATATTTCATACATGTCATCTAAAGTATAACATACTTTGCCATAATCTATTCATGTCATTAGCTGTCATATTAAAATATAATCATTCTTTCGTGTATTGTTTGTGCATAAAACTCATGACTTTAGATTGCTAACTGACACTTGATATTTGATCTTACGAGCACATATCGTTATGTTTCAAACATTCATTGATCGGTATGTGTTTTCTCCAGTAACAACTAGCTGGGTTATTGTCTTACTTGGTAACAAAATGAATCATATGGATAGTCATTAGCAAAGACAAATCTCAATTCCTTCTTTTTAACAATAATGTTATTTGTTGTGTTCTTTTATATATAAATTGTTTGAAATACCTAGCTCAAAGTATGGTATGCAACACATTTGGGGAACATATTTTGTACTCAACGTTTCCTTTAACAATAATACACCGAACATTGCTCTATGTTTAAATGGTAGTACTCTTTCAACACCTTGGCCCTATAGGTTGAATTTATGCTCATGGAACCTTTGCTCAGGTTGTATTCATCACTTATAAGAATTGCTAAATTAGGTCTGAATGTTGCGTATGCATCCATTCCTATTGACTGATTCACTACCAAGGAGTTGATACCCATGCCAAGTGAACTACTGTTTCCAGATCTTTTGCCAGCGCACATTCCAGGGTCCGAACTTAAGTTCTATGCATTATACCAGTTATTTATATGCCTCTATATGAATGAGTTAATGGCTGATGCAATTCTGAGTTAGTTCTTCATCACATGGTGTTTAATAGTAGTGTAATCTTTGTTGAATAATTGTGAATGGTATATATAACCACTTGAGCTCAATTGTTTGGTTCTGTTATCATTTAACTGGAAATATAGTGGAAAAACTTTTCACCTACAGCTAACAGATAACAACTGATGTGCAAAAAGGGATCACTGTAACCTTCACACAAACTCAGAAATTTATTAGAAATTAAGAGAATATACAGGAGGGAATCCTACATCTTTTACTGTGGTATTGATAATAATATGGCTAAATTATGTATAACAGCTGGGGTAATTTTTTAGTAAGGAAGATATTATATGTGACTCTTTAGAGGCCTCATTTGAATGTTATTTGTCCATTGTATATATATATATTTTCTGAAGTAAAAACTATTAAGAAAACACCTACAGAAGTTTTCATACAAACTTGAAGAAAGGTCTCATAGAAGAACTTATACAAACTCAATTATCAAAGAGGAATATCTACGTGGTTGACAGGTACAGAGGAGTGAGTCCCCTAGTAATTATAAAGGAGGATGACTAAACATTTAAAATGAATATCTAGAAGATTGTAAGAATATAAACATCATCACCAATTGTTTGTTATAGGAGCATAAATAATAATAAAAACGAATCCATTCAAGCAAAATTTACAAATACAAGAGACTAATAATAATTAAAAGAATAATATCAAAATATTCAAGAAAGTACTTATCTCTAGAGAATACGTCAACTCCTTTTCGTTCAACTCTTCAAGGAGTTAATCTCGTCCATATTATCATCATCAGGAAGTCCATATCATCAAGGAATTCACAGCATCAAGGAGTCCATATCATTATCGACCTTGTCCACATCATTCAAAAATACAAGATACTTATCTTTTGAGCTCCTTCTTAATCTTTAGATTTCTTGCATCCAACAGTTATAGGGATCTTTTTTTTTTTTTTTGTTAATAGCTAAGAATAATGAAGTTACATTCATCCTAAATGTTTTCAAAAATGATCCAAAAATAGAATAGGTAAAGAACATGTCTAATTTTCAAGGACATTTCCGGGTTTGATAGAAGATGAATCTAATTTTCAACAGAATTTTAGATAAAAGCTAAGTGGCATAACCACATATTTAAAAGCAAAAAGGATTCCAGGTATAAGCAAATCACAGATTGCTATCTAAGTTGAGCAACTTCTTTTCCTTCAAGCTTTCAACGGTATCTCTGAGAGCCTCTTCAATAGAAGTGTAGTTTAGACCCAATCAATAACCTGTCAATACTCCAACCAGTAGCATTCTCTGCTCATCATACAACTCAGCTCAGATACATCAACATCAAGCTCATGATACTACAAGGCCCATGGTGACAATAACACGATTACAATAGACAAACTATAGCATATCTTGGTGTCCTCTCAGACTACATAAATATCATACTCAGCAACTCATTATTCTGCTAAACCCTTGCAATAACTTTTATACTATGCATTCACCACTCAAGTCTTCAACAAGCAACTCAACTCTAATAGGCAAACCTGGGTTCAACAGTCTTCAATACAACAATACCAATCAGCGCCGCTTTATAACCTGGGAACAAAGGATGGATCATTCAATACACTGGCAGATCGTACTCTCAAGGTAGCCCTGAGTCACTCCCTTTCCAGGTTTGATCTCTAGGATTGATTGAACATTTTTGCAATAATGGAAGACTGAACTAGCAGAAGATGTGATTAAACCCAATCGCACAACACAGTACCACAGAGGGTACATACTTTAATCCTCAGGTTTTGTGCATTGTCTACAGAGTATAACAAAGCTGATCAAATCCTTGCCAGTGATCAGTGTTTAAGGAACCAACTCCTGACCCGGATGGTTCAAGCTTCGGCCTTGGCAAGACAACTCACGTTGATCTACGCAGAACCCATGAAACATGCAACAAATTGATCCAACCATAAAATCACTCAACACTTCTCCATGCATAGACTATTACTCCCGCAAATTCATTACACATTCTTTGGTCATGTGCATGTTGATCCTCAAGCCTCTTATGTGCTTACGCAGCCATATCAAAAGGCTAAGTCTCCCTTTTGATGTGAAACTGCTTCCATAAAAACAGTGATCCAAAGCGGTCAAATTGAGCACGTTACAGGAATGACCCACACGTTCTCAAGACCCAATCTCAGTTATGTACGCACGATTATCAGTTTATTCATCAGTAATTGCATTATCATGATGCATAGAATTGTTTTGTCTCACTCTGTTCGAATGTTGTATGCACGCACGATTATTGATTTAACCAAATATTGCGTAAGTTGTGTGATATAAGTTCCTAAGTTCCAGAAACGTCCGACACATCGTTACTTGCATTGAACAAAGTGAGCGATACCATAGCGAATGGCCTTTGGATCAAATCATTCTTTCCTATCCCCTAAAAGAGCTTACCAAGCAGACACTCCATGCTTATCACATAACTAAGCCCCGAAAGATTATCAACCTCAATTTCCCGAGTCGCATAGCTACGAACAGGCAGGAGGCGCTGCACTATTGATACGAAGCAAGTACATTTGAGCAAGTAAGATGAGGAATTCTACAGGCATTTAAAGGCCTAGAAAGTATTGGACCACCAACCCCAGCAGAATGCTAAACAACCATTTGGAAGTTTTGTTCACGATAAATTTTGGCGGTTGAGGAAACTACCTTACTGCCATCCAAGTTAGTACTTTGTTCTTTCAACAGTCTCAGTTGTTGCCGCAAAAAGTTGTTCTGACTCACAAACTGGAAGGCCTGTTTTGACAGATTATCATTTTGCTTCACGAGAACCTTGTTCATCGCTTTGAGCTTCTCATTCAATGCAAGCAAGCGGGTGGCAGTAAATAGTTCCCGAACTAATAGTTTAAAATATTTTGAACATATATACCTGAACGTAAGGTCTAACCTACTCTTTTAAAATTTTGAACATGACTTAATTTAAGAAGGGATAAACCCTTTTACAAAAGAAAAACAGATTATTTATGCCTAAATATATATAAAATAAAAACATAATATAATCTGACAATTTTTTTTTTTTTTTTTTTTTTTTTTTTTAACTAAGTCTCTCTTATAACACTCATTCTCTTATTAAACATTCTCCACAATATTTTAATATATGTGTGCTTTTATTGCTAGGCATTAATAAACTAATAAAATTTGTTCGTCCTTAATAAATCCTTAAAGAAACTTTTATTTATTAATTTATGATGACTAAATTTTCTTTTACTTATGTTCTTACTACTTCATTTTTCTATTATATATCTATCATTATTCCATTTTATTTAATATTCTCTTTTTATTTCCCCTATTTTTCTATTTTCTTTTTTTGTCTTTACTTATTTTATTCCTTTTCCTATTTATTTTTTTTATCATCTAATTTCTTTTATTTTTATTTTTTTATTATTCCTGTCTCCATATTCCTTTTATTCTTATATTCTCTTTCCTTTATTTGTATGTTCTCATTTACTTTTA
Source organism: Pinus tabuliformis (assembly GCA_031772625.1). NCBI lineage: Eukaryota > Viridiplantae > Streptophyta > Pinopsida > Pinales > Pinaceae > Pinus > Pinus tabuliformis. The sequence continues at coordinate 415,796,918 of CM062812.1, read as the reverse complement.
TCTCTATATATTTATCTTTCATTTTATATATATTTTATACATCACTCTTTATACTTCTATGCACTTACTATTGCACACCATTTATACCATATATAACTACTTATATTCGCTTCTATCTATACTCTTACAAGTCCTATCATATCAAAAATACTTTACTACATTTATCATATTTTTATCTTTTAAACATTTCTTATTATTCATCACTCTAAATAATTCCTCCCTATATTAATTATATCGTTACTTGACTTTCCTATACTCATTATTTATCTTCTATTCACGCAATATTTATATACACTTCCTGAATATATAATAATATTCATGTCGATTATTAACAATTTATTTCAGATATAATTTACTGATAAATAATATAATTAAGTCTTGCTAGGACTCCACGATCGATCGTTTGGTAGCGCGTCTCCACAACAACACGCCTGCACACTCATTGTCGGTACTCAAATTTCCATGGAGGTAAACGGAGGTGATTGGCGTGTCGGCAGAAGGCCAGAGCCTATGTCCTTGTGGATAGAGATTCGAATTACACGCAGATCATTTCTTCTGTTGACGTCTGGGTGCCTTTCCCTGTAGAATTCGTGGTGCTTCATTATATTCCCTCGTGGCTCTATGCTTGGCTTGGCAGTTGGACGTTAACTTGATACTTTAATACTATGCATAGAGCATTATATATATTTTCTTTCCTTCGATTTTGGCATTGTGGAGATGAAATGTTTTGCTTACCAACAATACCCAACGCAAGTTGCAGTGGGTAATGCATTTTGTAATCAGTGCAATAATGGCGTTAAGCCTTCCTAAAAAAAAAACGTGTTTCAGCTGTATATGCTATTGCCGATAATACTCTGTTTTCTGTTGTTGCAGCAAATTTTTATTTTTTTTGTATATGACATAAGTACAACAATTCTACCTGCAGACATCAGAAAGGCTGCATACATAGTTGTCATGCAAAATGTCACAATCTCAGATAAATCTGGCTATGAATTTCTGTTGAGAATTTTCAGGGAGACAGATCTAAGTCCAGAAAAATTCGTATTTTATGTTCAACTGCATCATCTCCAAATCCTTCTGTTGTCCGTGAAGCGCTAGACTTCTATTTGTCTTCTGAGGTGCGGAGCCAAGATGCGAAATCCGAAAATCTACGTTTTCTTTGTCAATCATAATTGAGGCGTTTGCTTACAGGTATTTTACTGTGAATGACCCTAAAACAGAGACATCCAGATTTGAGTGAGTGACTGGACAAAGTTAGAGATTTCCTGCACTGATACTCTGAGTCCACAGAGGGTTCGTTGGGGATTTTTCTTGAGTTCATTTGCGCTATAGTTTGGCTTTTAAAAGATTATATTGGCAGAGTGTTTCTCTTCATCACTGTTATCCAAATCTTGAATCACTACATCTTTTGTGTTTCTGATAAGCAGTTTAGCACAGTCATTCATACTGAAGCAACAATTTGAATTTAGAGAAAGGTGTGACTTTTATCTTGATTATGGTTGTTTTTAGAGGTTTTGAAGCAGAATATGAAATAAAGGGAATAAAGACTGCATTCTAAGAAAGAGGGAGAAAGAATATTGAACTGGAGGAGTACCTGCCTTATTTCCCGAAATAAAACAGTATGCATGTGCATCTGTCATCAATATTGTATATAATTATAATATATATATCTTTTCCTAGTTAGTAGGCAGGCGGCAGGGAGTATTGTTTAATGGGCCTTTAAGATCCCAAGGGTTTGAGAACCAGCTCTGATACCATATGTAGTGACTGTACTAAATTAAAGAGCCATTACTGAATTTTGAAACTGTAAAGATGGTGAATCTGTGAAACTGTAAAGATGGTGAAACTGTAAAGATTACTGAAACTGTTTGAAATGGTATTAATTGATTTGATGAAGTACTTACCTGGTCTGCTACGGCTGTTGCGGTGAGGATGTTGCAGAACTTCTCCAGCGCTCTCGTTACCGAATGACCAAAACCACCCAGCCAAAACCGAGTATACCTAGATACTCAATCCAGTATGCTTCTCAACCGATGCATACCGTTCCCCCATGCCCAGAGACTTCAAAACAAGTAAGGCTCAATAGTTCCGAATTATAAGCAGTATGGATAAATTTCCTCTCCTTCCTCCTTCAACAGCACCCGGATCAGTTTTTCCACTTACAGCAAATACAATCTCCACCATCCAAAGGCAAAGAACGCCCAGCCCCCCTCAAACTCCTCCTCGCCATCTCCTTATGTACTGGTCATTAGCGGTGGTTGCTCTCTCTCCACCTACGAGCCCACCGCTTCCTTTCTCAGCGACACATCCTCAACATGCTGAGTCGTATCTTTCTTTTAAGGATATATTGACATGTGTGATTTTACTTTGATTAAAATTTTATTTATTTAATTAAAATGTCCTAAGTTCATACATAGGAACTTTACTTTGATTTAATTTATCCCTTTAATAATTTATTGACATACTTTATTAAAATTCTGAGATAGATAATTATATAACCTGATTTTTAAGAATTTACATAATTCTTTACATCTATTGTCTTTATAACCCTTTTACTTTATACTTTTAAACTTAAAATCATTGGTAATCGCTCATTAATCATGAGGCATTAAGTAATATGTGCTGATGGGTGAATGCGACTTTTCTATTTGAAGGAGTGTCAGGATATTTAATATTTTAGGTAATTTAGAATATAGTTACTAGTGCAGTGCATGCGATACATGCATATGTAGCTATCATATGCATGCATCGTATGCATGCTAATATTCTTGTGCTCTCTATATTAATGATGGGTCACTACAATAGGCTGGTGGTTGGATCATGCTGGATCTTCAAGATCAAGCACGATGGAAATGGAAGCATCAAGAAATGCTAGGCTAGGTTCGTGGCTAAGGGGTTCTCTCATAAAGAGGGAATAGATTATGAGGAGACTTTTGCTCCTGTGGCCAGTGTTACCGCTCAAACTAGCAGGGGGTCCTAGAGGGGCACTTGCTAGGTCAAGAGCAACAATGAAGCTAAAGCCAATTGTCACCACAGCTAAAGCTTCCTACTCTTTACTGACTTTCAATGATGGGAGGAGACCTGATAGATAGAGAATCACTTATAAAGGATAGATCAACTAAGATGGGTGTAAAGTGATTTTGGGGATCCTTTCCCAGGGGATGCTTAAGAATGGGACTTGCTTGCTTCTTAAGCAAGGTACAAAGCTTTCGAGGACATGGATATGAGGATTTAAGGGCTAGGTTCAAGGAGTGTGAATTGTAAAGGAGCCTCCAAAACCCTAAAATTCTTTTTGAACTTGGTTTCCTAAGTGGTTTTTGAAGAATTAACTTTTCAAAGGTATGGAGCCACATGGGACCAAGTGGACCCACGTTAGGTTAAGCGGAGGGATTTTAGCAACCAATGATGATCTTAACCTAAACAAGGAAGGGGAAAGGATCAAAACAAGAGTTTCCACTTTGAGGTGCCAAATTGATCCTACGAGGTACTAGCCTAGAGAACACCAAGGCAAAGTTTGGTCATAGGGATAGAGCTTGGGATATCTCGCAATCCCAACGTTGAAATTTATTCAAATTTGGAAGAGACCTTGAGGAAACACCAATGTAGTAGAGGCCAAGAGATTGAACTTTTTCTATGGCTACTTTGTTGGGAAAATTATGCCCTAGGTGCCCCAGCGTGGCTAGACTTAGAAAAAGGGGGAAAAGTGAAGAAAAAGAGGCTTTAAGGTGATCACCTTATGGTGGATTAGTGCCTAATTCCTTTGGGGCTATGGGTTCAACAAGAATTATGAGAGTGGATCTCGTTTCTAGCTCAAGGAGGCTTTAAGGAGAACTTCGTTCAGCATTAGGGCAGAAAAGAGAGTGACCTTAAAGCGTTTATACTTCATTTGCAAATCAAGATGGCTTGTCAAGATAACTTCGATCTCTAGGAAAATTCGTTCAACAAACATGGCCCACACATAGAGATATGCTATATAGAAACATAATTCCACAATGAAGCAGTAAATGCATGTAGCAATTATCCCTAAAATAATGAAAATCCCATGATCAATGTATGTGAAAAAGTAAAAGAAAATAACATCAAAATTGTACTTACATGTAAGAAAATACATCCAAACATCAAAATTCATTGATGCTCCAATTTCGTCCACCAAGAAGGAAATGCGAAATTCTCAAGAGAGAAAATGATCCAATTCAAGTGATGATACAAAATGAATTCATGTCTCTCTTATTTATACACTCATTAGGAGTTCGAATTACCCAATTTGAGCCTACATTAGCCCATCAACTAAAATAATGTGCAAATAACTATCTTTTGGTGACAAGCCCACCAAACTAGCTCAAAAACAAAATAGCAAGTCTCCTAAGAGGTCGAATAATCAATAATGCATGTCGTTGGGCTCTCTAAGAGGCCTGATGAAGTTCATAAGTGCCAAAATGATGAATTGGACTTCCAAAAGAAATGGACAAGGGGTTGGCCCCTTGTTATCCACATAATAATCCCGTGGTGCTCCCAATGGCTGTGAGGGCACAGAAGTGACCTCATGGGTCTCCAAGTAAGTCGAAGATGCCTGTAGACCATCTGTAAGGGCTTAGAGGATGGTGTAAGTGATGCCACATTAACATACAAGTCCTGGGTCATCTGCCAAGTGCATGGTACAATTTTGGGGCTAGTTGGCCAAAGGTGAACCAGGTGCATCTTCCTCGTCCAATGGGTGAATCTCGAGCAATCTCTGAACATCTCTTGGGATCCATGGAGTGATTTATACTGCTGTGTATGCCCATGGCTCTCAACACACACTCTACATGATGTGCAAATGTAACCCTCTGGAGGGTTAGGACCCCGTATAGGGAGACCAAACCCAAGATGGAGACCACCTGCAATCCTGCATAAGATCCAATGTGTCCCCTAGCCTTCCAATACAACAAGTCATGAAGGAAATAGAGTAAAATAGCTTACAAACCATGGACAACAAGTGGGGACTTCATAATGGAATGCCCTTCCATAGTTTTGGCATGTGCTAATGTTTCCAAGTTCCAAATGGGGTTAACCAAATATCCTATTAGGTGGTTTCTACTTCTAAAGGGCATAATATGTCAAAGGTACATCTTTTAAAAGGCGACGGCATGTGATAAAGAGATTAATGGAGTAGGGAATGAGAAGGGGCAGCCCTGGGCCACATGTTGGGGTACAAGGGTAGCTAGTAAAAAGGAAGCCCACACTTGGCTATATGATGTATAGGAGGGAGCAATCATGGTACATCAGGTGCCATGACCTTGATTTTTCCACCCTTCTTTATATGCCTTTTTCCTTTTATGATTTTTCTTTAATTAACTGCTCGGGTCTCAAGAGGTAAGAGCATGATGTGTGAGATGTAGTAGTGGATACCCCTTTTAAGGTAGGGTAGTTCATCGCCCACCAAGGGTTAAGACAATCATTTGTTTCTAAATGATAAAGGAGGCTCATCTAGGGCCTATAGGAACCAGGGTGATGGCCATGATGATGTGGTAGAGCTCATGTATTGGCTTTTTCCCACGTGCTAAATGTGTTTGTCCCAACCATCTTTTGTATTTTGTGGTACATTTTCCTGTTGAATGTGGCCAATTATGCTTTTGATTTTCTTTTCAGCTGCCTCAACCTCCTGGGCATCCTTCCAGGCTCGACCCAAGATGCGGGCAAGGGGAAGGGGAAAGCTAACCCGTTGTGGACTTAGTGGAGGAATGTGGACCCAGGTGGGAGAAATGATGCATGGGGTTATAATGAGTGGAAAGGGGGCTATATATGTGGATGAGGGAGGGGACTGTTGACCACTGGAGTGACACTTGATGATTATATGAAGACTCCATTCCCAAAGATGATCTAGAGGACACTTGTATCATCAGATATCATCAGTCAATAGAGTTTTTTAACTCGACTTCTATTTTCTCACCATCTTTCTTGTACCTAGATTCCACACCCTGCGGAGAATTGTAATAAGTGATACTAGTAATGATGAGTTTTGAGTATGTAACAAGCCTAGGATTTTGGGACTTGATCAACAAATGAGTACACGTTGGAGTGTTTTTTTATCTGGTTAATTGTCCCTTCTTTTTCAGAGGCGGATGATTTTCTGGGTCTTTTCACTCACTTTTTACCCCAAAATCGGGTTTACGGTTTGAAGGTTCTAACACATCTTAGTGTCTAGAGTCGATGTATATTACCATACTAGATCACAAAAAATTTCGTGGAATTTGGTTAGGTCTAGGTAGTTATTTTTTAATTTTTAAGATTTTCTACACTACGGAAATTGCTAATAAAATTACACTTGTAATGTAATATTGTATGGGGTATGAGTAATGAAATTTGCACCTCTCACCTTAAAATTTGTACTATGACACATTTTGATGGGTTAAAAATGTGTTTTAAACCCTCAAAACCCACTTTTCCTAAGTTTAGTGGGAAATCTGGCAATTAATTAAGTCATAAATTAAATAAATGGAGAAAAATAAATATCCACACATGCTAAATGTTGTGAAAATGAGGTGGAAAATTATGGGGGAGTTAAAGTGAAATCCCAAGGTGATGTGGATTCCTAAAATCAAGGAAATGTCGTGCTCAAATAAAATCGAATTTCTGGCATTAAAGGAGAAAACCGCTTACGTGGAAATTCAAATTTGTAAAGTTAATGCACATTTGGAAGGATTTGGGAGAATATTTGGTGGATATTTTTGTGGAAAATTGTCCCCACATGGGTTACCGCCCATATAGACTTGTCATTCTATCATAAAATTTGAATTTGACACAGAAAGGAAAAAGAAAATGATGTCCACTTGCCAGAATTTGATTTTTACACTTAGCATTGGAGCTCCATTCAACAAATTTGAATTTCTCTTTGGGAGTGTCACCTCATGCAAGTTGTTTAATCACTTCTACATTGAGATTGGCTCCAATGCCATTTGTCATTGTCATTCTTCATTGGGATTTGCTCCCAACTCTCTATATAATAGAGCCATGGGCTCTCATGTTGTATCATGTAATAAGCTATTGGGCTTGAGGAAACTCTGCCATTTTGTACTTGCATGGTTTCTTAATACAATCAAGACTTTGGGGATATTTGGTTGGTGTTATCTTGGCGTTACGAGGTGATGTCCTTTCATACTAATGCTATTGTGTTTACTTTCTTTTGCATGTTGAATTAATATTAATTAATGCTTGCCATTTTGCTTGGATTGAGGTGTGCAAGCTATCTTGCACATATCATTGATTTAGAGTAGTATTCTAGGGATAAGCTTGCCAATTCATTTTAGGAGGAATGTTTGGTTTATCTTATTCATTATATTGCTCTAATCTTGTGCAAACTAATATGTGTTCAAGTGTGTAGGAAAGATCTTTTGTATTGTGTGCAGGAATCCATCTGGAAGTGAGAGAAGTCTCAATTAGATCAACTCACTCCTAGAGTCACAACGATCCAAGACTCAACCATTTTTTCGCTCCAAGTTTTCCATCCAACGAAGAGCAAAAGGGAGTTTTCTTAGTCTATAGCTACTTGATCATCCATTTAAATTCAAAAACACTTCTTTGATTCTAGTTCTTTCAAAGTTATATCTCCTATTCAAGAGTCATTTCCAAAGCTAGGCAAGTATGGGGTTCCACTCCCATTACTTGAGCTAGTACTTTGTATATTAAATTCTAAGTTTAGTTTTGGTTTCTTTTTCCTAATATCACACTGACAATTGGTTTTTTTTGCTTTTGTTTTGTATCCCATAGGCTTGAGCATTAGGCAGCAAGGAGCTTGAGGAGAAGCTTTGGAAAACTACTCACTCGTGTATATGCAGGACTCCCTCACGCTATCCAAAGACTGATTTCTAGGGAGGCCATAAGCACATGGGAGAGAGTTGCAAACTCATAGAGGCCGTAGACCTTTTGAGCTTTGTGAATCTCTTTTGGAGAGTTTTTTCGATTTTCAAGTTTTTTGTTGTTATATTTTTTGGGGAGAGAGTCTAGCTTTGTTAGAGCCTTATCTTTGTAAAGATCTCTCTCGTATTGTGGGCTGCTTTCTTAGAGCAATTTTTACCCGGTTTAAGCACTAATAAAAGATAAAAGATTATTTTGTTGGAGGGAGCTTGGGATTTTTCCCATGGCATCTCCCTTCCTCGTTTAGAGGAAGGATTCTTGTGGGTGGTCTAGTCTTTCTTTTAATTTTTTTTCTTAGCTTTCTAACTTTTAAATTTCATATTGTGCATGCTTAAAATCAATACATTTCACTCCACATGCAAATTTTTACTGATATTGTATTTAAATTCCCACATGCATATGCTCTCAAGTTTTGCAAACTATTTCTCTTTGAAGCATTTGCATGAAGCATTAGTTTTATTTGGGGAATTAACACAATTTGCACTTCATCTAGGCATTTTAGTATAGGAAGGCCCTAAGCCTCATTAAAACTTCCAACTTAAGTTGGTTGAATAGAATTTTAGGGACCCTTTACCTCTATTGACTCTTCATTGTGAAATCCAAACATTTGGGCGAAGATGAGGTCTGAGGACTAGAGTTCAATTGTAACTTTGCCTTAACACTAATTAATAAAATAAACCAATAACTCATTCCATAATATTTGCTTTGTTTGCATAGTTCTTAGATTTCTTGCTATCTTGATTGTTTAAAGTCTCACATGCAAATCTTATTTCAAGAGGAACTTTGGATGCAAGCATTGTAATTCCTTTTAATTTTGCAACAAGTTTAATTTTTCTTGTACTTGGAAATTGACTCATCTTGTGGTTTAATTATTGTCAAAAATGGTTGATTTCACTTTCAAGTACTATTATTTTGGATTTCAAATTTAATTGCATGTTGTCATCTTGGTCTAACATTTGAGTTATTTTTGTATCCTTTTGAGCAAGATAGTTTCCATGCTTTGATTTGTAGACTTATTCATCTTTAAAGCATTTATAATATCTTGTGCTAACAATTTATTGTTTCAATTTTCAGGATTATTTTGGCTTTCCATTTGAAAGCATTTCACTTCATTCTAAGCAAATACAATTTCATTTCTTAAAGAGCAATACTTTGAAGGCACTGCTTGTTTATGTATTTCATGCTTATCTTATGTATTTATGGTTATTGCTCATATCAGTTTTGCTTATAAATCTTAAAGAAATAATCTATTTAACTCTAACAATTCTCCTAGAAACTCATATATTTTAACTTAACTTTTCATTAGGGACCCCCCCTTAGCTAACCTAAGAGATAGCTCAAACGGAGAGGGTCGGGATTAGTGTGAAAATCCCTTCTCTGATTTCCTTGCCACCAACCACACCTTGTGGGGTTGAAGCCTTTTATCAGTAACTTGTAGGTAGGTGTAGGCGGTAGGGTCAACAGGGACCACGCAACCAAAATCAGGGTTTCCCATGAAGTACCATCCCTAAAGACAAAGGTTCAGCAAAAGAAATCGCATGGGAGTATAATCCAAGGTTAATATCCAAAAAGGGTCTAGGGGACAAGATCACAAACCTAGCCCATTCTTTCCGCCGAATCCCCCCATTAATCGATGCCTAGAAGTGCCCATGATAAGAAAACTATAATACTCAATTACCAAATGACAAAGCATACCTTTAGGTTCGGGAGGCCCACCTTTAAACATACTATCATGGCAGATGCGTGAGGGACCACATGGATGGCTCAAGTGGCGGCGAAGTGGCATAACGAGCTAGTTGGTAGCTGCAAGGGGCTTCTAGTTGCCGGCTTAGGACCATCTTGGAGAAAAAATTTCTCCTCGGGATATCACCAACAAAATGGTGGGTAACATCTGGCTCCAACTGGGATGTGATCTTTCGAAGAAGTGGACAAAGCTGCTCGAATGGGAGGTCACGAGAACTCCAACAATCTCTTGGTTACCATAGACCTATTAGTTTCACATATAATAGATGAAAAGCATGGGGCAACATGTTTTTGCGACGTCTCATGATCACACACACTTGGATTGGGCCCATAAAATTGACTCATAAAATGCAGTTTTGAACTATAAATGCAACTAATTTATCATGAGAAATAATGCAAAACAACATGTAATGCATCCTACTCTAACATGCATATGATACAATGTCAAGTCTCAAGGAAAAGGGTGATACGATTTAATTTGATCGGCTCGGGCCAAAATTCGTTGTTAGTTTAGCAATGTAATAATAGTCCTCCCCAACTTTTCCATGAATCTTGACAGGCATTGGGTTTCTATCAACCAAGACCAAGTCCCTGACCTTATATTCCTTTTTAGGCTTCCACTTTCTGCTTGTTTTAAAAATTGGTCATTTGAGAATACAGACTTCTTTAGCCAAGAGAATAGGAGAAGGCGTCTCAATTACATGCGTTTTGTAATATGGTCCAGACTTAATCACATGAGAGAGCTAGGTGGGTTCCCTATAAAGGATAAAAGGGGTTCCATCAAATTGTGGGATGGTAGCATATGATAAGTCCATTTGAACATGACCCCAACGGTAGCTCCCCATTTCTTAGATAATAACATTCCCCACACATCAAGAATATCAATGACAACCACATCCATGAGAAGGGATACACTGGGGTTCCTAGCCAAAGAAACCTTAAGATCCTTTATGAGACCTTCCACCTCCATAGGCTTGGAGTTAAAACCACATACCTTCTTATACGGCCGAGTGATGCTGAGACCCAATTGCTTCATAACTTTTAAGGGCATGATATTTGCGGAAGCCCCTGAGTCTAACATACAATTGTGTAAGAAGAGGTCATTGATAGCCAAAGTGAGCATAAATGGTTCACACCCAGGGTTTCGGTCAGGAATATGAATGTTTTGTAAGTCTTCGGGTAATTCTTCTTCTTGAATACCTAGGGACTTCTTGATTTGTTGTTGTTGCTCGAGAAGTTTTGCAATCTCTTTCAAAGGAACGGGTATGGTTATTTTTCCTACGGAAGCCCCTATGTCAATGTCAAGCTTAGCCTCTTTTCCCTTCTCTTTCTTCTTGATGTTTTCCTTCCTTGGAGGATCCTTTTTTGAATTGGCTTTGGTTGGGGGATCCTTCTTGGGAGGAATTTCAGGGAGAGACTCCTTGGGAGGGGCTTGCTTGGGCAATGAGTCTTCTTTAGATGGTTCCTTAGAGGTTGTAGGGTCTTTTTTATTTTCCTTTCGTGAATATTGGACCCCTTTGAACCTTCCCTTGCTATCAGAGTTAAGAATGGATTCTTCCTTTTCTTCCTTAAGGGTGACCTCACTAATGGGAGGGTGTGTGTAAGAGCCCCCCAACAAAATGTTGAAGATGTCAGATTCCACAAGGTTGGTTTGCTCATCAATTTCTTCATCCTCACTATCTCCCTCTCCACTTCCCTCATCCTCAGAGGATGAGTCTGGCTTAACAACATTAGTTGGAGCCAAAGTGTTTGGGAATTGAGACGAGCTTGGCCTATCTTCTTCACTTTGATTTTTGAGAAAGGGTTTTCCTTTTGGGATATAACTAGATTTTTGAGCCCTTTCCAAGGCAGTGATTTTGTTCATGATAGCCCTGTCATGTGCGTTGGCTTCTTCAGTGAATTTCTCCATTTTCTTGAGGATGGCAAGGAGTGTTTCTTTGTGTTGATCTTTAGACTTCTCCTTCTTGACGTCAGCTCTAGCTCTAGGGTGGTCAGTGACATCTACCTTCGAGATTCGTAGGTTTTCCTCAACTTCCATTGCTATCTCTTTGGCTTCAACCAATGTGTAAGGTTCCTGATGTCTTCAATGTTTCTCCTTTGTTGTGCTAATAGACTTCACATTCAGCCACAAATGTAAGAATGTCCTATCTCATACCTTCCCAAAAGAAAGAGCAGCGTGCATGAGCATAAGTCATTTGAAAGCTCGAATGCCCTGCAATGGGAGAGGAGTGCAGCTCCGCTAGGATGGCATGGTTTGAGAGTGGAGTTAGGGGAGAGAACCACACAATCTTTATATCGAAGAATATCTGCCTACTAAGCAATGTTCTAAAACTAAGTTGGTCTGACATAGACTCAGCCTGGTTAACTGAGCCATACCCCTACTCAGACTGACAAGGTCAATTATCCGGTTCGGCATCCGGTTCGTTACCGAACCAATTGCGTTGGTCATTGACTCAACCAGTTCACTAACAAATCAAACATACTGACTGGACTGACTGAGGCCAACTTAAATCGATCGACCTCGGTGGCAGGAAAAAAAGGCGAGTTGCATGGACATGATTTTTTTTTTGTTTATTCCCTCTACCCCTCTCCCACACCTATAAAGGTGACCCAACAACTTCATATTTACTCACAACTATCTCATTGCATTTATGTGAGCATTTGTGAGGAATTTGTGAACAGTTAGAGTTGGTTTTGAAGCAACATTGAAGAGGTTTGTTGATTTGTGGTAGCATCGTATGTGCTCTAGCCATGAAAATTGGTGGAGGCTATAGCACATAAAATCTCCAAGACCCAGAAATCGTTTTGAGAAACTCCATCCAGATGAGGAGTTATTAAAATAATTAATATTTTCCCTACGTCTAAACTTAGGAAAATAAAAATATTAATGGGTATTAATAAAGATAAGGATTAGAAGCTTCTAAGAGACAAGGATCAAGTCTGTTTTAATCTTAGCCGTTGATTAGAGACTTAATCTCGGTCGTTGATTCGTCAACAGGAAAATCATAAGAGAAGACTTGAGGGTCATTTGGAGATACACCAACAGATATTCAGTATCCCAAAGAAAATCGATTTTCAGAGGGAGTGAAATCGATTTCAGAGGGAGAGTTGCAGGGTAGAGGAAGAGGGGGTGATTAGCAGTAGTCAGGGAGCTGAGAAGAGGTGACACAAGGACTCTGAGAGACAATGCAAAGGGAGACGCAGATCACAGAGACTCAGTGGATGACACAGAGAAGGACAGAGCCACGCAGTATGACACAATAGGGAAAGGAAGTCCTCCAGGGTGTTAGAAAGTCTCGGAGAAAAGTCTCAGGTGTTTTCTCCCAGTGTCTATGCAAAAATTTTCTGTAAAAGCGATTGTTGCTGAAGATTAATAAAACCCTCTTCTGTTGCACCGGTTTTTTCACATTGGGTTTTCCAGGGACAATTGTCCAAAAATAATTGTGTTGATGTGTTTGATTCTTGTGCATATATTTGTTTCTGTATAATGGTGTGATATCTGCAGTAGAATTTATTTTAATATTTACTAAAGGAATTTCATAAATAACTTATTGAGAAATAAGTAGGTAAAATAAATCAGTTGCTGCAGTAATAGAATTTCTGTTTAGAAATTTTCACATGGTATCAGAGGAAAGATTCAGAGACAGGAAAGGAAAATCAATTATGGGTCAAGGGCATGATGCAGAGGCATCCATGTCAGGAGACTCATGCAGATTTTCAGAAGAATGCACAAGAGATAGAAATTTCGATTTCTCTATGCTGGCTTCCAAATTGGAAGAAGAAGTTTCTTGCATAGCAAGCTCTGCATCATTAGGGGTATGGTATATAGATAGTGGAGCCTCCTGGCATATGACAAGAATCCAGGAATGTTTCTCAGATTATTAGGAGGAAAGAATGAATTTTTATATCACCATGGGTAATAAGGAAAAATGTACTCCAGTAGGGGAGGGTACTATAGTTTTTCAAACAGAAACAGGAGAGCGGTTCCGAGCTACCAATGTGCTGCGTGTGCCAGGACTGGGGATGAATTTACTTTCTGTATCTCAACTTCAAAGCAAGGGCTATGACGTTTTCTTCATTAAGGAGAAAGTATATGTCAAACACCCGAGTTGGAAAAAGAAGGTACAGATCGGAATCAGAAGTAACAGGTTGCAGATAGAATCACCAATGGCACTAACAGGTAGTAATGAAGACAGGGATTTGAAGGAGACAAGGATTTGGGGCTCTGAGAATTCTCAGGAAAACTGTAACAGGAGTTCCAGAACTTAGTACTGAACGAGATGATGTATGCAGAGGGTGTGCTCTGGGCAAGTATGCCAAAGAAACGTTTCCTAGAAGTAGCAATAGGGCCAAGAGTGTACTAGGATTGATACACTCAGATATTTGCGGACTGATGTCCACAGAAGCTCTTAGTGGTGTCAAATACTTCATCACCTTCATTGATGACCATTCCAGGAATAGTTGGATCTATTTTTTGAAAACCAAGGATGAGGTTTTCTGTCGATTCAAAGAGTTCAAGGCTCTAATGGAGAATGTGACAGAAAAGAAAATAAAAGTGTTGGCCTCAGACAATGGTGGAGAGTATGTCAACAAGGACTTCACTGATTTTTGTGCTACGGAGGGCATTACAAGAGAGTGGACAACTCCCTACAATTCAGAGCATAATGGAGTAGCAAAAAGGAAGCACAGGACTATTGTGAAAGCAGCTATGGCAATGATGTATGGTCAGGATATGCCAAAATTCCTGTGGGCAGAAGCATGCAACACGACAGTCTATGTCCAGAATAAAACTCCTCATATGGCATTGGGCAAGATTACTCCAAAGCAAGTCTTCATTGGGAAGGCACCTGAAGTTAGTCATTTTAGGATATTTGGGAGTTTAGCATATTGTCGTATACCCGAGGAGAAGAGGAAGAAGTTAGATCAAACTACAAAGAAAGGATATCTTGTGGGATATAGCAAGAATGCTAAGGCATATAGAGTCTATCTTCCAGGGAGCAGGAAGGTAGTAGTTCGGTGAGATGTGAAGTTCATGGAGGATAGGGCCTTCAAAAAATCTCGAGAAATGCCTTCCGAGGAGCAGTCAAAAGATGAATCGTTGGTCAAACCACTTCAACCAACGAAAGCCAGTACCAGAAATTCTCCTTCAGAATTGGAGGAATCACAGGAAGAGGAAGAGCTAACAGATGTACCTACTACTAGAGGAAGAAGGAGCCGGGAACTCCGACAGATTCTATGAGATGTAGAAGATTTCATTAGTGCACCCAGGAACAGTAAAAGGGAGTGAAGACAGCCAAACAGATATTAGGCCTTAATACCTTAGGTTGGGGAACCTTCCAGTTTTCAGGAGGCCGTTCAACATCAAGTTTGGATGGATACGATGGTGGAGGAATACATCTCTATAATGGTGAACAATGTCTGGGATGTAGTACCTAGGCCTTAGGATAGATCAGTGGTAGGTTCGAGATGGATCTACAAGATCAAATATTTTGCAGACGACAGTGTGGAAAAATACAAAGCCAAGTTCGTGGCTAAGGGGTATGCTCAAAAGGAAGGAATAGACTACGAAGAGACCTTCACCCCGGTAGCCAGGTATACATCTATTAGAACCGTGATATCTCTTGCAACACAGATGGGGTGGGAGATTCATCAGATGGATGTCAAGACAACATTCTTGAACGGGGTGATAAAAGAGGAAGTATACATTGAACAACCGGAAGGCTTTGAGACACATGAGAAGAAATCTCACGTATGCAGATTGAAGAAAGCCTTATATGGGCTCAAACAGGCACCTAGAGCATGGTATGGTCGAATACTTGCAAAATATAGGGTCCATCAAGAGTGAAGCAGATCCAAATTTCTACTATCTGATTGTAAAGAATGAGCCTCTAATCCTAGTACTATATGTGGATGATCTCTTCCTGACAGGATCATCTAGGCTCATCGAGGACTGTAAGAAGAATCTAGCCACAGAGTTTGACATGAAGGATTTGGGACAGATGCATTATTTCCGAGGATTGGAAGTTTGGCAACAGAAGGGTGAGATCTTCCTTCAATAAGGGAGATATGCTATAGAAATCCTGAAGAGATTCAGGATGTAGGACTGTAGGCCTATGGCTACACCAATGATCATCAACTAGAAGAAAATTGATGCATCAGAAGATAGAGATGTTGATCCCACCTTATACAGGCATATCATAGGGTCTTTGATGTATATGGTCAATACGAGGCTAGACATTTGTTACGCTGTCAATGGTGGAACCTAACTGGGCGCATTGGGCAGCAGCCAAACATGTTCTCAGATATATACAGGGAATAGTCGAGTATGGACTATTGTACACCAAAAGTAATGACATTAGATTGAGTGGGTTTACTGATGCAGATTGGGTTGGATGTTCAGTAGATCGGAAAAGTACCTCTAGGTACTGTTTCAACATTGTATCTGGGATGACCTCTTGGTGCAGTAGGAAACAAAAATCCATAGCTCTGAGCTTAGCTGAAGCAGAATATATGGCCGCTAGCACAGCTTCGTGCGAAGCCATATGGCTTAGAAAATTGCTTGTGAACCTATTCAGAAGAAGGATGGAGGTGACTAGGATCATGTGTGATAATCAGAGTTGCATCAAGCTCTCTGAGAATCCAGTATTTCATGATCGGTCGAAGCACATTGATATTCGGTGTCACTTTGTCAGAGACTGTGTCCAATGAGGAGCAGTTTAGTTGAACTACACTCCTACAAGTGAACAAGTGGCGAAGATCCTCACAAAGGCCCTAGGAAGTGATGATTGATGCTATGTGATTCATTTCACTAGTTTCAATCCCACTTCTTCACCCTTGTGAGCATCACCCGATGCAATGAGTGCTAAGTGAACTATTCAAAAATCATGAGAAATTAGTCAGTTACGACTACCTCCCATGGAAATGGTCATACATGAATGACTTACTTAACGCAGTTGAATCCCAAAATGATATCTAATATAATGCACTGCGTAAACCCCCATACTTAAATTCAAAAAGAGTTAAGGGATCTCTACTTGAATGGTTCATGAGGCACAATACTTGCTAAGGTTTTGCAAATGGGGTAGCAAGCTAAGTGGGCTTGATTGTGGGGAAAACTCCACAGTTAAGTGCGCTTGAGCCAGAGGCGATCTGGGATGGGTGACCTCCTAGGAAGTCCTGGTTACTGGGTGCAAGCCCCGGAAGTGATGATTGATGCTATGTGATTCATTTCACTAGTTTCAATCCCACTTCTTCACCCTTGTGAGCATCACCCGATGCAATGAGTGCTAAGTGAACTATTCAAAAATCATGAGAAATTAGTCAGTTACGACTACCTCTCATGGAAATGGTCATACATGAATGACTTACTTAACGCAGTTGAATCCCAAAATGATATCTAAAGTTTGTTTATTTCAGGGAGTAGATGGGGATGGTAAAGAATCCATTTCAGTAGAAGAAATGGATAAGTATCAGGAGTTGCAGTGCAAATGCAGTGTTGGAAGAAGGACAAATAGCAACACGATTGCAGAGGGAGATGCAGTACAGATGTAGCAGTGGCAGAGCAATGGGCAGCATGTACAAGAGGTAACAGTGTAATGGATGTAGGGCAGCAGGCCCAGCTTCAGCACAGGTACCGGTGCCGGAGGATCAGTGTGATGTTTAGTGGTGAAACATTACTAGAGCACATTCCTCGCTAAGAGGGAGTGTTGATTTGTGGTAGCATCGGATGTGATCTAGCCATGAAAGTTGGTGGAGAGGTTAAAGCACATAAGATCTCCAAGACCCAAAATTGTTTTGAGAAATTCCATCTAGATGAGGAGTTATTAAAACAATTAATATTTTTAATAGGTTCCTAAGTCTAAACTTAGGAAAATAAAAATATTAATGGGTATTAATAAAGATAAGGATGAGAAGCTTCTAAGAGACGAGGATCAAGTCTGTTTTAATCTTAGTTGTTGATTAGAGACTTAATCTCGGTCGTTGATTCATCAACAGGAAAAGTATTAGAGAAGACTTGAGGGTCATTTGAAGATACACCAGCAAATACTTAGTATCCCGAAGAAAATCGATTTTCAAAGGGAGTGAAATCGATTTCAGAGGGAGAGTTGCAGGGTGGAGGAAGAGGGGGTGGTTAGCAGCAGTCAGGGAGCTGAGAAGAGGTGATGCAGGGACTTTGAGAGACAACGCAGAGGGAGACGCAAGTCACAAAGACTTCGTGGATGACACAAAGAATGATAGAGCAATGCAGAGCCACGCAGTATGACGCAGTAGGGAAAGGAAGTCCTCCAGGGTGTTAGAAAGTCTCGAAGAAAAGTCTCAGGTGTTTTCTCCTAGTGTCAATGAATTTTTTTCTGTAAAAGCGATTGTTGCTGAAGATTAATAAAACCCTCCTCTGCTACATTGGTTTTCCCACATTGGGTTTTTTCGACGACAATGTCCAAAAATAAGTGTATTGATGTGTTTGATTCTTGTGCATATATTTGTTTTTGTATAATGGTGTGATATCTGGAGTAGAATTTATTTTAATATTTATTGAAGGAATTTCATAAATAATTTATTGTGAAATAAGAAGGTAAAATAAATCAGTTGCTACAGTAATAGAATTTCTATTTAGAATTTTTCACAAGGTCTAACTCCGATTTAGAGTCTGAGCCAAATGATGCTGCCTTGTCTAGCAGTTGTGAAAATTTCTAAAATAAAAATCCTACCGCAATGATTAATATGATTTCTTCTACTTATTACTTTAGAAATAAGTTATCTACTGTATTCTTACCGCAAATATTGAAACATATTCTACTACAACCTTCACTATTAAAACATTGCAGAAAGCAAATGTAAGTAAAATGCTAGCACATATACAAACACAATGACAATTATTTTTGGACAATTGTCCCCAGAAAAACCCAATGTGGGAAAACCGGTATAGAACAAGGCTTTCTGAGAAATATTTATAGACATTCCTGAACAAGTATTTGACTCGAGAGAGAGGTTCCTCCACCCTCTATGCCTCTGTAGCTTGCCCAACATCACTTTCTCTGGCCTCTAGACTGTCTGCGCAATGCATGCGTCACTCAAGCGAACGCTTCCTCTCCCAGCGTCAACCTGCCCAACGCTATCCCTTCTGCTGATCTGCGCCTTCGTCCCTGTCTTCGTGATTGATGTTGAGCCCTCTCTGTCTCTCCTCCACCTGCAACTCTCCCTTTGAATTGATTTTCCCTTGCCAAACTTCGACTAGTAAGAGAATTGATTTCACTTGGGTAACTGAGTATCTACCTGGTGTGTTTTCCAAATGACCCTCAAGCCGCTTCTTATATCTTCTTGTTGGGCAACCAACGACCTAGATTAAATCATAATCAAAGGCTCAAATTGTTTTGGCTTGATCCATGGCCTTTTCTAGAAGATTCACTCTTGATTAGATTAATACCCATTAATATTTTAATTTTCCTAAGTTTAGACGTAGGAACCCCATTAAAAATATTAATTATTTTAATAAAATCACTTTTGGGCGGAATTTTCCAAAACGCCTTCTGTGTTGAGATTGCAACAAGATGATGGAGCTTAGTGAAAAGAGTCGCCTTCACTAAGTGGGCCCGCAGGCTATTTTTGGCGCAAGTCTATTTTTAGACATATGTATCATGTCTATGGATTGCAGGTTGCTGTTTATGGATGATTGGTCAAGTTGGGAAAAATAGATGGACTTCTATTTTTTATCAAAGTGTGAGTGATCACAGTGTGAGTGATCAAAGTCTATTTTTAGACTGACTGTCAAAAATAGAAAAGTCAAATATTATTGTCTCATAATAATATTTGGACTATAAACTTGATCTTATTCTCTTGGAGCACTTCAGTTTGAGCTACAGAGGTGGCACATGTAGCTGTCAGAAGGAAATAAGCTTTTCTTATGAGTCAGTTGAGTTGTTGCATGCATGACTTCAGTTAGAACTCAATCAGTTGAGTTTGGTGGAGTTGATTGTGGAGTTGATGGAGTTGTGTTCAGTTTGACTTAGTTAAACTAGTTGTAATTAGTCTAACTGCAAATAGACTAATGATGAGTTGTTAAACTAATTATTAACTCATGATGCAACTAATGAATACATCAGTTAACTCAGTTGCATGTCAGTGCATGTTCAGTTCAACAGGGACAGGTGGTAGAGAATCAGATTGCTATCAGTTGTGACTATAGTTGTGCACCAGATCTTGCACAATCAAGGGATTGAGTATGCCAATGAGTTTGCTCACGTATTTGCCCAGTATTGTAGCCTTTGCTCACGTCCAAAAAAGTGTGAGTGATTATTTTGAGGTGAAATACGAGTTTGGTAAGCCATTCTCATCAGTTCTTGAGCAGGTATTGAGCAGTGGAGGCAGGCAAGTAGTGGAATAGATTTGGAGATCAGATCTTAGCTGTATTGTGTGTAACAGGTGGAGCTGGTACTGGATTGCTTGTGATAAGCATTGTACTTTGTAATGTTACATGGTCTCAATTATTAATATACAGATAGTTGGGGTTTTTAGCGAGATGCTTTCCCTGGGATACATACTGTGTTAATGTGTGAATGCTCTTGATGTTTTATTGTTATTGATGCTGCTATATTGATGATCAACGTAGAGGAGCTTATGTATTGTGTATGTATTCCGCAATAGTACATGATCAGGATAATCTCTATTGAATATGTGTTAAATTATTCAAAATTTCTACATGGTATCAGAGCTGCTTGATTTGTAGAAGAGATTTTTACAGGATATCAAGCGAGGAATGATCATTAGATCTATTATTCAGGAAGTGTTTACATTTTATTTCTTCAGGCAGAGTCTGTAATCGGGCCAGGTAGCCTCTGGATTCATCCTTCCTTTGGAAGGTGAGATATCCGGTGAATGCCCATACAGTCAATCTTTGTACGAGAAATATTGTGTTCTCACAAATTTTAGATCGGAAGCAGTTGAGTTTGAGCTGGTGGAAATCGAATTTGCAGCAGTGTTGTTGAAATGTCTTTCAACGGATTACAAATTTTATTCCAAAGCAAGAGCGACCTGGCGCTCAAGGATAAACTCAGAAACAATAAAGGTGAGAATGGATCTTCATCAAAGGTATCTGATGAAGAGAATTGTGCTTTGGCTGCCAAAGCAAAGAAAGGGAAGAGCAAGAAAGCTTCTCAGTCTGGTGCGAAAGGCAAGAAGCAAGATATGTCCAAGGTGAAGTGTTTTCACTGTCACCAGCACGGACACTATGCCACTAATTGTCCGCAGAAGAAGAAGAACAAGCAGGCTGCTGGATCTTCAGCAGGAGAGGCTCTAGCCTCACAGTTTGAGCTTGATTTTTCATTGATCGCATGCTTGGTTTCAAGTGTGATGGGATCCGTGTGGTTCTTGGACAGTGGTGCGTCTTTTCACATGACGGGAGATAAAGATTTGTTCTCTGATCTGGAGGACAAAGATCTTGGAGTGCACATCGAGATGGGCGATGATGGTAGATACAGTGCGACCGGTATCAGTACCATTTCCTTTGAGAGGGAGTCTGGTAAACCCTTCGTATTGAAGGAAGTCATGCATGTTCCAAGATTGACGAAGAATCTCATCTCAGTGGCGATGTTAGAAGACAAGGGGTATGATGTTGTTTTCAGCAAGGGAAAGGCCTTCCTGCGCAGCAAGACAACCGGTGAGACCCGGAAGATAGGGGTTCGAGTGAGGAACCTTTATCAGTTGCATGTAGATGGATGCGCAGCAATGGCGGGCAAGGCAGAAGGATTGGTGAGCCAGGATGATGGCGAGTTGTGGCACAGGAGATTGGGTCACCTTCACCATGGAGCCTTGAAGATACTGCAACAGATCACTACAGGGCTTCCTAAAGGCACACTTGCGCAGTCAGATCAGTGCAAGGGGTGTACTTTGGGGAAGTTTGTGAAAGCCACCTTTCACGAGAAGGATAGTCGCGCCACGACGATCCTTGAGAGAATTCACACAGACGTGTGTGGACCTTTCTCAGTTGCTTCGACAGCAAAACACAGGTATTATGTGATTTTTGTTGATGATTTCTCTCGTAAGTGCTGGATCTTCTTCATGCAGAAGAAGAGCGAGACATATTCAAAGTTCTGTGAATTCAAAGCACTGGTCGAGAAGGAGTCGGGGAAGAAGGTGAAGGCTCTTAGGAGCGATAATGGTGGTGAATACATCTCGGACGAGTTCAAGGATTTCTGCAAGGCAGAAGGGATTCGTAGAGAGCTCATAGCTCCCCATAACCCACAGCAGAACGGGGTAGCTGAGCGGAAGAACAGAACGATCGTGGGTGCTGCACGGGCAATGTTTCATGATCAGGGCCTACCCCTTCACTTGTGGGCGGAAGCATGCAATACAACAGTTTATGTGCAGAACTGTTGTCCTCATAGGATACTTGGCATGAGTACACCCGAGGAGGCTTATTCTGGTAAGAAGCCTGATCTTTCTCATTTGAGGATTTTTGGTGCTAACGTTTACATGCATGTGATGAAGGATGCCAGGAAGAAGTTGGAACCGACCGCAGAGGTTGGGATATTTGTGGGGTACACTGATACGCCCCACAACTGTCGTGTGTATTTGCCAGACAGTGGTAAAACTGTTGTGCGACGGGATATAAAATTTCAGGAGGAGAAAGCCATGAAGTGTTCGCTTGAGAGGGAGCTACACTTGCATGCAGATGAGGAGCTATTAGTTCCTAAGGATGAGCTTCAGGATGTGGATCAGCCACAGGATGAGGTTCATGGAGTGGACGAGTCCATTCATGCAGCGCCAACCATCAGAGGGCGAAAGCGCTTGACAGAAGCTGAGCGACTGGCTCAAGATGCAGAGAAAGTTGTAGGACCACCTACAACCCAACGCAGGCAGAGACAGTCACCTGATCGGTACACTGGATACATGGCTCTTATGAGCAAGTGTGTTGTGACTGAGCCATCCTCTTTCGAGGAAGTTGTGGAGGATCCCGCATGGGTAGACGCCATGGTGGAAGAGTATGATTCTATTGTCAGAAACAGTGCATGGGAGATTGTTCCTAGACCGGAAGGGAAATCAGTGGTGGGTTCGAGATGGATCTACAAAGTTAAGCAGGCAGCTGACGGGAGTGTGGAGAAGTACAAGGCAAGATTTGTTGCCCGAGGCTTTTCACAGATAGAGGGGATTGATTATGAGGAGACCTTTGCACCTGTCGCAAGGTATTCTTCCATACTGACGATTCTCGCTCTCTCAGCGTAGATGGGATGGCACATTCATCAGATGGATGTGAAGACTGCGTTCCTCAACGGAGTCATTGAGGAGGAGGTGTACATTGAGCAGCCCGAAGGCTTTGAGGTCTTCAGCAGCGAGTCGCATGTGTGCAGGCTCAAGAGAGCGTTGTATGGGTTGAAGCAAGCACCACGTGCTTGGTACACACGGATAGACAGCTATTTCACAGGACTTGGATTCTCCAAGAGCGAGGCGGATCCTAACCTATACCAGATTGTGGTGGAGGGTAAGTTGCTTATCATTGTACTGTATGTTGATGATTTGATTCTAACGGGTGATGAGCTGTTGATACTGTCATGCAAGAAGGATCTTGCTACAGAGTTTGAGATGAAGGACTTGGGCCTCCTTCACTATTTCCTAGGATTGGAAATATGGCAGCGCAGTGGTGGACTGTTTGTTTCTCAGGGAAAGTATGCTCGGGAGATACTGGAGAAGTTCAACATGCATGGCTGCAAGCCTGTTGATACTCCTCTTCCTGGAGGTTGGAGGAAGGAGGATGCCACTTCGGGAGAAGAAGTGGATGCCACTGTTTATCGATAGTTGGTGGGGTCGCTGATGTATTTGGTCAATACACGACCTGATATATGCTATGCAGTTAACCAGCTTTCACAAGCTATGGTTAAGCCTACCAAGCTCTTTTGGAAGGCGGGCAAGCATGTATTGCGCTACTTGAGAGGCACATCGGGATATGGTTTGTGGTACAGACAGGAGGATGAGGTGAAGCTATGTGGCTTCACGGATGCAGATTGGGCAGGGAGCCCAACGAACAGAAAGAGCACATCAGGAGGGGTCTTCAGTATTGGATCGACAGCAGTTTCTTGGTACATCAGGAAGCAGAGATCCGTGGCACTCAGTTCAGCGGAGGCCGAGTATATGGCAGCAAGTTTGGCTGCATGCGAGGCTATATGGATGAGGAAGATCCTGGTTGGTTTGTTCGGTTCTCATTTGGATCCTACTGTGATTTACTGTGATAACCAGAGTTGCATTAAACTCTCGGCTAATCCTGTATTTCATGATAGATCTAAACATATTGACATCAGGTACCATCATATCAGAGATTGTGTGCAGCGGAGGATCATGTTGCTTTCATACATTCCAACGGAGGATCAGGATGCTAATATTCTGACGAAGGCTCTCACCAGGAGCAAATTCGAGTACCACCGAGGCAGGATAGGGGTTGCTGATAATCCATATCTTGTCGAGAGGGAGTGTTGAGATTGCAACAAGATGATGGAGCTTAGTGAAAAGAGTCGCCTTCTCTAAGTGGGCCCGCAGGCTATTTTTGGCGCAAGTCTATTTTTAGACTATGTCTATTTTTAGACATATGGATCATGTCTATGGATTGCAGGTTGCTGTTTATGGATGATTGGTCAAGTTGGGAAAAATAGATGGACTTCTATTTTTTATCAAAGTGTGAGTGATCAAAGTCTATTTTTAGACTGACTGTCAAAAATAGAAAAGTCAAATATTATTGTCTCATAATAATATTTGGACTATAAACTTGATCTTATTCTCTTGGAGCACTTCAGTTTGAGCTACAGAGGTGGCACATGCAGCTGTCAGAAGGAAATACGCTTTTCTTATGAGTCAGTTGAGTTGTTGCATGCATGACTTCAGTTAGAACTCAATCAGTTGAGTTTGGTGGAGTTGTGTTCAGTTTGACTTAGTTAAACTAGTTGTAATTAGTCTAACTGCAAATAGACTAATGATGAGTTGTTAAACTAATTATTAACTCATGATGCAACTAATGAATACATCAGTTAACTCAGTTGCATGTCAGTGCATGTTCAGTTCAACAGGGACAGGTGGTAGAGAATCAGATTGCTATCAGTTGTGACTATAGTTGTGCACCAGATCTTGCACAATCAAGGGATTGAGTATGCCAATGAGTTTGCTCACATATTTGCCCAGTATTGTAGCCTTTGCTCACGTCCAACAAAGTGTGAGTGATTATTTTGAGGTGAAATACGATTTGGGTAAGCCATTCTCATCAGTTCTTGAGCAGTGGAGGCAGGCAAGCAGTGGAATAGATTTGGAGATCAGATCTTAGCTATATTGTGTGTAACAGGTGGAGCTAGTACTGGATTGCTTGTGATAAGCATTGTACTTTGTAATGTTACATGGTCTCAATCATTAATATACAGATAGTTGGGGTTTTTAGCGAGATGCTTTCCCCGGGATACATACTGTGTTAATGTGTGAATGCTCTTGATGTTTTATTGTTATTGATGCTGCTATATTGATGATCAATGTAGAGGAGCTTATGTATTGTGTATGTATTCCGCAATAGTACATGATCAGGATAATCTCTGTTGAATATGTGTTAAATTATTCAAAATTTCTACATTCTGGGTTATTTGGAATACATGTTCCCAAGCCTCCCTGCAAAATTTGAGGCTTAGAGCACAACCGATGCTACCCCAAATCAACAGTTGTGACTAGTGATCACTAGCTAGTATTCTGTATTAGTGACTTGTAGTCCTACAGTTGTATTGTGTTGTTGTAAAGGACATTTAGAGCCTCCTTGGTTATGTGTTTTTGTCATGATCTCTATATATTACATGTATTGGATAGTGTACTGGGTGCCATTTTGATATAATAGATATATTCATGAGCGTATTTTGATCATATGTTGTCTTCTCTCTATTATTCTAGTGCTTTGAGTTTGGAAACATGAATGAAAATCTTTAAAAATATTTTTTTCATAAAAAAATAAATAATTAATGTACTTTTTACAATGACTAAATCATTGGAATCAACTAGTTCAAGTCAATACTGAGTCGATGTTCGAGTCAGAGTTGACCCTAGTCCAAGTCAATACTGAGTTTGAGTTTCAAAACTATGCTGCCAAGTGTATCTTCCTGGAGGTTTAGGATCCCCTTGTAACTTTTGGATTAGTTGGGACAGAGATGGACGGGCAAACCATTCAGATTGGGCCTCCTCAATCTAAGATGGGATGGACATAGGGATAAGAGGGTGCCATCCTCCTCAAATTTCCTAGATAAAGCATATGCAACAACATTGTCACGACCTTTCTTATAGACTCTCATAGTCATAGCCCAACATTTTGGTAAGCCATTTGTTTTGTTGTGGCGAGAATAAGCGTTGCTCCAAGAAATACTTCAGAATATGATGGTCAGTGCGTATTTGGAAACGACATCCAAGCTATTATTGTCTCCAAGTGTCTACTGCATGTAATATGGCCATCATTTCTCTCATAAGTGGATTGACCCAAGTTTTTGCCACTTAATTGTTGACTTGTGAAGGTGATTGGACGACCTCCTTGCATTAAGAATGCTCCAATGTTTGTCCACAAGGCATCACATTAGATCGTAAAGGGTTTTGTAAAATCTGGTAGGGCCAAGACCGAGGTGGAACACATGGTGTGTTTGAGATCCAAGAAGGCCTATTGAGCTACATCTGTCCAAAATCCCCACAAACTTTTCAAGGTCCAAGGTTGTGGCCAATCTTGCATTGCTTGAATCTTTTTTGGGTCCACCCGTACTCCTGTGCGGCCAAGAATGTGTCCCAAGTAGTCCACCTCTTCCATTCCAAAAGAACACTTGGACAATTTGACAAATAATTTATTATGCTCTAGAAGTTGCAATAACCAGTCAAGAAGACCGACCATACTCTCCTTTAATTAGTTTGACATAAAAATGGATTTTTATTTTAAATCATTTATTTATTACTGACCTACTCTCTTTTTATTAGTAACTATGTTATATGTGCATAAAGTACAAGATATATATGACCATTAAATAAATGTGTACATTCTACTATAGGATTCTCATTGCATCATCTTGTTTAGTTTAGACACATACATTAAGAATAGGGTCAGCAACCTACAGTTTTTTTTCTAACAAAGATGAAAACCTTAAAAAAATCTTTAGTGCAACTTCTCTTTGGGTTTTCTCAACACAATATGTTTTAGGAATTGTAACTTTAGCTTTTATTCACTGATTCACTAGCCTATAATCCCATACGAAGTGAAGACTAATACCTACATAGTTATTCTCATAGATAAAGACTAATTTCTAGACAATAGTTGCAGAACAATTGGGCTTGTCAAAAATGCTCTGATGCAACCATTCAGCTTATCCATTTCAATAAATATCTTTCTAGGCTTGCAAAGATTTGAATTTGTGATTGTTATTTATAGGTTCTTGGTTGAGTGAGATTTATTTGTGAAATATTTTTGTGAGATTCAATGTTATCTATTAAATTAGTTTCATGTCCTTTTGCATCATGAAAAATTGAGTTTCCAAGGTTCAAATACTAATATGTACAACCCACCCTTTATTTACTAAATGAACATTTGCAGGATATAAAATGGTTGCAATCACTTACAAGTTTGCCAATTTTGATCAAGGGAATACTAACAGCTGAAGATGGTTAGTATTTTGTTTCTGAAATCTATTTTAATCTATTATTTGCATGTTCTTTTAAAAGTTTGGAGCCCTGTAGACATATTATTGTGGTAATTAATTTCTCGTTTATTAATGCTATGACATTTTTCCTTGAGTTGTAAGAAAGGTTTGATTTGAAACTGGAAACTGAATGTGAGGATTACTAATTTTTTATGTCACTCTTATTCAATAGCTGAATTGGCCATACAAGCTGGCTTTGCTGGAATCATTGTTTCAAATCATGGTGCTCGTCAACTTGATTTTGTGTCATCATCGATTGTTGCTCTTGAAGAGGTTCTCTATTCTTTCTTACTTTGTAGTAGAAGAAAATATTGATTTAAGTCTTTATGGAAATTTTAATGTCTTTAAAGAATATCACAAGAAAATTGTTCCCTCGTATCACAAAATTGTAGTAGAGATCATTTTTTTGTCGAATGACATTATATTATACCATTCTCGATAGGAAAAATCCCTCTAGAGATCTTTGCTTATGAATTCACCAGGGATGTTGAACAAATACTTTCTGAAATATCCATCAAATTGGTAGACACAACCATATGAACAATTTTGTCCTGTATCATCCATCCTATTAGTTTGCATCACAAATAGCCAATAAGGGAGGAGTTGAGAAAGGGTATTTCCAATTAGATTGTAGAGCAAGATGAGGCTTTTGGGAAAAACTCATTTCATAACTTCCTTACTTTTGGGCTTTGTTAGTCCTAATTTTTAAAGATGGGAATCCCTAAGGTGACTACTAAGTGGGCCACTAATTCAAGTTAGAACCAAGTAATACTGTACATAAGAGTCTGCCCAGCGTACTCAACCTCTACACCAAATCAATCAAATCAGTGTAATAAAAATGATTGCAAATTAAGAGCAAAAACTCTGTTCGAGTCCCTGATCTCTGCACAAGACAGGATGTCAGTCAAAATACTGCCATTGACCATATCCAAGTGCAGGCTTCAGACACACCTTGTAATACACAAGCAGCATATGAAATATTGACAACATAAGGCACACGATTCTGCCATAAATCTGTAGACTCACTAGATAGTCAAATTTCAACGCTCATGAAGAAATTACAAAGAAAATATCCAGCAAAAACCAAGTCAGCTACGCATCTTGTTCTATGTGTAATCATTAAATCAAGCAGACTTTAAACAGCATACGCAAGACAACTATATATCACATCTTTTCTATGCGCACTGTTGTCTGACGCAGGCAGCCATAACAATTCATTCATCATGCAAATCGCTCTCCACACAAATTTCTCATCGCTCTGTCTCAGCAAGATCGATCACCAGATACAGCGAATCACAAAGATCTCTTCAAATAACATAGCGCTATACAGAACACAAAATGAATAAATTCATAGATTATTCGCACATGATTGCTTGAATTGATAATCTTTTGTGTATATCACATCGTATATATATTGCTTGTGTGGTCGTTGGGCTGATCATGAGTGATGCTTCATGCCTGAAAGCCTGGGGGTCATGCGTTGAGCTGATCGTGGTCAATCCGGATCACAAGGTATAATAATGTTTTTAATACAATCGAATTGCTTGTGCGGTCCTCGGGCCGCCTTAAATTTCGAGCTTGGGACCGACTTGGATCCATAAAAAAATTAATCGTCAACTTCATAACGACAAGCTCCCAAATCCAACTTGGGACAGATCTCCCATCTCTGGTCAGAACGTAGACGAGAATCCAACGTAAGCAATTTCTTTGGTGCCGTATCAACTTCTTTGTGTGCAAAATAAATATATTGAAATTTGTCATATTTTAATTTTAATTTTTAAATATATTTTGACCCTTGACCTTGTTATGCTTGGGGTCAATATATATTTTTTTTATTCCTTAAACTGGGCTCACTTTGAGGCTCTTATCACTTTTTTCGGGGTACCTTGATTTTAATTTTAATTTTTAAACCCCTCCATGAAACACTTTGGCCACAAAATAATTGATTAAATTTTTTAATGAAAATCCCTCAACTTCACTATTTGCTGGCTAATGATACACTGCCACATCACCTCCTTTTGGGGATATTGACCACAACAAGGGGCTTTGACATTCTGAAGGGCATATATTTCAAACCATGAGGAGCTACGAGGCATACCATATATTGTTGGAATCGGCATGACAAGGAGCATCCAATGATGGTGGTCTTTGGATCAAATTCACTAGTCTTCATCCATAAAGTCATCAACAAGTGCAGGGATTCTAGGGCTTTTCAAGGCTCTTGACCATTGGAGCAATCCAGACAGATATTAAGAGCGTTCAGGAACCCGATGTTGGCATCAATGACAACACCATTTAACACAATATCGACAAGTATTCTTCAATCATAGCATCTTTCCAATCTTGATGCTCAACTACTTCTTCATGGGTGGATGGCTTGGACTCAACGATTTTACACATCATTGCTGCATAACCTGAATACTTCTTTGGCCTCTTTCTTTCACTAAAGGTCCCACAAGGTGCTGCATGTCCTTCAACGTGCTTCAAAATTCTTTTATGCCAAATAGGTCTCTTTCTAGTCTCCAATACAACAACTCTTGATGAGTAAACAAATTCATGTGGATCATTAGATTCTTCATGAGGATCTTGTTCCATAGGTTTGAGTTCTTTGGCTTTCCATTCCAGATTCTTAGGAGCCACCTGCATATCATCATCACAATCCAAGTGTGATCCCTTGGACTTCCAGATGTTAAAATTATGCAACTGCAGTCAAATTCCACTTTGGACAGTTCATATGATGAAGATAATAATTGCAATAGATTCCTCTTTTCGAAAGGACCAAAATCGACCTAAAGATCACCCTATTTGGACAAGCAAAAGTTGGTTTTCAATTTATCTTATACAATCATGTATATTGGAATAGGTTGGCCCTATTACCCACCATTTTGTGGGTAATATCCCTAGGAGAATTTTTTTTTCCAAGATGGTCCCTAACAGGCAGCTAGCAACCCCTTGCAGCCACCAGCTAGCTCATTGTGGCATTTCTCCACCACTTGAGCCAACCATGTGGTCCCTCACCCATCTACCATGATTGTATGTTTGAAGGTGTGCCTCCCAAACCTAAAGGTATGTCTTGTCATTTCGAAATTGAGTAGTGTAATTTTCTTATCATGGACACTCCTGGGCATGGATTAGTGGGTGGATTCGATGGAAAGAATGGGCTAAGTCTATGCTTTTGTCCCCTAGACCCCTTTTAGGAATTAACCTTGGATTCTAGTCCCGTGGGATCTCTTTTATTGACAATATGGTTCTAGGGATAATATTTCATGGGAAACCCCAATTTTGGTTCCGTGGTCCCGCTCCCTTATCTACTTATATTACCCTCTTTCTATTCATTACTACCCCATTCATCATTTCTCCCACCTGGGTCCACATTCCCCCATTGGGTCCACATAAGGTTGGCATGCCCCTTCCCCTTGCCCACACCTTGGGTCATGGCCTGGAATGAAGCCTAGAAGTTGATCTAAAAAGAAAGATAAAAGCATACATGGCCACATTCAATAGGGAAATGTACGACAAAATGAAAAAGATGGCTGAGACAAATATATTTAGCACATGGGCAAAAGCCAATACATGAGCTCTACCCCATCATCATGGCCATCACCCTGGTTCCAAAAGGTTCTGTGAACCTTCCTCATCATATAGGAACCCATGATTGTCCCAACCCCTGGAGGGCAATGAACTGCCGTACCTTATGTTGAAGAATCTAGGGCAATTAGGTGTAGTGTGATTCCTCTTGACTTGATAACAATTTGTGGAGTCTTTTTACTTTTTTTTGTTAGCTTAATCTTCTTCTTCTTATTATTAATGCATGTGTGTGTACTTCATCAAACTGCTACCAAAAAAATAAGAACAAGAACACAAGATGTTGGCTCTCTACCAAGGCCAAAACCTCTCTTCCCTTGAGAGGAAAACCCTTCGGTAAATTTCTCTTATTGAAGCTTCTTATTGATCAATGCCAAACCCTAGACCCCTGACCAGAATATCCTCCAAGCACAAGTCAAGTCCATCCTCCTTCCTGCACTTTGTTCCCCGGCGCTTCGTCATCCTTCTTTCGGCACTTCATTCTTCTTTCAGCTGTTGATAGATCTTGTTGCACTTGCTCTAGAATAGACACTTATCCTTGATCTTTGATGAGACACTTTCACATGGGATGATGTCTTCTTTTCCTTAACCAACAAACAAAATTGTATGACTATTGTTGTTATGACAACAGATACAACCTCCTTTTCCTCTCATGTGTGACTATAATAGGCTTTAGAACATCCCTATTACCTTCGCTTTTCTTCCTTTTTTCTTTGCTTGAATGGGACGCCCTTTAGGCCTATGTCTCTAGCCCAAATGATGAGATATGTATGACTATGAGTCTCTGCTAGTATGACCGCACACTGCCTTCCTTTTCCTCGCACATGTGACTGCAACTGCCCTAGAAACGGTCCTCTTAGGCTCGGTTGAGTAACCTTCTTCGCTGCACTTGGAGACCCCTTCTTCGTCCTTCGTTCACCCTTTTCTTGGCTTCTACCTTCACTGATTTCAAAGATGAATTGCGTTGTCTTTAGAGGAGTGGACAACCTCTATATATAGAGGGTTTTCCCTCCTTTAGGCCGACTTGAGGCCGAATTGACATATATAATTCACATTGCTTCTTTGTAGGTGTCGTTGCATGGAGGAGACTTGTTGACTTTGCTTGGAGGTATTCTTTTGACTCTAATACATAAATATACATGGTGTAACATGCCCTTAAGGTCTTCCATAATTTCTTTTGACTCTTTGACTCACCTATAGCACTTTAACATGTGCTAGATCTATTTCAATGAGCAAGAAACTCATTGACATATATTATAAAAATAATATTTTTTTTCTTGAATAAATACAAATATCAAAAGTACATTTATGAAGACCGAACCTAGTTACATTTCTTTGAACACCTTAATGAAGGGAATTCACTGCTATATCTTATACATCATGCTCTAACCTCTTGAGCCTCGAGCAGTTAATCAAAGAAAATCATAAGAAGGAAAAAGGCATATAAGGAAGGGTGGAAAAATCAAGGCCGGGGCAACTCACGTACCACGATTTCTCCCTCCTACACCTTATAAACCCAAGTGTGGGCTTCTCTCTTATTAGCTACCACTATGCCCCAACATGTGACCCAAGGTTGCCCCCTCTCATTCCCTACCTCATTCACCTACCTGCCACATGCCACCACCTTTTGACAGATGTACCTTGACTATATTATCCCCTTTAGAAGTAGAAACCACCTAATAGAGTACTTGGTTAACCCCATTAGGAGTCTAGGAGACATTGGCTCTCGTCCAAATTTGAAGCAATTTTGGTGGTGGAATCTCCATATACCTCAAGCCCTAGCTCTAGGATCAAGTTTTTCCTAGGTGTTCCCAAGGCGAGAACCTAGTAGGATTAATTTGACATCTTTGGGAGAAAATTCTTGTTTGATCCTTTCTCCTCACCTTGGCTAGGTTAAGAACATCATTGGTTGCCAAAATCTATTCCCTAACTTGGGCTGGGTCCACTTGGCCTCGAGCGGTCCCATTCTTCATCAAAGCCTATTTAGCAAGGACTACTCGAGAATCCAAGTTGTCATAAGGATTTTAGGGATTGAAAACATCTTTTATAGGTCTTATACTTCTACCTCAACCCTCCAATCCTCATCCCCGTTCGCTAGAAGATCAAGTCCCTTGCTTGAAGAGCAGGCAAGCCCTATCTTTCAAACTCTTCTGGAAAGGGAATCATTTGAGTCACTCTGCCCCTTCATTGATCTATATTTTATAAGTGACCTCCCAACTACCGGGTCTCCTCCCATCAGTGAAAATCCGTAAAGAGTAGGGAGTCTTAGCTGTGGTGATAGTGGGCTAAGTCTCCATAGTTTCCCTTGACCTAGTAGTTGTCCTCATAGGAACCCCTTTTAGGTCCCCTGCTAGTTTGTGTAGTAACATTTTGGCGTTGTTGCTGCGGACACGAAATCTGTGTTTTGTTCCCCATACGACATATTGACATATCATTATTAGTGACTCCGTTGGAAGAACGTGTTGGAAATACTAAGAGGGGGGGTGAATCAATATTTCTTTTCAATTGTTATTTTTGTCAGTAAAATCATTTATATTTAGAACACAAAATGAACAACAGGAATAAATGATTTTATTAATATAATCTTTACAATAAATCAAGTACAATGTACAGAGGGCTCCAACCAGTTGCCAAGCACCAACTTGGACTTTTTGTGAGGCTCCAACCTCTAGGGCACCAACCCTATCTTGTTAAGGCACCAACCTTAGATTTAGGAGCACCAACTCCAAGGACACCAATCCTTCCAATTCTGAGGCACCACCCCAAGGGCTCCAACCCTCTACTATATATTGTCTAGATATGTTTGGTAGTTATTCTCTGCTCCCAACATCTTCTTCACTGAATTTTGTCTATCTACACCTTCACTGCTACATCAATGACAACCTGTCTTCATATGAAGGAGTCTTCACAACTCTTCATATTGCCCTAACAGAGTCTGCAAAGTTACCTCATGATGATTTCAAATAGGCATCATGATCTCCAATAATGTTTCCAAGATTTGTTGAAGCTTTCCAACAAGATATCTGCACTAAGCCTCAATGTATGCACAAAAGCAATTCTCTGTTTTCAAGCCTCTATTCTTTACTATTGTGGTAACTGTTTCAAGCGTGACTGCTTCTCACTGTTCTTGCTATCACGATCTCTTACTTCCCAGAACCAGACTCACAAACGCTTCAATGCTGGTGCTGGCTACTGCTCCCTTCAAACAATGTCAGATGAAACTTTATTTTTCCCCTTCACAGAATTGTTCTTCAGGTTGCATTATGTACTTGATTAATTCATCACAGGTTCGAGCCTTTCAAAGATTAACCCAATCAACAGAATTGCTTCGTCCTTTGGCTTCCTCCTATCCTGCTGGACCTTCGGCTTCCTTCTGTCCTGCTGGACCTTCAGCTTCCTTCTGTCCTACTGGACCTATGGCTTACTTTTGTCCTTCTGCTTACATCTCTCTCACTTGATCTTTGACTTCTTTTGTACCTTCATCGTCTGCCAGACCTTTGGCTTCTCGACCTTTCGACTTCTTCTTTCGTTCGCTTGACCTTCCGGCTTCCTCTGTTCCTTCAAGTTCACGAGTTGTGAACTGTTACCTCTTCTCTGTGATAGATGCCCGAGATACATTACCCATATGGAGGTCCCACATGCCACGTCATCACCTTTAATCGCAATCGCAACTTCCGAAGGTCTTCTCATAACATAGTCGATCCCCTACGGCCGATGGAGTGGATGTGATATTATCTTTCCGATAGGCGGATGTGATATTACATTATGATTGTTTTCATAAATAGATCGGGTCCGCAACTCAAATCGCAATCGGGGGTTTCAACATGACAAGGCTTTAAAGAGACTTGCGATGTCGTGGACGCGGTATCATATTAAGGTGTATGTAATGGAACTATCGAGTCCGTATTACATATCACAATTGGAGGTTTTGAGTGGTGGCATAAAATAGAACTGCCGATATGATTTCTGCTGATATTATATACTGTCGAAAGGGTTCCCATGGTTTATTACTTCCTCCGTATTACATATCACAATCGGAGGATTTCAGTGTAACAACAAGGCTTCAAGACTCGTGATGCGGTGGATGCGATATTTCAATAAAAAGTTGTTAATAAATTTGTCGGGTCCACAACCTTATCACAATTGATGGTTTGCCGGACTTCGACTGGCACATGGATTAAAAATGGCCTTAACCCCCGCTATTGACCGTGATCTAAGGGTTGACTATGAGATCGACGGCTAGGATTGAGTGTGGGACTTTAGCGACAATCAAGGAAGTCCGTACTTTCCTACCTCCGCTCTTCTGATAGATGTTGCTCCTGTGACTTCTCTTCACTCTTATGCTCTTCCGATAGTTTTCTTCTTTACTCCTCTATTATCGTTGTTCAATTGTTGTTCAATTGCTCCTGTTGCTTTACTAGATCTACTACATCATTTGTTGTTTAGTTTCTGATCAATTGACCTCTTCGTCATTTGTTGTTCAATTGACCTCGTGTCATTTGCTGTTCAATTGACCTCCTGCGTCAATTGCTGATCAATTGACCTCCTACGTCATTTGCTGTTCAATTGACCTCCTGCATCATTTGTTGTTCAATTGACCTCTTGCTGTTCAATCCACTTGGGTCCTCCATCTCATCATATCATCATATATCAAACTTTCATCACTATGAGCATTATGATCAATGGGCATCAATGGGCAATCATGTATTAAAGAAAACACTGCTATATTGACATCAATGACAACCTAGATTAACAATTTGCCCCTTTGTCATTGATGGCAATATTCTTCTTCTCTCCCCCTTTGACATCAATGGCAAAGGAGTGCACAAGAACTCCCCCTGTCGAACTGCTTCTATTGTTTATGAATAGTATATTGTTATGGGTATGTTACTCCCCCTGTTGTGGTGCTCTTCTTTTTACTCAAGATAGAAGGATTGTTGCCTCATCATCAACTAGCACATTATCCCCTCTTCATGTCTCAGAACTTCTTCATAATGCTTTCAACAATGCTTAAAGATGCTCCATTTCAATGCTTCCAAATAGGCTCCAAATAGCCATACACCAAATGTTCAAGTCCAAGTTTTTATGCTTCTGCAATCCGAATTTTGTTGTCTTCACAGTCAGAATTAAGGAGTCTTTATAGTCTGAATCAGGAGAAGATGCCACTGAAATTGTCATTCTCGCTATCTTTCTTCAAATCAGGATTCCTTTGTATCTCTGTGCTTCTCCTTAAGTTACTGAGCTATATTCGAATGCACAACATTCTCCTTTCTGTAGTCCTTTTGATGAGCCACCTTTTGCTTGTGTTCTTGTAAAAATCTCTGCAAGTTATCTCCACTAGCAGATTTTGATATCCAATCTGTGACTGTTTTTTAAATTCTTTTACTAGTTGACAACTTTTTGCAATGCTTCAATTATGCTAGATTCTTCCAACTGCTCTTGCTTCAAGCTCCATTCCCAGATGTGTTTGTTTGTTTGAAGGTTGCCTCTATTACTGTCCTTGATTTACCTGTTCTCACATTATATCCCTAAGTCGAGACATTCAACTTCTGTAATACCAACAACATAGTTATTTGCCCTATTTCTCTAGCATTGGATGGCCTTCTCTGGTGCTGCAATTTCTGCTTAGTGATCAAGTGGAGAACATCTTCAACAACAGTGCAAAGAATGGTTAAAAGATCATG
Source organism: Pinus tabuliformis (assembly GCA_031772625.1). NCBI lineage: Eukaryota > Viridiplantae > Streptophyta > Pinopsida > Pinales > Pinaceae > Pinus > Pinus tabuliformis. Next base: position 415,760,335 of record CM062812.1, on the reverse strand, counting down.
TTCTTCAATGTAGTGCTCCTGAGAAATGATTTTTATCAAAGGATGATTGTTAATATAGCTCAACAAGGATTTCATATGGACCTTTTCATGAATAGCTTCTGCAATAATGATCAAGAATCACAAGCTCCCCCTAACTGTATGCATGGTTTCTTTTTGGCAGAATCCCATCATCAAACACTCAAAATATCAAGAATCTCTTCATCAAGTCAACAACAAGTGTTGTTGGCTGGAGGGTTCAGGAGATTTTCAAATTGTATTTTCTTTCTTCTCCATACTTGTGTAACTTTCTTTTCTGGCATGGTTCTAGCTTGAGAAGGTGCCCAAATCAAGTTACAATTACGTGCCATATGACCAATGTTATGACACTTGAAGCATTCTATGTTGTTCATGAATAAGAATTCATGACTTCTTCTTGCGAAATTGCTTCTCGGAGATTGACGGGGATCATTATAAGCCCTACAATATTTTGCCATGTGTCCAAAGTTTGTACAAGAATAACAATAACCAAGAAATAAACTTTGGTACCTGGGAGATGGAGATTTCCTTGATGTACTTCTGAAGCCTTTCTGCCTTGAGATCCTTTGATGATAATTATTGCTTCTCGCATCCTTGACAACATTTGCATTTCTTCTTGGAACAGGACTTCCTTCATTATTGACTCTTATCTTTACCTTTGTTGACACTGGGAGCATCAACATTTCTTTCTGACTTCCTCATATCCTTGTTGTTTGAAGCATTATCATTCTTGCTTGAGAATTCACCTGCATACCTGATCTAGGTGTGTGGCGAAGGACCCTTCCAAGACCTTTTACTTTCATGATGTGTTAAATTGCATCTTTAAAAGAACATTAATGAATACATCTGCATGCTGTAAAGAAGAGGAACAAGGACACATGAAAACATAAGCTTTGATAACGGAGTTCATCCAGGAGGGACTACATCTCCAAGCCCCGGTGTCAAGATGGTGTAGACCGCTGCATTAAGTGCTGTCAATAGTGATGATGTACACAAGAGATGATGTTGCGATCATAGAAGGAAAATGACCTCATGCAGGAGTGGCTCTAAGAGCTGTTCCACTACAGGAACTCTAAGTCAAAAGACTCCTATCAGTATGACACAAAAACATGCATGATGAACATCCCGCCAACATGGCATAAAAGGGATCTCAAAACAAACATGCATGACGACATCAAGAGTATCCCATCAACATGCAACAAGGGATTTCAATGCAAAACATGACAAATCATGACAGTACGTACATCACATAGAAGATTTCGCATCACATCAAGCGAGGAACCATGAGAACATGTAATAAACAAGATCTTGCATCAACATCAATTAAGGATTTGTGCAGCACAATGCATAAAGAAGAAGTACTTGAACACATCATATACCTCGCAACCAAGGGCCATCTGAAGAAGTGGATGTCAAACTGTTGAAGCTGCTTGGACCATCGATCTCACGGCATCAATTGTATGACTGCTCGCACATGAATGTGGACATCTGCACTGGCACTTAGAAAAGTGGCTGAAGAATAGAATGAGAGAATGACAAATCTGAATGCACCATCAGATTTGTGGCATCGAGTAGTGCAAAATCGACTATCCAAAATCTGAATTCTGAAAAGTTGAGAATTTGGGGCTCAAGGAATCTTTTAGATTCCCCCGAGATTCCTCAAATATTATGCTCCATGGGTGGACTGGAAATCTACAACTCAGATGACGAATCTGATCTCACCATTGCGATTCCTGTGGAAAACCATGAAAAACAAGTATAAACTTGACTATATTCCAACATGGAAAAATTTTACATCCTTGGGGAAATTTCAAGGCTCATGGTTCCACTCCGTATTTTCGCTGAAATCATGATTCCATGTGCATTCTGAAAATGAGCGAAAAATGTAGAACTCTGATGGAGAAACAAACAACGCTGTTGTGCTAGTGGCGACGAGAGGTGTAAAATACATATAAAATTTGTCAATTTCTGACAAAGCGACATTTCAGCCCTCCTACAAATTCATGGTTCCTGCAGTAAAAAAATTAATTACTCGTCTCGAAATCCATGCCCGCCTTTTGCCTCGAAATCCGTGCCCTGTAGTCTCTCCCTTGAGCTCTGGCAAAAAAATGAGTTTTTTAAGTAAACTTTCCAGCGGAGTTATCAATGATTCGGTTTGGCATAGTGGTTATGATGCTGGTTAATAGGGAGGAGGTCGGGCGGTCAAACCCCGCCTCCTCCTTTTTTTACACGAGTTTTGTTTTTAAAACCAAACTAACCGCATTTCAATTTTTTTTTTTTAAACAATAGTTTAATGGCGGCAACTGTTTGATGTGCGGTGTTTGTTGTATTGTGGTGTATGGGCATGGTCGGGTCCGTGCCTTAAGGGCCGGCCCACCACCCATTCGTTTAATGTTAAAAGGGGTGTGGGGTGGTTGGGTCTGTGCCCCAAGGGCCGGTCCACCACCCATTTCTTAACACAATCCGTTGAACCATATATTAACCTTTTTAGTTTTGTTTTTTTGTTAATATATAGTTTGGAATCATATTATATATATATGATTTTTGTTTATTGTTTTTATATAGTTATATTAATAACTATATATTAAAATGAATTTTGTTACATGGTTATTTAATAACCATTTTCCATATTTTAAAAATGATTTTTGTTTCTCATGTCGGTTTTTAGGAGACCAATGAAAGAATGCCAAGTGTCAAAGCTTGATGGGCTGCCATGTGGGTCCCACGTGCTTATTGGGATGCCATGTGGCACACTGTGGGTCCCTCTCCCCTGTCATATCAAAATTTGAAGAGCTCTATCTTTCGCATACGAGCTCGGTTTGACGAACTATTTGCATCTCCGCGATCAAGACGACGAGATCTACGATCTGGTCCTGGGTCGAAGTCATTCTGAGCACTTTGATTTTTGAGCATCCCTGAGTCCTCCTTGTCCTGTGTGGGCCTCTGGAGCCACCTTTTGGTCCTCCAAAAGCATGGAAAGTAATCTGCAACTTTCTCTATACCATGTCTGCAATACAAGTGTCCTGAAAAGATCTCGCTTCCATCTCCTTCACCTTTGTTCTTCGGAGCCTTAAACAAGAAGCCCACACTTGCCTTCTACAACCTGTAGTACATTGTTTCGCAAATTACATGCTTAAATGACATGACCAACTAATGGCCCAGACGTCCCATACTTGCCATGAGTTTATAACACTTACTCAGTCGTCAAGTTTACAACAAGATGGACGCAATACTCTACTTATGACAATATAAGGCCACATATCATTGTTGCTTCAATAAGTAATGAAAACACATCATCACTGCAACACATGATTTACAAAGAATAAGGCCAACACTATTTTCTTTCGGCAAGTGATGGAAACACGACATCATTTTCAGATTTTAATGTTCAACTCAAAATAAGACTAGACATCATTGTTGCTGAACAAGTGATGGAACCACGTCATCACTTTTACATTTTAAAATGCAACAAATGATTTACAAAAACACGACCATGAAATGACAACATGTCTAGAAACCATTTTTCACTTATCAATGTGAATGGGTCACCTCCTTGAGGTGGTTTTGCTTGTCGAACAACTGCTTCACCTGGTTCATGCACCGACGCTTTGTCTTGAAGGCACTGTTCTGGATGGAGCCTCCAACAAGTGGCTCTTTGATGGCCACTTCTATCACAATGACTGCAATACATCTTCTTCCTCTAGATCTGTTTAACTTGCTGTTGAGGGGATCTTGCACGCCTCATCCTTTCGTGCGCTGCCATTCTTTTCCAACACTTAGAAAATGTATGGTTATGTAATCCACAAAAGGTACATGTTTTTCGATGCCATGTTCTTCGTTCATCATTAACAACATGATCATAATCGAAATGAACATTCGCATGTCGAAAGTGGTTATACCTTTCCTTGCTGTCTCTGACATCAGTATGGCGATAAGAGCTTGCCTCAGCTCTCTCCCTGTAATGGGCACTGCCGTGGGATGATGGGGATGTGTTCCCATCATTCTCTTTCCTCGACGATTTCAACAATGTCTCGGACGACTTTGACACCTTCGAGCATTCTCCTTTAGTGTATCTCGAGCCTGCAAATCGATGCTTATGCACAACCTCCAAAGGTTGAATTATGCCTTGATTGTTAACACCAAGTTCTTCTTTCTCCTTGTGCCTCATCCTTGTAAGGAGCCACATGTTTGTCCCAATAATTGGGATCTCCAAATCTCCAACAGAACTCATACTATGTGAAGACGAAACCAAAAGGAAATCAACATCTTTTATCTCCTCTTTAGATTTGGAAAGAACTGATGAGGGTTTCTCATCATCCATTGTTGGTGGTTCGCTAACTGTCGTGACGCATTCCCCAACTTCCTTTCTGACATACCCAAGTCCTGTTCGACACAGTAATTCCTCTACTTTGATGGGGTTGACAATGCCTTGGCCATTAACGCCCAAGCCTTTTCCTTCATACCCCATTCTCTTCAACAGTTTGGAGTCAATTCCTATGGTATGATTTTCAAAAACAGCAAAATCATCATCAGGAAACATACATGAAGATTGAGAACTACCTTTTACCTCACATGGGTCACGTTGCAGCTTTTCCAAGGCCTTGTCCTTTGCAGTTGTCGTAGAAAACTTTGTTTTTCCTTTTTCTCTTCATGTAGGCACATCTTCAATTCAGCGTTCTCTTTTTGAAGATTATGTTTGTTTTGCTTCAGTTCTTCTAGGGCCTCTTCTGTGGATCGCAACTGAAGTTGCAATCGCTCCTTTTCCTCTGTCTCTTTCTGTAAGGTTTCATACATGATTTCCACTCTTTTGGAAATGTTGAGCATGGTCTCATACATCGCTCTTTCATCCTCTGTCGCTGCATGTTCCATTGTTCACACTGCAATTCACATCAAAATAAAGACCGCTCTGATACGACTTGATCCATGTCTGGGTGTGACGAAGGACCCTTCCAAGACCTTTTACTTTCGTGATGTGTTAAATTGCATCTTTAAAAGAACATTAATGAACACATCTGCATGTTGTAAAGAAGAGGAACAAGACAATCATCAACACATGAGAACATAAGCGTTGATAACGGAGTTCGTCCAGGAGGGACTACGTCTCCGGGCCTGGGTGTCAAGATGGTGTAGGCCACTGCATTAAGTGTTGTGAATAGTGATGATGTACACAAGAGATGATGTGCGATCATACAAGGAAAATGCCCTCACGCAGGAGTGGCTCTAAGAGTTGTTCCACTACAGGAACTATCAGTCAAAAGACTCCTATTAGTATGACACAAAAACATGCATGATGAACATCCCGCCAACATGGCATAAAAGGAATCTCAAAACAAACATGCATGACAATAACAAGAGTATCCCATCAACATGCAACAAGGGATTTCAATGCAAAACATGACGAATCATGACAATATGTACATCACATAGAAGATTTCGCATCACATCAAGCGAGGAATCATGAGAACATGTAATAAACAAGATCTTGCATCAACATCAATCAAGGATCTGTGCAACACAATGCATAAAGAAGAAGTACATGAACACATCATATACCTCACAACCAAGGGCCATCTGAAGAAGTGGATGTCAAACTGTTGAAGCTGCTCGGACTATCGATCTCATGGCATCAATCGTATGACTACTCGCACATGAATGTCGACATCTGCACTAGCGCTTAGAAAAGTGGCTGAAGAATAGAATGAGAGAATGACAAATCTGAATGCACCATCAGATTTGTGGCGTTGAGTAATGCAAAATCGACTGTCCAAAATATGAATTCTGAAAAGTTGAGAATCTGGGGCTTAAGGAATCTTTTAGATTCCCCCGGGATTCCTCAAAGATTCCGCTCCATGGGTGGACTAGAAATCTGCAACTTAGATGGCGAATCTGATCTCACCATTGCAATCCTTGCGGAAAACCATTAAAAACAAGTATAAACTTGACTATATTCCGACATGGAAAAATTTTACCTTCTTGGGGAAATTTCAAGGCTCATGGTTCTGCTCCCTATTTTTGTTGAAATCATGGTTCCACGTGCATTTTGAAAATGACCGAAAAATGCAGAACTATGATGGAGAAATAGAGAGCGTCGTTGCGCTCGTGGCGACGAGAGGTGTAAAATCCATATAAAATTTGTCAATTTCTAACAAAGTGACATTTCAGCGCTCCTACAAAATTCATGGTTCCTGCAGTAAAAAAAAATAATTACTCGTTTCGAAATTCGTGCCCGTCTTCTTCCTCGAAATCCGTGCCCTGCAGTTTCTCCCTGGAACTTTGGCAAAAAAATGAGTTTTTAAAATAAACTTTCCGGCGGAGTTATCAATGATTCGGTTTGGCATAGTGGTTATGATCTTGGTTAATAGGGAGGAGGTCAGGCAGTCAAACCCCGCCTCCTTTTTTTACACGAGTTTTGTTTTTAAAACCAAACTAACCGCATTTCAATTTTTTTTTTAAAACAATAGTTTAACGGCGGCAACAGTTTGATGTGCGGTGTTTGTTGTATAGTGGTGTATGGGCATGGTCGGGTCCGTGCCTCAAGGGCCGGCCCACCACCTATTCGTTTAATGTTAAAAGGGGTGTGGGGTGGTTGGGTCTATGCCCCAAGGGCCAGCCCACCACCTGTTTCGTAACACAATCCGTTGAACCATATGTTAACCTTTTTAGTTTTGTTTTTTGTTAATATATAGTTTGGAATCATATTATATATATATATATATATATATGATTCTTGTTTATTGTTTTTATATAGTTATATTAATAACTATATATTAAAATGAATTTTGTTACATGGTTATTTAATAACCATTTTCCATATTTTAAAAATGATTTTTGTTTCTCATGCAGGTTTTTAGGAGACCAATGAAAGAACACCAAGTGTCAATGTTTGATGTGCTGCCATGTGGGTCCCACGTGCTTATGGGGATGCCATGTGGCACACTATAGGTCCCTCTTTTCCCTTGTCATATCAAAATTTGAAGAGCTTTATCTTTCGCATACGAGCTCGGTTTGACGAACCATTTGCACCTCCGCGATAAGTCGACGAGATCTACGACCTGGTCCTGGATCAAAGTCATGCTGAGCACTTTGATTTTTGAGCATCCCTGAGTCCTCCTTGCCCTGTGTGGGTCTCTGAAGCCACCTGGATCAATACTCAAGACTTGATTTATCAAATGGACATCTTTGATGGCTGAGCATGTCATCCAAGGCTTGAGAGCTCTTCAAGGTTTTGTCCATCCCTTCAACCTTTTTCCTGAGGGAGACAATCTCTTCTTCCAATTTTTCACAATCATTATTCTTCTTAGCAAGTTGTTTCTCAATCTCTTCCTTAATACGTATTGCTTCATTTGCTTCTAATTTAAGGGAGATGATATCTGACTTCATTTTCCTTTGCTAGACTGCTCTCCATTTCTTCCTTGATCCTTGTAGCTTTACATATTTTGGCCTTGAGAAGGTTGATTTTAGATTTTAATTTGAATATTTCTCCATCCTTTGCTTTTATTTGACATATCATGGTGTTTCTCTCCTTTTCTGTGTCATCAACCTGTCCTTCTATGATTGCCAATGCTTCCATTGTCTTCTCAGCTCCTTGTGCTAACTTTCTTGCTTCTTGTAGTTGAGATTTGAGAGAGGAGACCTCTACCTTGTACTGACCAATCTCTTCTTCAAGTTTGTTCAAGCTCTTGTGCCTTTGTTCAAGTTGACTTGACAAGGTATCTTCTTGTTTCTTTGCTTTATCCAATTGATTTTTCATGGATGTGACTTCTTCATGATGCTTTCTTTTGCTTTGATGAAATTCCTTCTTAAGCTTGGCAAGCTCTTCATCCCTTTCTTGTACTTGAAGCTTGACAAGGTCAACTTTCTTCCTTGTTTGGTCTTGGTCACCAGCTAGTGCTTTCTTATTAAGTTCCTCGTTTTCCTTTTTCAAATTGATAATCTCTTCCATGGCAGCCATAAGTTTAGTGAGGAGATCTTCTACAAAGTCTTTTTCATTCTCTTCATTTTCTAGGTCTTCTTTAGCCTTGATGTCATCAATCTTATCTTCAGCATCCTTGATAGGCTCTAGATTTTCTTCTTGTTTTCCATCATTTTCTTGACTAGAGATCATTGTCAATGCTCCTTTTGAGTGAAGATCATGAAGTTTGTCCCATATACCCTTCGCTGACGAACATTTTCCTAAATTGTTCTTTATAGAATCTGGTAGCCCATTCAAGATTGCCTTCATCACTTTTGCATTGTACTCCTTGGATTCTCCATTCATCATGTTATCAGTAATTACTGATTCCCATACTTCAATGCCTTGAGTCTTTAAGAAATTCCTCATTCTTGCTTCCCATATATCAAAGTTTTCATTGAACCATGGAGCCTTCACAAATTGATTGACTTCTATTTCAGTGGTAGAGGGAGACACATCTTTAGGAGGATTGGAGACTTTCTTCCTTGGCTTCACCATTTGTGTTCTAATGATCAACCTTCAAGCTGTTAGGCTTTTGAGTGAAGGTACTGGCTCTGATACCAATTGTTGGAAATACTGAGAGGGGGGGTGAATCAATATTTCTTTTCAATTGTTATTTTTGTCAGTTAAATCATTTATATTTAGAACACAAAATGAACAACAGGAATAAATGATTTTATTAATATAATCTTTACAATAAATCAAGTACAATGTATATATGGCTCCAACCAGTTTCCATGCACCAACTTGAACTTTTTGTGAGGCTCCAACCTCCAAGGCACCAACCCTGTCTTGTCAAGGCAACAACCTTGGATTTAGGAGCACCAACTCCAAGGACACCAAGCCTTCCAATTCTGAGGCACCAACCCCAAAGGCTCCAACCCTTTGTTATATATTATCTAGATATGTTTGGTAGTTATTCTCTACTCCCAACATCTTCTTCACTGAATTCTGTCTATCTACACCTTCACTGCTACATCAATGACAACCTGTCTTCATATGAAGGAGTCTTCACAACTCTTCATATTGCCCTAACAGAGTCTGCAAAGTTACCTCATGATGATTTCAAATAGGCATCATGATCTCCAATAATGTTTCCAAGATTTGTTGAAGCTTTCCAACAAGATATCTGCGCTAAGCCTCAATGTATGCACAAAAGCAATTCTTTGTTTTCAAGCCTCTGTTCTTTACTGTTGTGGTAATTGTTTCAAGCGTGACTGCTTCTCATTGTTCTTGCTATTGCGATCTCTTACTTCCCAGAACCAGACTCACAAACGCTTCAATGCTGGTGCTGGCTACTGCTCCCTTCAAACGATGTCAGATGAAACTTTATTTTTCCCCTTCACAGAATTGTTCTTCAGGTTGCATTATGTACTTGATTAATTCATCACAGGTCCGAGCCTTTCAAAGATTAACCCAATCAACAGAATTGCTTCGTCCTTCGGCTTCCTCCTGTCCTGCTGGACCTTCGGCTTCCTCCTGTCCTGCTGGACCTTCGGCTTCCTTCTGTCCTGCTGGACCTATGGCTTACTTCTGTCCTTCTGCTTATATCTCTCTCACTCGATCTTCGGCTTCTTTTGTACCTTCATTGTGGCTTCTCGACCTTTCGACTTCTTCTTTCGTTCGCTTGACCTTCTAGCTTCCTCTGTTCCTTCAAGTTCACGAGTTGTGAACTGTTATCTCTTCTCTGTGATAGATGCCCGAGATATGTTACCCATATGGAGGTCCCACATGCCACGTCATCACCTTTAATCGCAATCGCAACTTCCGGAGGTATTTTCATAACATAGTCGATCCCCTACGGCCGACGGAGTGGATGCGATATGATCTTTTCGATAGGCGGATGTGATATTACATTAGGATTGTTTTCATAAACAGATCGGGTCTGTAGCTCAAATCGCAATTGGGGGTTTCAACATGACAAGGCTTTAAAGAGACTTGCGATGTGGTGGACGCGATATCATATTAAGGCGTATGTAATGGAACTATCGGGTCCGTATTACATATCACAATTGGAGGTTTTGAGTGGTGGCATAAAATAGAACTACCGATATTATATACTGTTGAAAGGGTTCCCATCGTTTATTACATCCTCCGTATTACATATCGCAATCGGAGGATTTCAGTGTAACAACAAGGCTTCAAGACTCGTGATGCGGTGGATGTGATATTTCAATAAACAATTGTTAATAAATCCGTTGGGTCCACAGCCTTATCGCAATCGACAGTTTGCGGGACTTCGACTGGCACATGGATTAAAAACGACCTTAACCCCGCAGTTGACCATGATCTAAGGGTTGACTATGAGATCGACGACTAGGATTGAGTGCGGGACTTCAGCCACGATCAAGGAAGTCCATACTTTCCTACCCCCGCTTTTCCGATAGTTGTTTCTCATGTGAATTCTCTTCACTCTTTCGCTCTTTCGATAGTTTTCTTCTTTACTCCTCTGTTATCGCTGTTCAATTGCTCCTGTTTCTTTACGAGATCTACTGCGTCATTTGTTGTTCAATCGCTGTTCAATTGCTGATCGATTAACCTCCTGCGTCATTTGTTGTTCAATTGCTGTTCAATTGACCTCCTGCATCAATTGCTGATCAATTGACCTCCTGCGTCATTTGCTGTTCAATTGACCTCCTTCTGTTCAATCCACTTGGGTCCTCCATCTCATCATATCATCATATATCAAACTTTCATCACTATGAACATTATGATCAATGGGCATCAATGGGCAATCATGTATCAAGGAAAACACTGCTATATTGACATCAATGACAACCTAGATTAACAGAACGAAGCCCTAGTTCTTCATTGAACTTTAAATTGATGCTTGTAGGGTCAAGCAAGCATTTTTCTAGGAATCTTTAACTTCACCCCGACGACTCCTACATATGTTTCATGTATACCTCAAATAGGTTGTCATTCTTTCGTAAATTTCCCGCTTTGGACATCGCTAGCATCCCTGGATATCCTAATCATGTCGCGGGAAGGATGGTATGTGGGGTGTCCGTGTTTGATGGTGATCCACTCTCTGCAATTGACCATGTAGAAAGATTTAATGTGCATGCTTCAAGGGAGAAGGTTGTCCACCAAGATGTTGTTATGTTGTTGTTCATGGGGTCGCTCGGTGGTCATAACTCATGGCTACATGATCACGAACCTAGGAGCATTTCATCTATTGAAGAGTTCGTTGAGGGCTTTCTTAGACATTTTCAAGTACACCTTGCATTAAGCATCCAAGAGGAAACTTTCATCGAACATCATCAAGACATTAAGAATCTAGGTAATGAGCAAGAAGATGAGTCCTCCTTGGGTCTACATGATGATGCTCGACATGTCTTGAGGACACAAGTTTTGAGGACATGCGTGCTAGGAAGGATGAATTTATGGAAAGTGAAATTGAGACCAACCTTGCCATTCTCACAAATATTACTCCTGATGAATCCTCTTTTGAAAACCTTGAGAGAGATGATCCCATTAGCCGCTTGAAAGATGACATTGAAGATTATTTCCACATTGAAAAGGAGAAATGGGAAATTGTTGGTCCTCAATTTGATTGTGCTCCCATTTATGATAGTGACAAGGAGGATGAGGATGAGATTGGTCTTCCCTTCCCCTCAGGCACTATTTATGATGACATACCCATTGATACCCTTGGGAAGGTGCTTATGAGGGACAGTTGGAAGTGATCAACTTTTCTTTTAAGAGAGACCCGATATTTGATACTAAGGGAATTGATAAGGCTCCCACTTCTCCTGAGTATGATTCTATGTTCAAATCACTTGAGCCTTTAGATTATGACTTTGGGAAAGCACAACCCGTTGAATACAATACTTCTTTCTCCCTGTTTCCTATTAGTCATCATCTTGGGTCTTCATCAGGTGATTCCCTCACCCCTGGTCATGTGATCTCAAGTAATTGTGAGCCCTTGTCCCCTCCCGAGTATACTGTCGAGGAAAAGTTCATCACTAATTATTCCTTTCATCCTTGGATGCACCATCATTAGGGGAATTTTGAGGTCTAAAATGGGCCTCCTAAAGAAAATGTACAATGTTAGGCCCCTATACTACTAGTGTAACCCCTTATTGTTATTAATATAACCCACTTATTATATTTATGTACCCATGTAGTGCCCATATTGTTACTGTTGTGCCCCCATAGAAGCCCACTATTGTTATTATTGTGCCCTTACATTATTATTGTTATGTCGGCTCTGATTATGTTATGACCCCTTAGACTCCTATATATAGAAAGGAGGTCTTTTCATTTGTATCATCGAAGAACTGCTCATTTATGTAATGTAAAGGAGGTTGCCCCCTCGAAGAGGCTGAATTCTAAGGCGTTGATCTATCTTTTCTATCTTTTCTTGAGCTGGTTTCATAACATTTGGTATCAGAGCTTTGGATTCTAGGGTTTCGCTGCTCCAAACAGGTCATCGTGGCATTTTCGCTATAACTTTTTTTCTGTGACGTTTCAGAAGTCGCAAAAAAAACCCATTTGAGAAGAAATCGCGCTGAACCTTGGGTCCGAATTTCAGATCTTTTTGCGTGATATTTGCAGAGATATGATCTGAGGAAGTTAGTCTTTTTGCAGACTCCTGAATTACATTCCAAACAGGTGACCCGGGGAAAATCATCATAACTTTCTTTCTGAGCATCGGATTGAAATTTCACAAGAAGCTACAGAAAGAGGACAGATTGTAGATTTCTTTTATATATTTTTCAGAGTCAAATCTTGAAACAGTGACACGTGGCACTTCATACAAGTTCACTCTACTAAACTAGTCTACAATCAGGTCACTGCGGGAGATTGTGCATAACTCTTTCTTGGAGAATCCAATTTGGATCAGACTAGTGGCATTGGAAAGAGGACACAGAAGGCTACTACAAGTTGCAATTTCAGAACTTAAAGATCCAAAAGTACAGAGTTACAGTCGTTTCAAGGTCGAGCTCCTAAAATCAAGAAAAAGCAAGATGAGGAAGTTTGATGGCAAGGATCCGGTAAATTGGATACTTCAGATGGAGCAATATTTTGATCTACATGGTGTACAACTATTACAAAAGGTATGTATTGCATCTTCATATTTAGAACCAGATCAATTTTTATGGTACAAAGGGCTTTGTTCTCGTAAACAACTTGTTACGTGGTCAATTTTCACGGAGGAAATGATAGCACATTATGAGGGTACAAATAGCAACACCTTCTTTAGAGCAACACCACAACAATTGGAAAGAGTAAAAAGGGCTTTGTGACATAGTGGAAAGCAAAATTATGGAAACCAGGAAGCGTACCCCTCACAACTATAAAGATGGAAGTGTTGTTTCTCCTAGCCTTTCACAACCTACCAGGGTTACACCACAACAATTGGAAGAAATAAGAAAAAAAGGGCTTTGTTACAATTGTGATAGCAAATGCACTAAAGGTCATAAGTGTGCTGAGAAGAAATTATTTTACATAGAATATGAAGAGGAGGAAGAAAAGGATCAAGAAACATCAAAAGAAGAAGATATACGCCAGGACCCCACCCCAGAGAAAGAAGAAATGAATCAGACCATATCTTGTAAAGCATTGGCAAGAATTACCACTCCTCAAACTCTCAAGATAGAAGGACATATCAAGAAGAAAAAGGTGCAAGAAGTGAAAGATCACATCGAGAAACAAGAAATGAATCCAACCATATCTTGTAATTCATTGTTCGAAATTACCACTCCTCAAACTATCAAGATAGAAGGACATATCAAGAAGAAAAATGTTCAAGAAGTGAAAGATCACATCGAGCATCAAGAAATGAATCCGACCATATCTTGTAAAGGATTGGAAGAAATTGCCACTCCTCAACCTCTAGAGATAGAAGGACATATCAAGAAGAAAAAGGTTCAAGCAGTGAAAGATCACATTGAGCATCAACAACAAGTTCTCCAACTTTTAAAGGATAACACCACTTCGGTGCAAAATCAAATGAAACAACAGGTAGATCAACATCGTAGTGAAAAATGTTTTGATGTAGGTGATTGGTTATTTTTACCGCTACATCTCAAGCAAGCTATTTATGAGAAGGAAATGTTGGCAATACTACATGCACTTAAAAAATGGCAACCTTACCGAATGGGAAGACTCTTCAAGGGTGAGGATGTGGAAGCATTGTTTTGTGCTATTTATATTATCCAACTAGATTGGATAAACGAAGCAAGGGATGAATGGAAGAAGGACGAAGAAGTATGGCCACTTATTCAAAAGTTGCAAAAGATCCCAATTCAAACAATATTGCCAGAAATTGAAGAGGAAGGAAAAATCATATTGGAACCTAGAGCAGTCACAGAAACAAGAACCTGACAGCTACGAAATCGATCAATTTCAGAGTATCTCATCAAGTGGAAGAACCTACCCGCTGAATATTCCACATGGGAGGAGAAGAATTTTATACAGAAGCATCAAGAACTACTCAAGCGTTGAGGACAACACTTTTTGAAGGAGAGGGGCATGTTAGGCCCCTATACTACTAGTGTAACCCCTTATTGTTATTAGTATAACCCACTTATTATATTTATGTACCCATGTAGTGCCCATATTGTTACTGTTGTGCCCCCATAGAAGCCCACTATTGTTATTATTGTGCCCTTACATTATTATTGTTATGTCGGCTCTGATTATGTTATGACCCCTTAGACTCCTATATATAGAAAGGAGGTCTTTTCATTTGTATCATCGAAGAATTGTTCATTTATGTAATGTAAAGGAGGTTGCCCCCTCGAAGAGGCTGAATTTTAAGGCGTTGATCATCTTTTCTATCTTTTCTTGAGCTGGTTTCATAACATACAACCAAAATAAAATTTATAAGAACCAATAGAATTCAAGATGATGATGTCAACTATGGGGGATGATTCACCATTTTCGGAGTAAAAAAATAAAAAAATAATAAAATAATAAAATAATAAAACAACTTTTTCAACTCATATTTTCAACTTATCTTCCTTAGTTTTACTCAAATTTCAAGCGGGAGTACTCGTTGGATGCAAAATTTAATTCTTCATCCAAAAGAGTACCCATGTTGCATACTTTCGATGGACCCTGCTACACGAAAAATATACATGAAAAAACTTGATTGCAATAACGTTTTTCATGTATTTCTCATTTTTCATGTAGAAAGATCCATTGAAAGTATGAAACATGGGTATTCCTTGGATGAGGAATCAAATTCCACATCCAACGAGTGCTTCCGCTCGAAATTTGAGTAAACCCATAGGGAGATAAGTTGAAAATACGATTTGAAAAAATAGTTTTTTATTTTTTATTTTTTTCCTCTAAAATTTGATGATGTAATCTAATATTATTTTATTATTTCCACTATTATTTTATAGTTTCCTTAAGAGGCCCATTTTAGACCTCAAAATTTGTAAAGTTTTGTAGATGTTCTATGCTAAGAGCAATTTCACTTTTCTCACAGCAATCATACAAGTAGATAAGCGAAATGCAGATAGAACATATAAGCAGATCTTACAGAAGACAAATCAGAAACAAGAAAAATGTATGTGTTCGTTTCGGCGGTCAACAGGATGCTTCAACCAGCAAAGTCTCCTTTGGTCAGCCAGCCCAGCATGTGTCACAACAACCCTCAACGCTGGTCAAACTTCTGCGAAACCCTAGCAGCAGAAACCCTAGCAGCAGAGAAATCCTCTTCGTCCTTCCCACGAGTGGCTGAAATTCGTCCTCCAGGTAGCTCGTACTTTTAGGATGAGAGAGGAAGATGTGAGTTGTGTTGTGATCAAATTCTCTCCAACTTTTCCTGTATATATATATCCATCAATGAGGGTGTGTGACACATCTGTTGGGCATGTGAGCCTACATTACAAAACTGGCTGACCTTGCACATATAATTTATTAAGAATAATAAATTCAAAATATAAGTTCTGCTCATCGGATTAAGACTATTTTTATATGGATTTTACACCTCTCAGAAAGAGGAATCCAACAAAAATATTAGCCTCTTAATCTGAGCATCAAAACATGGAGTTTGGACCTAGTTGTCCAAATTTAACACTCCCTCTCAACTAGGGAGAACTCCATCTATTAGTGCAATTAACATCGTGAGTCATCCCGCCGAAACTTGCTTTGCTGGCTTCTTTATTTCAGAACAGAAGTGGGTCAGTCACAAAGACATCATTCCCCGACTGACATAATCAGTCCAGAGGTCCCAGACCTCACAAATCTTGATCCTAGATCAAGTGGTTGGACCATGCCATCCTAGATAGAGAGTACGGCAATCTCTGATGCGTCCATCAGTCTTTGCTAATAGTCTCTAGCTTTTCCACACCTCATTGGCCAAATGAGAGGTACTTCCCATGAGCCCTGAACTCAATGGGTAGGATGCATACGGGGCACAAATTAAATGAGTGGCGAACCAGCTCAATAATCACAAGGGTGGGGCAGAAGCATTATGAGTGCTTATAGCTCCGAGAAGCTATCCCCAAAGCCCCTCAGAGCTCCCAGAGCTCATCGTCCAACAGGACCCACATCATAGGGTCTTTCCACGACACCAAGATTCTCACGGAAGGTTAGGAACTTGACCTTCCCCAGGGGCTTAGTGAGAATATCCGCGACCTGCTCATCAGTTCCTATATGATCGAGCCTTACGGCGCCTCGTTGTACCATATCCCGGATAAAGTGGTACCTGATATCAATATGCTTGGATCGGTCGTGGAACACAGGATTCTCAGTCATACGAATCCCACTCTGATTATCACAGAGTATTACAGTGGTATCTAGCACATGTTGGAACAGCTCACTAAAGAGCTTCCTCAACCAAACTGCTTCACAACAGGCCATACTAGCAGCAATGTATTCGGCCTTCGCGGTGCTCAAAGTCACCGACTTTTGCTTCCTGCTCATCAATGAGATCGAAGCAGAACCAAGATTGAAACAGCATCCAGATGTGCTCTTACGATCCACCACACTGCCAGCCCAATCGGCATCAGTATATCCCCGGAGTATCACACTCCCGGTAGTGTATCTCAGCCCATGGTTTATCGTGCCCCGAAGATATCTAAAAAGATTCTTGGCACCAACCCAGTGAAAATGATGAGGCTCAACCATCTGTTGACTCAAAGTATTTACTGCAAAACATATGTCCGGACGGGTGTTCACTAAGAACATCAAAGCTCCTATGAGTTGACGATACTCAGTAGGATTGGCCAAGATAGGCCCTGCAGCGCTGCCACTCAACTTCTTAAAGTTGAGTTCCATTGGTGTCGACATGGACTAACAGTCCACCATCCCAAATCTTTCCAGAAGCTTCACAATATACTTTCCTTGAGAAAGGAAAATCTCTCCAGGTCTCTGCCAGACCTCCAGGCCTAGGAAATAGTGCATCAGTCCTAGGTCTTTCATCTCGAACTCAGCAGCAAGCTCCCTCTTACATAGATGAATGAGAGGGTCATCACCTGTCAGGAAGAGGTCGTCTACATACAGCACTAGAATGAGAGGCTTTCCTTCCACAACCTTAAAGTAAAGGTTTGGATCAGCATTGCTTCGAGTGAAGCCCAGCTTCATCAAGTAACTATCCATCCTCTCATACCAAGCTCTGGGTGCTTGCTTTAACCCAAAGAGGGCTTTCTTCAACCTGCAGACATAAGTGTCTCGTTCTTGAACTTCAAATCCCAGAGGTTGTTCTACATACACCTCTTCCTTTATTTCCAAAATCAGGCATCCCTGTCACCACCTTCCTTGCTTCGGGAAGAGCCTTGTAATGAAGGTGTCCAAATCTTCGGTGCCATAGTTCGGTTTGACGGATAGTATCACAAGTCATAGCTCCCAACGGACTCCCTCCAACCTGGTAGAGTGTACCAACCCTAAAACCAATTGAGATAGCTTCCTTGAAGCTCTTATTCCACATGAGTACCTTTCCATCAGAGAAAGTTACATTGAATCCTTTGTCTTCCATGGCAGATACAGACACAAGGTTCTTCTTCAATTTGGATACATAGAGTACATCTTGTAGATGGAGGACTTGTCCTTGAGACAAGTGGAGGGTCACAGTCCCGGTCCCTTTCACAGGATAGGTGGCATTATCCCCAAGGATAATTTCTAGATTAGTATCCCTTTCAACCATGTCAGAAAGTGCTTCCTTGAATCCGGTGATGTGTCTTGAGGCACCACTATCGATTAGCCAGACATCCATAGTGTCGGGCGGAGATGCAGCTGAGAGAGCATATATTAGAATATACTCATTTCTTTTATCAACAACATTAGACTCCTCATACCTGGTATTTCTGGTCCTTTTAGAAGGTGGATTGTTTCCTTCAAAGTGAGCCTTCCTCTTTCCTTTGGATTTGTCATTTCTTCGATTCCCATTCCTTCGGTTGTTGTTGTTGTCGTCACTATCGGGAGAATTCTTCTGGAAGGGGCATTCTCTAGCATAGTGTCCAGTCCTATGACAGGTGAAACATTTACCCTTCTTCTTTTGAGTCTTAGTCCTTCCTTTGTCCTTGGAACCACCAAAGTTTCTTCTTTCGGGAATGAGCAACATAGGCAGCATTTCTTTCATTATCAAATTCCTTCATCCTTGTTTCTTCTTGCATACATATTTACAACAGAAGCCAACCCTTTGACTTGTCTAGATCTGAGTATAGATCATTTCGTATAGCGATGAGATCAGTTGAAGACATTCTGCTTCAACTGATTCTCCAAGGTGACAACTTCACCTATCGTAGTCCATTTGCTGCACACAACTATGTGACACCATGTTGTACTGTCACATGTATTGGACCTTGATGACTGAGCTGCTCCTGCTCTCATCATCATGCTGCCCACTGTTTCATTCATCATCATGCTGCCCTTGCTTAGCATGCCCATTTACACTGCAACTTTCCTCATCATGAACTGAGACTGTTCATCTTTATCAATCTCATTATGTAGAGACTATAACCATAAGAAACATTATTGCTTATGATCCTTATCATGGTGACTGCATATTAATATGCTGAGCAAATGTACGGTACTGATATTTAGATTGAGATCACAGATCTGAATATTGTGCATCATGGGAACTTATTTCATCAACACGATTCTGCAGAGATAGTTGGCCGAGAGTTCTATCACGGTTGTTCATTGTGTTGGAACTGCTACACATATGCCACCATCTCACTGCGGTTCCATTGTGTTAGGGATGCTACATGTATGCCACCGTATAATTGAAAACCTTTTCCTCACTGTGACTGCGAATGCACTATTGTGAGAGCACCGAGATATGTTTATCTACTTATATTCTGAGGCTACTGTCTCCCGAGTTGATGACTGTTCTTATGGCGAGGTGCAGTCAAACCCTTGGCCTCAGCTTCATGTGGAGATGACTGCGGCTCCATATATAAATGCGGTTAACCACGTTTCCATATATAACTGCGGCTTCATATATGACTGCAGCTCTTCATAGCTCCATTGCTTTTGACTGCGTATGCATTCTACATTGACTGTGAGGGATCTCGACGGTGGTTTCATTATTGCGGTTGACTATATCACTGCAGCTACCATGTTGTGCATGCGGCTCTATCTACGGTTCTTCCGTGCTTGTTATACATTCAATGTCTTCCATGAATCTGCGTGATACTACAGATCTTCGTCCACGTGGCAGTCTGTTAATAACCTGCACAATGTTGTGACCTCCGTCAGTTCTTCGATTTCTGTTGCATAACCTTAGTGTTGTCTATTCGAGCGTTCCACGCTCTCATAAACCTGCACATAAACACATCCACAGCTGCCCACGTGTCAGTCTTCTGACATCCCTGCGCAGTCCAGCCTGCTACTGTATGTCTCTGCCTACGGGACAATTCTTTCGATAATCTGCTGAACCAGCTTGACAGCCGTCAACATATATGTAAACCCTGCACATTTATTCGAGAGCTCCAATGCTCGAATAACGCAGCGCCACCATATAATTATTCTCTGTCCGAACCTGCACAATCGTTTTCTTCGCTGTTTGCTCCAACCGCACCAGCGTATATATATAACCCTGTCCACGCGTTATCTCAGCAATCCTGCGCAATCTCCTTTGCTGTTTGCTCCAAACGCATCAGCGTATATATATATATATAAACCTGCATATATATAATACTGTCCACGCGTTAGACCACCAGTGACCTGCGTAATACCACCGATCTCTGACCACGTGTTCAACCAAGTCCGGACAGCTCACTGCGTACATATATTACTGCGCGATTCTGTGTTTTCTGTCCACGTGACAGCCACCAGATAATCTACGTTCGAACGCAGATCTCTTCCCACGTAGCAGACTATCAACAAGTCCACGCAATTCACATACTCAGTCAATTGTCAGAAGCCGACAGTCTATGATCTGCGTAAACCTCTGCGTGTTAACCCGTGAACGCCAATGTTCATGTAATCCACGCTGTCTTACGCCCACAGCTACTGCCGAATTCTATCGAACAGAACTTCAATCGACCATCCAACCCCAATCAGCACAACCCCGTGCTTCTTTGGGCGTATGGGAGATAACTGTCGTTCCCAAACTTCTGTTACCAATATCCTCTCTCGCTGTTAATTCCACCGACAGGAATTAACGCTTGCATCTTGTCCTCTTGCGCCCCTTGAACCTTACGCATTAGAACTGCGCAGTTAATCCGAGAGACTCCATTGATTGATTGCTATAGATAGAGTTTGTCTTCACCTCAGCTCTGATACCATGTAAAGTTTTGTAGATGTTCTATGCTAAGAGCAATTTCACTTTTCTCACAGCAATCATACAAGTAGATAAGCGAAATGCAGATAGAACATATAAGCAGATCTTACAGAAGACAAATCAGAAACAAGAAAAATGTATGTGTTCGTTTCGGCGGTCAACAGGATGCTTCAACCAGCAAAGTCTCCTTTGGTCAGCCAGCCCAGCATGTGTCACAACAACCCTCCAACCAGCATGTGTCACAACAACCCTCAATGCTGGTCAAACTTCTGCGAAACCCTAGCAGCAGAAACCCTAGCAGCAGAGAAATCCTCTTTGTCCTTCCCACGAGTGGCTGAAATTCGTCCTCCAGGTAGCTCGTACTTTTAGGATGAGAGAGGAAGATGTGAGTTGTGTTGTGATCAAATTCTCTCCAACTTTTCCTGTATATATATATCCATCAATGAGGGTGTGTGACACATCTGTTGGGCATGTGAGCCTACATTACAAAACTGGCTGACCTTGCACATATAATTTATTAAGAATAATAAATTCAAAATATAAGTTCTGCTCATCGGATTAAGACTATTTTTATATGGATTTTACACCTCTCAAAAAGAGGAATCCAACAAAAATATTAGCCTCTTAATCTGAGCATCAGAACATGGAGTTTGGACCTAGTTGTCCAAATTTAACAAAATTCCCCTAATGCGGGGTTTTGATCACTCCCTAGTCTCGCCTCTCCAGTGTAATTATCATGTGCAACATACTTGTGTTTCTCCATCTCATCAGCCTCTCTTTCTTGCTAATCATGACCCGATGAAGGCCATAAGCCATGACGTAAATAATAAGGACAATGGTGGAAGTGATATCCGAGAGGTCGTCATCCATCGAAAGTTTATGAGCTTTGTTGTTGGCATCTCTATATTTTGGTTGCAAGAGAAGATCTCACGGACAAGATTACATCCTTTTCTCACCTCTTCTTGCATAATCATCTATGTATGGGCCTCATATTTTCCCACCTCTCCCCCACAACATCCTCCATGTGTTTGGATTTGCATTCACTTTGGGATTTGCTACATAAGTAGTCATACTGGAAGGCATATGTATATTGATACGATGATATGTTGGTTGCACTGGCTATATGATTACACTTGACATTTTCATTATCATGTGCATGTTAGGGTAGGATGCATTGCATGTTGATTTTTGCATTAGGACTGACGTCGTGATATTTCTCATGATAAATAGATGCATCCTTGAATATTTTATTTTTTGTTGATTTTATGGCCTGACATATAGCATGTGCAATCATGAGTCATAGCGAAAGCATGCTGCCCTATGTTTTTCATCTGTCATATGTGTAGGTGACAGGTCTACGGTAACCAAGAGATTGCTGGAGTTCCCATGATTTCCTGTTCGAGTAGATTCACCCACTTCTTCGAGAAATCACGTCCCAGTTGGAGCCAGATGTTACCCACCATTTTATAGGTAATATCCCTAGGAGAATTTTTTTTCCAAGATGGTCCTCAACTGGTAGCCCCTTGTAGCCACCAGCTAGCTCATTGTGCCATTTCTCTGCCACCTGAGGTAGCCATGTGGTCCCTCGCCCATCTGCCATGATCATATGTTTGAAGGTGGGCCTCCTGAACCTAAAGGTATGCCTTGTCATTTCGAAATTAATTAGTGTAGTTTGCTTATCATGGACACTTCTAGGCATAGATTAATGGGGGGATTCAACGGAAAGAATGGGCTAGGTCTATGCTTTTGTCCCCTAGACCCCTTTTAGGATTTAACCTTGGATTCTAGTCCCGTGGGATCTCTTTTATTGATCATTTGGTTCTAGGGATGGTATTTTGTTGGAAACCCCGATTTGGGTTACGTGGTCCCGCTCCCTTATCCGCTTGTATTACCCTATTTCCATTCATTACTACCCCATTCATCATTTCTCCCACCTGGGTCCACATTCCCCCATTGGGTCTATTGACCACTACATGTCAACGACCCATAGTAGTACACCCCCTTTTTCGCAAAAGGGATAGCACCTGATTGATGTGTTCGCATCGTCCACCTATCATCATCAGCTTGATTGTCATGTTATAATGTAAACCCATTCTGCATGTATATGATGTAAATAATCTCAGCAGATCTGTGTCATGTATATAGTTGCCTAGGTAAACTTATTTTTTTGGTAGCGATCTACATTTCAGGAGGTTTTTTGTCTCACTGACCCATTCCCGGATGGTCGGCAGAGTTTTCCTTCAGCTTTACCCCAAAGTCAGAATGAATTTTGTCACCAGGATCTTAGGCAAGTCCTAGTGTTATAGATCGAGTTTGTGTAAAAGTGATTTGGGCATAATCCTAACTATTTGGTTAGGTTATTTTATTACAAATTGCTTAGTCTGCTGGATTATATTTGTGTCACAGAAATGGGTAGTCTGTGAGGATCTATTTCAGATGGGTTTTCCCCCTTGTGATGTAAAAGATATAAAAATAATGATGTAAAGTGGTTTGAGGGTTGGAAAAATAATTTATCCCCTCATAGGTTAATTAATTAAATTTTCTGGCCAAAATTAATTAAAATCCTAAGCCAAAAATTTAATTAATTATAGGTCATAGGTAAATTTAAATTTTCCAAAAGCAAAATTTGTGGGTCCTTAAACTTCAAATTTTAAAAGACTCAGGGACTAAGGTAAATTGATTATTTTGCTAAATTTTAGGCCTTTGGTCCCTGGGATTTAGTCAAAGTCAAAATTTTGAGGAAATTGATTCAAAAATTTAATTTTTGAATTAATTAAAATGCATTTAATTGAAAAATTCGAAATTTCTTCATTAATTAAAATTTCGACGGATGAGATTAAAAGAAATTTTGATTTTCATCAATGGTCGAGATTACTTTGACAAGGATCACTCAAACTAGCCGTTGGAAGATTTATCTTTAAATAGAAGGTCAGTTGTCAGTTGAGATTATTCAATCTTGGAGTCGTGTGCTAAGTGAAAGCTCTCCTGTAATCTTTTTATGAGCAATAAAGAAAGACTTTGGGGTTAATTTCTGCCGATGTTACTCTTCGTGGAAACGCTGTAAGATGTGTTATTTTCATGCATAGATTTCCTTTTAGGCATTGATGATAACTTTCTGAAGAGCAATTTGAGCACAGGTATCTTGCTCAATCACTGGGGTTTAAATGATAATTTAAGTTTTGAATATAATAGCAGGTATCTCTATTAAATATGAATTTTATTATCGTTTTCTCACTCTATGTTAATGGGTGAATTGAGCTGTGCAGGGAATTCTTGATTTTTTAGATCATTGGGCGTTTGGGGAAGTTTTCAGTTAGACCAGCCAACTCCCGATTAGTATTTTCTGAAGAGAGAGCCCAGCTTGATTGGATCCCAAGCTTATTATAAAAAATTTTATTGTTGATGCATGAAGGGTTTAGGGCAAAGCACCTCTGTTTAAAATCAAAATTTCAAATTTTTCTGTGCTGAATTGATAAATTTGACTTTCAAAAGCCTTAGATTATCATATCTGGGAGCGGAACTAGACTCACACTCGCCAGATCTGATAGATCTGTTGTTCCTGTGCATAGATCTGTAATTATTTTTAGTTTTCTAACTTAGGTTTTAGGGGTTTTGTTTAGTTTTTTGGGTCATTGTACATATCGTTTGGGTGTTTCTTGTTGTCCTGTAGCTGCAGATCTAAAGTTGAAAGCTATGCAGAGTCTAGATCTAGGACCTGGAGGATAAGTTCTAGATCTCTGGGGTCCATCAACACCATTTTGGCAGGGATCATATCCAGATTTCACAATCCAAAGGTTTAAATTCATTTATTTTTAGATCTGGAAATTTTCGATAAGGCTTCATTAACAAATCTGAAGCAAGTGAATTCCATTAAAAAAAAAATTAGATCTAGATGATTTCTCTGGGGTTTCACTGGTAAAATTTAAATAGAGATATAACATCTTAAATCTGGGATTTTCTGGGTTTTATTGGGCACCATTTTTCTTTTTGTCTGCTGCCTGGGGTTTCTGTTTTGCAGTCTTGCTGAAGAAATTTTGAATTTTTTTAGGCTCATAGCCTTTTGTTTGCTGCCTGCCCACACATTATCACTGCCAGCATACCTTGCCAGCTCTCTGAGGGTGCCTGCAAATCTTTCCTCCTACGTGCATTTCTCTTTAGCTTTTCCAAGTCCCCATTGTAGCTGCCTTTTCCGAGATCCGTCCTCTTCTCCTGCGACTTACCTACCTGCACTGTCTATCTCCACCTCTCCATGCTCCCAATTCGTTGTCTAATCCTCTCTCCGCAGCCTTATCCCTCCGCGGCTTCAACAATTGCAGTCGAAATCTAACTCTCCCTCCATTCAACTATCCACCAACTCCTCACGCGGTCCTTCAAGCCTAAGAACCCTTGCTGCCATCTCCGTTTCCCTAACCAAACCCTCCATCTGGGTGCTGTCCCCCGTGCCAAGCTACGTCTACTGCTCATCTCCATCCCGTGGCTCCCGTGAGCTGCTCTTCCTTCACTCTCTGAGTATTCACCTGCACACAGTACACAACAACAAACACACACTTCGACTTTTTTTTATGCGTAAGGGTTTAGTTCTTGTATTTATTTATTTATTATTTCTTTTGTTTTGTATTTTCTCTTAGGGTTAGCGTATTTTTTAAGTTTCATTTGAAATTTGATTTTGTATTTATTTTTAGTTTTTCATTTATTTTTGTTTTTATTTATGACTCTTTGATTTGTATTTCATTTTCACTTTAATTTTGTTTTGATTTTATTTTTATCTTGATTTTGATTTCATTTAAAAATAAATAAAAAAACATCAAATAAATTTAAGAAACTAAAAATATCTAAAAAATTAAAAAATCTAAAATCTTTTAAAATCCTAAACATTTAAAAATCTTTAAAATAATTCTAAAAATTCTAAAAAATTTAAATTTGTGACTAAGGATTTAAAATCAAATAAATTAAGGATTTAACCCGTTGATTTGTTTTATTAATGTTTATTGCCTAAATTAAAGTCCTTCGGTGTTTCTGATGTTAAATGATAAATCTAAATTTTATGATTCTTCTATGGTCAAGGTGCGATAAATCATATTGACTGTTGGAAAAGGTTAATTAATTCTAGATCTTGGTCATTAACGATAATCATCTTAAATCTGGAATATCTTGTGTGATACAGTTTTGGGCATTCATATTGATTATTCATGATTGTCATTATTCGTCACATATTGAAGATTGTTCTGGATAACTTGTTTTATTTAGTTGATGGTTAATTCAAATATTAAAGGCACTGGTCTATAATCGTTTCTATCTTGTGGTCGTGTCTTGTTTACGTTGGCATTTAATCTATTCATCTGATTTAATCGAGATTCATTTAGATTCATCAAGTTGTCCGTCACTAAAATATCCTAGAGTCTGTTTTGCACATGCTATCTTCATCCATTTACCTAGGGACTACCCCCCTTGACTTGTTTAGGAGAGAGTCTAAATAGAGTAAGGATTTAAGAGTGATAGCCCTTACTCTGAGCGTTGTTGCGGTGCCTAGACATTTGGTGCGACAATATGGTCCACATAGGGTTGGCATGCTCCTTCCCCCTTGCCCACACCTTAGGTCATGGCCTAGAATGAAGCCCAGATGTTGATGCAGCTAAAAAGAAAGCTAAAAGCATATATGGCCACATTCAACAGGGAGATATACCACAAAATGTAAAAGATGGTTAGGACAAACATATTTAGCACGTGGGCAAAAGCCAATACATGAGCTCCACCCCATTATCATGGCCATCATCCTGGTTCCAAAAGGTTCTATGAACCTTCCTCATCATATAGGAATCGATGATTGTCCCAACCCCTAGAGGGCAATGAATTGCCCTACCTTAAAGGGGGGAATTCACTGTTATATCTTATACATCATGCTCTAACCCCCTGAGCTTCGAGCAGTTAATCAAAGAAACTCATAAGAAGGCAAAAGGCATATAAGCAAGGGTGGAAAAATCAAGGTCGGGGTACCTCATGTACTAGGATTTCTCCCTCTTACACCTTATAAACCCAAGTGTGGGCTTCCCTTTTATTAGCTACCCCCATGCCCCAGCATGTGACCCAAGGCTGCCCCCTCTCATTCCCTACCTCATTCACCTACCTGCCACATGCCACCACCTTTTGACGGATGTACCTTGACTATATTATCCCCTTTAGAAGTAGAAACCACCTAATAGGGTACTTGGTTAACCCCATTAGGAGTTTAGGAGACATTGGCACACCCAAAGCCCATTATGGAAGGGTAGGCCATTATGAAGTCCCCACCCATAGTCCATGATTAGGTAAGCTCATTTACTCGATTTCTCTAATGACTTGTTGTATTGGAAGTCTAGGGAACGCATTGGATCTTATGCAGGATTGCAGATGGTTTCCATTTGGGGTTTGGTCTCCCTATACGGGGTCCTAATCCTCTAGAGGGCTACATTGGCACATATAGGGTGAGCGTTGAGAGACATGGGCCTCCATAGCAGCAGATTGCACTTCATGGATCCCCACAACCATTCAGAGCTCGTGGTTCACTTATTGGACGAGGAGGATGCACCTGATCCATCATGCCCAGTTGGACAAATATCCACACCACACACTTGGAAAAGGATCCAGGGCTTCTACGATGATGTGGCATCTCCTAGATTGTCATGCTAGCCCTTGAGGGCAACCTACAGGCATCTTCGACTTGTTTGGAGACCCATGAGGACACTCGTGTGCCTCCACAGTCATTTGGAGCACCACAAGTTATTACAAGGGGCCAACCCCTTGTCCACTGCTTTTGAGGGTTCTATTATTCTTTATGGCACCGATGGACCTCATCAGGACTCTTAGAGGACCCTATGACATGCATAGATTATTATTTGTTCTCTTGAGAGGCTTATCTTTTCATTTGTGAGCTAGTTTGGTGGGCTTGTCAGCAAAGTTAGGTTATTTGCACATTATTTTAGTTTTAGGGGCTAATGTAGGCTCATTAGCTTAATTGAACTCCTAATTTGTGTATGAATAGGAGTTAGTTGGATTCATTTGTATCATCACTTGACTTGGGATCTCTCTATCTTTAGGAAATTTCGCACTTTTTCCTTGGAGGATTAATTTGGATGATGGATGAATTTTGATGTATGGATTTGGGCTCTTTCTATCCTAGAGCTTCATATTTGCAAATGTGATGCTGGTTGGATATGCTCTCTAACATTGTAAGTGAAAATTTAACATTATTTTTCTTGTTGCTGCATACATTTGAATTTCGCTATAATTAGGGCTAATTTGCTGCATATACAAAATGTGGAATTGTGTCTATTTAGCTTATTCGTTGTATGGGCCATTGTTAGATGAATGAAATGTCCTAGAGATCATGTTATCTTGATAA
The DNA here is from genome assembly GCA_031772625.1 of Pinus tabuliformis. NCBI lineage: Eukaryota > Viridiplantae > Streptophyta > Pinopsida > Pinales > Pinaceae > Pinus > Pinus tabuliformis. The sequence continues at coordinate 415,732,303 of CM062812.1, read as the reverse complement.
GCTTGCACCATTTGTATGAATTATAAATGGATGAAAGTGACTTTTCTTCTCTTTTCTCTAACATTGGACGAAGTTGACTTTTGGAGCCTCCTTAGACAAGACACTGAATGCTTCTTCATTATTATCCTAAAAGGGTGATCATTTTAACCCTCTTTTTACCTCTTTCCCATTTTTCCCTAGGTCTAGCCTCATTAGGTCATCTTGGGCACCAATTTCCCAGGAAAGTGGCCACAAGAAAACTTCGATCTCCTAGATACAACTGCACTGGTGGGACCAATGCAATCTCCAGATACCTCAAGCCCTAGCTCTAGGATCAAGTTTTGCCTAGGTGTTCCCAAGGCTAGAAACTAGCAGGATAAATTTGACGTCTTTGGGAGAAAAATCTTGTTTGATCCTCTCCCCTCACCTTGGCTAGGTTAAGAACATCATTGGTTACCAAAATCCATTCCCTAACCTGGGTTGGGTCCACTTGGCCTCGTGTGGTCGCATTATTCATCAAAGCCTATTTAGCAAGGACTACTCGAGAATCCAAGTTGTCATAAGGATTTTAGGGATTGAAAACATCTTTTATAGGTCTTATACTTCTACCTCAACCCTCCAATCCTCATCCCCTTTCCCTAGAAGATCAAGTCCCTTGCTTGAAGAGCAAGCAAGCCCTATCCTTCAAACTCTTTTGGAAAGGGAATCATTTGAGTCACTCCACCCCTTCATTGATCTATACTTTATAAGTGACCTCCCAACTACTGGGTCTCCTCCCATCGGTGAAAGTTTGTAAAGAGTAGGTAGTCTTAACTGTCGTGACAGTGGGTTAAGTCTCCATAGTTGCCCTTGACCCAGTAGTTGTCCTCATAGGAACCCCTTTTAGGTCCCCTGCTAGTTTGTGCGGTAACAGACATGTACAATTGGCCAGGTCGAGTTCAACATCAAGTGGACCCTCATGGAAGCATATAAATAGAAGAGACCTCAAGCTCATTTGGACACATTGATCACAGCATCTTCTACTCTGTTCTATTGTCTTGGTTCGCACAGGTTTGATGGTGGAAGTCCGCTCAAGGGTTCGAAACTATAGGGTTGAAGCTTGCATGAATCTAGGGTTTTTGTTTCTCGGTTGCTGGCTTGTAACTAAGCATCCTCGGCCTCGGTCGCATGCAAGGAGTGTTCAAGGGTACGAAAGAGAGGTATTAACCACTCACAGAGAAGTCTGAAGGCAGCGTCTACGGTTTTTGAAGAAGATCAGACAGTGTTGATCGCTAGTCGCTAGCAATGGTGAGGTCAAGGGTGCGACTGGGCAGACCCAGTCACTCGCACAGTAGCAGGAAGGGAGCGACTAGGGGTTTGGAGTAGTTCTGAGTGTGTTTGTTCCCGGTTGCACACATACAATCTTCCAGGGAGTGTCCAGGTCAAACAAAGTCACTCGCACTCAGTGGCCTAGGGAGTGACTGGGGGTTTGGAGCAGTTTTGTGTGTGTTTGTTCCCGGTCGCACGCATACAGTCTTCCAGGGAGCGTCCAAGTTAAACAAAGTCGCTTACAGTCTTCCTTGCTAGGAGTGTCCAAGGTTTTGATCTAGGGTTTGACAGTATCCTTCAGTTGGTTTCAGTACTTTGATGGATAAAGGGTTTCTCTCTTGTTAAGTTTAGGTATGTTCTATGCTAAAGCAATTTATTTAAATTTTCACAGTTAGCAATCACATCAACATTACGATAAACTGCAGATAGAACATAAATATAAAACGCAGAAGACAAGCCAAGACATGAGGACACAAGATGTGGCGCAAGCCAGGGACAAACCCCACAATGTGTGGGGAAACCCTTTGATCAAATCTTCTTTTATCTTCAAAGTTCAGCAGAGAAAGAGAGAGAGAGAGAGAGAGTATTTACAACAGAAGTCAACACTTTGACTTATCTAGATCTAGCATAGATCATTTTGAATAATGATGAGATCAGTTGAAGACGTTCTGCTTCAACTGATTCTCAAGGTGACTCCTTCACCTATCATCATTCTGCATCTCGTTCATTTGCTGTACCTTACAGTGTGCTGCACCACGCTGCACTAATCATGATAATCATCCTGCTTCATGCTGCCCATGCTTATGATTGCACTCATCAAGATGTTGCCCATGGTCCATGTATCATTGTGCTATCCATGCACATTAAATCATAGCTGCGTCCTTATGATAATACGCCCTTCTGCCTGCATGGATATTTATTGCCATAATCTGCATATATATACCTTGCCATGTATATATGTTGTACTGCAGATTTGCCTGCGTATATGAGCATAGGTCAGAATTTATGATTCTTCATATACCGTATATCACTGTCCATATATATATATACATCATGTAACTTGAATCACCCCAACGTATATATATTGTTGCTCATCATCCAGCGTTTATATTACAACTCAATGACCAGCATTTTCATTTATCATAAATATGACTATGTTCATAATGATTATGACCCGTATCTCTCTGCGTTCCATTCATCATAAATATAATTGCGTCCATAATGAATACGACCCGTATCTTTGCATTCCATGCATTATAAATATAATTGCATGAATATGATCCATATACGTAGGTTTTCTTTGCTGCGTATTGCTATCTGCATATGACTGTAGCTAGGTTTATCTATGCGGCTTCATATACCTGCTCCCGAGTTCTGTTCCTCATTCCTTCCAGTATATACCTGTAGCGAGTATAATCACTGTGGTGATAACCATGTTGAGATTGTGCAGTCTTGATAAGTTGCAGATCATTGATTGTGTATTTAGGGTGTATTTGATGCCATTGACTTCTATCGATGATGGTATTGGTACAGATCCGCTCCGAAGTCTTTTCCTGCTTTACCGGACCCCATGGATCTTGCTCTTGACATGTGTCGAGCTTCTATTTCAAATGGCGCTGCAGCATGTATCAGTTTGTGTAAGGAAAATACAAACTTTCCTGTATCCCGATGTGTTTGTGGGTGGATGCCGTTTCTGTATAAAACAACAAAACCTGATATATGGAATGGTGCTTGAGATTTGATTGCATTTGGAGTTTTGTATAACATCCATGGTAGACCGAATGAAGAGCCTTTCCTTTAGAGCAAGCATATCAGACTTGTGGATAGCGTAGATCATCTGCGTATTTGTGACTGCTTATTGTCATACCTTAACCATGTAATACGAAGACTGTGATTCCAGCGTATATGTAAGATTGTCCAACGTTTACAAACACGTTTATAAAACTGTCCAGCATATATGCAAGACTGTCCAGCGTTTGCCCAACGTACAGCATTTGCCCAGCATCCAACGTTTATATTATTGCCCAGCGTATACATGTTTCCATTGCCTGTGTATATCAGTCTCTATGAACAGCGTATGTATGTCTCCATGACCGGCGTAGATAAGGGCATCATCTGCGGCTCATCTTTCACCTTTGACTGCGGCTGAGGTTAGCAGATTAGGGCATCATCAAATTAGGCCAGCGTATTCCTTTTGTGACTCTCCTTTTCCAAAAACCCAAGACATGGAGAGGAGATCACGTCAAGAATGAGTGTGTAAATGATATCAAATCCTCATCTATTTATACCACAACGAGGATGATGAATAGACACGTCGGTTGGGCTTCTAGAGCCTACATAAGAGCTGGTCGGCTTGATAATAATTACATAAAAAAAATAAATTCATATCTCCATAAATACTTATCGAAATCGGATGATCTTTGGATCAATCCTACACCTCTCGACGAAAGGGATCCAACAAAAATATCAGCTGCCATAAATAAGCCGACCCACATGGAGTTTGGCCCTAGTTGCCAATTTAACATCTCTTCTGTTCTATAGTTCTGCAGCCTGCTTTTGTTCTGTAAATCTTTGTTGCAAGTTTATGTGTACTCTCCACTGAAACATTTTATGACGATCTAATAAAGAAGAAGATTTGAAAGGGTTTTCCCCCTTGCGGGGTTTTTCCCCCGTCTTGGACCAATCTGTTGTCTCTTATGCTTGCGTTATTGTCTTCTTTGTCAATGCATATATTGTTCTATCTTCAGTTATAGTTTATGATTGGATACATTGCTAATAATTGAATGTATGGTTAAATGAAGAAGTAAATTGGGCTAAAGTAATTGATACAACATAGGACAATCTGAAAATTAACATGGAATCAGAGCTAAGATGAAGGACAAGCCCAAAAGAAGACAAACATTGAAGCCATCATTATTGGAAAGAAGCTTGTCTAGTCAAAGATGTCTTCCTCTACCTTCAAGGAGCATGAGAAGTTGGGTGACTCATCAAATTTTTCCGCATGGAAAGTCAGGTTGGAGATCATAGCTGACAACAATGATGTGTTGGAATACATTCAAGGAAGGATTCCCGAGCCTCCAGAAAATGCTTCCACTTCCCTCAAAAACAGGTACAAGAAAGGTGAGTCGAAAGCAAAACAAATTATAACTGATGGTTTACAAGATCATTTACTTGCATATTTTGGAATTTAAGGAAGTCTAAAGACATGTATTACCATATAGCCGACATGTATGAAACCAACAATTTGAATGAGATCATCACCTTGAAAGATCAACTCAAAGAAACCAAGATGAACAAAAGAGAAGTTGCTCAATTCTACATTATGAGGATATCTCACCATAGAGATCAATTGCAAAGAGTTGGAGAAAATGTGCTTGACAGGGAACTCGTAGTTGTGACTCTTAGATGTCTCCCTCCTATTTTGGAAACCTTCATTACTACAATAAGCAACAACAATGTCCTCCCATCATTTGATGAAATTGTTGGGAAGCTTACTCAAGAAGAATCAAGGATGATTGCAAGAGGAAGGATTCAAAAGCATGAAGAGGAAGAGCCCACTACATATATCACTCATGACAAAAAGAAGAAGAAAGGAAAAGGAGGTCCATTAAGGAAGCCTCCTTCTCAAAATGCAAAAGAAAGGAATGACAGATCTTTATCTCATATTGAATGCTATAATTGTCACAAGAAAGGTCATTATTCTTGAGACTGTCCTGAGAAGAGAAAAAGGCCACGTTACATCAATAATAAAAGAAGAAAAGACAATCAAAGAAATAACCGCTATAGAAGATATGAAAGAAGAAGAGGAGATTCCTCAAGCGACCGTGAAGAAGATCATCCTCCTCAAAAGTAGTCAAGAGTTCCCCGGTATGAAAGTAATGTTGTAAATAAATCTGAATACATTCTTATTTCTGCCTGTGCTAGTTCTTCTCCACTGGATTCGTGGGATAGTTGGTTGGTTGATAGTGGGGCCACTCATCATTTCTCTGGATACAAGGAAGTCCTCTCTAATCTAGTAGAGAGGGAGACTAAGCTGAAGATCATTCTTGGAGACAACTCCACTCATCCCGTGAAAGGTTTTGGGTCCATCAAATTTCAGTTGAATTATGGGGAATCAATTATGCTGCATGATGTTATGTATGTGTCGGGATTAATGAAGAATTTGGTATCTATATCTGCATTGGAAGATAAAGGGATGAGGGTTTCCTTCATCAAAGGAAAAGTTCTGACTTGGTCTACTGGTTCACCTATGAGAGATGCATTCACATTAGGATTGAGATTTGAAGGACTCTATAGAGTCACTGGAAGGCCACTTTTAGCATTGGTTCATAATACCAATCATTTGAGCGAGTTGTGGCACTGCAGACTGGCTCATCTACACTATGATGCTCTTCTGAAATTGAAGAAATTGGTCTCAAGTATTCTCGATGTTCAAGCCCATCATGATGGAGTTTGTCCAGGTTTTGCGAGTGGAAAGAAAACAAAGGGACCATTCCCTTCTAGTGAGAACAAAACAAATGACATCCTCCATCAAATTCATTCCGATATATGTGGTCTAATGCCTGTGCATTCTATTGGTGGATCATCTCTACTACATCACCTTCATTAATGACTTCTCAAGAAAGACATGGATATACTACTTAAAGCACAAGGATGAAGCCTTTGAAATGTTCAAGGAATTCAAAACCTTGATTGAAAATCAAACAAGGAAGAGAATCAAAGTATTCAAGTCCGACAATGGAGGGGAATACATGTCAAAAGAGTTCATAACATTTTGCAAGAAATAAGGGATCAAGAAGGAAACAATTGTGCCATATACTCCCGAACAGAATGGTTTAGTGGAAAGGAAGAACATGTCTATATTAGAAGCTGCCCGTGCCATGCTCCATGATCAAAAGGTGCCAAAGTTCCTTTGGGGAGAAGTTACACATGTTGTTGTAGATGTTCAAAACAGGGTGCTTCATCAAGCATTAGAAAACAAGACCCCCGGAGAAATATTCACAGGTGTCAAGCCTGATATTATCCATCTTCGTGTATTTGGATGCCTCGTATATTTTCATGTGCCGAAGGACAAACGGAGCAAGTTGGAAGCTACAGGAAGAAAATGTATGTTTATAGGTTATTGTGAAAATTTTAAAGCATATAGAATATATATTCTTGGTCAAAGGAAGGTCGAAATTAGCAGGGTTGTAACATTCACGAAGAAATTTCAACCCCCACTCCGGTTATCAGTTTTCCTTATCACTCCATGCATTTAATTTTAAATCCAAGCATGATAAAAATTCTAAAATCTGGAAATGACAATATTTTCTGAAAACACAAATTTAGAGATTTCACAACTGCTGAAATTGCAGAAATAAAACACAACAAACTTATGACAGTCACACACAGAAAATAACACAGTGATTTTTGGTCAATGTGACTCTAGAAAAACCCCCTACAACTCTTGGGGAAAACCAGTTTGAGAGCTCTTCTTTATTTCTGAAAATGCTTTTACAGAGAAATTGAAATACACAGTAAAAATTCCAGCAACCACAAATTACAACTTATCTCGATTTCCGTGCTTGAACTCCACCTCAAAAATCGTGGCAATCAACAAACGGCCAAAACAGAAATTTTTACAGCAATAAAACAACATTAAATGCTGCATGGCCAACCTCGAAAAACGTGCCCAAAACTTCTTATACGGACCGTACGAATTTCAGTAGTACGACTACCTTGAAATTCGTGCCCAAATCTGCCTCGAAATTTGTGCCCTTTCTGCTATCCCTCTTCCTCGATTTTTGTGTTGTCCCTCTTCCTCGATATTTATGCCTTTCACCTGCTGTACGGTTTTTCCTTGGGATGTGTGCCAATAAATGCTGCTGCCTAGATTTGCTGAAATGTCTTCTTGCTGCTCTCCTTCACTTCCTCACTGCTAAAAAATTTTCTCCTTGCTCTTTCTTCTCTTTCTCCCAAATGCTCATGAAAGAATGAATTGATCTTTTCCTCTTCTCTTCTTCTTTTATTCTCTAAATGACCTTTTGGGTTACCCTAAGATCTAATGGCTGAGATTCATTTCTATCTAGGGATAAGAATAAATGTGCATTTAATTCTCACTTTCTATTTTTTAACTCACCCACTTAAATAAAGACCCACTTAGCCTTTTATTTCCATAGTCACTTTTTCAATTTCTAATTCTTCATTGACTTTAATAAAGTCACCTTTAATTTAGAATGTAACTTTACCACTTATAAAGTCACCTTTAAATTAGAATGTAACTTTACCACTTATAAAGTCACTTTTAAATTAAATTGACTTTACCACTTATAAAGTCACTTTAGAAGAAAAGTAAGAAATAAATTTGGACACTTTTCCCTAGGCCAAAGATCAAAGTCTTAGGGAACCATTTGTCCTCTGGTACCCAAATTTTAACAATTCGATGAAGATGCGGCTCTTGGAAAAGCAAGAGACCTTCCTCCACCTCCTCCTCCCAAGAAGGAGAATGATGACTGGGATATTCTAGATGGTCCTTCCGTGCCCGAGTCTGACACTGATATTGTTGATGATCCCATGGAGCCTATGGATCCTTTAGATTCTCCTCCAAGTGATCCTCCAACTAGGAAGAGACCACTTTGGGTCTATGATACTCTACAAAATGCTGAAAGAAATGTTCCCATTTGACAATCATTTAGAGAACAAAAGCAACCATGTAGGTATCAGGGATATGTTGCAACCATTAGCAATATGATTCAAGCCAAACCTTCCTCATTCGAAGAAGCTGTAAAAGATCAAGTTTGGAAGGATGATATTGCTGAGGAATATGATTCGATTGTGAAAATGATGTATGGGATGTTGTGCCAAGACCGAAGGAAAAATGTGTGGTGACGTCAAAATGGTTGTTCAAGATCAAGCATGGAGTTGATGGTAGCATTGAAAAATACAAGGCAAGGTTTGTGGCTCGAGGTTTCTCACAGAAAGAGGGAGAAGATTATGATGACATATTTTCTCCTGTGGCTTGATATACAACCATCCGTTTGATAGTTTCCCTTACTTCTAGTCAAGGATGGACTCTTCATCAGATGGACGTAAAGATCGCATTCCTTCATGGAATATTACAGGAACAAGTATATGTTGAACAACCACAGGGATTTGAAGTGGAAAATCGAAGAACACATGTTTTCACATTGAAGAAGGTGTTGTATGGTTTGAATCAATTTCCTTGAGCTTGGTATGCACGCATTGACATTTATTTAATGAAGTTGGGATTCACAAGATGCAATGTTGATCCCAACCTCTACTTCAAGGTAGTCTAAGGTATGCCATTGATTTTGGTTTTATATGTTGATGATCTATTCTTAATAGGTAGTGAGCATCTGATGATCAAGTGTAAGAGGGAGCTAGCCTCTGAATTCGAGATGAAGGACCTTGGTTTCATGCACTACTTTCTAGGTCTTGAGGTGTGGCAAAGGCCTGGTGAGATTTTCCTTTCACAAGGAAAATATGTTGTGAAGCTGCTGGAAAGATTTGGAATGATTGAATGCAAATCCATGGCTACACCGATGGAAATGAACTTCAAGAAGTTATGTGGAGAAGTTGCATGGACTTGATTTGGCAAATCCATTTGAGTATAGACAATTGATTGGGGCTTTGATGTTCCTTGTGAACACCCATCCAAACATATGCTATGCAGTAAACACATTGATTCAATTCATGACCGAGCCCCTCCATGCACATTGGATTGCTGCCAAACACATATTGAGATATTTGCATACTTGGTCTACGTTATTCTGTCGGAGATGTTCAACTTCATGGATACACCGATGCTCACTGGGCAGGAAATGTTATCGACAGGAAGAGTACATCTGGATGTTGTTTTAGTCTTGGATCTACCATGATATCTTGGATGAGCAGGAAACAAAATTCTGTAGCATTGAGAACTGCCGAAGTAGAATACATTGTCGCTAGCATGGCTAGCTGCGAAGCAGTCTGGTTAAGGAATCTCTTTAGAGAGCTATTTGAGTAGGTCCTAGACACTATAGTGATATATTGCGAAAACAAGAGTGGGATCCATTTGGCAAAGAATCTCGTGTTTCATGACAAGTCAAAGCACATTGAGATTCAATATCATTTTATTCAAAATATGGTGCAGAGAGGGGCCATTTGACTCCATCATATATCTAAAGATGAGCAGATTGCAGACAGACTCACCCAGGCATTACCGAAAGGAAGATGCTTGGTCTTTCGAGAGCAGCTTGGACTGACGGATGTGAACCCTCCGGGTGAGGGGAAACACTGATCGAGGACACTGAGCCAACTTTTCCCACCTTGCTTGTGCTCCCAGGGTGAGGAATTGAGATAGAGGGCTCCTGGGGTTGAGGGATCTCTAGACAATAGGGTACTCCCCTATCTGTTACCCTTAGGGTTGGAGATGTTTCCCCCCATCTTCATAGGGTCGGAGATGCTGCTCCCTTATCTGGTCTATGCAGAGTATACCCTAGTTGACATCATACCCTCAAGAAAAGCTTGTTTGGAATACCGCTCCCAGTTTGGCCAACGAGATGAGAGTGTACTCGGGGTGTACAACCCAAGTCGATTATGATGTAGGTGTTCTACCACATGACTATTGAGAGTTATTGATTGGTGTTGATTTTTGGGTAGCATCTATAATATCCCTTTTCAGGGATATCCCTCAAACACAAGCAAACTCCAACCAGAGATGGACTGGGAGGGCATTTACCAGATATGTCGCCTCTGAAAAGAGGACGAGATCTGGAGGCTACCTGGCCCTTTCCAAACTCTGTCTAAGAGTATAGGAGAAAACACACAAGTGGTATAGTAGCCGGGAAGCTCAAAGAGATAAAAAAATAACAGTAGTACAACATACGATAATGTATACATGGAATATAAGCAGATACTCAAGAAATGCAGAGAGAAATGCTAAGCCATTTTATTATACTGAGTAATGGACAGAGTACAAGAAGTGATCAGAAAGATAGCACCTCAACTTGCACATGGAAAGTGAAGAAATACACTCAGAATGGTGAGGAAATGGCCTCTCTTTGAACTGCATCCAAGCTGCCGGAGAATTGTTGTGCTACTGCTACTACTGGAATCAAGTGAGGATTTGGGGCTGTTCCCCTACTTGGAAAATGTTGAAACTCTGGAATCAACCTCTGCTCAATAAACCCAGAAAAGCCCAGAAAGATTTTCTAAAATAGCTGACCCCCGAAAATCAGCCCCTTGAGGATCTACGCTATCCCTCAAGGCTCTACGCTGCCACTGAAGAGAATCCTCCAAAACTCTACTTGAGACTCTGCCAAAATCCTCCAATATGCAAATTCCTTGCTTAATCTCCAAGCTCAAATCCTCCACATAAACCCAATCCAGAGCTCCTACCAGAAAAAGACTGCATCCTCCTCTCTCAAGACTGCGCAGTCATCAAAATGCTCAGTTCCTCCTCAACTCCAAAGATCGATCCTCCTGCAAAAGATTGATGAAACTACCTTGCCCGAGCAGGCACTCGAAGTCCCCCAGGGCTAAGGGTGAGATCTCCGAACGGAGACACTCGATGCACTAAACAGTGTTGCAGACAAGCTAACTAGCGAGCGTGCTCTAAGTCGAAGTGACTAGCTCAAATGCAACATAATCCAATGCCAAAATGAGGAGGCTCCTCTCTCCTTTATAGCGTTGGCCTCTCTCAAAACCCTAAGGCCCACCTCCTCCAACGTAGCCTCTCTCTTGCCACGTGCTCCTCTCCATTTGAACAGTCCCTCCAAGTGTCTGCGTGGGCCCCCTTCTTTACGTGGTCCTTTGGCCCCCTTGGCTCCCCTTTTAAGTTACAGCATTGTGCTACTAGGGAGTGACTTCATTCAAAAAGTGAGTTATGTCCCCCTTTCCTCACCTTTTTATTTATAAATAACTATAGAAGGCAAAATTGAGCAAAATTGAATATTCCAATTAGCCATGGCTAATTAGGAATATTACAGCATCCGATGTGCTCTAGCTCCGAAATTTTGTGGCGAGGCTAGAACACATGAGATCTCCAAGACCCAAAAATCATTTGGTGAAATTCCACCCGAATTGTATTTTATTAAAATAATTAATATTTTTAATGGGGTTCCTAAGTTTAAACTTAGGAAAATTAAAATATTAATGGGTATTAATGAAAATATGGGTGAGAAGCTTTTAAGAGACGAGGATCAATTCTATTTTTATCTTAGCTGTTGATTAGAGATTAAATCACGGTCGTTGATATCTCAACAGGAAAAGTGTAAACGAAGACTTTAGAGTCATTTGGAGACACACCGGGAAAATACTCAGTAACCTAAGGGAAATTGATTCTCAAGGAGTAAAAGTTCGATTTTAGAGGGAGAGTTGTAGGGTGAAGGAAGAGGAGGGTATCAGCATCAGTCGGAGACTGAGGAGGAGGGGACGCAGTGCATCAGAGGGACAACTCAGAGAGGCAGCGCAGCAAGGGACGTAGTCCTCACGCAGAGATGACACAGAGGTGATGCAGTGGAGGCTGGAGGGTCTCTTGGGTGTCAGAATTTCTCCAAAGGGTGGAGGAAAATTATCTCAGGTGTTTTCTCAGAGGTTTCTCTATGTTCTGCAAATCATTCCTTGTAAAGAGATTATTGTTGAAGAATAATAAATAAACCCTCATCTGCTGCACCGATTTTCCCACATTGGGTTTTTCCGAGGACTATTGTCAAAAAATAACTGTGTTGATGTGATTGATTCTTGTGCTTGTATTTCATTGTTCTTTTCTCTATGCTATTATGTGACAACTGCAGTAGAATTTACTTTGATGTTTACTGAAGGGTTTTGTAAATAACTTATTGTGGAAAATAAGTAGGAGAAATAAATCAGTTACTGCAGTAGAATTTTGTGTTAGAAATTTTCACATGGTATCAGAGCAGAGATCGGGCAATAGGATTAGAGAATCTGCAATGAGTCGTGAACATGATGCTGGAGCAACAACTCAAAAGGACTCACGCAATTCTCTCGGGAAAGAGGAAAGCACGAAGAATATAATGGATCACGACAATTCTGTGTTAGCTTCCAGACTGGAAGAAGAAGTCACTTGCTTGGCAAGTTTTGCTTCCTCTGAGGTTTGGTATATTGATAGTGGAGCTTCTATGCACATGACGGGAATATGAGAATGTTTCTCAAGCTATCAAGAAGAACAGATGAACTACCAAATCACCATGGGAAATAAATCAAATTGTACCCCCGTAGGAAGAGGTACTATAGTTTTTCAAACAAAAGCAGGGGATTGGCTTCGAGCTACCAATGTGCTGCATGTGCTTGGACTGGGGATGAACTTACTCTCCGTATCTCAGTTACAAAACAGGGGCTATGATGTTTACTTCATTGGGAAGAAAGTATATGTCAAACATCCGAGTTGGAAGAAGAAGGCCCAAATTAGATTCAGAAGTAACACACTGTATAAGTTACAACTAGAATCTCCAATGGCACTGATTGGCAGCTGTGGTGAAAAAGATTTGAATGAACTATGGCACAAAAGGATGGGGCACTTACATCGTGGGGCTCTAAGAATTCTCACAAGAACTGTCACAGAAGTTCCAGAATTAAGTACCAAACGAGACGATATATGCAGAGGTTGTGTACTGGGAAAGTACGCCAAAGCGGCTTATTCCAAAAGTAATAGTAGGGCAAAGAGTGTTTTGGGATTGATACACTCAGATATTTGCGGACCCATGTCCAAAAAATCTCTTAGTGGTGTCGAATACTTCGTCACCTTCATTGATGACCATTTCAGAAAAACTTGGATCTACTTTCTAAAAACCAAGGATGAGGTTTTGATCGATTCAAAGAGTTTAAAGCTCTGGTTGAAAATCTGATAGGGAAGAGGATAAAAGTGTTGTTCTCAGACAATGGTGGAGAATACATTGATAAGGACTTCACTGATTTCTGTGCAAGGGAAGGCATCAGACGAGAATGGACAACTCCATATAATCCAGAGCAGAATGGAGTAGCGGAGAGGAAGAATAGAACTATTGTTGAAGAAGCAAGGGCAATGTTGTATGATTAGGATATGCCCAAATTTCTATGGGTAGAAGCATGCAGCACAATAGTATATGTTCAGAATATGACTCCTCACAGGGCATTAGGTAAGATTACTCTAGAGAGTCTCTTCACTAGCAAGAAGCCTGAAGTGAGTCATTTCAAAATATTTGGGAGTTTGGCATACTGCCATATACCCGAAGAAAAGAGGAAGAAGTTGGATCAAATTGCAGAAAAAGGATATCTTGTGGGATATAGCGAGAATGCTAAGGCATATAGAATCTACCTTCCAGAAAATAGAAATATCGTAGTAATATGGGATGTAAAGTTCATGGAGGACAGAGCTTTTATGAAATCCCGAGAAATTCCTTTCGAAGAGCAGTCAAAGGATGATCCATTGGTCCAGCCACTTCGACCAGCAGAAACCAGCACCAGTATTTCTCCAAGGGACAAGAATCCAGAGGCATCACAACGGGTGGAATCTCAGGAGGAGGAGCAAATAGATCTACCCACTACTAGTGGAAGAATGAGCCGGGCACTTCAACAGATACTACGGGATGCAAAGGATTTCAGTGGAGCTCCTAGAAACAAGAAAAGGGAGTGTAGACAACTAGATAGATACCAAGCTTTGCTGGCTTAGGTTAGAGAACCCTCTAGTTCTCAGGAGGCGTTCAACATCAAGTATTGGTAGATGCTATGGTAGAGGAATACAGTTCCATAATGATCAATGATGTCTGGGAAGTGGTACCTAGGCCTCAAGATAGATCAGTTGTAGGTTCGAGATGGATCTACAAGGTCAAATATGCTACAGATGGCAGTGTGGAAAAATACAAAGCCAGGTTCGTGGTTAAGGGGTATGCTCAAAAGGAAGGGATAGATTATGAAGAAACCTTCGCCCCAGTAGCCAAGTACACTTCTATTAGATCTGTGATATCCCTTACAACATATATGGGGTGGGAGATTCACCAGATGGACGTTAAGACCGCGTTCTTGAACGGAGTGATAGAAGAAGAAGTATACATTGAACAACCAGAGGGTTTTGAGACACATGAGAAGGAAACTCATGTATGTCGGTTGAAGAAAGCCTTGCATGGGCTTAAACAAGTGCCTAGATCATGGTACGGTCGAATTGCTCTCTATTTGCAGAAGATGGGATTCGTCAAGAGTGATGCCGATCCCAACCTCTACTATCTGGTTGCAGAGAATGAGCCTCTAATTCTGGTGTTATATGTGGATGACCTTTTCTTGACAGGTTCATCTAGGCTCATCAAAGATTGCAAGGAAAACCTAGCTACAAAATTTGACATGAAGGATTTTGGATGGATGCATTATTTTCTAAGGTTGGAAGTTTGGCAGCAGAAGGGTGAAATTTTCCTTGGACAAGGGAGATACGCTACATAAATTTTAAAAAGATTCAGAATGCAGGACTGTAGACCCATGGCTACTCCAATGATTATCAACCAGAAGAAGATTGATGCGTTTGAAAATAAAGAAGTAGATCCCACCTTCTATAGACAGCTCATAGGATCCTTGATGTATCTGGTCAATACCAGGCCAGACATTTGTTATGTTGTCAACACCCTCAATCAGTTCATGGTGGAACTAAAGAGGGCACACTGGACAACAGCCAAGCATGTGTTGATTTGGGGTAGCATCGGATGTGCTCTAACCACGAAATTTGGTGGAGAGGTTGGGGCACATGAGATCTCCAATACCCAAAAAGCGTTTGGGCAGATTCTAAACAGATCAGGATATATTAGAATAATTAATATTTTTAATGGAGCCCCTAAGTCTAAACTTAAGGAAAATAAAATATTAATGTGTATTAATATGAAACTGTGTTAGAATGGTCCAAAAGACATGAATCAAGCCAGATCTAATCTTAGCCGTTGATTAGGGACTTAATCTCGACCGTTGATATATCAACAGGAAAAGTATAAGAGGAGACTTGAGGGCCACTTGGAGAGAACACTAAAGTGATCAGTCATTCTATTCTCTAGAGCGGCGTTTGCTAAGAGAGATAGAATTAGTGATCGGGAGTTGCAGCTGAGGAGCATTGAGTACAAAAAAACAGAGAAGCAGAGATAGTGCCGGGAGAGCAGCGCAGTAGCCAATGAGAGTGATGTAGAGCCAGCCAGGGCTCATGCAGAGGTAGCTAGGAGTTGCGCAGAGCCTCAAAGAGCCAGCATTGCTGACATAGGCTGACATTGGGGTTTCTGGGGAAGATTGGTGCTCCCGGAAGGATTATCCGAGGTTTTAGCCAGGAAATTTGTCAGAAACTGAGAGGTATTACTGCCAAGGAAATTCTCTGTTGGGTAGGCCAGCTTTAGCACCCAGATTGTACTCTGATATTGCTTAATAAGAAAACCCTCAGATAGTTGCACTGGTTTTCCCACATTGGGTTTTTCCAGGGACATTGATCCAAAAATAATGGTGTCATATGGTGTGATTGTTTCTGTTTCCTTCAGTTGTTGATCTATAATATGTTGAGCATGCACTAGTGTTTATTTTCAGTATTTACATTGTAAATAACTTGTTAAGTAACATAACAAGTAGGTAGGAATAAATTAGATAAAGTGCATGGAGGGTTTCTAACTAAGTAGACTTAGAAACTTCAACATCATGTTCTCAGATATATACGAGGAACAATCGAGCATGGATTAATGTACACCAGAGGCAATGATATCAGGCTGAGTGGGTTCACTGACGCATATTGGGCAGAAAATTCAGTAGATTGGAAAAGTACGACTAGGTACTGTTTCAACATTGGATTAGGAATGACCTCCTGGTGTAGTATGAAACAAAAGTTCGTAGCTTAGAGGTCAGCTAAAGTTGAATATATGGCAGCTAGCACAACATCGTGTGAAGCCATATGGCTTAGAAAGTTACTAGTGAATCTATTCAAAAGAAGGATGGAAGCGACCAACATTTTGTGTGATAATCAGAGTTGCATCAAGCTCTCTGAGTATCCAGTTTTTCATGATCGGTCGAAGCACATTGACATAAGGTGTCACTTTATCAGAGGTTGTGTCCAACGAGGTGCAATACAGTTACAATACACTCCGACAGGAGAATAGGTGGCAGACATTCTCACCAAGGCTCTAAAAAGAACAAAGTTTGTTTATTTCAGAGAGAAGATGGGGATGATTGAGAGTCCATTTCAGTAGTAGAAATGGATAGTGCGGTTCTTAAGAGGGAGTTGCAGTACAGATGCAGTAGTGACAATGGCAATGTCATGGGCAATAGTGCAGGTTGCAACAGCGCAGTGGATGAGGAGCAACAGGCAGAGCATCAACAGTGCAGAGGACCGATGTCGTGGATCAGTGTGATACTTCTGCGGGGAAGTATTGCTAGAGCACATTCCTCACTAAGAGGGGGTGTTGATTTTTGCGTAGCATCGGATGTGCTCTAGCTTTGAAATTTTGTGGAGGGGCTAGAACACACGAGATCTCCAAGACCCAGAAATTGTTTGGTGAAATTCCACCGAGATTGTATTTTATTAAAATAATTAATATTTTTAATGGGGTTCCTAAGTCTAAACTTAGGAAAATTAAAATATTAATGGGTATTAATGAAAATACGGGTGAGAAGCTTCTAAGATATGAGGATCAGTCTATTTTAATCTTAGCCGTTGATTAGAGATTAGATCATGACCACTGATATCTCAACATGAAAAGTATATGAAGACCTGAGAGTCATTTGGAGACACACCGGGCAAATACTCAGTAACCTGAGGGAAATCGATTCTCAAGGAGTAAGAGTTCGATTTCAGAGGGAGAGTTGCAGGGTGAAGGAATAGGAGGGTATCGGCATCAGTTGATGATTGAGGAGGAGGGGACACAATGCATTAGAGGGACAACATAGAGGGACAACTCAGAGAGGCAGCAAAGCAAGGGACGCAGTCCTCACGCAGAGATGACACAGAGATGATGCAGTGGAGGCTGGAGGGTCTCTTGGGTGTCAGAATTTCTCCAAAGGGTGGAGGAAAATTATCTTAGGTGTTTTCTCAGAGGTTTCTCTATGTTTTGCAAATCATTCCTTGTAAAGAGATTGTTGGTGAAGAATAATAAATAAACCCTCATCTGTTGCATCGGTTTTCCCGCATTGGGTTTTTCCAGGGACTATTATCCAAAAATAACTGTGTTGATGTAATTGATTCTTGTGTTTGTATTTCACTGTTCTTTTCTCTATGCTATTATGTGACAACTGTAGTAGAATTTACTTTGATGTTTATTGAAGGGTGTTGTAAATAACTTATTGTGGAAAATAAGTAGGAGAAATAAATCAATTATTGCAATAGAATTTCATGTTAGAAATTTTCACAATGGGGAGATCGGTAGGCAATAGGATTGGGTTGAGACTTGCCCCCCTTTTGAGATTTCGGGTTGAGAATGAGATCTCGATGAGATTCCAAGGTTGAAGATGTGCTCACCTGTATGATTGGTTATCCTATTGCTTGGTATGGGTGGAAGCTTATGCTCCTCGATTCTTCTTTTAGATTCGAGAATGTTTCAGTAGATAGAGTTGAGCAGAAAAGGTTTCAGCATGATGTCATTGCATTGACAAGTGGAATTCTCCCTAGTTGAGAGGGAGTGTTAAAACTATGCAACTGCGGTCAATTTCCACTTTGGACAGCTCATATGATGAAGATAATAATTGCAATAGATTCCTCTTTCTGAGAGGACCAAAATCAACCTAGAGATCACTCTATTTGGACAAGAAGAAATTGGTTTTTGAATTTATTTTATCCACTCATGTATATTGGAATAGGTCGACCCTAAGCACATGTACAATTGGACAGGTCGGCCTCAACATCAAGTGGACCCTCATGGAAGCCTATAAATAGAAGAGACCTCAAGCTCATTTGGACACATTGATCAAGCCATCTTCTACTCTCTTCTATTGTCTTGGTTTGCACAGGTCTGACAAAGGAAGTTCGCTCAAGGGTCCGAAACTACAAGGTTGAAGCTCACATGAATCTAGGGTTTTTGTTTCTCAGTCACTGGCTTGTAACTAAGCATTCTCGGCCCCGGTCTCACGCACAAAGTGGTCAAGGGTGCGATTGAGAGGTCTCAGCCATTCACACAGAAGCCTGAAGGAAGCGTCTAGGGTTTTTGAAGCAAATCAGACAGTGTTGATCCCCAATCGCTTGCACAGTGAGGTTAGGGGTGCGACTGGGCAGTACCAGTCTCTCACACAGTAGCAGGAAGGGAGCAACTAGGGGTTTGGAGCAGTTCTGTGTGTGTTTGTCCCCAGTCGCACGCATAGTCTCTCAAGGAACGTCTAGGTCAGACACATTCGATCGCACTTAGAGGCCTAGGGAGTGACCAAGAATTTTATGTCGCTTGCAGTCTACGTTGCTGGGAGTGTCCAGGGTTTTGATCTAGGGTTTGACAATTGCCTTCAGTTGGCTTCAGTAGTCTGATGGATAAAGGGTTTCTCTCTGATGTTCTGTAGTTCTGCAGTCTGCTTCTGTTCTGTAAATATTTGCTGCAAGTTTATGTATTGGGCTCATTGTACTCTCCGCTAAAACATTTTATGACGATCTAATAAAGAAGAATATTTGAAAGGGTTTTCCCCCTTGTGGGGTTTTTCCTTGGTCTTGGACCAATCTGCTGTCTCTTATGGTTGTTTCGTTGTCTTCTTTGTCATTGCATATATTGTTCTATCTTCAGTTACAGTTTATGGTTGGATACATTGCTAATAATTGAATGTATTGTTAAATGAAGAAATGAATTGGACTAAAGTAATTGATACAACATAGAACAATTTGAATATTAACACCAGAAGCAACAGCTTCATCAAAAGTAACATCCCTGCAAGTTTCAATAGATCGTTGACTTGGTACGTAGACCTTGAAGGCCTTTGAACTTTCACTATAGCCAACAAAAGCGCCCTTCTTTCCGGAAGGTTCCAACTTTGTGCTTTTCTCCTTGGGCACATGGACATAAACAGGATGACCAAAGCTTCTTAATTATTCAACATTTGATCTCTCACCTGTGAAGACTTCTTCAGGAGTCTTGTAGTCCAAGATTCGGTGTGGACATCTATTTTGAACATAAATAATTGTCATTGAAGTTTCTCCCCAAAGAAATATCGACAACTCTTGATCATGAAGCATGGCCTTGGCAACTTCCATAATAGTCCTATTCTTCCTTTCAACAATTTCATTTTGTTGAGGATACTAGGGAAGTATCAACTCACTCTTAATTCCAACATCTCTATAGAAAGAAATCAATTCCTTGGATACATACTGTCCTTCATTGTCAGACCTTAAATTCTTGATCCTTCTTCCTATAACATTTTCAACTTGTGCCTTGAATAACTGAAACTTCTCAAATACTTTATCCTTGTATTTCAAGAAATAAATCCATGTTTTACGAGAGTAATCACCAATGAAATTGCAAATGACCACCCAGGTATTTTTCAAACAGAGGCCCACAAACATCAGAATGCACAAGATCCAAGATTCCTTTGGATCTACTAGTAATGCTAGTACATCATCCTTTGACATTTTTCCCAAGAGAACATCCTTTATAAACTCCATCATGTTCAATATCATATCCCCAACAAATAAATTGACTAATGTAAATTCCCAATTTTGCACTTTTGTTATCTAATAAATATTTTTGGCGATTGGACTAAGGAGAATGGGTTAAGAGACTTGGAATTAATTTTTGCTAATGGAAAAGGGAGCCAACTTTAGGAGAATTGGGTAAATTAAAGCGTTGGTGGATTGGGGGACACACAAAAGGGAATTCAAACCCCATGGAGGAAATTCAACCCACAAGGGAAAAAATGCACTAGGGGATTCGATCTAGTGGGGACCACAAGGTGAGAAAGGGAAGCAACTATAAAAGGCAAGAGCAAACTCATTTTTGGGGTCCTTTGTTTATGCATCTAGCTTTAGAGTTTGCTTTAGTTTTTTAGCCAAGTCAATTGGTGCATTGAGCATAGGGGTTTCCAAGGAGAAATTCCCAACTCTCTTTCGGTGGACTTAGAGTGCCACCCTAGGAGAGAATTTTAGAGCTTAGTGGAGAGGAGATTGTTGGAGTTCGTGGGTCTTTTCAGCTATTGCTTCAGCCAGTTCGAGCTTCCAGGAGGACACAATGACATAACTTGTTCCATTGAGTTGAGGTGTCTTCAAGGGGAATTCCGACTAGAGAATTTAGGAGAAAATACCTTGAGGGTGAACCAGATTTTGTGGAGAGTTACAGGGCTAGAGATTGTTGCTCCAGTGAGAACCAATTCCTCATTTCTAGGGCCTGCGTAGGTGCTTTGTTGGGCAGAATTCGTGGGGCAGATTCTAGTTTGATTTGTGTTGGTGTTGAGGAGGAATTTCACTCTTATCTTTTGGGAGAACTTGCAGGGAGTTTTTACAGTCATTTGAGGAGGGAATTGAGCCTAATCAACAACAGTAATTTGTGGGGGACGCGGAACCAGTGGAAGAGGGCGTAGCACCAAAATTGGGTAATTCTGGGAGGTCAGAATTGTTGAAATAGGTAACTAGGTTCGGTTTTCATAATGACATATGTAATCATGATTTTATATATTTGATGTAAAGAGAAAATAAATTTATTATTATTATTCTTGAGGCATGGGTTTCATGCTCAAGGGAAATTTATTTTTAGGTCAAGCACCCATTGAGTGCTTCTAGGGCTTGTTATTGAGTCTACAAGTCAATTGAGTCATTGTCATGTATGGAAGACCCTTTTGGGCATGTTACATATTGTAAAGAAAATTTATTTGAGTCAAAAATAGAGTCAAAGACCCTCCAAGACCTTGTCAAACAAGTAGCAACAAGTCGGCCTACATGAAGGGACAAGTTGGCCTAAAGATAGCAATTTGTACCCCTCAAAAGCCTATATATAAGAAGGAACTCAAACTCGTTTGGACACACACTAAAGCAAGTTTGATCTCCTCAAGATAGAAGGTGGAAAAGGACGAAGAAGAAGAAGAAGAGAAAGATCGAAGTTTTTGGGCCTCTCTCTCTCTTGTGTTAGGGTTTCTATAGTTACTGGGCAAGTCGAAGTGTTGTTGAGTAAGTTGAAGTGCTACTGGGAAAGTCGAAGTGTTGCTGGGAAAGTCAAAGTGCTGGGAAGAAACTGTTGGGTCAAATTTCCAAAAGAAACCGCTGGGTTGAAGTTCCAGAAGAAACTGTTGGGCCAAAGTTGCAGAAGAATCTGCTGGGAGGTCAAAGTTGCAGAAGAATTTGATGGGGGTCAAAATTGCAGAAGTTGTTGAGGACGAAGTTGCTGAAAGGAACACTCATCAAAGAAAGGTTTGACTTGGTGTTGGAGGGGTTTTGGTCAAGGGTCATAGGTCTTGGAATTCATTAATTGAAAGTCTATAAGAAGAGAATAATTCTTGTGGGTTTTCCTCTCAGTTGGAGAGGTTTTGGCCCTGGTTGATCGCCTATATCTTGTGTCCTCTTGTCTTATTGTTCTTTATGGTTTGGTAGTTGTTTGATGAAAAGAACACTAAACATAATCAAGTGAAAGAAGAAGCTAATTAAGTTAAGTAAAAATACATCACAAGCAGTTATCAAAGTAAGAGAAATCATCTATCTAGCTACCTTAGATTTCTCAACATGGTATCAGGGCTAAGGTGACTACATCAAGGAAAGGCAGCTTAAAGAAGTGTACTAAAGGGCCGAAGCACAAGAAGATCATCCAGGAAACATTAGGAGCAACCTCAAAATCCTAGCTCAATCAAAGAAGGGTTATTCATTTGAAGCATTCTTGGAAAGTTTACAATCTTCATCACAAAGGAAAGAAGACCTCAAGGACACGATATCCCAAGAAAGACCCTATATTTGAAGTACCTTGGGAAGGCCATTACATATACACTTTCATCCGAAGAAGCAAGAAAAGGTGTTGTCGTCATCATCAAGGAATCAAGGTGATCTCCCTCTCTTTGAGCCAAGGATCACTTTTGAAGGAAGACATCTTCTATTATCAACATCATCATCAAAATCAAGAAGGCATCAAGTTGAAGATATTGTCATCAAGGAGTATCTTCACAAGTAAGTATCTTTATATATATGTTTGAATCTGTTAAAATGACTTCATTTTGCAAGGAGAGCAACAAATTGGTTGGGTCATCAAACTTCCTTGCATGGAAGAAGAGGACATATTTGATCCTCATAGAAAATGAAGTCGTTGGACATGTTAAGGGTTCAATCACTAAACCTCCAAAGGAAGAAGCTCAAGCTCTAGCCAAGTATATGAAAATGGAAATAAGGGCTCAAAGGATCCTTATAGAATCCATCAAGATCCCCTCATACCTTATGTTGCACAGTTGGAGACATTAAAAGAATTCGACGAGAAGTTAGTAAAATTTTTCTCCGTAAGCATCGCTGGAGAAGTCATATCTTTAAGAACTGAGCTAAACAAGATGAAGATATCAAAGGAATAAGGAATAGTCTCATACTTTAGGAGGGTGTCATAAATACAAAACATACTACAAGAGTTGGGGAAATAATGTCTGATAAAGAGATGACCACAGTTGTGCTCAATGCACTACCAGAGGAATGGGGCAACTTCGTTTCAAGCATCTATGGAAAGAAGGAAGCCACCCCTTTCAGTGAACTTTGGTCATTGTGTAAGATTGAATAAACTGGGTTGAAGACAAAAAGTGATGTGGGACCAAGTGAATAAGTTCAAGCATTTTCTGTGATGGCTAAGAGAAAAAGAAAGTTTCGAAAATTTGGTCCTCAGATTACGAAGAAGAAATATATGTTGAAGATCCAATGCTATGGTTGTCAGGAATATGGGAATTACAAGAGAGATTGTTCGGTATTCAAGAAGGAAAACAAGAGGAAAGAAAGAAATGAAGCTCATAATACCAAAGAAGTGGAAGAACATGATGAGAAGAAATCCAAAGGGATATCTCTTCACTATTAGGGTTTCTCCAATGCATAGCAAGGAGTAGGAGGTGAAAAGATCTCCACTATGGCAATCAAGATGAGAAGCATTATGACGAGATGGATCTTAGTAGAAGATGGTATCATACTAGAAGCATACCATTGAAGCAAGAGCTCATGACATCATTAGAGAAGCTTGAAAGAATAGTTGAATTAGAAGTCTACATGGATGTAACAGTCATCATATAAAGGAAGTAGCTCTTGGTAACCTCATTGAAAGCATATACATGGTTGAAAGAAAGTCATCTAACATGATAGAAGGAATTTATCATACATCATCATCATGAGAAAGGAGCATTTGCTGGATGAGGATAATCTAGATCCTCCGTTGGAATCTTCATTAGAAGGTCCACCTCTACTTGGAAGAAGCAAGTGTCTCACTGATCATTCCACCTTGTGTTGGACACATTGTTTAGAAGGATGATGATATGGTGACAAAAGAGTGCAGTGTGTCAAGATGGTTGATGTACCTTCAATCAAGAAAAGGATGTTGCTAAAGGAAGTCTAGATGACCAAAAGGAGAAAAGAGATATGCATATATTTGACAAAATAAGTCATGTCATCATAGTTGCATGGATAAATGCTCTACCTCATGAGCATGATCAAAGAAAGAGGGATCTGTGCCTTTGGAAAGATGCATGATTCACATATTGGCAAGATGAAATCAACATAATATGTCCTCATATGGACTATGAGGTAGTTGATAAAGATGAAGGAACTATGGATGGAAGTTCCTGGGAAGAAATACGTGTGATGAGCCCCAGAAATGAGTAATTATATGGGCTCATTTTGCATATTGTTTCCATTTAATCCCCCATTCTCCATAGTTTTGTGCATGTTTTTGAATATATTTATGTCAATTGAGTGAATGGGGATAGTCACTTTGCCACATAGTCTAATGAGTGTTTATTGCAGATTTTTGGACAATTTTTGGACAAGGACTAGGCATTTATGAGCAGATTAGTAGCCAAACTCGAGGAAACAGGGCTGAGGACTTATAGGAGGGGTGTCTCCTGCATTAATGACCCCTTCCTCGAGTTCTCCACCAGTAGCTCGGAGTTCAAAGGCCACCACATCGATGATTCCAAGGGGCAGCCGAGCAACTCAAGTGGGGCTGCTATTATCTCCAGTTTTAGGCAGCCGAGTTCCTTAAGTTTAGGAGGATTGTTGGGGGTCCTCACTTGTATAAATAAGAAGGCTTCAGGCCTCAGTAGGTTAGCCATTTCATAGTCTATTTTCACACTTTTGTGCAGTGTTGTACTCAACTCATTTTTGAGCTCCTTTTGCAGACAGTTTTGTGATGTAACTTTTATTTTTTTGATCAATGAAGATGAATCCAACTTTGAACCAGCACTGATTCTTTCTAGAGGGCTGAAGCTCTTGGGTTATGGCCCAACCCAAGCTGCCCAACACCTCCTTTGTATATTTATATGTTTTTTTCCTTGCATTCATAAGCTGATTTCTGTTGTTTAAGATTAATCTTGCTTTGGAAAGATAGGTTGCGTTTGATGATTAAATTAGTTGTTCTTGCTTCAAGTTGTTTAAGTAATTTGCTGTTGTAACAGGGAAAGATCCAAAAAGGGCTACCAGTAGGCCTTGATTCACTTTCTCCCTCCTTCGGACCATGAATTGAAGACGAGGCACTGTTGCTGCCCTAAAAACACTGTTTTTTTTCCCTTTCATGCAATTGGTAGTGTGATGTTTTGAGTTGGAGAAGTTGATATTTGCTTGGATTCACATGCTTAGACCATTTCTTGTTCATTTACCATGGCTTTCTCACATAGTTTCCTGTTCATAAAATTATGTTCAACACTTTTCTGTTTTTAGGTCAGATTTTAGGTCAAATTAGGAAAACTCTATTTTTTCGGTTCTTGCTTGGGTCAGTTCTAAGAAGTAGGTGTGCAGCTCACTTGAAAAACATTCCAGCTTGTCATCCTTCCACAACACAACCTGTACCAGCTCATCTTTCACAGAATCCTTCACTCGTTCACCACATTTTGCCAAACTGTCCTAATTTCTGCATTCCTTCACAAAGTCGCTTTCTTACCCTTTGAACCAATCCAACCATCTCCTTCATTCCTGATCTTTATCAACAGAGTCCTAGACCCTTCAACACCTTCATCCAACCTTCATTTCCTTTTTCCCACCATTTTTCCACCTCCAAACCTTCAAAAATCACTTTCGGCCTCCTCCTGTAGAACTTCCTGTAGATCCCCTGCAACCTTCTTGTAGAAGTTCATGCGAGCGATTTTTCGAAGTCTGATCGCAATGGAAATCTCCAGAAGGGTACTAGGGACTTCTTAGGACCCCTCCACACCTTCCTCATCATCTGCAAAAGCCAACTCCATTTTCCTTTGCCACCAAACCACTGCACAGTCACAATTAGTCAAATCACAAGCATAATAAATCCACATAAAAATACTCAAAATTGCAAAAAGATGATTTCTTTCCATTTCTCTTTAGAAGTAGCTTGAATAAATGCAATTTACCTTTTCAGTAATCAATGGCACCCATTCCAGTAGTTTCCATCTCTTTTCTTGCACGATTAGGGTTTGCTAGGGTTTGAGTTCCATTTCAGTTTTCATTCTCTTTCTGCAAGTAGAATAGCCCCTGTAGAATTAGTCTTCTACCATCACAGTAAAAGCTTCTTCTGAGAACTCATAGAAGTTGGCTTAAGCTCCTAGTGAACTTGTGCCAGCTGATCAAGTGATAGCCGCAGTAAGAGCTAGTACTTGTGCATATAGCACCGTCGCTTCCAAGTTTGTTACGAACTACTGGGTTGATAAAAGTAAAGAAGGGAGCCCTACGAGTTGCAGCATTATTGCTGCAATACTGGAGCTCACCAATGTGAAGAGAAGAAAGAAGAGATTGTAAAAGATGCAACTATATTCCAAAAAGAAAAGATAAGAAATCAACATCTGATGACTAGAAGAATTGGCTGTGGCATCTCCATAAAGAAGGTATGAAGACCCTAATAAGGTTTGTAAAGAAAGGAGACCCTTAACATATGAAGTCTTGGAGATGCGTTTATGAATGTGCATGATGTTGATGTTGCAAGCATGCAAGATGTCATGATGAAAGGCCAACACAAAATGTAACTTTGATTTGATGTTCATTTTTTTATTTTTGAACAACATTTGGATGGGTTGATACTAGGCTATCAAAAAGAGAGTTGTAGATGTCGCCTACAACTAGCACTCATGAGATTGGATGGAAGATCCTGAACATGATGTGGAAAAAGTAGCAGTATGAAGAAAAACCAGATGTGGACTAGAAGACCACTTTCATATGAAAAGAAGGATGACATGACTGATTTGGTTCATGAAAGTGATGGATGGTCGATGCCCTACAAATGATGATGGCTCCATAATGAAGGAGATTAAATTCATGACATCGAAAGGAGTTGTACTAGCAACTAAAGGTACAATGATCTCCACCAAAGAGTTGTGGGAAACAAGTTCCTAATTAAGAGGGAGCTTGGACAAGTCCCTGGTTAAGCAGGAGCTTGGGTACATTCCTTTTATAGGAATGGGTTGGTCTTTTGTGGTTAAGAGGGAGTGACAAATATGATTCTCTACTTCATGTGTCATGCACTAGACCAGGACTATCAACTGTAAGTTTGAGTGAAGGCCATGAAGAGAGGTAGACACATAATTCTTGTCTTCATATTGGGAATAAAGAATGGAGGATTGGGTAAGCATCTGGCATCTAATACTTTTTGAGGATGTGGTAGGGTATCCAACATAAGAGTAGTCATAGAGGACCGATATTATTTGAGAACTGGGAATCCAAGATAAGAATAGTCCTGGAAAGACATACCCTGTGAACACCCAGGTGGGGTATGTGCCTTGAGAGATAATGATGATGGTGTCTATCAGTCATTGGTCTCGCCAACATTGTGCTCTGATCTTGTGGAGAGATAGAGTTGTTAGTCAAGGCCTTGCTATGTGACAATGCTGGTTGGAATGATGCAAAGAGATGGCTTACCAATCTGACTCTTCTTATGAGAATTCTTTAGATTGAGAATGTCCAAGTACCTTGTATGGATTATGAATACCTCCCTAGTTAAGAGGGAGTGTTGAAATATGTAACTAGGTTCGGTCTTCATAATGACATATGTAATCATGATTTTCATGATTTTATGTATGTAAAGAGAAAATAAATTCATTATTATTATTATTGAGGCATGGGTTTCATGCTCAAGAGAAAATTGTTTTAGGTCAAGAACCCATTGAGTGCTTATAGGGCTTGTTATTGAGTCTACAAGTCAATAGTTTCATTGTCATGTATAGAAGACCCTTTTGGGCATGTTACATATTGTAAAGAAAAATTATTTGAGTCAAAAATAGAGTCAAAGACCCTCCAAGACCTTGTCAAACAAGCAGCAACAAGTCCACCTACATGGAGGGACAAGTTAGCCTAAAGATAGCAATTCGTACCTGTCAAAAGCCATATATAAGAAGGAACTCAACCTCATTTGGACACACTCAAGCAAGTTCGATCTCCTCAAGATAGAAGGTGGAAAAGGACGAAAAAGAAGAAGAAGAGAAAGATCGAAGTTTTTGGGCCTCTCTCTCTCTCGTGTTAGGGTTTCTATAGTTACTGGGCAAGTCGAAGTACAGCTGGGCAAATGAAAGTGCTGGGAAGAAACTGTTGGGTCGAAGTTCCAGAAGAAACTATTGGGTTACTATTGGGCCAAAGTTGCAGAAGAATTTGCTGGGAGGTCGAAGTTATAGAAGAATTTGCTAGGGATCGAAATTGCATAAGTTGTTGAGGACGAAGTTGTTGGAAGGAACACTCATCAAAGAAAGGTTTGACTTGGTCTTGGAGTGCTCTTGGTCAAGGGTCATAGGTCTTGGAATTCGTCAATTGAAGGTCTATAAGAAGAGAAGAATTCTTGTTGGTTTTTCTCTCAGTTGGAGAGGTTTTGGCCCTGTATGATCACCTATATCTTGTGTCCTCTTGTCTTATTGTTCTTTGTGGTTTGGTAGTTGTTTGATAAAAAGAACACTAAGCATAATCAAGTGAAAGAAGATGCTAATTAAGTTAAGTAAAAATACATCACAAGCAATTATCAAAGTAAGAGAAATCACCTATCTAGCTTCCTCAGATTTCTCAATAGGAATTAGCCCAAAGAATTTTTGGGTTTTGTTGGACTAACACCAAGGAGCTTGCTTTTAATTTTGTAGAATTTTTGGAGGAGTTCCGGGCCCCCAAACCTCAGTTCACCTACAATAGTAGTTGTAGAAATTTCTGGGTTGAACGCACAACTTGGAGGAGCTATTTTAGGTGGAGTCTTTTAGTCATTTTCACCTGGGTATTTGCTTGTTTACTATAGCAAGCCCATGTGCACACTTTCCATCTCCACTTGTACTCAGATTCCCCATGATTATTAATAAAATGGGTTAGATTCACTATTTATGCCCTATGGAGTTCTAATTTGTTACTGCATGCATTGTGTTCAAATTTTTCATGTTATGGTTGCATTGTAGCTAGTGCATGCTTTGGTATTTCATTGTAAATTTTCTAGTTAGAATATTATAGTGGTATTAGAGCATGTCCTTGGCTAGATATGGGCTCAAGAGCATGTCATGACTGGACCATTTGGGGGAGAAGTTTATCGTCCTAGAGGCAGAGGCAAAGGTAGAGGGAGAGGTTGTAGTGGAGAGGGTGAGTCGGAGCACCTCTGAGATACAAATTCTGAGAACGCCTAATATTATATGGGGGACAATGGTGAGGATCAGCCTAGATAGGTTGGGCATGACCCACTACTAGAGGAGTTGGCTAGAACGAACCAACGAATGATGGAGATGATGAGGCAGATGATGGCTCTGCAAATGCAGAATATGCAGGGTGGACCTCAAGGTGGAGGGAAGGAAACAATGATGGAGAAGGGGCTCACGCATAGGAGAGAGGAGTCAAGCACATCCTCTAACCACCCACACGTATGGCTAAAACCCCAGACCCACTATGCCACGCTTCACGGAGGAGCCAAAGCATGAGAGGGGTTGATGCTTTCACGGAGTTGATTAGATCGTTCACTGATGGGATTGATGAGTATGAGGCCTTGGACCCCAGGATCAGGAGGACTCTCTCCTTTGCAGATTATTGCCATCTGAAGGAGAAATATAGAGGAGTTGGGCCTTCATTCCGAGGAGGGCAACAAAATCAGAATTGGGATAACCAGAGAGTGGCCGGGAAGGTGACCTTACCTAGCTATGATGGGTCATCTAGGAGTTCAGCGAGGGCTTGGGTTCAGAAGCTAGACACATATCTTACCCTGAACCCAATGAGGGAGACAAACGCCATCATATTTTCCACGCTCCATCTGGAGGGAGATGCACAGGAGTGGTGGTACCATGGGTTGGTCATTCTGGGGCATGCTTTCATTACTTCTTACACCGAGTTCACTAATCGACCGACAGAGAGATTTGACCGAAAAGATCCGGAGTTGCACTTCAGGGAGCTAGCAAAATTGAAGCAGACTAGCAACGCAGAGGCTTTTGTCGCTGAGTTTCAGAGGCTAGCAGTGACGATCTCTAACATCTCAGAGGCCAGATTGATCATACTCTTCATAGATGTTGATTTGGGGTAGCATCGATGTGCTCTAGCCACCAAATTTGGTGGAGAGGTTGGGGCACATGAAATCTCCAATACCCAAAAAGGGTTTGGGCAGATTCTAAACAGTTTAGGAGATATTAAAATAATTAATATTTTTAATGGAGTCCCTAAGTCTAAACTTAGGGAAAATAAAATATTAATGTGTATTAATATGAAATTGTGTTAGAATGGTCCAAAAGACATGGATCAAGCCAGATCTAATCTTAGCCGTTGATTAGGGACTTAATCTTGGCCATTGATATGTCAACATGAAAAGTATAAGAGGAGGCTTGAGGGTCACTTGGAGAAAACACAAGAGTGATCAGTGATTCTATTCTCTAGAGCGGGGTTTGCTAAGAGAGATAGAATTAGTGATCGGGAGTTGCAGCTGAGGGGCATTGAGTACAGAGAGACAGAGAGGTAGAGATAGTGCCAGGAGAGCAGCGCAATAGCTGGGAGAGTGACGCAGAGCCAGCCAGGGCTCACGCAGAGTAGCCGGGAGCTGTGTAGAGCCTTAGAGAGGCAGCGTTGCTGACGCAGAGGACCAAGAAGGCTGACGCAGGCCCATCCGGGTTGATGCAGGTCCAGCACTGGGCAGAGAGCTGATGCAGTCCAGAGAGGGCAGACGTTGGGGTTTCTAGGGCAGATTGGTGCTAAGGAGGCTGCCTGAAGGATTATCCGGTTTTCAGCCAGGAGATTTTTCTCAAACTGAGAGTTATTACTGACAAGGAAATTCTAT